>JAMPIV010000616.1:0-600000 GCA_024509875.1 Oreohelix idahoensis
TACAGCGCAAATAATGCTGTGAAGACCCAACGCCCTAATATCTGGCCTTTGGCTAGGATCATGTGTCTACACGCAGGGACCGGTACAGTGACATTCATGTGTCATTAGGTCTCTTGTGTGAGAACACAGAAGATCACTACGGTGACACATGTTGTCATTGGGTCTTCTTGTGTTGGGACATGTGGTCTTGACCAGGGCCGGGTTTGGGCGGGGATAATGCGACCTCATGCGAGGAAAAAATATGCGACCTCAAGCGAGGAAAAAAAAAAAGACAGACGTGTTTTCGCTTTGTACAGCGCAAATAATGCTGTGAAGACCCAACGCCCTAATATCTGGCCTTTAGCTAGGATCATGTGTCTACACGCAGGGACCGGTACAGTGACATTCATGTGTCATTAGGTCTCTTGTGTGAGAACACAGAAGATCACTACGGTGACACATGTTGTCATTGGGTCTTCTTGTGTTGGGACATGTGGTCTTGACCAGGGCCGGGTTTGGGCGAGGATAATGCGACCTCATGCGAGGAAAAAATATGCGACCTCAAGCGAGGAAAAAAAAAAAAAAAGCTTTGTACAGCGCAAATAATGCTGTGAAGACCCAACGCCCTAATATCTGGCCTTTGGCTAGGATCATGTGTCTACACGCAGGGACCGGTACAGTGACATTCATGTGTCATTAGGTCTCTTGTGTGAGAACACAGAAGATCACTACGGTGACACATGTTGTCATTGGGTCTTCTTGTGTTGGGACATGTGGTCTTGACCAGGGCCGGGTTTGGGCGGGGATAATGCGACCTCATGCGAGGAAAAAATATGCGACCTCAAGCGAGGAAAAAAAAAAAGACAGACGTGTTTTCGCTTTGTACAGCGCAAATAATGCTGTGAAGACCCAACGCCCTAATATCTGGCCTTTGGCTAGGATCATGTGTCTACACGCAGGGACCGGTACAGTGACATTCATGTGTCATTAGGTCTCTTGTGTGAGAACACAGAAGATCACTACGGTGACACATGTTGTCATTGGGTCTTCTTGTGTTGGGACATGTGGTCTTGACCAGGGCCGGGTTTGGGCGGGGATAATGCGGGTTTGGGTGGGTAAATGCGACCTCATGCGACGAAAAAATATGCGACCTCAAGCGAGGGGAAAAAAAAAATACACAGCTCAAATAATGCTGTGAAGACCCAACGCCCTAATATCTGGCCTTTGGCTAGGATCATGTGTCTAGACGCAGGGACCGGTACAGTGACATTCATGTGTCATTAGGTCTCTTGTGTGAGAACACAGAAGATCACTACGGTGACACATGTTGTCATTGGGTCTTCTTGTGTTGGGACATGTGGTCTTGACCAGGGCCGGGTTTGGGCGGGGACTAATGCGACCTCATGCGAGGAAAAAAAATATGCGACCTCAAGCGAGGAAAAAAAAAAAAAAAAAATGCAGGGACAGACGTGTTTTCGCTTTGTACAGCGGAAATAATGCTGTGAAGACCCAACGCCCTAATATCTGGCCTTTGGCTAGGATCATGTGTCTACACGCAGGGACCGGTACAGTGACATTCATGTGTCATTAGGTCTCTTGTGTGAGAACACAGAAGATCACTACGGTGACACATGTTGTCATTGGGTCTTCTTGTGTTGGGACATGTGGTCTTGACCAGGGCCGGGTTTGGGCGGGGATAATGCGACCTCATGCGAGGAAAAAATATGCGACCTCAAGCGAGGAAAAAAAAAAAAAAGTGTTGGGACATGTGGTCTTGACCAGGGCCGGGTTTGGGTGGGTAAATGCGACCTCATGCGAGGAAAAAATATGCGACCTCAAGCGAGGAAAAAAAAAATACACAGCGCAAATAATGCTGTGAAGACCCAACGCCCTAATATCTGGCCTTTGGCTAGGATCATGTGTCTACACACAGGGACCGGTACAGTGACATTCATGTGTCATTAGGTCTCTTGTGTGAGAACACAGAAGATCACTACGGTGACACATGTTGTCATTGGGTCTTCTTGTGTTGGGACATGTGGTCTTGACCAGGGCCGGGTTTGGGCGGGGATAATGCGACCTCATGCGAGGAAAAAATATGCGACCTCAAGCGAGAAAAAATAAAAAAAAAAAAAAAAAAAAAAGACAGACGTGTTTTCGCTTTGTACAGCGCAAATAATGCTGTGAAGACCCAACGCCCTAATATCTGGCCTTTGGCTAGGATCATGTGTCTACACACAGGGACCGGTACAGTGACATTCATGTGTCATTAGGTCTCTTGTGTGAGAACACAGAAGATCACTACGGTGACACATGTTGTCATTGGGTCTTCTTGTGTTGGGACATGTGGTCTTGACCAGGGCCGGGTTTGGGCGGGGATAATGCGACCTCATGCGAGGAAAAAATATGCAACCTCATGCGAGGAAATTTAAAAAAAAAAAAAAAGACAGACGTGTTTTCGCTTTGTACAGCGCAAATAATGCTGTGAAGACCCAACGCCCTAATATCTGGCCTTTGGCTAGGATCATGTGTCTACACGCAGGGACCGGTACAGTGACATTCATGTGTCATTAGGTCTCTTGTGTGAGAACACAGAAGATCACTACGGTGACACATGTTGTCATTGGGTCTTCTTGTGTTGGGACATGTGGTCTTGACCAGGGCCGGGTTTGGGCGGGTACTAATGCGACCTCATGCGAGGAAAAAATATGCGACCTCAAGCGAGGGAAAAAAAAAAGACAGACGTGTTTTCGCTTTACACAGCGCAAATAATGCTGTGAAGACCCAACGCCCTAATATCTGGCCTTTGGCTAGGATCATGTGTCTACACACAGGGACCGGTACAGTGACATTCATGTGTCATTAGGTCTCTTGTGTGAGAACACAGAAGATCACTACAGTGACACAGTTTGTCATTGGGTCTTCGTGTGTTGGGACATGTGGTCTTGACCAGGGCCGGGTTGGGGGGGGTACTAATGCGACCCTCATGCGAGGAAAAAATATGCGACCTCAAGCGAGGAAATTTTAAAAAAAAAAGAAAAAAAGACAGACGTGTTTTCGCTTTGTACAGCGCAAATAATGCTGTGAAGACCCAACGCCCTAATATCTGGCCTTTGGCTAGGATCATGTGTCTAGACACAGGGACCGGTACAGTGACATTCATGTGTCATTAGGTCTCTTGTGTGAGAACACAGAAGATCACTACGGTGACACATGTTGTCATTGGGTCTTCTTGTGTTGGGACATGTGGTCTTGACCAGGGCCGGGTTTGGGCGGGGACTAATGCGACCTCATGCGAGGAAAAAATATGCGACCTCAAGCGAGGAAAAAAAAATAAAAAAGTTTCGCTTTGTACAGCGCAAATAATGCTGTGAAGACCCAACGCCCTAATATCTGGCCTTTGGCTAGGATCATGTGTCTACACACAGGGACCGGTACAGTGACATTCATGTGTCATTAGGTCTCTTGTGTGAGAACACAGAAGATCACTACGGTGACACATGTTGTCATTGGGTCTTCTTGTGTTGGGACATGTGGTCTTGACCAGGGCCGGGTTTGGGCGGGTACTAATGCGACCTCATGCGAGGAAAAAATATGCGACCTCAAGCGAGGAAAAAAAAAAAAAAGCTTTGTACAGCGCAAATAATGCTGTGAAGACCCAACGCCCTAATATCTGGCCTTTGGCTAGGATCATGTGTCTACACGCAGGGACCGGTACAGTGACATTCATGTGTCATTAGGTCTCTTGTGTGAGAACACAGAAGATCACTACGGTGACACATGTTGTCATTGGGTCTTCTTGTGTTGGGACATGTGGTCTTGACCAGGGCCGGGTTTGGGCGGGGATAATGCGACCTCATGCGAGGAAAAAATATGCGACCTCAAGCGAGGAAAAAAAAAAGACAGACGTGTTTTCGCTTTGTACAGCGCAAATAATGCTGTGAAGACCCAACGCCCTAATATCTGGCCTTTGGCTAGGATCATGTGTCTACACGCAGGGACCGGTACAGTGACATTCATGTGTCATTAGGTCTCTTGTGTGAGAACACAGAAGATCACTACGGTGACACATGTTGTCATTGGGTCTTCTTGTGTTGGGACATGTGGTCTTGACCAGGGCCGGGTTTGGGCGGGGATAATGCGACCTCATGCGAGGAAAAAATATGCGACCTCAAGCGAGGAAAAAAAAAAAAAGCTTTGTACAGCGCAAATAATGCTGTGAAGACCCAACGCCCTAATATCTGGCCTTTGGCTAGGATCATGTGTCTACACGCAGGGACCGGTACAGTGACATTCATGTGTCATTAGGTCTCTTGTGTGAGAACACAGAAGATCACTACGGTGACACATGTTGTCATTGGGTCTTCTTGTGTTGGGACATGTGGTCTTGACCAGGGCCGGGTTTGGGCGGGGACTAATGCGACCTCATGCGAGGAAAAAAATATGCGACCTCATGCGAGGAAAAAAAAAAAAATTCGCTTTGAACAGCGCAAATAATGCTGTGAAGACCCAACGCCCTAATATCTGGCCTTTGGCTAGGATCATGTGTCTACACGCAGGGACCGGTACAGTGACATTCATGTGTCATTAGGTCTCTTGTGTGAGAACACAGAAGATCACTACGGTGACACATGTTGTCATTGGGTCTTCTTGTGTTGGGACATGTGGTCTTGACCAGGGCCGGGTTTGGGCGGGGATAATGCGACCTCATGCGAGGAAAAAATATGCGACCTCAAGCGAGGGAAAAAAAAAATTTCGCTTTGTACAGCGCAAATAATGCTGTGAAGACCCAACGCCCTAATATCTGGCCTTTGGCTAGGATCATGTGTCTACACGCAGGGACCGGTACAGTGACATTCATGTGTCATTAGGTCTCTTGTGTGAGAACACAGAAGATCACTACGGTGACACATGTTGTCATTGGGTCTTCTTGTGTTGGGACATGTGGTCTTGACCAGGGCCGGGTTTGGGCGGGGATAATGCGACCTCATGCGAGGAAAAAATATGCGACCTCAAGCGAGGAAAAAAAAAAAAAAAGTGTTGGGACATGTGGTCTTGACCAGGGCCGGGTTTGGGTGGGTAAATGCGACCTCAAGCGTGAAAAAAAAAATACACAGCGCAAATAATGCTGTGAAGACCCAACGCCCTAATATCTGGCCTTTGGCTAGGATCATGTGTCTACACACAGGGACCGGTACAGTGACATTCATGTGTCATTAGGTCTCTTGTGTGAGAACACAGAAGATCACTACGGTGACACAGTTTGTCATTGGGTCTTCTTGTGTTGGGACATATGGTCTTGACCGGGCCGGGTTTGGGCGGGTACTAATGCGACCTCATGTGAGGAAAAAATATGCGACCTCAAGCGAGGAAAAAAAAAAAAAGCTTTGTACAGCGCAAATAATGCTGTGAAGACCCAACGCCCTAATATCTGGCCTTTGGCTAGGATCATGTGTCTACACGCAGGGACCGGTACAGTGACATTCATGTGTCATTAGGTCTCTTGTGTGAGAACACAGAAGATCACTACGGTGACACATGTTGTCATTGGGTCTTCTTGTGTTGGGACATGTGGTCTTGACCAGGGCCGGGTTTGGGCGGGGATAATGCGACCTCATGCGAGGAAAAAATATGCGACCTCAAGCGAGGAAAAAAAAAAAAAAAAAAAGTGTTGGGACATGTGGTCTTGACCAGGGCCGGGTTTGGGTGGGTAAATGCGACCTCATGCGAGGAAAAAAATATGCGACCTCAAGCGAGGAAAAAAAAAATACACAGCGCAAATAATGCTGTGAAGACCCAACGCCCTAATATCTGGCCTTTGGCTAGGATCATGTGTCTACACACAGGGACCGGTACAGTGACATTCATGTGTCATTAGGTCTCTTGTGTGAGAACACAGAAGATCACTACAGTGACACAGTTTGTCATTGGGTCTTCTTGTGTTGGGACATGTGGTCTTGACCAGGGCCGGGTTTGGGCGGGTACTAATGCGACCTCATGCGAGGAAAAAATATGCGACCTCAAGCGAGGAAAAAAAAAAAAAAGCTTTGTACAGCGCAAATAATGCTGTGAAGACCCAACGCCCTAATATCTGGCCTTTGGCTAGGATCATGTGTCTACACGCAGGGACCGGTACAGTGACATTCATGTGTCATTAGGTCTCTTGTGTGAGAACACAGAAGATCACTACGGTGACACATGTTGTCATTGGGTCTTCTTGTGTTGGGACATGTGGTCTTGACCAGGGCCGGGTTTGGGCGGGGATAATGCGACCTCATGCGAGGAAAAAATATGCGACCTCAAGCGAGGAAAAAAAAAAAAAAAGACAGACGTGTTTTTGCTTTGTACAGCGCAAATAATGCTGTGAAGACCCAACGCCCTAATATCTGGCCTTTAGCTAGGATCATGTGTCTACACGCAGGGACCGGTACAGTGACATTCATGTGTCATTAGGTCTCTTGTGTGAGAACACAGAAGATCACTACGGTGACACATGTTGTCATTGGGTCTTCTTGTGTTGGGACATGTGGTCTTGACCAGGGCCGGGTTTGGGCGGGGATAAATGGACCTCATGCGAGGAAAAAAAATGCGACCTCATGCGAGGAAAAAAAAAAAAAAAAAAAAAAAATATGCGACCTCATGCGAGGAAAAAAATATGCGAAAAAAAAAAACGTGTTTTCGCACAGCGCAAATAATGCTGTGAAGACCCAACGCCCTAATATCTGGCCTTTGGCTAGGATCATGTGTCTACACACAGGGACCGGTACAGTGACATTCATGTGTCATTAGGTCTCTTGTGTGAGAACACAGAAGATCACTACGGTGACACAGTTTGTCATTGGGTCTTCTTGTGTTGGGACATGTGGTCTTGACCGGGGCCGGGTTTGGGCGGGTACTAATGCGACCTCATGCGAGGAAAAAATATGCGACCTCAAGCGAGAAAAAAAAAAAAAAAAAGCTTTGTACAGCGCAAATAATGCTGTGAAGACCCAACGCCCTAATATCTGGCCTTTGGCTAGGATCATGTGTCTACACGCAGGGACCGGTACAGTGACATTCATGTGTCATTAGGTCTCTTGTGTGAGAACACAGAAGATCACTACGGTGACACATGTTGTCATTGGGTCTTCTTGTGTTGGGACATGTGGTCTTGACCAGGGCCGGGTTTGGGCGGGGATAATGCGACCTCATGCGAGGAAAAAATATGCGACCTCAAGCGAAAAAAAAAAAAAAAAAAAAAAAGCTTTGTACAGCGCAAATAATGCTGTGAAGACCCAACGCCCTAATATCTGGCCTTTGGCTAGGATCATGTGTCTACACGCAGGGACCGGTACAGTGACATTCATGTGTCATTAGGTCTCTTGTGTGAGAACACAGAAGATCACTACGGTGACACATGTTGTCATTGGGTCTTCTTGTGTTGGGACATGTGGTCTTGACCAGGGCCGGGTTTGGGCGGGGATAATGCGACCTCATGCGAGGAAAAAATATGCGACCTCAAGCGAGGAAAAAAAAAAAAAAAAAATTTCGCTTTGTACAGCGCAAATAATGCTGTGAAGACCCAACGCCCTAATATCTGGCCTTTGGCTAGGATCATGTGTCTACACGCAGGGACCGGTACAGTGACATTCATGTGTCATTAGGTCTCTTGTGTGAGAACACAGAAGATCACTACGGTGACACATGTTGTCATTGGGTCTTCTTGTGTTGGGACATGTGGTCTTGACCAGGGCCGGGTTTGGGCGGGGATAATGCGACCTCATGCGAGGAAAAAATATGCGACCTCAAGCGAGGAAAAAAAAAAAAGACAGACGTGTTTTCGCTTTGTACAGCGCAAATAATGCTGTGAAGACCCAACGCCCTAATATCTGGCCTTTAGCTAGGATCATGTGTCTACACGCAGGGACCGGTACAGTGACATTCATGTGTCATTAGGTCTCTTGTGTGAGAACACAGAAGATCACTACGGTGACACATGTTGTCATTGGGTCTTCTTGTGTTGGGACATGTGGTCTTGACCAGGGCCGGGTTTGGGCGGGGATAATGCGACCTCATGCGAGGAAAAAATATGCGACCTCAAGCGAGGAAAAAAAAAATTTCGCTTTGTACAGCGCAAATAATGCTGTGAAGACCCAACGCCCTAATATCTGGCCTTTGGCTAGGATCATGTGTCTACACACAGGGACCGGTACAGTGACATTCATGTGTCATTAGGTCTCTTGTGTGAGAACACAGAAGATCACTACAGTGACACATGTTGTCATTGGGTCTTCTTGTGTTGGGACATGTGGTCTTGACCAGGGCCGGGTTTGGGCGGGTACTAATGCGACCTCATGCGAGGAAAAAATATGCGACCTCAAGCGAGGAAAAAAAAAAAGCTTTGTACAGCGCAAATAATGCTGTGAAGACCCAACGCCCTAATATCTGGCCTTTGGCTAGGATCATGTGTCTACACGCAGGGACCGGTACAGTGACATTCATGTGTCATTAGGTCTCTTGTGTGAGAACACAGAAGATCACTACGGTGACACATGTTGTCATTGGGTCTTCTTGTGTTGGGACATGTGGTCTTGACCAGGGCCGGGTTTGGGCGGGGATAATGCGACCTCATGCGAGGAAAAAATATGCGACCTCAAGCGAGGAAAAAAAAAAGACAGACGTGTTTTCGCTTTGTACAGCGCAAATAATGCTGTGAAGACCCAACGCCCTAATATCTGGCCTTTAGCTAGGATCATGTGTCTACACGCAGGGACCGGTACAGTGACATTCATGTGTCATTAGGTCTCTTGTGTGAGAACACAGAAGATCACTACGGTGACACATGTTGTCATTGGGTCTTCTTGTGTTGGGACATGTGGTCTTGACCAGGGCCGGGTTTGGGCGGGGATAATGCGACCTCATGCGAGGAAAAAATATGCGACCTCAAGCGAGGAAAAAAAAAAAAAGTGTTGGGACATGTGGTCTTGACCAGGGCCGGGTTTGGGTGGGTAAATGCGACCTCATGCGAGGAAAAAAATATGCGACCTCAAGCGAGGAAAAAAAAAATACACAGCGCAAATAATGCTGTGAAGACCCAACGCCCTAATATCTGGCCTTTGGCTAGGATCATGTGTCTACACACAGGGACCGGTACAGTGACATTCATGTGTCATTAGGTCTCTTGTGTGAGAACACAGAAGATCACTACGGTGACACAGTTTGTCATTGGGTCTTCTTGTGTTGGGACATGTGGTCTTGACCAGGGCCGGGTTTGGGCGGGTACTAATGCGACCTCATGCGAGGAAAAAATATGCGACCTCAAGCGAGGGGAAAAAAAAAATTTCGCTTTGTACAGCGCAAATAATGCTGTGAAGACCCAACGCCCTAATATCTGGCCTTTGGCTAGGATCATGTGTCTACACGCAGGGACCGGTACAGTGACATTCATGTGTCATTAGGTCTCTTGTGTGAGAACACAGAAGATCACTACGGTGACACATGTTGTCATTGGGTCTTCTTGTGTTGGGACATGTGGTCTTGACCAGGGCCGGGTTTGGGCAAGGATAATGCGACCTCATGCGAGAAAAAAATATGCGACCTCAAGCGAGGGGAAAAAAAAAAATTTCGCTTTGTACAGCGCAAATAATGCTGTGAAGACCCAACGCCCTAATATCTGGCCTTTGGCTAGGATCATGTGTCTACACACAGGGACCGGTACAGTGACATTCATGTGTCATTAGGTCTCTTGTGTGAGAACACAGAAGATCACTACGGTGACACATGTTGTCATTGGGTCTTCTTGTGTTGGGACATGTGGTCTTGACCAGGGCCGGGTTTGGGCGGGGATAATGCGACCTCATGCGAGGAAAAAATATGCGACCTCAAGCGAGGAAAATTTAAAAAAAAAAAAAAAAAAAAAACGGGTTTTTCGCTTTGTACAGCGCAAATAATGCTGTGAAGACCCAACGCCCTAATATCTGGCCTTTGGCTAGGATCATGTGTCTACACACAGGGACCGGTACAGTGACATTCATGTGTCATTAGGTCTCTTGTGTGAGAACACAGAAGATCACTACGGTGACACATGTTGTCATTGGGTCTTCTTGTGTTGGGACATGTGGTCTTGACCAGGGCCGGGTTTGGGCGGGGATAATGCGACCTCATGCGAGGAAAAAATATGCGACCTCAAGCGAGGAAAAAAAAAGAAAAAAAAGACAGACGTGTTTTCGCTTTGTACAGCGCAAATAATGCTGTGAAGACCCAACGCCCTAATATCTGGCCTTTAGCTAGGATCATGTGTCTACACGCAGGGACCGGTACAGTGACATTCATGTGTCATTAGGTCTCTTGTGTGAGAACACAGAAGATCACTACGGTGACACATGTTGTCATTGGGTCTTCTTGTGTTGGGACATGTGGTCTTGACCAGGGCCGGGTTTGGGCGGGGATAATGCGACCTCATGCGAGGAAAAAATATGCGACCTCAAGCGAGGGGAAAAAAAAAGTGTTGGGACATGTGGTCTTGACCAGGGCCGGGTTTGGGTGGGTAAATGCGACCTCATGCGAGGAAAAAATATGCGACCTCAAGCGAGGAAAAAAAAAAATACACAGCGCAAATAATGCTGTGAAGACCCAACGCCCTAATATCTGGCCTTTGGCTAGGATCATGTGTCTACACACAGGGACCGGTACAGTGACATTCATGTGTCATTAGGTCTCTTGTGTGAGAACACAGAAGATCACTACAGTGACACAGATTGTCATTGGGTCTTCTTGTGTTGGGACATGTGGTCTTGACCGGGCCGGGTTTGGGCGGGTACTAATGCGACCTCATGCGAGGAAAAAATATGCGACCTCAAGCGAGGAAAAAAAAAAAAAAGCTTTGTACAGCGCAAATAATGCTGTGAAGACCCAACGCCCTAATATCTGGCCTTTGGCTAGGATCATGTGTCTAGACACAGGGACCGGTACAGTGACATTCATGTGTCATTAGGTCCCTTGTGTGAGAACACAGAGGATCACTAGGTGACACATGTTGTCATTGGGTCTTCTTGTGTTGGGACATGTGGTCTTGACCAGGGCCGGGTTTGGGCAGGGCTAATGCGACCTCATGCGAGGAAAAAATATGCGACCTCAAGCGAGAAAAAAAAAAAAAATTTCGCTTTGTACAGCGCAAATAATGCTGTGAAGACCCAACGCCCTAATATCTGGCCTTTGGCTAGGATCATGTGTCTACACACAGGGACCAGTAGTGACATTTATGTCATGAGGTCCTTTGTGTGAAAACACGGAAGACCACTACAATGACACATGGTGTCATTGGGTCTTCTTGTGTTGGGACATGTGGTCTTGACCAGAGCCGGGTATGGGCAGGGGCCAATGCAACCTCATGCGAGGAAAAAATATGCAACCTCATGCGAGGAAATTTAAAAAAAAAAGGAAAAAGACAGACGTGTTTTCGCTTTGTACAGCGCAAATAATGCTGTGAAGACCCAACGCCCTAATATCTGGCCTTTGGCTAGGATCATGTGTCTAGACACAGGGACCGGTACAGTGACATTCATGTGTCATTAGGTCCCTTGTGTGAGAACACAGAGGATCACTAGGTGACACATTTTGTCACTGGGTCTTCTAGTGTTGGGACATGTGGTCTTGACCAGAGCCGGGTTTGGGGCGGGGACAATGCGACCTCATGCGAGGAAAAAATATGCGACCTCAAGCGAGGAAAAAAAAAAAAAAATTCGCTTTGTACAGCGCAAATAATGCTGTGAAGACCCAACGCCCTAATATCTGGCCTTTGGCTAGGATCATGTGTCTACACACAGGGACCGGTACAGTGACATTCATGTGTCATTAGGTCTCTTGTGTGAGAACACAGAAGATCACTACGGTGACACATGTTGTCATTGGGTCTTCTTGTGTTGGGACATGTGGTCTTGACCAGGGCCGGGTTTGGGCGGGGATAATGCGACCTCATGCGAGGAAAAAATATGCGACCTCAAGCGAGGAAAAAAAAAAAGTGTTGGGACATGTGGTCTTGACCAGGGCCGGGTTTGGGTGGGTAAATGCGACCTCATGCGAGGAAAAAATATGCGACCTCAAGCGAGGAAAAAAAAAAAAATTTCGCTTTGAACAGCGCAAATAATGCTGTGAAGACCCAACGCCCTAATATCTGGCCTTTGGCTAGGATCATGTGTCTACACACAGGGACCAGTAGTGACATTTATGTCATGAGGTCTGTGACGCTACACTGTAATTCTGACTTTTAACAGGCCCGATTCTGTGGTTCTATTTTGAATTTTCACCAGATAGTTTTTTCTTCTGATCACGCGATTTTCCGTTGTTTACGGAAATTGCTATTTTCGGGCACGCTTTTTCACCATTTTATTTCTTCTCATTTGAATATATATCGTGTTTGGTATTTTTTTTTGAGTAGATAAATTAAATGGGTTTGTTTATGATGGTAGGTTTATTTTATTCTAGCATCAGTTTTACTTTCTTCTGATTTTTCGCGATTCCCGTAAATTTCGTTATTTACGAAAATAATCGCCATTTCCGGCACGCGATATGACGAGGCCGGAAGCACGCGGCCGGAAGCATGCGGGGTTTGCGTGGGTTGATAGTATTAATTTTTCTAGCGCTCCCATTGGTCCGGGATTTGCGTAGGAAGGGAAATCCGCGTGGGCGGTTTCTCTTGTATATATTGAGACAGAAAACGGGGATTCGGTCTCTATGAAAAATTATTGCCTGGCCGTAGGACGTCGTAATTATCGTTCTCCACCGTGGGAAAAACAAACGATAATCGGTATAATAATAATAATAAATTCTTTAAGCACCAAACACGGCGCATAAGGCAGAAACCAGTGCTCTCCAGGTTGTTCGTTGTGACGCCACTCCTCTTAGCTCTTGCACATTATTTAGGCCCAACGTTCTTCCTTCTCTTATTATTGTTCTTCTGAGTGTTTCTTTTGGTCTTCCTTTTTTCCTCTTACCCTCAGGAACCCAAGTGAGCGCCTGTAGTGGTATTCTGTTGTTTTTCATTCGTAGGACATGACCGATATATGACCATCGTCTTTTCCTTATATAGTCGGAGACATATTTCTGCCTAGAGTCTTCTCTTATTTGTCGATTAGTCTTGAATTCTTTCCAACTGATGTTCATGAGTTTTCTAAGACATTTGTTCTCGAATGTATTCAGCTTGTTCTCCAATGATTTTGTTATTTTCCAACTCTCACAGCCGTATGTTAACACTGAGATAACATTTGAATTAAACAGACGAAGCTTGGTATGTATATTCAATGATCGTAATTTCCAAATGTTAGATAATCTATTGAAGGCGCTAGCTGCCAAAGCAATTCTAGTATGGATTTCTCTTGTTGTGTCACCATCCTGAGTCATTTTACTGCCTAAATAATTGAAACTTTCAACTTTCTGTAGTTTTTCCCCGTTCAAGATGATATCAAAGGTCTCGTTAGAAAAGTTCATAGCTTTAGTTTTAGAGGCATTTATTTGGAGACCAATTTTAACCGAGAGATGACACAAATTATTTATTGCTTCTTGGGATTGTCTTGGTGTTGAACTTAAGAATGCTACATCATCTGCGAAATCCAGGTCCCCCAGGAATTTTCCATTTGTCCATTTTATACCCAATTGTTCATTGTGGGTATAGTTTCTCATAACCCAATCAATAGCTATTCCAAAAAGTAGTGGTGACATAATACAGCCTTGTTTAACCCCTGTTTCTACTGTAAACCATTCTGTATTCCCTTTATTTGTTCTAACACAACATCTTGCATTGTCATATAGCGCTTTGATTATATTCACATATTTTGTTGGAAAACCATAGATTGTAAGTATCTTCCACAATGATGGGCGGTGTAGACTATCAAAGGCTTTTTGAAAATCAACGAAGGTGATAATAATCCATTTCTTTAATTACTTCTTCCAATTTTCCGTCTTGATACATAGTCCTTACATTCCAGTATCCAATTTTAAAAATCTCCTTAGCCCCCAAGATATTAGAGTGAGTCATGTTTACTGTCGAGCCTGGTTCTGTTTCGGTAACAATAGCTTGTTTTACGATAGTGAATTGTTAACTCACTGATCAACCCTCCGATCCAACCGACCGATTCGAGGGTTTCGAGGTCAGTTATAGGAAAATATCTACACCACTAGATACTCTGGTGTATCTTTTATTCTATAATTTAACATAACATGGTACTATCCATCGAAATACACACATTCCTGATGTTTTTCTTTCGGCGTCTAAGGTGAGAAACGAATTTCACCTCCATCTTGGAAGGGTAGATAACCTATCGGTATGTAACTATTTTATTCATCGTTTTACTTATTAGTGGGTTTTTCAGAAATTCGCCCTTAGGTAAAGATTAACTTTTCAGTTTTAAAATAAATGATAGTGCTATCCATTATCATATTTTTGAAGAACGACGTAATGCAACAGTGTGCTTATTCTTTCTATGATTTTGGCAATAGATAGGAGTGTGTGAAGTTGTGAGAAACACGTGTGCCATATTTGTAGGATGTTATGTAAAACCACCATTTATTCCTGTATATTTTCTAATGTAAATTTATGGGGAAATCCCTGGTGTGTTCGTTAATTTTTCTGAGCCTTAAAAATGTGAGAAATATTGTCAGAGGGTTCAGATTTACGTTGTAAATGAATTATACTGCTTAGGGGAGGAAACTATTCCTATAGCGAGATTTAATTTAAATAGGAGTAAGCCGGGAAAACTCCTGTGTTAATGGGTAAAAGGATTTCCCTATGTTTGTCAAGTTTGAACACGTGATCGGCCATGCGTAACGGCCATGTAACATGTCAGACGGGTCTGGGCTATTGTTTATTTTACCTGGCAGATTTTAGTAGAAGGAGGGGGATGAAGAGGCCACGTGGGATAGTGGTATTTTATGTATTGTGAGAAGAACGAGAGAAGGGGAGGATAAGTGTGATTTTAGTGCCACGTGGGATAATAGTATTTCATGTATTATGTGAAGAACGAGAGAAGGGGTATAGAAGAAGGAGTGAGATTGACGAGACACGTGTATAGAATTATTTTATGTATCGTATATGTTAGAGATAAGCGATTTTAGAGTGGGTGTACATGAGTCGCTGTTTCTTGTAATTTCAGCGAGTCTCGGCGAAACAGTGGGGAGCATAATTTTGTCAAATAAAGTTATCCACGGCAAAAGACATATCTCAGGGTCAGAGTACTCGAGTATCGTCAGGAGCAAAAGAAAATTACCCTATGGTCTCTGGCAGTGAAGTCCATATGCTTCAGCTGGACCGAGGTTTAATTATCATACAGCCAAGAGCGTCGCTATTATAGTCTCTAGCAACGGCAGGTGGCCGGGAGACTAGTTTCATTTTGTACAGCCAGAAATCAAGGCTGTGTCTTCCTCTAAATCCGGAGTGGGAAAAAAGGGGAAAGCTATTCAGCAGCAGAGAAGTTTTGTCTACAGTTAATCAAGTCCCTCATGCTTGATATCCGAACATCGTCATCACCAAAATCAGGAACAGGTGACAGGGTTACCATACCTAGGTCCTGATAGAAATCGAGAAGAGAGTAACGGTGACGCCGCATCACCAGCCCTCGAGTGTTAGAGAGACACTGAGATCAAGAGAGAAAGGTAGAGAAGGAGGGAGAAAAATAGACAGGACCAGTAGGGTCTGTTCAGTATCCATTTGACGGATAGACACTGAGTCTGCGTTCGAAAAACCAAGTATTATTTTTAGCATTTCTTATGGTGTAGTTATAGGCGCCTATCGCCTAACAAATAGAAAGCTGTGTAGCCGTTCGTTGAGGAAGAGTCACCAGGACTAAGACAGTAGAAATTTATTAGTGTTAGAGAGTGGAGGCTAAAAGTTGACAGCCCCACCAAATTAGATTTGGTTTAAATCACTAACCATTTTTATTGTTCCTCAGCAGGGTGACAGAAAGAGCGAATGTGATTTGGGTTTTTTTTTTTGTCTCTCAAGTCTCTCAATTTAATTGTTACTTGTTTTCCAGGCCGTGCAACAGTGCACGCTATCGACTGACTTGATGACGTAATATGCCATTTTATGTTTTCCTTGTATGTAAATAAATATATACATATATTATTTACTGGATCAGCTTCTATTCTTTACTATACTTACTCCATGTTGTCTGTATAGTGGTGTTTGTGGTCGTAATTATACACCTTATCTCCTTGTGTTTCAAGGCAGTCAGAGGTGGGGAGACTATAGCCATTTTTTTTAGTCACGAAGCGGCAGGGGGAGATTCAAATCCTGGGTCTATCTCTTGAGCCAATAGTCTCACCTGTCCACAGGCATGTCATTTTCCATCTAAATTCTATCTTCTCAGACTTTCTCATACTAGGGTCTTGCTTTCATTCAGGCACACTCTATAAAATTAAAACCCCTTCGTGACAAGTGGGCGGCAATCGTCCGGTGGATCATTCTGTGGAGATCAATTCTGTGATCTAGATTCACAGAGTGTCTCTAGAAAGTTTTCTGAGAATAGATTTTCTTTAAATATCCCCTAGACGTTGAGCTATTAGAACTGATCCAGTTATAAGTTTTTCCACAGGTTACAGTCTAGTAGATTTTGTGGTATTTTTGATGTATATTACTTAGAGGTAATTGATGGCATACCGACATATTTTTCTTTAACAGGAAGGTAATTTAGTTTTTGGTAGCTTCCTAACTAAATTTTTTCAAGTTATTATTCAGACTTAGTGCTAGTCTGAGGTCGGGTTTTTGGAACAGCGGTTAAAGAGGGAGTATTTTATATTACGTAACTGGTTGTTCCTTCTCTTTTCCTTTTCTGTCATTTCTCTGTATTTGTGAACTTACAGCAGTTTACAGGTAAGATGGCGGATATGGCCAAGTTACGAGCTGCCTGGCGAGAGGCTGCTCAGGACATGGGAATGGATAAGGAGGAGACTAAGGCCTACCTGATAAGGGAAAATGATAGGCATATTCAGCGAGAGAAAGAGGACAGGGCAGCCGCCGCAGAAGCAGCGGAGAGGCAGGCCGAGATGGAACTTCGGAAATTGGAAGCACAGGAGAAGGCAGCAGAAAGGGAAGCAGCGGAGAAGGCAGCAGAAAGACAGCATGAACTTGCCCTGCGTTCTCTGGAACTGCAGTACCGAGCTTCAGAAGGCAGTTCAGCTAATGGAGATTCACCCGGAGCAGGAGCGACAGACACCTCAGGAAACGGAGGGCCCCGGATGGCAGCCATGAGCTTCCCATTTGACTCGTTCCCGAACGGGAATGAAAAGATTGACGTGTTCTTGGAGAAATTTCAAAGAATGGCAAAGGCATACGGGTTGGACGAGAGTCTTTGGTGTCTGAAATTATCGCAATCACTCAAAGGTCATGCGTATGAAGTTTACAACAAGATGCTCATAGATGACCAGAACAACTTTGAGGCACTGCGAAACGCTTTATTGCAACGATTTCAGTGGACACCCCGGAAATGCCAAACCATGTTCAGGGAGAGCAGGCCGGAGAAGGGAGAGAGTTTCGCACAGTTTGCCGAGCGGGTGAGAAATTACCTAACCCGGTGGAGGGAACTGTCAGGACTGGCGAAAACTTTTGAAGGATTGGAGGAGTTAGTTCTGTGTGAACAAGTTAAGGCAAACATGTCCCCCGACTTGAGGCGGTATCTGGCAGAGCAGGGTGCCCAACAACTCGATCAGATTATTCTGTTTGCAGAAAGGTACCAGACAGCACAGGCCGAAGTACTGGGACAGAAACGGAAAAACCCAGACCTGCCAGCCCCAGACAAAGGAGCTTCATCATCGCAGCTGGCTACTTCACCAGCTCATCAGCAACCAGGGCCTTCTCGCAAGGAGCCTCATTCTGGTTATACCTTGCGCCCCCAGCAGCATAACAGAGCACCGACAACAACCTCTCAGGAACCCACTAGGAACAGAGGAGATAATGAGAGGTATTGTCAGAATTGTAGAACCACTTCCCACTGGACATCTCGGTGCATGAACAAACCCCCAGCTCATCATGCAGCTTGTTTAAGGCCGGTGAGATGGACTAAAGGGAATAAATGGGAACCAGTCCAGGCAGAGAAGTTGTTCTCTAACAGTGGACCAGCCGTAGTGAATGGGACGGCCACTACGTGTTTGTTTGACAGCGGGCTTACTTACCCCAGTATCGTCGTTCGTCATTTGGTGAAACCAGGGCAGTGGACCGGAGAAATAGTTGAGATTGGTGGCATTTTGAGAAGAGGTATCTCACAGCGTCTGCCTGTAGCCAATATTGAGGTGAAATGCAAGTTTGTGTCTGGCACCATCAAGGCAGCTGTGATGGCACAGCCAGCACATGATTTCATCCTGGGAAGCCCTTACTTAGTTTTTGGGAAACCCAACCACACCAATCCTTGCTAATGCAAGGGGTCATACTGCAGGCCAGCAAAGTGAAAGGGGAAAGCCCCAAATTCACGGAGCCCCACGGGAGCTCAAACATCCTTGTCTTGCTATGGGGAGGAGAGACGCCTCTAAAGACAGTGGAATGTTATTTACAGAGGCGTATTCGCCTGTCAGCCCTGTTCAGCCTAATCGCCAAACAGTGGTGACGCCTCTTACTTCAGAAGTATCTTCGTTGTCGTCGGGAATTAGGCCCCCGATGGTATTACATCTCTCAAGGGAGGGAAATACTGACAAGAAGGAACATGTGCACGGTTCTTCAGTCAACCGCAAACAGTTACGCCCTGTTACGGCGATGTCTGGCCAAACCAGTCAGACTGTTTCAAAACACTGGGAGGTCGCACCATCTGGTAATCAGTATTTACCACGCGCCGCCAGGAAAATTCGTGGGCGAAGGAAACACACGAGAGGGAGGAGGAAGGGCGACCACTCAGGGTGCAGTCGCCAGGAGAAAATCCCCTGGCGTGACCATCACAATCCAGTGCTGGCACAGATTTTCAAGGATATGGAAATGGGCCTGTATGATAATCCTAATTATGACAGTGATTAGATCGGGATGTAGATCTAGATACAGGGCCAGTATGAAACCCAGAGATTTCAGTGATTTAGCACGGTTCCCGTACTTGAAAGGGGGGACTTATGTGACGCTACACTGTAATTCTGACTTTTAACAGGCCCGATTCTGTGGTTCTATTTTGAATTTTCACCAGTTTTTATTTTCTTCTGATCACGCGATTTTCCGTTGTTTACGGAAATCGCTATTTTCGGGCACGCTTTTTCACCATTTTATTTCTTCTCATTTGAATATATATCGTGTTTGGTATTTTTTTTTTTGAGTAGATAAATTAAATGGGTTCGTTTATGATGGTAGGTTTATTTTATTCTAGCATCAGTTTTACTTTCTTCTGATTTTTCGCGATTCCCGTAAATTTTGTTGTTTACGAAAATAATCGCCATTTCCGGCACGCGATATGACGAGGCCGGAAGCACGCGGCCGGAAGCACGCGGGGTTTGCGTGGGTTGATAGTATTAATTTTTCTAGCGCTCCCATTGGTCCGGGATTTGCGTAGGAAGGGAAATCCGCGTGGGCGGTTTCTCTTGTATATATTGAGACAGAAAACGGGGATTCGGTCTCTATGAAAAATTATTGCCTGGCCGTAGGACGTCGTAATTATCGTTCTCCACCGTGGGAAAAACAAACGATAATCGGTATGTAACTATTTTATTCATCGTTTTACTTATTAGTGGGTTTTTCAGAAATTCGCCCTTAGGTAAAGATTAACTTTTCAGTTTTAAAATAAACGATAGTGCCATCCATTATCATATTTTTGAAGAACGACGTAATGCAACAGTGTGCTTATTCTTTCTATGATTTTGGCAATAGATAGGAGTGTGTGAAGTTGTGAGAAACACGTGTGCCATATTTGTAGGATGTTATGTAAAACCACCATTTATTCCTGTATATTTTCTAATGTAAATTTTATGGGGAAATCCCTGGTGTGTTCGTTAATTTTTCTGAGCCTTAAAAATGTGAGAAATATTGTCAGAGGGTTCAGATTTACGTTGTAAATGAATTATACTGCTTAGGGGAGGAAACTATTCCTATAGCGAGATTTAATTTAAATAGGAGTAAGCCGGGAAAACTCCTGTGTTAATGGGTAAAAGGATTTCCCTATGTTTGTCAAGTTTGAACACGTGATCGGCCATGCGTAACGGCCATGTAACATGTCAGACGGGTCTGGGCTATTGTTTATTTTACCTGGCAGATTTTAGTAGAAGGAGGGGGGATGAAGAGGCCACGTGGGATAGTGGTATTTTATGTATTGTGAGAAGAACGAGAGAAGGGGAGGATAAGTGTGATTTTAGTGCCACGTGGGATAATAGTATTTCATGTATTATGTGAAGAACGAGAGAAGGGGTATAGAAGAAGGAGTGAGATTGACGAGACA
The DNA here is from genome assembly GCA_024509875.1 of Oreohelix idahoensis. Lineage (NCBI taxonomy): Eukaryota > Metazoa > Mollusca > Gastropoda > Stylommatophora > Oreohelicidae > Oreohelix > Oreohelix idahoensis. The sequence continues at coordinate 20,349 of JAMPIV010000616.1, forward strand.
CGTGTATAGAATTATTTTATGTATCGTATATGTTAGAGATAAGCGATTTTAGAGTGGGTGTACATGAGTCGCTGTTTCTTGTAATTTCAGCGAGTCTCGGCGAAACAGTGGGGAGCATAATTTTGTCAAATAAAGTTATCCACGACAAAAGACATATCTCAAGGTCAGAGTACTCGAGTATCGTCAGGAGCAAAAGAAAATTACCCTATGGTCTCTGGCAGGGAAGTCCCTATGCTTCAGCTGGACCGAGGTTTAATTATCATACAGCCAAGAGCGTCGCTATTATAGTCTCTAGCAACGGCAGGTGGCCGGGAGACTAGTTTCATTTTGTACAGCCAGAAATCAAGGCTGTGTCTTCCTCTAAATCCGGAGTGGGAGAAAAGGGGAAAGCTATTCAGCAGCAGAGAAGTTTTGTCTACAGTTAATCAAGTCCCTCATGCTTGATATCCGAACATCGTCATCACCAAAATCAGGAACAGGTGACAGGGTTACCATACCTAGGTCCTGATAGAAATCGAGAAGAGAGTAACGGAGACGCCGCATCACCAGCCCTCGAGTGTTAGAGAGACACTGAGATCAAGAGAGAAAGGTAGAGAAGGAGGGAGAAAAATAGACAGGACCAGTAGGGTCTGTTCAGTATCCATTTGACGGATAGACACTGAGTCTGCGTTCGAAAAACCAAGTCTATTATTTTTAGCATTTCTTGTGGTGTAGTTATAGGCGCCTATCGCCTAACAAGTAGAAAGCTGTGTAGCCGTTCGTTGAGGAAGAGTCACCAGGACTAAGACAGTAGAAATTTATTAGTGTTAGAGAGTGGAGGCTAAAAGTTGACAGCCCCACCAAATTAGATTTGGTTTAAATCACTAACCATTTTTATTGTTCCTCAGCAGGGTGACAGAAAGAGCGAATGTGATTTGGGTTTTTTTTTTGTCTCTCGTGTCTCTCAATTTAATTGTTACTTGTTTTCCAGGCCGTGCAACAGTGCACGCTATCGACTGACTTGATGACGTAATATGCCATTTTATGTTTTCCTTGTATGTAAATAAATATATACATATATTATTTACTGGATCAGCTTCTATTCTTTACTATACTTACTCCATGTTGTCTGTATAGTGGTGTTTGTGGTCGTAATTATACACCTTATCTCCTTGTGTTTCAAGGCAGTCAGAGGTGGGGAGACTATAGCCATTTTTTTTAGTCACGAAGCGGCAGGGGGGAGATTCAAATCCTGGGTCTATCTCTTGAGCCAATAGTCTCACCTGTCCACAGGCATGTCATTTTCCATCTAAATTCTATCTTCTCAGACTTTCTCATACTAGGGTCTTGCTTTCATTCAGGCACACTCTATAAAATTAAAACCCCTTCGTGACAAGTGGGCGGCAATCGTCCGGTGGATCATTCTGTGGAGATCAATTCTGTGATCTAGATTCACAGAGTGTCTCTAGAAAGTTTTCTGAGAATAGATTTTCTTTAAATATCCCCTAGACGTTGAGCTATTAGAACTGATCCAGTTATAAGTTTTTCCACAGGTTACAGTCTAGTAGATTTTGTGGTATTTTTGATGTATATTACTTAGAGGTAATTGATGGCATACCGACATATTTTTTCTTTAACAGGAAGGTAATTTAGTTTTTGGTAGCTTCCTAACTAAATTTTTTCAAGTTATTATTCAGACTTAGTGCTAGTCTGAGGTCGGGTTTTTGGAACAGCGGTTAAAGAGGGAGTATTTTATATTACGTAACTGGTTGTTCCTTCTCTTTTCCTTTTCTGTCATTTCTCTGTATTTGTGAACTTACAGCAGTTTACAGGTAAGATGGCGGATATGGCCAAGTTACGAGCTGCCTGGCGAGAGGCTGCTCAGGACATGGGAATGGATAAGGAGGAGACTAAGGCCTACCTGATAAGGGAAAATGATAGGCATATTCAGCGAGAGAAAGAGAAAGAGGACAGGGCTGCCGCCGCAGAAGCAGCGGAGAGGCAGGCCGAGATGGAACTTCGGAAATTGGAAGCACAGGAGAAGGCAGCAGAAAGGGAAGCAGCGGAGAAGGCAGCAGAAAGACAGCATGAACTTGCCCTGCGTTCTCTGGAACTGCAGTACCGAGCTTCAGAAGGCAGTTCAGCTAATGGAGATTCACCCGGAGCAGGAGCGACAGACACCTCAGGAAACGGAGGGCCCCGGATGGCAGCCATGAGCTTCCCATTTGACTCGTTCCCGAACGGGAATGAAAAGATTGACGTGTTCTTGGAGAAATTTCAAAGAATGGCAAAGGCATACGGGTTGGACGAGAGTCTTTGGTGTCTGAAATTATCGCAATCACTCAAAGGTCATGCGTATGAAGTTTACAACAAGATGCTCATAGATGACCAGAACAACTTTGAGGCACTGCGAAACGCTTTATTGCAACGATTTCAGTGGACACCCCGGAAATGCCAAACCATGTTCAGGGAGAGCAGGCCGGAGAAGGGAGAGAGTTTCGCACAGTTTGCCGAGCGGGTGAGAAATTACCTAACCCGGTGGAGGGAACTGTCAGGACTGGCGAAAACTTTTGAAGGATTGGAGGAGTTAGTTCTGTGTGAACAAGTTAAGGCAAACATGTCCCCCGACTTGAGGCGGTATCTGGCAGAGCAGGGTGCCCAACAACTCGATCAGATTATTCTGTTTGCAGAAAGGTACCAGACAGCACAGGCCGAAGTACTGGGACAGAAACGGAAAAACCCAGACCTGCCAGCCCCAGACAAAGGAGCTTCATCATCGCAGCTGGCTACTTCACCAGCTCATCAGCAACCAGGGCCTTCTCGCAAGGAGCCTCATTCTGGTTATACCTTGCGCCCCCAGCAGCATAACAGAGCACCGACAACAACCTCTCAGGAACCCACTAGGAACAGAGGAGATAATGAGAGGTATTGTCAGAATTGTAGAACCACTTCCCACTGGACATCTCGGTGCATGAACAAACCCCCAGCTCATCATGCAGCTTGTTTAAGGCCGGTGAGATGGACTAAAGGGAATAAATGGGAACCAGTCCAGGCAGAGAAGTTGTTCTCTAACAGTGGACCAGCCGTAGTGAATGGGACGGCCACTACGTGTTTGTTTGACAGCGGGCTTACTTACCCCAGTATCGTCGTTCGTCATTTGGTGAAACCAGGGCAGTGGACCGGAGAAATAGTTGAGATTGGTGGCATTTTGAGAAGAGGTATCTCACAGCGTCTGCCTGTAGCCAATATTGAGGTGAAATGCAAGTTTGTGTCTGGCACCATCAAGGCAGCTGTGATGGCACAGCCAGCACATGATTTCATCCTGGGAAGCCCTTACTTAGTTTTGGGAAACCCAACCACACCAATCCTTGCTAATGCAAGGGGGCATACTGCAGGCCAGCAAAGTGAAAGGGGAAAGCCCCAAATTCACGGAGCCCCACGGGAGCTCAAACATCCTTGTCTTGCTATGGGGAGGAGAGACGCCTCTAAAGACAGTGGAATGTTATTTACAGAGGCGTATTCGCCTGTCAGCCCTGTTCAGCCTAATCGCCAAACAGTGGTGACGCCTCTTACTTCAGAAGTATCTTCGTTGTCGTCGGGAATTAGGCCCCCGATGGTATTACATCTCTCAAGGGAGGGAAATACTGACAAGAAGGAACATGTGCACGGTTCTTCAGTCAACCGCAAACAGTTACGCCCTGTTACGGCGATGTCTGGCCAAACCAGTCAGACTGTTTCAAAACACTGGGAGGTCGCACCATCTGGTAATCAGTATTTACCACGCGCCGCCAGGAAAATTCGTGGGCGAAGGAAACACACGAGAGGGAGGAGGAAGGGCGACCACTCAGGGTGCAGTCGCCAGGAGAAAATCCCCTGGCGTGACCATCACAATCCAGTGCTGGCACAGATTTTCAAGGATATGGAAATGGGCCTGTATGATAATCCTAATTATGACAGTGATTAGATCGGGATGTAGATCTAGATACAGGGCCAGTATGAAACCCAGAGATTTCAGTGATTTAGCACGGTTCCCGTACTTGAAAGGGGGGACTTATGTGACGCTACACTGTAATTCTGACTTTTAACAGGCCCGATTCTGTGGTTCTATTTTGAATTTTCACCAGTTTTATTTTCTTCTGATCACGCGATTTTCCGTTGTTTACGGAAATCGCTATTTTCGGGCACGCTTTTTCACCATTTTATTTCTTCTCATTTGAATATATATCGTGTTTGGTATTTTTTTTTGAGTAGATAAATTAAATGGGTTCGTTTATGATGGTAGGTTTATTTTATTCTAGCATCAGTTTTACTTTCTTCTGATTTTTCGCGATTCCCGTAAATTTTGTTGTTTACGAAAATAATCGCCATTTCCGGCACGCGATATGACGAGGCCGGAAGCACGCGGCCGGAAGCACGCGGGGTTTGCGTGGGTTGATAGTATTAATTTTTCTAGCGCTCCCATTGGTCCGGGATTTGCGTAGGAAGGGAAATCCGCGTGGGCGGTTTCTCTTGTATATATTGAGACAGAAAACGGGGATTCGGTCTCTATGAAAAATTATTGCCTGGCCGTAGGACGTCGTAATTATCGTTCTCCACCGTGGGAAAAACAAACGATAATCGGTATGTAACTATTTTATTCATCGTTTTTACTTATTAGTGGGTTTTTCAGAAATTCGCCCTTAGGTAAAGATTAACTTTTCAGTTTTAAAATAAACGATAGTGCCATCCATTATCATATTTTTGAAGAACGACGTAATGCAACAGTGTGCTTATTCTTTCTATGATTTTGGCAATAGATAGGAGTGTGTGAAGTTGTGAGAAACACGTGTGCCATATTTGTAGGATGTTATGTAAAACCACCATTTATTCCTGTATATTTTCTAATGTAAATTTATGGGGAAATCCCTGGTGTGTTCGTTAATTTTTCTGAGCCTTAAAAATGTGAGAAATATTGTCAGAGGGTTCAGATTTACGTTGTAAATGAATTATACTGCTTAGGGGAGGAAACTATTCCTATAGCGAGATTTAATTTAAATAGGAGTAAGCCGGGGAAACTCCTGTGTTAATGGGTAAAAGGATTTCCCTATGTTTGTCAAGTTTGAACACGTGATCGGCCATGCGTAACGGCCATGTAACATGTCAGACGGGTCTGGGCTATTGTTTATTTTACCTGGCAGATTTTAGTAGAAGGAGGGGGATGAAGAGGCCACGTGGGATAGTGGTATTTTATGTATTGTGAGAAGAACGAGAGAAGGGGAGGATAAGTGTGATTTTAGTGCCCAACGGCAGGTGGCCGGGAGACTAGTTTCATTTTGTACAGCCAGAAATCAAGGCTGTGTCTTCCTCTAAATCCGGAGTGGGAGAAAAGGGGAAAGCTATTCAGCAGCAGAGAAGTTTTGTCTACAGTTAATCAAGTCCCTCATGCTTGATATCCGAACATCGTCATCACCAAAATCAGGAACAGGTGACAGGGTTACCGTACCTAGGTCCTGATAGAAATCGAGAAGAGAGTAACGGAGACGCCGCATCACCAGCCCTCGAGTGTTAGAGAGACACTGAGATCAAGAGAGAAAGGTAGAGAAGGAGGGAGAAAAATAGACAGGACCAGTAGGGTCTGTTCAGTATCCATTTGACGGATAGACACTGAGTCTGCGTTCGAAAAACCAAGTATTATTTTTAGCATTTCTTGTGGTGTAGTTATAGGCGCCTATCGCCTAACAAGTAGAAAGCTGTGTAGCCGTTCGTTGAGGAAGAGTCACCAGGACTAAGACAGTAGAAATTTATTAGTGTTAGAGAGTGGAGGCTAAAAGTTGACAGCCCCACCAAATTAGATTTGGTTTAAATCACTAACCATTTTTATTGTTCCTCAGCAGGGTGACAGAAAGAGCGAATGTGATTTGGGTTTTTTTTTTGTCTCTCAAGTCTCTCAATTTAATTGTTACTTGTTTTCCAGGCCGTGCAACAGTGCACGCTATCGACTGACTTGATGACGTAATATGCCATTTTATGTTTTCCTTGTATGTAAATAAATATATACATATATTATTTACTGGATCAGCTTCTATTCTTTACTATACTTACTCCATGTTGTCTGTATAGTGGTGTTTGTGGTCGTAATTATACACCTTATCTCCTTGTGTTTCAAGGCAGTCAGAGGTGGGGAGACTATAGCCATTTTTTTAGTCACGAAGCGGCAGGGGGAGATTCAAATCCTGGGTCTATCTCTTGAGCCAATAGTCTCACCTGTCCACAGGCATGTCATTTTCCATCTAAATTCTATCTTCTCAGACTTTCTCATACTAGGGTCTTGCTTTCATTCAGGCACACTCTATAAAATTAAAACCCCTTCGTGACAAGGTCCTTTGTGTGAAAACACGGAAGACCACTACAATGACACATGGTGTCATTGGGTCTTCTTGTGTTGGGACATGTGGTCTTGACCAGAGCCGGGTATGGGCAGGGGCCAATGCAACCTCATGCGAGGAAAAAATATGCAACCTCATGCGAGGAAATTTAAAAAAAAAAAAGACAGACGTGTTTTCGCTTTGTACAGCGCAAATAATGCTGTGAAGACCCAACGCCCTAATATCTGGCCTTTGGCTAGGATCATGTGTCTAAACACAGGGACCGGTACAGTGACATTCATGTGTCATTAGGTCTCTTGTGTGAGAACACAGATGATCACTACAGTGACACATGTTGTCATTGGGTCTTCTTGTGTTCGGACATGTGGTCTTGACCAGGGCCGGGTTAGGGCGGGGATAATGCGACCTCATGCGAGGAAAAAATATGCGACCTCAAGCGAGGAAAAAAAAAAAATTTCGCTTTGTACAGCGCAAATAATGCTGTGAAGACCCAACGCCCTAATATCTGGCCTTTGGCTAGGATCATGTGTCTAGACACAGGGACCGGTACAGTGACATTCATGTGTCATTAGGTCCCTTGTGTGAGAACACAGAGGATCACTAGGTGACACATTTTGTCACTGGGTCTTCTAGTGTTGGGACATGTGGTCTTGACCAGGGCCGGGTTTGGGGCGGGGACAATGCGACCTCATGCGAGGAAAAATATGCGACCTCAAGCGAGGAAAAAAAAAATTTCGCTTTGTACAGCGCAAATAACGCTGTGAAACCCAAAGCCCTAATATCTGGCCTTTGGCTAGGATCATGTGTCTAGTCACAGGGACCGGTACTGTGACATTCATGTGTCATTAGGTCCCTTGTGTGAGAACACAGAGGATCACTACAGTGACACAGTTTGTCATTGGGTCTTCTTGTGTTGGGACATGTGGTCTTGACCAGGGCCGGTTTTGGGCGGGTAACTAATGCGACCTCATGCGAGGAAAAAATATGCGACCTCAAGCGAGGAAAAAAAAATTAAAAAAAACATTTCGCGAGCGCAAAAAAAACCCAAAGCGAGGATCATGTGTCTAGACACAGGGACCGGTACAGTGACATTCATGTGTCATTAGGTCCCTTGTGTGAGAACACAGAGGATCACTACAGTGACACAGTTTGTCATTGGGTCTTCTTGTGTTGGGACATGTGGTCTTGACCAGAGCCGGGTTTGGGGAGGGTGCCAATGCGACCTCATGCGAGGAAAAAATATGCGACCTCATGCGAGGAAAAAAAAAATTTCGCTTTGTACAGCGCAAATAACGCTGTGAAAACCCAATGCCCTAATATTTGGCCTTTGGCTAGGATCATGTGTCTAGACACAGGGACCAGTACAGTGACATTCATGTGTCATTAGGTCCTTTGTGTGAGAACACAGAAGATCACTAGGTGACACATTTTGTCATTGGGTCTTCTTGTGTACAACGCAAATAACGTCTTGAAACCACGCCATAATGGGGTGTGAGAACACAGAGGATCACTACAATGACACAGTTTGTCATTGGGTCTTCTTGTCTTGGGACACGCGGTCTTGACCAGAGCCGGGTTTGGGGTGGGTACCAATGCGACCTCATGCGAGGAAAAAATATGCGACCTCATGCGAGGAAAAAAAAATAAAAAAAATTCGCTTTGTACAGCGCAAATAACGCTGTGAAACCCAAAGCCCTAATATCTGGCCTTTGGCTAGGATCATGTGTCTAGACACAGGGACCGGTGCAGTAACATTCATGTGTCATTAGGTCCCTTGTGTGAGAGCACAGAGCATCACTACAGTGACACAGTTTGTCATTGGGTCTTCTTGTGTTGGGACATGTCGTCTTGACCAGGGCCGGGTTTGGGGCGGGGACAATGCGACCTCATGCGAGAAAAAAAAATTTCGCTTTGTACAGCGGAAATAACGCTGTAAAAACCCAAAGCCCTAATATCTGGCCTTTGGCTAGGATCATGTGTCTAGACACAGGGACCGGTGCAGTAACATTCATGTGTCATTAGGTCCCGTGTGTGAGAGCACAGAGGATCACTACAGTGACACAGTTTGTCATTGGGTCTTCTTATGTTGGGACATGTCGTCTTGACCAGGGCCGGGTTTGGGGCGGGGACAATGCGACCTCATGCGAGGAAAAATATGCGACCTCAAGCGAGGAAAAAAAAAATTTCGCTTTGTACAGCGCAAATAACGCTGTGAAACCCAAAGCCCTAATATCTGGCCTTTGGCTAGGATCATGTGTCTAGACACAGGGACCGGTACTGTGACATTCATGTGTCATTAGGTCCCTTGTGTGAGAACACAGAGGATCACTACAGTGACACAGTTTGTCATTGGGTCTTCTTGTGTTGGGACATGTGGTCTTGACCAGGGTCGGTTTTGGGCGGGTAACTAATGCGACCTCATGCGAGGAAAAAATATGCGACCTCAAGCGAGGAAAAAAAAAATTTTAAAAAAAATTTCGCTTTGTACAGCGCAAAAAACGCTGTGAAACCCAAAGCCCTAATATCTGGCCTTTGGCTAGGATCATGTGTCTAGACACAGGGACCAGTACAGTGACATTCATGTGTCATTAGGTCCCTTGTGTGACAACACAGAGGATCACTACAGTGACACAGTTTGTCATTGGGTCTTCTTGTGTTGAGACATGTGGTCTTGACCAGAGCCGGGTTTGGGGAGGGTGCCAATGCGACCTCATGCGAGGAAAAAATATGCGACCTCATGCGAGGAAAAAAAAAAGACAGACGTGTTTTCGCTTTGTACAGTAACTGTTTTAAGGTCCGGTTAAGCCTATCCACCATTCCATTGCTCATCGCGTGATATACGCTACTCAGCAATATATCGATGTGGAGTGTGGCCATCATACTCACCATGGCATCAGATACAAACTGCGTACCTCGATCTGATAGCAGTTTTCTAGGGAAGCCTAGGAGAGAGAATATTATCCATAAAGCATCAGCCACCACCGCAGTGTTGATGTGTTTAAGAGGGGTAGTCTCTGGCCATCGAGTGCACATATCTATGCAGGTGAGGATGTACCTATGTCCTATAGCAGACATAGCTGGAAATGGTCCATTAATATCAACTGCCATTGTCTCGAATGGGCGTATAGGTATGTCTGAGGCTTGGATCGCAGCTGCATGGCGAGCACCCTTAGCTTTCACCTCCTGGCATGTCGTACAGGAGTGACAATATACTGCAACGTCTTTTGCAACGGCTGCCAAAAAAATGAGGAAAGTAACCTAGACTTAGTTTGAGAGTAACCTCGGTGTCCTGCACAATGCGAGTCATGGGCATGTCGTAAAATATTGTATCTGAGGTCTGTAGGTACAATAACCTGTGATCGTACAGATGAGGGAGAATCATGAAACATCCGGACTAGTACCCCATTCTTAAGTATAAACTGATGTCTGGAATTTGTACTCAAATCAGTTTCATTAGGCTCGACTAATTGAAAAAAATCATGTTTTATATATTAATAAAACATTCTCTTGAAATAACATCTTTACAATGATCACCAATGTGTTCGTGATTTGCGTTGACATTATCAGTATGTAACTGTGCGTGCGCTTGTGCTCTGGTCGTAACTTCGTTAGCAGTATGTAAGTGTTGCTGTTCCTAGTTAACAACCTCTTCGGGTGTACACTGTTTTATGCCATGTATGCGCCCGACACCGCCAAGCAAACCTCTTGCCCACTGAAATGTTATGATGGAAAGTCAACTGTTCCGACCAACATTACGTTAAATGGGCAAACGTTAGAAGAAGTTAACACCTTTAAATATCTCGGGTCCACTATATGTAGTGATGGAAGATCAAATAAAGAAATCAAGACAAGACTTGAGATGGCCTCAGCTGCCATGACAAGGTTGAATGTGATCTGGAAAAGTAACATCAGTTTTCCTGTGAAGATCAAATTATACAAATCACTTGTATTATCTATTCTCTTGTATGGGTGTGAGGGCTGGACACTCACTGCAGATACGGAGCGAAGGATTCAGGCTTTCGAGCATAAATGTTATAGAAGAATTTTGCGCATTTGCTATAAAGAGCACAAAACAAATGTCTATGTTAGAGAGAAGATAAACACCTATGCAGGCATCAAGAAACCACTTTTGTCAATAGTGAAACGTCGAAAGCTTGCCTGGTTTGGGCATGTAACTCGTCATGACTCCCTTTCGAAAACGATCCTCCAGGGAACAGTCGAAGGTAAACGGAGAAGAGGAAGGCAAAGAAAATCCTGGGCTGATAACATCAAAGAATGGGCAGGACACGGTTCTCCACACTTGTACGCATTGCTGAGAATAGAGAGCAGTGGAGGACCCTGTCTGTTGATGCTTCCACCATGGCACCCCTACGACCCATGACGGGTTATGGGTTGAGATGATGATGATGCGCCCGACAATCAAATCCGCCACTGGATTTGGGAGTAAACATACTTTAATTTGCCCCGTAAAGAATAGCGTGGTAATGTGTACGATGGCAGTCGGAAATGTCTGAACCGTGCCACCGAATGTAACACATTTCACACAACTCCCCGTGGAACATGATGGGTGTATCAAGGATTGTCTGACACCGACAGTTGTACAACCAGAATCCTTCAGTAGTCAGTTGGGTGTTGTTCACTAGGCACTTGTGTAGAAGTAGTGACCGGGTACCGTCATGAGCTGAGAGAGCAGGAAGTGTGGGTAGGTGGTGGCTACATCTTAACGTAGACTGCGTCAAGATGAAACAAAGTAGTTCACTCTGGACACTGTGCTGCAAGATCAAAATCGAAAGAACATGAGGCGGAGACATTAGTAACAACATTACTAATCTGATTTGAATTATTACAAGTGTCAAGTTGCATTGAACTTGCCTGAATGTGAGATTTACCTCTATCACGAGATCGGTCATGATTGCGATCATTACTGTAAGACCTATTTTGATTATTTCGCCAATTAAATATTTACCCTGAGATCTTCTCTCGTTCCGGGAACCAGATCTATCATACGAGTTCCTATGGTAATTATTATTACTATAGGGCTGCCCATTTTCTCCGTTCACATCTCGAAAATTGTTATGTTTCCAATTACCTGTATTTTTGCCCCAATATTGTCAAGGTCCTTGGGATTGTTTCCAATCTCTAGGCGAAGGAGATTTGCCACGTGAAAGGTTTCCCGGATGTGGTCCGTAATTATGGGTAGAGCTCCTACCAAAATTTCTATCAGCGCTCTGTGATCTTGGTCGTATTTTATTACTGTCCCAAGGCATGGCTGAGGCCACGGCTGGAACTTCTCTCACGTTGGAGTTACTAACTGCAATATTCGGATTTGTGGTTAAAAAATGGCGACCGATTTCTTCTACAGAGGTAAGATTTGTAGGTTTGCGTTCATGCAAAACTGACAAAAATAAAGGGTTTACTGAGGACATTACCTTGTCCCTCAGTATCAGATCCATGAGTACATCATATGTCCTGTCGATGTTTGCAAGTTCGACCCAGCGATTAAAAACAAGTCTAATCATAGCAATAAATTCTGAAAAATCGTTTCCATTCTCTGGCAGAATATTTTTGAAACGTAATCTATTTCCGTCTTCATCCAGTTGGTATTTTTTAATAGTATTGCTCTAGCAGCGTAATAATTATTCTTATTAGGGCCCTCGATAATACTCACGGCAGTCAGAGCCTCTGCTGTAAGGAGTTCCATACGTTTACCGTTCCACTCTGACTTATCTACCTTGTGGGATTCTCACACAAATTCGAACCAATTCAGAAAGCAAGCGACGTCGTCGACGTTGGGTTTGAAAGTAGATAGTCTAATTTTTAAGGATCCAGAATGGTTCTTGTGTGAGGATACCTGAACCTCTGACACATTCTGCTTACCATGGTCTACCGGATTTTCTCGAGTTCGAGGGTTAACATTTTCTCCTCATGTATTCTTCTATGTTCATTTTCACTAGCCTCCATTTTGAGTTTCATAATCTCCTTATCTGACTCCATCAGAATTCTTTCTTCTGCTTCCATACGAAGTTTCGTATTTTCCTTTTCTGATTCTATAAGACATTTTTTTTCTGCTGCTTCAGTTTCTATCTGAATGTTCTTTAGTTCAAGCTCCTGTGCTTTCACGTACTCTGTGGTAGCAAATTGTTTTACTCATCTGAATCCATTCCCAGCGCTTTCCCTTGCTTCATGAAATAGTCTAACGTAGACATATTGTATAGGCATATTTTGTGTGACTTACTTAGTCAACAATTTAGGTTTCGTGATAATAATAATAACTACCTCCTTTATGTTTCTTCACAACAGAACCTTTGCCTAAATTCATTATAGATTTGGGCAATAACAATAACACCAGTAAACACAACGATACGCCTGAACAAAATTTGTCACAGAGGACCCAAACACAGTGGACTGAAAATCAGCCGGATTTCCACTGCGGGTAATCTGCGATGTCCCAACAGAAAATTTGACGTGGGTTTAAATCTGGGATGTTATCCCATGTCAAATCAACCTTCTCAGCCGCTCGAATGGAACATAAAACATTGAACATAGAAAACTCCTATAGACGAGGCAAGAAAGGCTCGAATCCACATGCAGTGCTCACAACGGGACGTAGACTAGAAAACAGCCACTTGTCTTAACAAAATCCGTCCTCTCGCAGACTGCTCGCCGAAAGGTATTGGATACTGCATGCTACAAAACATGGGTGAGCAAACATTATCATTAGTAGCACTCCATCGTTGAAAAAGGAGTGCCCCCAACCGTCAGACTGTGTTGACATCAAAGCGGTTAACGACTTCCGTTGAGGTCGTAAGGTCAACTGTTGAATGCGCTGGACTCTGTAAAAAAACGGTGCGTCGTGTCGTCTATCAATGGTGCTTTAAAAAAAAAAGATGTTCAGATTACTTGGGGTGTAGACTGATCCATAGTAAAAGGCGACTTTAGCAAAAAAATGTCCCCAATAAGCTGGCCACCACCACTTCTGTTACCCCACGTTTTCTTCGGTACACTAGAAAAAGATGTTAGGTAGGCTGGTTCGATTCATGGTCGCCTCCAGTAGATGTGGGTAGTAACAATATAACATGGAACAACAATTAACTGGAACAGTTCAATCAGTTGATGGTCAAGTCGTAGTAGTACTTGAGACAATCACAACATATTTTTTTCCATGTAGACGTTGACATTTCTGTTTCAACTCAATAGACATATTCATTTATATTCCTTGGTGCAGTGTTGACAAAATATATTCAAGCATACAAAGAATCAAGAGTGTTGGCCGACTACCCTGGCAACTGACTTTAACTTAGTACAGTTGAAGCTCTGCGGCAACGAAACGTAGAAGATGCGTGGATTTACCGACGACCACGGCAACCTTCGGCTGGATACAATATTATATGAGTAAGCCTCCTGGCTAATTTGAATACGATCTTGACGTACTCACGCCCAAGAACAAACCACAACGGCGCAAGTGGTTAATATAAATCCAATCATACTGTCCTCCACAAACTTGGGAGCGAATATCAAAACACGTCCTAACAGGAGGACGTCTATGTAAATTTCGGCCAAGAACATTCATTGTTTGGCAACGAATGTGTACGTATAACGACGACATTGCATTGTTCAATAGAAGTGCACTGTCGTTTTTCAAATTACATTCCAATCTCTATAATCGATGCGCTCAGATGTATGTCTAGAAATTATAGACATATATCTGAGGGCGTAAACATATATCTGAACCCCATATTAATAATTATACTTTAACATTTATAATATGACGTACATTTGTACGACCTCTTCATGATCTTTGTTTCTCTTCGGCAGTATCGGTACATTTGTGGTACTGATTTTTATTTGTGTACTTTTAAAAGTACCAATTTCTTCTCTTTATCGGCTAAGGACCAAGTAGTTTGTATGTTCAAACATTTGTGACGCTCCTTGTAGATAATGTTTATCCTAGATTGCGGTGAGCAACTAAAATAAGATAGTCGCCGGCGCGTTTAGATTGAACCGCTGATAAGACGAGATTACTGTCTGTTTGACACATGTGGGCAGACAAAGGTGACATAATCGCTTTCAGGCCGACTTGTTATGACAACATTACTTTCTAATAAATTAATAACTATTACAGCTTACACATGTTGTCATGCAAGTTCCCCGATCTGTCTGTCAGTTTGTACACAAAGGGCAACGGACATCATATTACAATACATAGGAGACGTGACCTTTGCAAAATTTTTCTATGTCGGAAATATTTTGAAAGTACCACACCCGACCTGTTTGAATATGATTGGAGCATTTATTTAACTCTATAACAAACGAAGGCGTGGGAAGATAAGAATTTATTCTGGCCGTTTCGCAGTTTTATTTCACTGTGAATTTCACGCTCGCCAAGACAACATCAGACCTCGCAAGAGTGAAGACTAGAGTCATAATTCTTTCTGTTAACCGGACCTTTTATTGGAGAACCAAATAAGACTTAAAAAGCATAAGACATTTCTACATTTTAATAAGGAACACCGGGACTAGGAAACTGAAGAAACACACGGAGTCAGAGAGGGAATCTATTGTCAAATTAAAGACACCCAACACGCGTGGTAAGAGACCGACTCGTCTCTGTTACGTGTCGTAATGTTAATTATTCCTGAGATATTTTCCGTTGCCAAGTAGAGTCTAGGGGCAGTCATACAAGACGAAATCAGCATAACTGCACTTCCTTCACAATTTTACAAACATGCAGTTTACTCGTTTTGAAAACAGCTCCATGGTAATAGATATAAAGGCCCAAAGGCAAAATGCAGTAGTACTTATAAGTCCAGTTCGTTCCCTATCAAACGCTGGTCATTGGTAATCAGTAAAACTTTATTTAATATCGTCCTTTGGACATCTTTATGAATAAGCACACATTTCCTTACTAGAATAAGCCAGGGACAACTCAGCCAAGTATATTGATGTCCTTTGGATGGAATAATTCAGGAACAACACAGAATACTGCAGGAGCTCAAAACACATACTTCCGCTCGCTTCCAAACACACGCCGCATCTCTCTTGCAGACGATCACCTCACTTCTGCTTCAAATTTGTTCACGTCTGCCAGTAAACCATATCGGCATGACGTCACTTCCTTTATTAATAGGCGACTCCGTATAGAATAAACAAAAAAGGAGCCATGTTGAGCTGCCTATTATATCGACATAAATGTTATGAATTTTAATCATCCATCTCTTTCATTCATCTGAGCAACAAGTCTGTAGCCAAGATTAGCGTAAGTAGTGCATTTTTCATTATATGTTTCATTACTAACATGTGAACTAACATATATATGTATATATTACCATGTGAAGTTTATTGTGTGAAACTCGCTATTGGATGTCAAAGTCATTTCAGGCTGGCAACTTCAGCATATAGAATGATGGTTCATGAACCACCACTGCACTGGCTGGTGATTGCTTTATCGATAGTTTCGTAAAGAGAACTAAAAGCATAAAGTAGTTCCAGGTTCCCTAAGGAGCACGGAGGGAAAGAAGAAAGAAATGATGTACATTCTAAGAATAATACTTACAGTTTCAAAACTTTTCACTCAGTGTAAATGTTAACAAAAAAAACATATTCATGTTAAAATTAATAGAAGTTTTAAACTTTTCAACAAGTGTAAATATAAAGGAAACATAAATGAATTTATATTGTGAACACTTTTCAAATAGTGGAGATGTAAATGTAAAACATATTATATCTATACTTTTAACCTCTTCATTTAAATGTAATGTAAAGCTAAAGCTATTCAGTTTAAATGTAAAGAAAGTTTTATCCCGAGGGATTAAATTTAATTCTCGTCGAGGGTAAATTCTGACATGGGATGGTAGAATAGAAGAGGGGGGCACGTAACTATGTGTCGGACAAAGCCATACTCAGAAGAGCGTTTCGTTTCTATTTCTATTACCAGTTATTGGTGGTACCAGCAAAAAGGGCCATTTCGGGGACAAGAAGGGACGAGTGGTTACGCTTTAAGACGGAAGACCAGCTTTGAAGACTCTCCTAGACCTTCCTGGGAAACGAGCTTCACCCTACGAACCTTGACAAGAGACGAGTGAACGCAGTGTACAGAAAACCAACTCATCAGAAGGAAGAGGATCAGAATCGTCACTGGCAGATAAGTTAACCCATATGCTGCCACTTGAACCTCTTATCAAAAACCATCACCCGAGTGATGAAAACTTTATTTTGTAATTAACTATTATTCCTTTCTTTTAAACTGTTAAACTTAAAGTGATTATTAAATTTTGTAATTTGTAATTATACCAATTTAAACTTCAATTCAATCATATAAAATGTACTACATGTTTGTCTCAGTCAAAGTTACTAAACACACACTCTAAACAGAGCTATATTATAATAATAATTCCACTGATTAACTTAGCGTTGGGGGCTTAACGAGCTAGAATACACCATTGCTTAAATTCTTCACAAAAGTTGTCGGCAGATTACAGATTTAACGGGCTCAGCAAATGCCAGCATTGTTTTCGCTTATCTGAATATCTTGTGATAACGCCTTTGTGGTAGAAGTGTAATTAACCTTCTATTTACACATCTGCCAAGAGTAATATTGTGCGCAGGTAGATACCTTAGAAGTCACTATTAGATACTCTTGAGTTTTGGCCACTGTTGGACCACTACTGCAAAGCAGGGGAAACAATACCGTCACACACACACATATATATATATATATAAAAGAAAAAAAGGTAAAGGAACCCGTTACACGCCCATTTAGGCATATTGGGAATATGGTGTTAGGCCCATATTATCTTGACCGTCGGCACACGAGGGGTGATGTGGTCGGCATCACGCCGGCCGCCTTAACCTTCCCAGAGTAGCTCTGGTACCCATTTGGGGCTGGGTCGACCCAGGAGCCGTTTGTGGCCTAAAAATTTTTCCGCCTTATCTGGGGATCGAACCATAGACCACTGCGCTAGGAAGCCAGTGCACTAACCACTATGCTACCGCGGCTCCTATATATATATATATGTATAATATAATTTCAGGAAACAACCAACACACAATTCATTGCCCAGCAGCTACGTATATTGTGCAGAAAGAATGCTTGCACACAGACACAGACATACATATACACACATAACATGAGTACAACATCTAACAAAATCTATAACTACCATTCTCAGGGCTGGGCAGCTTTGACTAGTTCAGCTGAATTTACACAAACTAAGCATTCTTCCCGATGTATTTTTTTTGTGTGTGTGAACCACGAATAATATATTGCACAAGTAAATGAAAATCTGTTATAAAGATTAAGCATCACTTTTATTGACTCATGTGAATATTCACAGTGGCAAAATTATTATTACATCTGCTACTAATCTTAATGTGAATATTCTGAATCTATCGTTGGTCTCCGTAGATCTCATCATGCTGACGATATACTCAAAGCTTTGACATCCCAGAACGTTTCAAAGATCTTTTAACCTTTCGTTTCAAATTTCTTCGTTTGGTTGGCTTCTCTGTTGTCTTTTGTTTCTTTCCCTACTCTCTGACTGCGTCGTCGAATCGGCTTAGTCTGAAACGTGGAACAATATGAATTCACAATTTATGCACGCTGAGTTTTCATTGTATGAGACTGCACTAACGAGCAATGAAGAAGTAATATACATGAGAAGGAAAGAAAGGAAAAAATTAATGATTACACAACAAGTAAAAACATGAAAGTAATCTTTGATGATTTATCGGATTGTAGACCATTAATCCTGGAACAAATGAAGAGTTTCTCAGCAGAAATCAAGAAGAGAATAGGAATGACCAAAGCTACATTCAACAACAATAGATAAATCTTCTTCTTCTTCTTCTTCTTCTTCTTCTTCTTCTTCTTCTTCTTCTTCTTCTTCTTCTTCTTCTTCTTCTTCTTCTTCAGGTGCCTGGTCTGGAACAGACATTGGCGATCATGACCCTCCAATCTTCTCTGTCTTTTGATAGTCTAATGAGGTTGTTGTTGCCCATGCTGTTCTTTGTTGCCCAGTTGTTTAAGCTTTTCACATACATCTTTTTCTGCCTTCCTCTTCAACCTGGTATTTCCCCACATAAGACTAATTCCTCCACTACTCCTCTTCTGTTAATATCTCCCATAAATTTCATTTGTCTTTTCCTGATGGTTTTGATGAGCGATCTATTAACACCCGCAGCTGTCAATACCTCGGCATTTGTTTTCTTCTCTGTCCACGATATTCTCAGTATCCTTCTCAAAAACCACATTTCCGCTGCCTACAGCTTTTTCACCATTTGGTTACTCATTGTCCAACATTCGCATCCATATAAAAGAACGGACCACACGTTGCCCCTTAGTAAGCGAATTTTTGTGCTTATGGTGATGCTTATGTTTTTCTTTACGTTGCTCATCCTAGTAAAGGCTTCTTTGGACATGACGATCCTTTTCTTTATCTCTGTGTCACATCTGCCATCTGATGTCAATGTGTCAATGTCAATATTTAAAGAGATTGACTTGTTTGAATTTTTCTCTTTTGCTGTCCAATGAGCATACTGGTATTGATAAATACTAACATCTAAACAACTAACTCATAATTTCAAACTGAGAATCATCAAATGCTAAATATATTTTTCATTATTGTATGGTGAACAAACATCGACAATGAACAAGCAATTAGAGGAAAGAATTGAAGCCTTTGAGATGTCGATATATAGAAGAATGGGGCACGTCTCATGCAAAGAGAATAAAAAAAATTTTGGCCATAGAAACCCTAGGAATGAAAGAGAATTCAAGAAGATCAAAATTATACAGCTAAAATATTTTTGTCATGTAAAAGGAGAAAATATTTTACTGAAGATCATAATAGACGGTACAGTTATAAATGCCAAGCTCCGGAGATGAAAAACTGTACAAAAAACCCTACAAAGACAAAAAAATAAAAATTCAATATAAAGACCGAACAAATATATTACAAGAGTTTTAATTCATCAAACATATTTTCAATCACAATTGGCTGCATTATAATTGAAACATGCGTTCTTTGTCGTTTTTAAGTAAGTCTTCACTTGTTTTAAAATCTAACATCAAGTTTCTGAGTTTATTTAACACTGTGAACATGATGTGACCGAATCATCATTTAGTATGTTTCTGCAATCAGGATGCAAAACTTTCAATAAGGAGAAAGGCCTCTCGCAGTCAGTATTATATATATATATATATATATATATATATATATATATATATATATATATATATATATATATATATATATATATATATATATATATATATATATTATATATATATATATATATATAAAATACAAAAAGTAAATAAAATAAAAAATATATATATGTGTACAGCTGTACAAAACTGAAAATGGGCAACCTATACTTCTTCTTCTTCTTCTTCGTTCGTCCTGAAAAGGACGTTGGTTGCGTTGTGTCCGTTTACAGCGAAGCTGCAATATTTGCGCCTTTCGGCCGACACATATCCGACTTCAGCACGGCATTTTTGGGACCGGGTTAGCCTTCTCTCTTTGATCCCTACTCAATCAGCCAGACTGCAGTGATGCAGCCTGTTTCCAGGACCACCACTTGGAGGTGGAGTAGGGTCTTGATCAGCCCTGGTTCGCTGACCCTGACGCAAGCAGTCTAGCTATGGGTCGCTAACTGCACTTCTCACTGTTGACGCGTCTCAGGTCCCGGTAACCTATACGAGTTGGCATGTATGAAGAGTTGAAAGCATACGTGCAAGAGGACGACAGACAAGAAATGGACAGGAAAGAGTATGTCAGAATGCACCATCAAGACAAAAGACATAAGATGTTGGAGATTGTAGCGAGATTTGGTACCACTTGCTTTATTGTGAAAATGTGTAACGCCACACACACACAAACACACACGCACGCACACACACCAACACACACACACACACGCACACACACACACGCACACACACAGGGATAACATGCGGCAGATCTTGCTTTGAAGTTTGAAGGATGCGGAAAAATGTGAATTACGTTAAGCCGGACGGTATTGAAGAACGAGAATATAGGAATGGCCGACTTTAAAAGTTTGCATTAACAGGGAAGAAAAATTAAAGTTACAAGAGCAAGCCTGGTTGAAAGTTATTAAAACTATAATAATTCACAAGAGGAGATAGAATATGAATGATATCCAAAAGGATATTATTCAAATATAAATAGTTTTAAAAATAATTAACATTTTTCATCGTCAACACATCGGTTAAAAGTTAGCTAATAATCTTTAAAAATTTATTATAACTACATGCCTAAACGGATTTCAATAAAACTTGGATAGAATGAAAGCCTCATATGGGGAAAATGAAAGGATACACAGGAAGGAAGGAAAGAGATAAGTGTGTAGTGACAATAAGAGAAAACAAGTACAGAAAAAGCACAGATTGCCTCAAACTAGGAGATAAAACGAAATCCTTATGGGACTTCAGAGGGTGCTTTCTCGTACGGGAGAGAAGCCCAAATATAAGGACAGAGCGGTGCGTTGAAAATCACACACACCAAATCCAGAAGCCAGAGTGAGAAACTGGAAGACAACATCTGTAAGAAAAGTTCTTTTTTCACACTGCATGCAGGGCAGATTAACTTCAACAAATACAGCCTCACCGGGCGCTTATTAATCCTAAGAGGGTATGTAAGTTTATTAAAGATATATGTATGACTAATATCATTTTATTTCAGATTTTATTTACGATTTGATTGTATCAGACATAATAAAAAGGGAATGACGCTAACCAGAGAAAACCTCCATCGGCATTGTCAGGAAGCATAACCATTAATTGGTTAGCCAAATATATCATGGCTAGTTCTTGCCTGGAAGCTTACGACATACCAGCAAGTACATAAATGACTTGGCATTCATAAGTGGAAGGCAAAGGTTATATCGTACCCATGTATCATAACATGTGATTTATTCATGTATTTTGTTAATTCTGCACAGTAGACAGTATCTTATCATGCTATCTCTGTAACATACTACCACGAATCATTAATTTATATACAAACACTGAAGACATGGTCGCCTCATGAACAGCAGTGGGTGGTGAGATTGTTGAAACACCATGGCCACCTATTACTTTTCGTTCCAGGTTTTATGATCGAGTTTTATGATCGTCCCTGATCAAGTTTATGATCGTTCATGATCGAGTTCGTGATCAAGTTTAACAAAAGACTTAAGGATCGTTGATCCTGCTAACTGAAGCCTAGAGGTCAACCAATCTTCAACACCTTAGTCCCCCGTAGTTATAGGGCGGGCTGAAGGACAGTCTATTGATTCAAGTGTGTCTCAGGAACCTCGAACAAGATGAGTTTTTCTGTATTCAATCCAACAAACACTGTGAGCAGTTTCTAAAATGACTATCGATGATGATAACAGCTAGGGACACTAGATAGCAAGATATATATCCAAAAATATACTGTGACAGACTGTTCTAATTTCATTGGAAGATTCATCCAAGATTTTTGACTATTATTTATTTTAATTTGTAACTATAAATAATCATACATTTTACTATCTTCCAACACCCATTTCTCATTTCAAGAATATATAGATGTACATAATAAATTATGAAATTGTACTCATTTGACTTGGTAAAATTTTTAACTGTTAAATTTTGAGTTACCTTTTCTAATTTAATTATATTATCACATAGGGTTACTATAGCGAAAGTGGCACCGTATACGTCTGAAGCCTAAATCTATTGTCCAGCTCAGAGTATTCACCGCCGTAACTCAATTGTGATACCAGTGTACTTCTCGGGCACTAGAACTTCATACTTTCTGGAGAGATATTCTACTTCTTTTCTACCACTATCATCACACTAGAAAAACCTTTCGCTACATAGATCCATTGCAGCCGACTGTTACGTAATGTTTTTTGCACACAGGCGTGTGCCCATTCTTTGTTGGAGATACAGCTGAAGGCATTAACGGGTTAATACGATAACACACTCTTAGTGAACGACGCAGCATTTGGTAAAGATATTTCGTAATTGTAACTATGTGACGTAAGCATCGTCTGCTAGTAAAGGGGTACCGTTAGTTCTCTTGGCCTTTCTCAAGTGTCCGTCGAAGCGGGAGGACGTTGAATGTATAAGCTCCCAAGTTGTGGAGTCGTTCAAGTATTTCTTCAGTGGCTGTTTAATTGGAGATTGGTCGCCACTATGATATTTATTGGCCATGATGGTTTGCAGCTTAACGATAAGTATCGCAACCAATTTCTGACATATTTGGATGAAGCCGTAAAACATATTACGCCGCAGTACTTCGGTCAAGTCGTGTTCGGACTGACCTCAAGTTGTAACGGTCAAAGTTAAATGTATATGCATGTTATGCCTTTGATACCCGACGGACTATGGACTGAAGAATATGCATCAAATTATTGTTTATTCCTGAAACACGGAGCTTGTCATTAAAGGTTTGAATCGTGGACAGGTCTTCGCTTGCAGTTTGATTTTTACGTGTTGGATCCACAAGTGTTAATGTATACCATTTGGGCTTAGATGATCCTGAGTACAAGAACTAAGACATTCGAGTTGTCAGTACGAATTGCTACAACTAGCCAGTAACTGTCTCGTTTAGATAGGTTTTAAAGTTATTTATGGTCCCGCCTGAATATAGGAGATGGTGATAATACGCGAGAAGTAAAAGTGTATGAAAATAGATTTTCACGAGTGGATAGTTTAAGGAGAAGATCTGTCTCTGGACTGAGTAGTTTCTCTAGTCCAGTCTATCTATACGACTATAATTTAGTATAAGACAATCTTGCACCTCCCTATATTTAGAAATATAAGTTTACCTAAGCACTCACACACAGCTATGTGACAACAAGACACACAAACGAGAAAAACTATGGTTAAATGGGTATGGGTCTGACCAACACACAAAGTTTAGTTCTTTTGTTGTTTATTATCATTAAATTTTACAACATCGAATATCTAAAAGAGAAAGATCAAATACATCAGAATTACATACATAGAAAAATAACAGAATACCTGTGCCCTCCCCTCATTGAGAAGATAAGAACCCAACAAGTTAATAACCCCTAAGGTTAAAACTAGGTTACAGTATAGACAGTAAAGGAAAAGAACGAAGTTCATACTGAATGCTATCCCGTAAAAATTAAACAATAGTTAAACAGAATGCAGATGATACAATGTTTCCTGTAACAAAGAAAAATATTTTACTCTCTCTCTCTCTCTCTCTCTCTCTGTCATACGTGGCCACTCAATCTTTTCTTACCTAATCTTGGTGAAACAATCTCTTGGGCGTATAATCCCTGAATATGTATATAAGGTCCAGTGTTTGTATCTTCCAAATAGGGCCCCAGTCCCTCCACTAATAATTAAATTTTATAAGGGGGACGCCTAATTTGGTGGTTGATTCCTGGATAAACAATGTCACCTTAAATAGTTAATGACAAAACTCTCTGAGATCTAGTGTTTACAGTAGACAGTAGGAAAACATCTGCTTGATAAAAAAAACTGTTATTATTGTTAATTTATGATGGTGGTAAAGCCTATCGGCCGTCTCTATGGTGAGTGCCGATTTTGAAACAGCGAAACTTGCTGGATAAATACGATGGAAACGACTGTCAAAAGTCGGGAGAAATGTTATATCTTTCACACCCCAGTGGGCTGATAAATTGCAAAAAATATATCTGGGTATTTGTAAGTACATTTAAAATTTACTATTAAAATGTTAGTTAGTCTCTGTGGCCGGTCCTGTTCACAACTGAACTTGGAGACGCGTAAGCCAAAAGAAGACAAATTTAATCCAGTCAGTAAATAGAGAAAAGGCCCGACATATACCACAATGGATCAAAATATAGACCAAAGTAAACCGAAATAAAGACCAAAATGGAGCAATAAAGACCGCTGGTCGCCGTAGATCAGGTCATGCCTAAGGATGGAGAAACATTATGAAAAAATGCTACTAATATATATCTACATATAAGCACACGGAAGGGGACGAGACGATCTCTCATCCTCTCTGTCAGTCCTGATTAAAGTTAAAAAGCACACGGTGTCTCTAGCCTATCCTATCCTTTCAGGTTTTCTAGCGCGGCGTCTCTAGGTCAGGTGAGGGTATGTGCCCTCCCCCTCCTTCTGCGTTCGCTAACAATCAGCGTACAATATCAGTTATTATTTAATTTATCCATACGCGCACTTTAACAAGTATCGCCTGTCGCTACGTAGCTATTAGAGGGTCGGCGTATGGTATTTAAACAACGGTCACTTACTAAAATTACACAAAATGAAATAAACGTAAATTCTATTCTGTCAATTATCCGTCGCGCCTAGTGTATCAATTCAGTCAGCTAAACCGTATCTTTCTGTGTGATAAAGCGGGTGATAAAATTATCATTAGACTGCACATCTGGTACACAAATAGCTACGCGTTATTTTCCACTGGTTCTAACATCTAGAAAATCATAGTGAATTTAAGATGATAAACTTCTAACGCTTTAATACGCTTAAGCACAAATTTATATTACCAGAAATCCAGAAAGAAATCACCACGAAACTATTAACACATTTATTCCCAATGGTTCTAGATAACGTGTTTAGACTGAAAAATTCTGAGCGACACTGATAACTGATTTGAGAAGACGCAGTTTATACACCATCATGTTATTATGATCTCTAGAGGATGTTAATTTTCACACTCTTAGTGCATAGCAGAAAATCAGGAAACTGCGTTTCCCAGATAAAGGTCCTCTGAGCCGGCTACCGTTTCTCTCGTCGAGCGCTGGTTGACCAACATCAAACGGCCCTCGTTACGATAACAGGGTTTCTTTCAAAATCGCTCACGTCTCGATATGAAATGCTAATCGACGTCAGAGACTCTCACGTCTACCGGGGTCTTAGCAGATTTTCCCCCCATATCTGAAGATCAAAGGGTTGTGTTTTTCCGAGGTGCGGTCTGTCCGATGTCCGATGATTGACAGATCAGCTCGCGTGAGTAACTTTGTAAACAAACCCCATTGGCTGGCAGGTCGCGAAAGTTGGTAAACAGACCCGTTTTTTTACGTCTCAAAGAAAAGATGCGTGGATTAAGTGAGTAAACGCAGACTGTCAATGTATGGCTTTGCTAGCGAATCATAGAACTACAGGCTGTCGGAACTGTAGGCTATATTTCCATTATACGTCACAATCTCCCAAGTCCACTAATATCTGAAACACCACAACTACCACAGCAACACTTATTTGTTAACCCTTAACACCAATCTTCAATGAGAGATGGCAGCTAGTGGTGATGATGATGGACCGTTAAGGTATAATTTTAATGGCATTTCTGCCACTAGTGACGATCACTGAAAAGATAAATTCACGATAGAAAAGAGAACAATGACAGCAAGAGTAAACGCCGAAGAACATATGAAACTAATGCATACCTGTTGATTCGGACATACTGGACAGCACGATCCTGGTTGAGTGATCGCGTCAGCACACTGAGTTTTCGGGCACTTTATTTCAGTGCAGACAACACCACTTATGTTACATCTACACCACTGGCATGGAGTGGGGTTGAAGTAGGTGCCAATCTGATTGGTGTACATGAATATGTAGTCTGTATCAAACCCTTTTATCTTTTTTGTTTTTCATTAAAAAGTATTGCATTCGTTCCATTAAACACCTTTCTTTCTTTCTTTTTTTTTCTTTCTTTCTGTAGAATTTCGTGAAATGAAGACGTGAAATGAAGATAAATAGTTGTTTGAGACTACAGAGACAGAGGCAGACTGAAAGACAGCTACAGATCAACAGACACATTTGATAAACAAATAAATAAATATACAGACAGCAGACAGGCATGCACGCATGCAGACAGACAAGATAGATAGATAGATAGATAGATAGATAGATAGATAGATAGATAGATAGATAGATAGATAGATAGATAGATAGATAGATAGATAGATAGATAGATAGATATATAGATAGATAGATCATTTTGTAGGATTGGTTGATTATTGATACATTGATTAATAGTTGACTTTAAACTGTTGTGCCAACACAGACTAATCAAACAGTTAATTTAAATATAAACAGCAACCAACCGCATATGATTTGTTGTTGTACCAGCATTCAGTTTGCGTTTTTGGTGGTTTATCTGTTGGTGGCTCTGTTGTGTCTGGTGAATCTGTTAGTGGTGATGAGGTTTCCGAGGTGTATGACTTTGATGAGTTCTCATGTAGAAGAAGTTCAAAAACATGTATTAATTAATTCAACATTTGAAAGTAATGGAACATTTTCCCGACATCGCATGATTTATCGCTGTTATAAATGTGTCCCGCAAATATCATTCACGGTATCGACACGCTCCAGTCCACCAGCTGTAAATGGGTACCTGAATTTGCTTTCGAGTTAGGAAAGGAAAAGGCAGCGAGGAAGGGAGCTAGTCACCCCGTCAGTACGGATCATGTGTAGTGAAGACTCTAACACGTCACTTCCCTACGGCAGAGTGTACTATGGGACTAACTTTACCTTTTACCGGCACCTATCGTCACTCGCTGGCAACGAAGTGCTTTTACACTCATCGTCATGTGCGTCTATTACACGCATTAAGAAAACTTTTTCTTATTTGTACACTCTCAGACGCCTTCTTGAATATGTTCAAAGAAAGCAGTGGTCAGGTTGAGGCTGTTTGTATTTCCATAAGAGTTTTCCAGGAATGGTACTGGTGACGGGCATATGGCTTTCCATGTTCCCGATAAGTTGGACATCTTTGAAGCAGACGTTCAGCAGTCATTGTATCAGTGCTACTTACACTCATCGGTAGTTCCTCTCTTTAGTTTATTAAATAGATGATATCACAGTCTGTTGTGGCCCGTACAGAGTCTTAAAATTATCACTTATTATCTTCTGATGAGCTGGTAATACATCAATTTGTGTGTGCTGACTGCGCTGCGTCTCATTTCTTTATGTATCTGGTTCTGCTAAAACTCTTCGCCTCTTGAAAGGTATGCTTGTGTCAGGCTGAGGTAGTTTTCCACCTTCTTTTGCCAATTTGTCGGCC
The DNA here is from genome assembly GCA_024509875.1 of Oreohelix idahoensis. Classification (NCBI taxonomy): domain Eukaryota; kingdom Metazoa; phylum Mollusca; class Gastropoda; order Stylommatophora; family Oreohelicidae; genus Oreohelix; species Oreohelix idahoensis. The sequence goes on from JAMPIV010000616.1 coordinate 47,731, forward strand.
TTTTCATTGCTGGGGATGCTCATTGAGATGGGATCCATTGCGTCACAACACATTTGAATCGTTGACATAGTTTGTGGGGCTAAGAGTTAAGGAAACGACACAGGTACTACTACGTTTTACGCATATGATGTCAATGAAAATGCCAGGTGAGCTGATATAGGGAAATTCGGTCATTCGTCTATCACTATACTGAGAAATAATAACAAAGTAGTAGAACAGTTAAAAAAAAGAAGAACGCCCATGAGATAAATAAGAAGAAATATAATTAATAAGCGCTATGACTGTCTTTGTCTCAGTGCCTCGTCTTCCGCATTCTGATTATACATAACAGAGCACACTTTTCGTGTCATTTTCTGCCTGCCTTATTACATTTCTAGAATGTTCTCACTTAGCCACCAGCAAGACCATGTAACTTGTGGCCAAGAACAATATGAAAATTATTGAAAGCTACCAAAAAGAAGAGAAATATTTAGTTTGAAAACACACAACGAAAGGAGAACGTTTATGATGAATATATATATATATATATATATATATATATATATATATATATATATATATATATATATATATATATATATATATATATATATATATATATATATATATATATATATATATATATATATATATATATATATATATATATATATTATACATATATACATATATATATATATATATATATATATATATATATATATATATATATATATATATATATATATATATATATATATATATATACACACACATGAGTTTGCGTTCATATGTTTATATATAAACACATTAAAAGAAAGACTCCAATAGACAAAAAAGAATCTTCAACTCAGACGTCAAGGCAGTCTGAAACATTGGAGAACGACAACAATGAGAATAAGAGAGATACGAGCCTTCATAAATTAATGCATGAGCTAAAAACAGGACTCACGTGATATGACAAAACCTATAACGTGGAACTACTGGACTTGAACCAGGCAAGCACCAGCGGAACAAGAGACGAGGAGCAGACGTTGGTTTTCGGATAGACCACACAAAGACTAAACCAGTTTATAGTATTGGAAGGCAGTCAATATTGTGGAATCTCTGGGCTAAGCGAAATTGAGTTGAGAACATAAAACACATAGAGAAGAGAAATTGACTTGAGAACATAAAACACATAGAGAAGAGAAATTGACTTGAGAACATAAAACACATACAGAAGAGAAATTGACTTGAGAACATAAAACACATAGAGAAGAGAAATTGACTTGAAAACATAAAACACATAGAGAAGAGAAATTGACTTGAAAACATAAAACACATAGAGAAGAGGAATTAACTTGAGAACATAAAACATATAGAGAAGAGAAATTGAGTTGAGAACATAAAACACATAGAGAAGAGAAATTGACTTGAGAACATAAAACACATAGAGAAGAGAAATTGACTTGAGAACATAAAACACATACAGAAGAGAAATTGACTTGAGAACATAAAACACATAGAGAAGAGAAATTGACTTGAGAACATAAAACACATAGAGAAGAGGAATTAACTTGAGAACATAAAACATATAGAGAAGAGAAATTGAGTTGAGAACATAAAACACATAGAGAAGAGAAATTGACTTGAGAACATAAAACACATACAGAAGAGAAATTGACTTGAGAACATAAAACACATACAGAAGAGAAATTGACTTGAGAACATAAAACACATAGAGAAGAGAAATTGACTTGAAAACATAAAACACATAGAGAAGAGGAATTAACTTGAGAACATAAAACACATAGAGAAGAGAAATTGAGTTGAGAACATAAAACACATAGAGAAGAGAAATTGACTTGAGAACATAAAACACATAGAGAAGAGAAATTGACTTGAGAACATAAAACACATACAGAAGAGAAATTGACTTGAGAACATAAAACACATAGAGAAGAGGAATTAACTTGAGAACATAAAACACATAGAGAAGAGAAATTGACTTGAGAACATAAAACACGCTTGAAAAAAAACACATACAGAAGAGAAATTGACTTGAGAACATAAAACACATAGAGAAGAGAAATTGACTTGAGAACATAAAACACATACAGAAGAGAAATTGACTTGAGAACATAAAACACATAGAGAAGAGAAATTGACTTGAGAACATAAAACACATACAGAAGAGAAATTGACTTGAGAACATAAAACACATAGAGAAGAGAAATTGACTTGAGAACATAAAACACATACAGAAGAGAAATTGACTTGAGAACATAAAACACATAGAGAAGAGAAATTGACTTGAGAACATAAAACACATAGAGAAGAGAAATTGACTTGAGAACATAAAACACATAGAGAAGAGAAATTAACTTGAGAACATAAAACACATAGAGAAGAGAAATTGACTTGAAAACATAAAACACATAGAGAAGAGGAATTAACTTGAGAACATAAAACACATAGAGAAGAGAAATTGAGTTGAGAACATAAAACACATAGAGAAGAGAAATTGACTTGAGAACATAAAACACATAGAGAAGAGAAATTGACTTGAGAACATAAAACACATACAGAAGAGAAATTGACTTGAGAACATAAAACACATAGAGAAGAGAAATTGACTTGAGAACATAAAACACATAGAGAAGAGGAATTAACTTGAGAACATAAAACACATAGAGAAGAGGAATTAACTTGAGAACATAAAACACATAGAGAAGAGACATTGACTTGAGAACATAAAACACATAGAGAAGAGAAATTGACTTGAGAACATAAAACACATAGAGAAGAGAAATTAACTTGAGAACATAAAACACATAGAGAAGAGAAATTGACTTGAGAACATAAAACACATAGAGAAGAGAGATTGAGAAATAAATAATGGAGTACAGAGGGCAAATACCTTGAGCAGACGACACAGGATAAGAGAGCTTGTGCTCATGGTTAATTAAAAGGTGGTGATAATGATGATGAGGATTCTGCATAAAGCGAACATTACTGAATGTAACGTCTTAAATACCCCTGTTATGTATGCGCCCCATAATCTTTCCTATTTTTCAGGCAACAGGGCCTAAAAAAAACAACTAGGTAAATGAACAGAGAGACATTCAGACAGGCAATAGAGAGACAGATAGATTAGACGGATAGACAGACAGGAAGATACACAAAAAGACAGACGGACTGGTAGCTAGCTATAAATAATTACAACGTTTGCAACTGTAAACTAATAGAGTGGGCACAATTAATAATTTTCTATTTACCTGGCATCCTTCTGGTATTGGAGTTGCTGGTTCTGTTGAAGAAGATGAGGATGTTGGTGGTATTGCTGTGGATGTTTCTGGGTTAGTTTCTGTTGTCTACAGAAACGAAGAGGTAGCAAATAAAGTTTAACAGTATGATCAGAATTGGAGGGGTCTCAGTATATGATGATGATTAATCCCTGTCACGTAGAGATTATGATCAATAAATTTTCTATTTTTCTCTTCTTTCTCTACCCGTGTCCTCTATTTCATTATCGCTCTATTATCCTTTTCCTGTGTTTTTCGCATTCGTACGTTTGCGACTATAAACATTACTATTTTCCCATTCTAACGTCTACCCGCTTTCTTTCTCATACTGGGATACGCATTTCTATTATGTAAAACGTCAGCCACTTAGGTAGACGAGAAATTGTGAATATGCAGCTATCTCAGACATACGAGCAGACTTTTGTTTGCACATTCAGCTGACACGCGCGGTTTCTTCGACTGAGTTGCTCGGTGAAATGTGAATCGCGCCAGACATGCTCGCTCAGAGCAGACAGAGATGGCAGACGATCGTCTGAATTTTCACCTGTCACAGCGTTTCTTCAGGCTAGTCGCTCGGAGTGAAGTGTGATATGACACTCATAAAGCGCTCTGGAATGAGACATATAGTCTGGGTTTTTCCATGACACTCACGCTCTCGGTCAGTTGGTTAACGTAGGTGTCAAGGACGCCCTGGTGGCAGTTACGGCATGCGTTTAAGTGTTAAACGTAAGTATTAAAGACAGAAAGGGGAGATTATTTCGTTTTGCGAAATAAACGTTCACCTCTTTGTCTGTTTGATAGATATTAACCAGAGTTTGAAACTAGATTTTCATTCTGACTCCTAAATGTTGCAGTAGACAGATCGCTGTGCTAGATCAAATATCTGTGTTTTGGCGAAGTCTGAGTTTCTTGGCCAAATGGTCCGAGTTCTAGACTACCATTTGATTGCAGTATTCTAGTTCATGGTTTAGTCTGTAGTTCCGTGTGGAGGTAAATATTAATGTATTATATCTAGTATTTGGTAAAGTGCTTAAGGTGTTAAATCGCCTATTTCATTTTCACTAGTTCCTTTGTGCAGAGAGAATTAAAATATAGTCTGTATTATTTTCTAGTGACGTGTTTCAGTGGAAAGCAGAATAAAGTATAATTTATAGCTTAAAACCAGGTAGCCATAAGGAATTAACTTTAACTGCTAAATAATCAGACGAGAATAATTTTTCTAAACTAACTTATAAATGCTAGATGCGCCATGAGTGTTGACGGAATACGTATGTATTCCTAATTCATGATGATTGATTTTATGTATATAACTTATTTTCCAGGAAGGTTTAAATGATAAGTCAAGCTGTACGCTTGCAGTTTAAAATGTAAGTTATATTGAGTACATAATATGTAAAATATTTCATATGTGTTTTTCTTTATTCAGTGAATACTGGGTAACCCAAACTTTGCCAGCTTTTAGTACAGAGACATACCTGTGAGAAACATAAACATTTTCATATCTTTAACCACGTGGGTTTTCAAGTACCACCTGTCGGACAGGGCGTGTGCCTTCAGAGATAGACAGAATACTAATCTCACTAACAGGTTTTTTTAAAAAGAATAAATGCTCATACTGGGCCTTTGAGCCAGATCATATTTCTCCTCGAACTCTGTGTTGAGGCTGCCTTGTGGCGAGAATAAATTACAGAAATCTAAAACATTAACTTTCCGACATTGTTGACAAAGTGTGTGGTGAACAAAAATTATCTGTTGAGAGAAGTTGCCCAGCGGTCATCTTCCTAATTAAGGGAAACCTCGTGTTCTGACACTGTGTGCCCGCTGAAACCCTAACTCTTACCTCGTGAATAAGTGACATTAACTTAAATCTGTAAAGAAAGAACGATCGCCTGAAGTGGACGCTCCCCGGACACGGTGAAGGAAACCAATATCTGCAGAGTTGGGTATCCGCTTCATCCACAGATAGACAGACTAAGAGAAGTGTACACTAAGGCTTGCGCCAGACGGCGAACCACGGCACTCTTTTAGGTAAGGTTGTGTAAATCAGGGCCCTGATGAAAGAACCGAGTGAAAGTAGACTGATGGATGTTTTTTCTGGTTTGATTCGCCCACGTTTGTAACTTTCTTTAGGCACGTTATTGCTAACAATATTTTTCTCTTAGAATAGAACACAGTATCAAGTCTGTTCATACCTTAAAAGGGGAAAACCCTAGAATCAATCATATGTATCCTTGATTTCTTGGGGCTATCACTTTCTTCCAACAGGACTGTGGGCATACCTTGAGGGATAAGATCATACTGTGGGTCTATCATTTTTGGTAGCATTTTTATTTACTTTATGACTATTTGTATATGCTTTGACGTAATTTCTATGTGTTGTGATGAAATTTTAGATGATAATTAAAATTTCTCTTGAAATTAATCAGCTCGTTGGTCAGCTCGTTCCAAGAATATCTATATAATCATTTGTTATAGTTTCCACACGTCTGTACGTATAACTGTCGTCTTGTATGTGCGTGCACATAAGTGGTTAGAGATATATTACTATATATATATGTGTGTGTGTGTGTGTGTTTAGACTGTCTGACTCCTCTAAAGCTGTCGTAGAAGATAGGTGAGAGAGAGAGAGAAGATTTTTCGATCTCAGAGGCAGCCTCTTGATCACATTCTACCATCTCACTCGTGAAAATCTATTGCTATTACTACTTCTCACTGTGACTGTCACTTATTCTAATCTATTCAGAAGGGACCAACCCAAGTCTTAATTCCCCTATCAAAATCTACGACAATCCCCATGAAAAAATATATAATAAATGTATACGGTGGACCTATTATTTCGTCGTGTTTTACATTTTTTCAACCTTCTTCGATTTTTTGTTATCACTCGCAATCTCACTTTGTTGTGTGAAATTTTTGCTTTAACCGCTACCGTTTAGGGCTTTCCTGTAAGGCTATCGTTCGTATTACATTTTCTCACTAAACGCTTTGGTCAATCGGTGGCTATTGCAATATGGGCAATAAGAGAATTCGTTTGATAACGTAAGCCAATATTTAAAGTAACCGGTGTCAGTACGTGGGATATGATAGATTTCCCAGGAAGGAGCGGTTGAAGTCAAATGACTTTCGGCACTAAGCCATCTTGGACTCAAAAGATTATCTACCTTTGATGACGTGTAGAGGCTAAACATTTTTTGCATGGACAGACGATAAAGAAAGAAATTAAAAGAAGCCACCAGAGGGTACTATAGCAATGAGACAAAAGACGGAGAGCAAGGCAGTTTTGGAAGGGGAGACACGTCAGGGCCGCAAAGAAACATAACTCTGTGACTAAAGGGAGGATAATCGCTCGATCATTGACTGAATGCTTTCTCACTACCTGTAAATTTGTTACCAGAGCCGACCTACTTTTCGGCGACTGCCAGGTCTGCGCAAGAAACACGGGGCTTGTAAGGAAAGAACCGGGTTGTTGGATGATGTGAAGAGCATGATGAGGGTTCTAAGAATTGTTACAGATTTGCAGTTAGACAATATAAAAGAATATTGTACGTTCTCACACATTCGTGGTGCATAAGTGGAAGTCCCAGAGCGTTAATCTTGTTCCATAATTTGGTTTAAGTATCGGATTAACTGTAAATGTGTTTTTAAGGCGTTCACCTTGGGAAGAAAAGTGTTCGTCGATTTTTATAAAAATTATGAATAATTTTCCTATTTCATTATCTGTGATTGTTTTTGCAATTAGCCTCATAGCTAATGTGCGAAATGTGTTTTTTCCCCCCTCATTACTTCTTTTTGATTATTGTTAGTTTAACCTTTAGCACGCTGCATTCTTTTCCCGAAAACTTGTCCTACAGCTGCATTCTTTTTCACAACCCCCCGATTTTATAGTGGGCGACTTGTAACGTCTAGTGTTTTTGTGTTTCTTGGTCAATTGCTATCATTTTTGGAATTTATATAAATAAATGAATGATGAATCTGATGATATAAAATTTGTTTGTGTACATGTTAGATGTGATAGGAAGAGAGGAAAGGAAAGATGAAAAAAACGAAAAAAATATTTTAAAAAAAAATAAAAATTTTTTTTTATTATTTTAAAATTAAAAAAAAATAACCAAGAAACGAAGAGTCCATATCCCTTGCATCTCAAAGAAAGTCATTTGACCAATACAAATCAAATGACGATCTTTTCGTTACACCCATCATCAGTAGCAAAGCTACAAACATCCTCGTCAACAGTGACATTCGGCCGTAATTTTAAAATTCCTAGTCCTAACCACTAAAATTATACATACTAGCAAAACCCTTCTACTTTCGTTTCAATCTCAGCCATCAAACATATTCTGAGAACCGATATCAGCGTTTATAAAGACAAAAATCTCCTCCTCATCGCATCGGCGTCAGAATCTAATAAAATTATAACGAAAATGGCCGCGTGTTTGATGCCGATTCATTTCGATTGAAAAAATTCACAGAAAATATACGCGGACAGCCATCACTAAAATAAAAACCGGAAAAGACAGTGAAATCTCTTTTACAGAAGAGTCAATTTATACATCCGGGGTTAAGATCACGTGCATACACATTAAAAATCAGTTTCCGGATGATAGCCGAAAGACCAAAAAAATCGCCTCCAGCCTGGATAACATAGGTTACGTTCGTCGACATTTGTCGATCGCAGCGTGCTAAAAGTTTCTTAGATTGATCCTTTCAATTAATACAATGTCTAGCATGTAAAACATCATTTTAAAGTGCTCATATGGATTATAAACCTCATATGGATTATTAGATCATTACTACAGACTGAGATGGGTGCATACCTTCATTTACACATGTGCGCATTATGCTATACCATTACAACTGAAAGAAGTAAAGACAGAGTGATCAGTTATGAAGAAGCAATAGTGAGGAATAAGATAACAACAAAGTCAGCAATTGATGTTAGATGTAAAATTTATTAATCCATTTTATATCTTTAGTCCTGCAGCAATCTGAGTCTACACATTAAGTGTTTGACGTCTAATCGGAAAGAAGCTAGAAAGCCTACATCCTGATAGCAGAATTCACAAGATAGGACATCATAAGCTTCATAAGTTTCAAGGAAGGAAATCCACGCCTACTTTATTACACGACGGTGGCGCCAGCATCTTATTCATCTGTTTATCAAGTTCACATATTCACAAGTTGATTAGTCCATATATCAAGTTCAACTAACTCAAAACCTTGTTGCCGGAACCAAGTTCAGTTACTCAATGTGTCAGTGCCTGATCTACTCAAAGCGGGTAGTGCACGATGTAATTTTTTTCAATAAAGCTTTATTGTGACTGAAGCCTACTTGTACTAGTAGATAATTTCGTGCACACTTCCAGTCAAGCCAGTGTCTTCTTCAAGACCAGATAGCAGTCAGTTTCCTGAGACCACTGTCAACAGTTTATCTACGCTGAAAGATTTTCAAGCGTTGATGGACAATACTTTCTCATAGGTTTCTCACTACTACACGTGTGGTATTTACAGCAATAAGCACTAGTTTTTGAAATAATTCACAATGTGAAAACTACATACATTGGACAGTCTGTGTATTCCTTTGTATAATCATACATTGGAAAAATTTGGAAGGGTTACGGACTGATTTGTCATCAGTGTGGTAACAATTAGCATATCTCATCATCATTTCATTCTTTACGAAGTTTCACTATCATATTTAATTAACTACACTTTTCCATTTCGTGTATAAGTCATTGTTTTTCCCCAATAATCTTCTTTACTTTCTACTAACACGATATGTGTATATATTTAGCATATAAACTGTATAGCCCAGTCAATTGTTAATTCGTTTGCGAATAATTGCGTGCTGTCTGTGTTAAGTATTTACATATCGGTAAAATGCTTCATGCGGGAGGTTGGGGGCTCTTTCTTAGTCGAGATATTAGGGAAAGCATTCGATGTCGCAGGGATCCTTAGATATTTCTTCATGATTTATTAGATATTACTTGTCTAGTGGAGAGATTCGCCTTCTCTTCTTCTCACCTCTATCTCGAATAGGTCTTTTTCTTTTCCTAACGAACCGATTTCTGGAGACTTTCTTGATAATATTCCTTTGGCCATACCCACCTATACATCTATCATACAGTAGCGGTGCGACGATTTGTGTCCCGTCCTAAAGTGACTTTTATCTTTCAGTTATGTTATTTTTATTATAAATTGCATTGGGCTAATCGCCACATAAGGGTTAACAAGTTTTTAAAATTTTATTTTAAAAATATATATGTTTCTTATTACTGTAGATTACATCAAAGAAAATTAGAAGGGTACTGGAAAAGTACCAAGCCTTTAAAACAGCAACAATGATTTTTTCATACTTAAAACAGAAATAATCCGTACGATGTTAGTTCATTCTGACAAGTAACACCCTGACAATGTCATATATACTTTACACTGTGTTATGGTGCTGAAAAATTGGGCAATGCACAAACAATTGGAAGAAAGAGTTAAGATCATCGAAATGTGAATATAATGAAGAATGAGACGCGCCTAAAAAGATAAACAATTTCAATAATAAAATATTTTGGACATGTGAAGAGTAACAAAACCGTGTTGGGAACCATTCTAGAAGGTAATGTTGAAAGCAGACTTTCGAGAACACAAGAGAAAAGGTAAATTGAACAGAAAGGCAGGATATATGCATATCGAGAGTGTACCGTCAAAGTAAGAGACATAAAACAAAGGAGACCCTTTGAGCCAACATTGGATGTAAAGAAAGTAAATAATCTGACCCGAATCTAACGAAAGTACTGAAAAAATATACAAGAATAATCAGCTTATAGAGACAGAAAAAAGGAAACACGCTATAAGATCGAACACGGAAAGATCAGGTTTAACAAAATGAAGACGAACGAAAAGTAACGTATATGTTTTAATCTCATCAAAATTATAATGATACATGGTACACAAGAAAAATAGCTGTAGTTTGGATCTACGCGACGTTTTTGCCTTATTCTTGTTTATTTTATCTTACTAACCTTGTTCATAGGAAGGATTGATTACTTGTTTACTTTGCAGAGTACGCATATCTTACTGTACTGTCATGTTGTAGTTTTTAAAGATCACAAAAGTCTTAGATTCATGTTCTCATAGTTCATCCTTTCTTTCTCGTTACTTCCTTTATGAGGTTACGTACTCGCAATATTGGTTGAGTAATAGTTATTTAAAGAATGAACCATAGTTGGGGCACTGTACGAAGGATGGCCGCCGACCGAGCAAAGTGGAATCAATTTGTTGCTGCCCTACACCAGGCGTGATGGCCGCTGACTGCTTTGACGGTTGGTGGTTATGGATCAAAGAAGAAGAAGAAGAATGGTTATTTATCCTTACAAAAGCTTCATCATCACTATCATAATTATCATCATCTTCTCGTTCACTCTCTATGAATATGCCAAATCACAAACTCTTGGAGTGGTTGTTTCTAAAACATTTTGATTCGCATGATGATTTTGCAAGCCCCGTGAACAATCTCATATTAGTAGGGTTTACAACACGACTCAGGCAGATGTAGTCATGATCTTTTTGTGTCTCCCGTGAGACCACAGGGAATTACATAAATTGTCCAAACTTAATTTTTCATTATTGTTATCATCCTTAACTGTGAAGCTCTGACATCCAACTTGCTTCCATCCAACCGTTCTCTCCTCTTCTGTTCGTTCAAATTATACTTGTTTGTTTTTCTTCAAAGCCTGTCACATTTTCGTTTGGTATATACTCGTGTTTAGCTACGTCTGTGCGTCCTTCATTTTTCTGGCATTATGACCAGATGATTTGAGCAAATTAGTCTATATTTACCTGGCATGGAGGACAGCAATCGTTTGGTGGCTGATTTCGGTTACACGTGCCTTCATCACAAGATATGTGCCCAGCTAAGACGTATCCACCTTCGCCACACTGAGTAAAGTAGCACGGATTATATTCGATGTATTCTCCAGGCTGTAAACAGTGATTAGAAAGCCCATATTAGTTTATTAGGAATGAACAAAAATATTCAAGCATAATGCGTGAAATCTATAAATGGACACATTACTTTAATGGAGTAAGCTGATACTGTGCATTAATCATACTATTCTGTCGTTGTTGCCATAGATGAGAAAACTCTACTTTATCTCTTCTTCCCACTTTTTGTTGTCTGGTTTCTTATTGAGCCTTTAGTCAGAACTCTTCAAGTCATCATAGTAACTTCAATGGTAACTTATTGCAGTTCGTTCTGCCTTATAAGTATCAATTTACTCGTACATCACCAGTTCTACTCCCCATTTGTTTTGGTATTATTCTCTTTTAATCATGCACAAGGGGTTTCAAAACATTAATAAGATGCGGCTTTTTCCCAGGACATTTATTTTACATGGTATAATGTGTAGCCCTTTAGCTTTTTGTGTTATTCATGCATCAGACTACAGCTAAAAGCTGCTTAGCTAGACAGACAGACAGATTGACTGAGAGGCAGATAGACAAACATCTTGTATGTGAGCTCTAAATAATTACATACATTCTTAAAAGGAATAGAATTATCACCTGATAAAATACTCCTTGAACCCAGCACCCGTCTGGCGTTGTTGTTGTTGTTATTGGTTTTGGTTCCAACGTCTCCAAAGACAAAGAGGTATCAAGTTAAGTTATGGGCGTGGTCAACGTAGGAAGAGCAGTGGTGTATGACGTTGATTAATCGCCATGTAGAAGAAGTTAAGAAATGGTATTTTATTAGTCTCCTCGACCTTACACAAAAATTTTCGCCCATGGCATGTTATTTTTACAATACATTTTAATGTGTTATCGCAACAAGAGCTAACAAGTGTTTTGTGTTTTGAAAATAGCAACAATGTTTTTCCAAACATAAACCGGAATGCCTACGATATACGTTTGTATTATCAATATCAACATTCCATTTAGGACTAACATTAATTGTAAATGTAAACAACAGATTAACATTTAGGATGAATAAGAAAAACAAAAATAAAAGAAAGTAATATAAATATAAATATATAAATATATAAATATATATATATAAATAAATAAATAAATAAATAAATATATATATATATATATATATATATATATATATATATATATATATATATATATATATATATATATATATATATATATATATATATATATATATATATATATATATATATATATATATATATATATATATATATATATATATATATATATATATATATATATATATATATATATATATATATATATATATATATTAAACACGGTCTTTTAATGCACTAAAAAGCCACAAATAATTTTTCAAGGAGTTTATAGCTTGCAGTAAAAAAATGTAACATTAAATTGATAAAAAGCCTGGGGCGCTTAACGCTTATCATATTTTTTATCCATAAGTATGTAATGAAGTATAAAGCAGAAGTTAATTTCATGTAGAATCAGCGCCCCAGGCTTTAAAAAAAATTTTTTTTAATAAGAGTTGTAAATTACATTTTTAAAAATGTAGTTGTCAGTTGTGTGTATGTCTGTGCACGCGTGTGCGATAGTGAGTGTGTGGGAAAAAAAAGGGGGGGGGGGGGGGGGAAGAAGTTTCAATATTTCTCAAGAGAGGCAATCTTGTTGGAAAGAATACACCTAGATTATTTGCAGTTATCACCCATTTCACTGATTATACCAAACAAAAAAAATAATAATAATTTTAATTTTATTCATTTTATTATTTTTACGACTGATTATTGTATTGTCATGGGGAATACATAACAATGCCAAGTTTCAGAGCTATTGCTCATCTGGAAGTGATTGAAAAATCGATTGCAAGATTTGAAGGTGACAAGAGAGCGACAAGAGAGTGACGTACGTTGCAAGTTAAAGAAAAGCCTGTAAAAAGAAGCAATCTGTATGGTGCCATCAAATTAGGGTTTAGGATAGATTGAGACATAATGAATTAATTGGACTGGAAAATGAGGTAAACATCATAATTTACATGGAAAAACGAAAGACTGCCCAGACAGACAGATAAAGAGATAGATAGACATATATCTAGATCTACAGAAATACAGTGTTCGCTTGAATTATATCACAACAGAGTAGGCACCTTATTTAATTTTATTTTTACCTTGCACAATTCTGGCGTTGGCGTTGCTGGTTCTGTTGTAGAGGCTGGCGATGTTGGTGGAGTTGCTATTGACGTCTCTGGGCTTTGTGATGATACTTGTGTTGTAGATGTTGAGGTTACAGGTACTGAGCTGATGTCCGTTGTCTGCAAAGACGAAACGGCATCGGATAAAGCTAACGACGTGGTCAAAATAGGAAAAGGAATGGCGTATGATTAATCCCCAGGCAGAAAATAAGATAATAAATGAAACAATAGCAGACATCTCGTACTAACAGTATTATTTGTCCATTACGTAAGTTATTTTTAGTATACAATTCAGTATGCTAATCGTCACTTAAGGTGTTAAAAAGAGGGTTTTCTAAATCTTAAATTATTTACTTCCTATTGATTACAATACAGGAGAATTCGAAAAGTCACAGGAAAGTACTCATTCATCGAAAATGGCAACACTGATTTTTCCATACTTAAACCAGAAAAGATCAATGCGATATAAATTCCTATTGACAAGTAACACCAACATCTCATTTAGGCACGTTATTAGAAGGAATTGTAAACAGCAAATAAAAATTCAGAATGAATAAGAAAATTAAAATAAACAGTTTGTTTGGTGAAATTAAATTAGGCTTTAGGAAACACTAACATGAATAGGTTGACTAGATTGAAACAATGTGTAAAATCATGATTTATTCTTCTTCTTCTTCTTCTTCCATCCTTAGCCACCGACCGTCAAAGCAGTCAGTGGCCATTACGCCTAATGGCGTCTTAGGGCAACAGCAGATAGGTTTTCTTTGCCATTATTTCCCATCACGCCTAGTGGCGTCTTTAGGGCAATGGCAAATCAATCCATTTGCTGTTGTTTCCGTAATCGAAGTGACTGGCAAACGGGTGATCAGCCCGTTGGTCATGATTTATTATGAAAGATAAAAACAGTGGCTGTTATCCCAACTGTAGCAAAGATACACAATTAACGCTGGAGCATACTTTGAGATTAGGAAGAAGTGCATAACACGAAAAGTGTGTAACCACATTAATGATTTTTAAATAGGACAGATATTTTACTTAATTTTTCTTCTGCGTCAGCTATGAAGCGTAGCAGATGAAATTGATTGCATTTTTTTCGATCCAGTGCTGTCATACTGTATTTCTTTTAAAATGCCTGACTATTCTCCACACTCGTGCTACACTTATTCGACCAATCAAGAGGAAATGTGCCAGCTTTTATGTACTGTCACACATGTTAGATTCTGATATCAAAATGTGGGATCATCTGCCCACTCCACTCAATCCAAATAGAGTAAATAAAAAATGCAAAATTGTGTGAATGTATGTGTGCATGCCCACCCCCCACTCCCACTTTCCATAAAAACCCCCCAAAAACAAACAAACAAACAAATAAAAATAGAAATAAAAATAAAAACTTGCACAGCTGCAACGTTGTTAACAAGGGGGAGAAGGGTGGGGAAAGCTGGTGTGTCACTCAATCAACCAATCGTCTGTGTGATGAGACCTCCTCCAGAGTCCCACTTTCTCATCACACCATCACTGATCCTTATATATTAATTTTTGTTCGTGTTACATACTTTTTACTATACTGTGCAATTCTCTAGGTCTGTCTATTCTCAATACCTGTTCATCCGTCATGGATGAAGCGGATACCCG
Source organism: Oreohelix idahoensis (assembly GCA_024509875.1). NCBI lineage: Eukaryota > Metazoa > Mollusca > Gastropoda > Stylommatophora > Oreohelicidae > Oreohelix > Oreohelix idahoensis. The sequence goes on from JAMPIV010000616.1 coordinate 62,770, forward strand.
CAAATAATCTAATATTGATTTCCTCTGTTGTTCATACTTCCTACATTTTAGTAGGTGTCACAAGTCAAATCTTTACATTTGATTACAAATCGTTATATTTTTGTGTGACATCCTTCATTTTCTCTCATATGCCCTTCCTTTTGTTTTTTCTCACCTGCTCCTTATCGTTGTTTTGCTTTCATCGTTCAAGGTTTTCTTATCACATCTGGTCACACCTCTCACTCACCCCTCTCTCCTAGTTATTTTCTTCTTTGTTATCGGTGACGCGTAGCTAAGGAGTGGACTGCCACATTGATTGTTCGTTTATCGCTAGATTCAGACGAATAAGAGTCCACACTGAGCGACATTCCTATTGTTAACTCCGGCTTCTTGTCTGAGAAGATACACACTACCAAATTGCGGCATGATAAGATGCGAGCTCGCAAACATGACATAATAAAATACACGGCAGATCTCACTGGGATGCAGGAAACTACCATCTTACTGAAGATTAAGCCACGGACAGTGATGTGTTACTTCCGGGAGATGGACTTTAATGTCATAAACAATTACAAGTAAATAATATCTTGGAGATGATTATAATATTGTATCTGTGACGTAGAGTTTGTAAACATGACAGGTTAAACTAAAGAGGCAAGACCTGATATGGTAAGAAAAGATATGCAGATAAACTTGTAAATGACATGTAGAGAACAAAATCGTGTGTGTCATGCAGAATGTTCTACAGATTATGGTAGTGGGAGGAGGGGGGTGAAAATCCTTATCGATATTTGACACTAATTCCTGGTTGGTTTGGCATGAAAGTGCTAAAATATACCACTTTTGATTGGAGCTATTTCCAACGAAATCATATAGATGTGTGAACTACTTCACTACATTTCCACCTCTTCAAAAAGACATTTCAGACTGCCAGGATAACGAGTTGAAACAGGATTTCAACATAAGGACAGGACCAAGTATTGGAGGATCTTCTGTTAGAAAGAAAAATCGACTATAGTACTGGAAACCACGACTCCTAGGAATCTACATACAGAATAACATTGGAATTATAACTAAAGCAATACCCCGACCACTCGTGAGACGGCCTCTTAAAACCAGTGTCTTGTGCAACCAGTCTATACATTTATTCCCGATATTCGTGGTGAGTTGTATATGTTTGCATGTAACATTTTATATGTTTGCATTTACCATTTGTAAATTGTTTGTGGATTTACAGGTTCATACGAGGCTGGCAACTGCAGCATTTAAAATGATTTGATTCATGAACCACCACTGCAAGAACTGGCAACTGCTTTGTGCACGTTTCCTCGCAAGGAATCAAAAAGCAGAGGTAACCCCAGGCTCCTTGTGGAATAGGGAGTGGATGATGATGACATCGTTGTGTTTATATTTATTATTAACATTTTAATATGTTTATGTGCACATTCAAACATGCTTAAATAATGCAATAGTCGTTTTCTGCTGCATAAACGCCCTTTCATCCAACTCACTTGGTTTAACATTAATGTTCAGGGAGAATAAAGTTTCTGTGGAAGATGAAATGGTGGAACTGAAGCAGAGGGAGCCTGCTTATTATATCATGAGGCTCTATGCTAAGAAAAAACACTTGTTTCCTCTCGGTCTGTGATACACGTTTGTGGTACAAGTATGTGGTTCAAGTTGCAGCAGTCTACGCTAGACGTCTACATCTGACGGATCTTGAAGACGCTTGCCTTGACAAGTGGAGAGGTTACCCTCAGCATTACCGCCAGGGATGTGCTACTGCCACAGAATTTGACGATTGACGGAGCAGTCAACAACACATTTAGGAACCAAAAGTGACGGAACCCAACACCCAACAACAAATCATCATCAATACCTGGCTAGTTAAGTATTACAGTCAGGCCCAGCAAAAAAAGATTTTTGTTTTAACGAATGCCACTTCAAAGTCACTACCAGGGATGAAAACATCAGTGCTTATTTTTTTCATACAGAAATCTATTTTATTTTTGTTAACTATAATAGATTTTTACATTTGTTATCTGTAAATACAAATAGATAGTTGATTTAAGCATTTTTGAATGAATTGCACCCATATGACTCAGTTCTTTTAAATATATAACCATCCAGAGCTATTAAAGTAATATTTTATTGAATCATTTCAGTTGGGGGCTCAGACAATACGAGCAAATTTCTTTTTCCTCACAGAAGGGGCCGGAAGATAAAAAGTTCATGACAGCTTAAAATACTTCAGAGGCTCTATAAAATAGAAGCATTTTTCTTCTATTTGTATCTCTGCCAAAAGTAATTTTGAGCGTAGGTTGATTCCTGTGAAGACCTTCATCATTATACTTTAAGTTTGGCCATTGTTGGACCACTGCTGCAGAACAGGAGAGGAAATCCCGTGAAAGCAGGAAATGCTCTATTTTATTTTCATCCAGTAAGGTTCTTCTATTCTAAAATAGGCAATTCTTAGTTGCAGTCTCAGTAATTTCTTATTGCTGGGAATTTTAAATTCTTTAGCCTGAATAAAAAATTTCTACTAAAAAGTAAAGAAGGATTACAATTCCACATTTTTAGAGAAGCAAAACGGATATTAATAATAGAGCGATTTGGTAGACGACAGAGTGAGGGTTTCGAGCTTAGATGTTCTAAAAATAAGGTCGAATAAAAGTAACTTGAAATAAAAACAAATATCATCGAAATTATAATGGTGCATGGTACACAAGAAAAAGTAGCAGCCATAATGATCTAAATGACGCCTTTGCCTTCTTCGTTCTTGTTCTCTGCACTAATTTTACCTTTAAGCGTCGCAGAAAGGACTAATTAATACGAATAGTTTACTTTGCAGATCGTGTATCCTAGAGCCCCTTTGGTGTGCTGTCATGCTGTGTTTCTTTAAATGTCTCTAAACTCTTCGATTAATATTTCTTGTTACTTTGATTATGATGTAATGCGCCCGTCCACCTGGTGGAAAGATATTCATCTTCGCAAATTTTCCAAGCTTAATCTTTTCTTATTGTTATCGTTTTTCAACCCTTCGCGGAGCATATACCCCCAAATTGTTTATGCCAATCCTTCTGTCCTATGCTATTCATGTTATTTCTTTTTTTTTTCTGTCCTTTTCCAAGAGCTGTTTTCAGTTCCATTCTCTTTGTATTAGTATTTTTTTTTGTTAAATCTGTGTTTCTAAATATTATAATGTACTTTCATTTTTAGGTGATCGTGGCAATATGGTTTTTGGCAAATAAGTCAATATTTACCTGGCATGGAGGACAGCAATCGTTTGGTGGCTGATTTCGGTTACACGTGTATTCTTCACAAAATATGTCCCCATATATGAGATGCCCACCTTCGCCACAGACAGCAAAGTAGCAAGGATGATAGTAGACGTATTCTCCAGGCTGCAAACAGTGATTATAAACTATGCTTTAGAAAGTTTATCAGAATATAAACGGCAAATATCACGTGTGCGTACAATTTAGAAATGAACATATTACTTGAAAGGAATAAGCTGATATAGTGTGTTATATTATTGTCCTGTTATTGCCCATCTACAAAGAACGTCTACTTTACCTATTCTTTCCTGTTTATATTTTCTTCATCCTTGTTGAGCCATTATCGAACTCCCGTGACATAAGTAACCTGTTGAAGTTCGTTCAATGCCTTATTTGTCCTTACATTAGCTTCCATTTCTACTTCCAATTTGATTTGTCATTGTCCTCCTCTTTTTCCCATATACAAGGAATTTAAAAACAAAGCTAGAGAAGTTAATGCGTCTATAATTAGCCTGGGTAGTTCCTGGTTCTATATACCGTAGTTACATGGGGTGGTCGTGCTAAGACCGCTCTCAAAGAAGCACTATTTTTGTGGTGCGTAGCTAGTAATGTGGTTAGTCACGATTCACTCCAGTAAGGAGGTGATGATGCCTTTCGGATGGTCCTGGGTGCAAGTGCCAGTAAGCCTATTACTTACGTTGTTGTTCATGTTGTCCGGTTTTCTACTTACTTATTTCTTACAAGTACCTGCACCATTCGCATTTATGTGTATTAGTTTTTGTGTTTCCAACAGTGTGCGCTACAGATTACAAGTTGCACCACAGAGTACTGTATTTTTCTATCATTATAGATATTTAATGACATTACATGTTCTTAAACCTCTTGCGGAAAATACACAAAAAGAAATATATTTCACAAAAACTATTTTAACCTTCGGCTGTATCTTGACTTTAGATTACTTGCCGCTCACTGAAACCATCATATTTAACTTCTGTATACAGTCATTTTATACTTCAAGTGGCGGAAAGCGGCTTTTGTTTAATTACTGTTCATCATGCTTGTAATTTTTCATTTTTTTACTGTCTGCTCACAATGCGTGATAACATCCTTCCAGTGTAAACTTTTATTTCTGCACAACCACTAAATGAATAAGTAAACGATTTTTACTTACGTTAAAGAAGTACTCTTTTTGCTCTTTGAGGTTTTCATGTAATAGCTAAAAGCTAGCTAGCTACGCTATACGGATGGACGCACAGCTGGACGGACAGATAGACAGATACACAAACATATGGGCCAGCTTTAAATATTTACAGAGCATAAATTACAAAGCAAGTGAGCTATAACCTTGTAAAATTGTCCATTGTACCAGCATCCGTTTGGTGATGTTGATGGTGAGGCAGGTGGTGAGGCAGGTGATTCCGTCGTCTCCAAAGTCGTTGTGGTATCAAATGAAGTTATTGACGTGGTCGAAGTAGGAGAGGCTGAAGTCTACGACGCCGATTAATATCAACGTAGGAGAAGTTAAGACATTAAATGTTAGTAGATATCTCGCACTAAGACAACAATTTTCAACATCGGATAAAGTTATTTTTATATTTAAAAAATATTTAAAAATGTAAAATGTTCTAATCACTACTTAACAAGTTGACAAGTGTTTTTCCACTTGAATCTTTATTTGTTCCTTCCTTACTCAGGAAGAATAGCAGAAGTCGTGGAAAAACGCTGTGGCCCCTAAAATAGCAACTCTTTAGATTACTGTCATCAATGTGGTAACACGTAGTACAACTCATCATTAATTCATTATTTACATAGTTTCACTATCCTAATTAATTAACTACATTTTTACGCTTCATGTGTAAATTGTCTTTCGCATTCATCCTTTTTTACAGTCTCAGTAATCTTGTATGTATATATAAATTGGAACGGATAACTTAGGTTTCACGTTGTTATTTTCTCATGATCTATCCTGGGTAGAGATACTGTCGTGAATTATTCTAATCCCCATATATAAATTAAAACGTAAATGTAAAGCCTAACAAATAAATTTAATAAAAGGAAAGAAAAATGGTAAAGAACAGTGCTGTCACAATGACTGTACTCGAAATCCCCTTGTTTTCTACTTCGTCGGCAAATTGTAACGCTTTCACGTTGATAGTAAAAGCCTACTGTGTCGCTGCACGCTTTCTTCAATGAAACGTGTACTGTATTTCTTGGAAAAACCTTGAGATACGCAAGCTGATCAATGACCTAGATTTAATATTTCATTCATTCCATACACGGCGTAACTAAAAGACAGATAAAGCAGGAGAGAGAGAGAGGGGGGCGAATGAAGGCAGGACACATGCAACACTGCACGCGTCGCGCGATTAATAGTAACGCAAATCCCACGTGTAAGGCCACTAGCAATAACTTTTTTTCATATAGTCAGTGAAAAAGAAACACATGTTTTGAACGCAGCCACTTAGCTCTTTTAAATTTGTATATTTGGGTTCCTTAGGGTTTGCTGACAAAGAATATGTAAAACGTTACGCAAATAGTCTAGGAATTACCAAATTATAACCAAAATAAAATAGTGGGGGTGCCTGACAGCATGAAATCATTTCTGCTCATAAAATTTTTTTATAACGTGTTTGAAAAAACATTACGTTACGGAAATAGCCTACCATGTTAACTCCTATTTGATTGGAGCGCAACAAATGTAAGACTAAACAAGATTGGTCGGACTATAAATACTATCTTGTGTTGTCAGTGGAAACGTGAAAAAGGGGTACTTTTTTGAAAAGATGTGTAGACATGGTTTGATTGGGTAGAGCTGCGAATATACTCAATTCAGAGCGTCTGTTCATTGCCACATCTTGTAATAAACCTACTAAGAAGCAGTGCGTTGAGCACCAGTGTATATTTTTTATAAAATAAAGCCTGGGACATCGGCAGATCGGAGTTGTGCTATATTCATTGCCAGTCAACGAAACTGTTTATTATTTCTATGAATTGTGGTAAGCTTGAATAATTCAATATCTTTTAATGAAAATTGGATGTAAATTGATAATTTATGTCTGTATATATGTGTAGTTCAGTAGCGAACATGATATAAAGCCTATAGAGCTCCAGCCTGAACAGAAGGTGTCGGAGGAAAGTAAAACTGCATGGAATGGCCAAACAGTATACTGACACCTAGATTATTGACTAGAAAGAAATAATGCTGGAATTGCAGAGGTGTAGTAACCATTAGGGAGGAAAATACTGGTATAAAGTATTTCAGATGAAGCTGACAGTTGGCCTAACGCTCTGAACTCAATGTTTGTGATGTATTGTGCTCAGTGTAGAACTAGAGTATAAATTAGTTATGAAGTAGGAGGTACAACCTTCTTGTTTCAGGGACCGTGGTCTTAAAGTTATTGAGCAGCACCTGGTCAGAGCTTTGCTGAAGCCAGAGGCGGACAGCATACTCCTTGGTCCATATAGCAACCAGTGGGGTGGCTCCAGAACTCATTAAAGTAATCGAGCAGAGGAGTCTTTTACTGCAGTCATCACGAAAGATAAGAGAGTGTGGCCATGGAGCTCAACATTATGTACCCCCATCTTAAAATGACACTGTAAAATAAAATTAAGAGGGGAATTTAATTGTTTTAATGCCAGGAACTGAGAACATCTCCAATACTAGTTCCAACAAAGACAAACTATTGAAGTCATGATGACAAATACCAACAGAGCTTGAACAAAACAAAACCAGTATTACCTCAGATTACTACTACACAACTGACACACATAGGATACTATTAATAATATATGTCACTACAAGATTCATATTGATAAATTCTGTACATATAACTTGTAATTAAAATTGATTGTGATTCCTGGTTCCCTTTGTATTTGAATCAGGACACATATACATTCATGACAGCACTGAATACATATTGTTATTTGAAAAGTTATCAGTGACTCCTTTAAGATATCCTCGTAGAGTGTTTTATGTATGTGAGTGTCACAGTGTTGTCAAGTGTGGTGGAATAAATTAAATTGTTTATCTGTCTGTTGTTGTTATGACTTACACTTCATCATACACATACCCTAGACATATAACGTAGTCATCACACTATTCCAGAATAATTCTGACTGAGGTATACATATGTGGCAGCAAGTAAGGTTATCTATAATACACTACTCTTATTAGATATAGATACCTTCACAGCTGATCTCAGTCAGTACACTAAGTCCCCTACAAATATTTATAACATCCCACTTCACCACATATATTGGGGTCTCGCTCTCGGGATTTTGAATCTTTCCCTATTACAAATATTGGGGGTAATTCACTTCAGGGAATAATAAGAATTAAAAGGTATCCTTGGGTGAAAATAAATAAGGTTGAGCTCACAGTGCCTGTGTTGTCCTAAGTTAGTTAGTCATAGATAAAATTGTTTAGTTACATATTTTAGACATTTATCTGTTAGACAATGGCCGACCTGGCAAAATTTCGATCTGCTGCTGTACAGACTGCGAAAGAGTTAGGAATGGACGGGCAAATTATGATTTCTTATGTCACTGCTGAATGTGACAAATATATTGAACGGGAAGAAAGAAGATTAGAAAAAGAGGCCGAAAGAAAATTAGAATCTGAAAGATTGGCCGAAGATAAGAGAATAGAGGCTGAAAAGGAAATTAAGAGGTTGCAGATTGAGGCTGAGGCTAAGAGGTTGCAGATTGAGGCTGACAAAGAGGCTAAAGCATTGGAAGCCGAGGAAAGAAGACAGGCCGCAGAAAGAGAAGAGAAGAAATTAGCTGCAGAAAGGGAAGACAAGAGATTAGCTGCAGAAAGGGAAGCAGAAGATAAGAGATTACAAAGGGAACATGAGTTACGACTAAGGGAGTTTGAGTTTCAGGGCCATGCTCCTGAAAATGGTGCCAGTCCCTTTGCCTCTGATGCCACTGCTAGCCAGGGAGCCTCAACCTCAGCTATGAATTTTCATTTAGATCATTTTGTTGAGAAAGACGATGATATAGAGAGCTATCTAAATAGGTATGAACTATTAGCTACCACGTATGGGTTAGAGAGAGAAAGGTGGAGCTTAAAGTTATCTCAAGGACTTCGTGGGGCAGCTTATGAAGTTTTTGCAAAAATGAGCAGAGGTGATCAGGAAAATTATGACATGCTAAAGCAGGCTCTTTTGTTAAGATATGAAAAGAATGCAGAATTTTATAGGAAAAAATTTAGGAATGCTAAACTACTGTCAGGTGAAACCTATCACCAGTTCTCTGCTCGAATAGAGACATACTTGGAGAAATGGACTTCTCTGGGGAAAACCCAAGATCTTAAGGAAATGGTCCTTATAGAGCAACTAAGAGAGTCCATGGCTCCAGACCTGAGAAAGTTTCTCATGGAACAAGGTGCAGAGAGGCTGGGTGAGTTGCTAAATGTTGCTGAAAGGTATCAAGCAGCTCAAGCAGAGGTAACAGGTAATAAAAAGAAACAAGTGGATAACTTTAGGGCACCACAGAACTTTAATAAATTTGATCCTAGGGATCAAAACAAAGGTAAGCACCAGTTTGATAGGCCACGGTATGAAAATAAAAATAAAACCCTACAATTCGATGAAAGGAAATATGATGAAAGAAAATTTTTCAACCAAGGAAAAAGGTGGTGTAAAAATTGTAAGATGAACAATCATGACACTGACCGTTGCAGAAGGAAACCTGTGTATATGGCCACCCTTCAGGTCAGGTCGACCTCAAGACAGGAGGAGGATATTATGTTGGATACCACTCCAGAAGAGATGAGGAAGGCACAGGCTGGGGATAAAACCCTCAAGCCTTGTTTCAGGAAATTGTCAACTTGTCATACAACTCCAGGCAAGGGAGATTTTTACATGAAAAACAAGTTGATGTATAGGAAGACTGGAGCTAGATCCAAAGGTCAGGGACAGCTGGTACTTCCTAAAAGATATAGGGCAGACTTAATAAGGAGCCTACATGTGAAACCAGATGGGGACCATGAGAAGATAGGTACCATCATTCAAAAGGTGGCTCACAATTATTATTGGCCCAAAGCAAGATGGGACATTGAGAATTTTGTAGAAAGGTGTAGCATAGCACATGAGGGAACACCCACAAGTGGGAACATTGATCAGGACCTGGACACGCCACGGGGCAAAATTAGGCCTGATAATAAAAAGAAAAATAAATTTGATAAAGTGGACCAAATGGAATGGGAAGCCCCTTTTCACGGACAAGCTTCACTTAACTGTTTTACAATGGCCACTATGCGGAGAGTGCAAACAGATGTCTTACCCCAGGATAAGCCGACAATCCCTCAGTCGGACTTAAACAAACTGGAGGAAGAGGATGTAGAGAGGAAATCTCTCATCAAGAATTTTAAGTGGGGAGAAAGCCCCAGGAAAAGAATTGGTAGCGGTCGTTTTGTGAATGATAATTCTGGGAGGAAAAATCATCACTATAGAGCTTCTAATGGAAGAGACCATACCGGTGCATGGACAAATAGGTCCACACAATTAAAGGTCCACATGTAGCTTTGTTAAGAACGTGGACTGATGAAAAGGCAGAGGAAAACATTACATCTTCATACCAATATGTGAATGAGCTGACCACTCGTTTAAAAACTGGCTGGAAACTTGCCAATGAAAATTTGAAACAAGCCAGGAAGAAACATGCTGCCTATTATAACAGGAAGGCGAAAGACAGAAATTTGGCTGTGGGAGAGAAGGTACTGCTTCTTTTGCCCGGGAGTCAGAATAAGTTACAAATTGGATGGCAGGGTCCATATACAGTTTTAGAGAAGGTGTCTAGAACAAATTATAAGATAGATAAGAAGGGGAAAGAAAAAAATCTATCATGTGAATCTCCTGAAGAAATATTTGGAAAGAGAACATCAGGAAGAGACACACTTGTTGACCTTGTCCATCGCCATGGAGATGAAAAAGGAACCACTTTCATCATTTGAATATCCATTACACCCCTGTGAGACAGCAGCACAGGTGAAAATCAGTACACATTTAACGAAAACTCAGAAAGAGAGAGTGCAACAGGTTCTAAATAATCATGCAGAGGTGTTAACAGACCGACCAGGGCATACAAACCTATTGGAATATGATATGAAACTGATAGACCCCACACCTGTCTGTATGAAACCATATTCGATTCCGTTTGCTAAGGAGAAAGCTTTGAAGGAAGAGATAGACTATCTGTTGAAGGAAGGAATTATTTCGCACAGTGAATCTTCGTATAGTTCCGGTGTTGTACTCTTAAGGAAGCCCTCTGGAGAACATAGACTCTGTATAGATTACAGGAGACTGAATGCTATTACAGAAGGACAGGTGGATCCATTGCCGGATACAAATCAGCTGTTTGCCAGACTAAATAAAGCTAAATATTTCTCAAAAGTGGATCTGAGTAAAGGATACTATCAGATTCCAGTAAAGCCTGAGGTTAGACCATACCTAGCTTTTAATACCTCAGAAGGACACTATGAGTTTAATAGATTGCCATTTGGATTGAAGAATGCGCCTAGTGTCTTCTCTAGAATGATGAGAAAATTATTGGACCCTCTGAATAATCCATATATAACAAATTTCATGGATGATATCCTTATAGCAACAGAAACATTTGAGGAACACATTGACTCTCTGAACATGCTGTTTCATCGACTTAGGGAAGCAAATTTAACAGCCCGACCAACCAAATGTTGCGTTGGATGTAAAGAATTGGAATTTTTGGGACACACAGTTTATCAGGGAAACATGACCCCTGACCCAAAGAATTTAGAGAAACTAAAGAAAGCCCCGAGACCACAAACCAAGAAGGACGTGAGATCCTTTGTCTCATTATGTGGTTTCTACCAGAAGTATATCAAAAACTTTAATTCCATATGTGCACCGTTAACTGATTTGACACGTAAAGGACATCCAGATCGCATTACATGGACACCACAATGTGAAATGGCTTACCAGGAATTGAAGGAAAAGCTCACAAGCAAACCTATTTTGAAATTACCTGACTTAAGTCAAGAATTCATTGTAAGAACGGATGCCAGTAATATTGGGTTAGGTGCAACTCTACTACAGAAATCAGATGCATTGGATGGGGAATTAAGCCCAGTGGCATATGCTAGCAGAAAGTTGAATAAAGCTGAAATCAACTACTCAACTAGCGAAAAAGAATGTCTTGCAGTAATATGGGCAATAAAGAAATTCAATATTTATCTGTATGGGAAGGCATTTAAGTTGCAAACGGATCACAAACCTTTATCGTTTCTAGCACAGGCTAGGCATGAGAACTCTAGGTTACTCCGATGGTCCTTACTTTTGGCTCCATATAATTTTAGCATTGAGTATATATCTGGAAAAACAAATTTGGGAGCGGATTTTTTAAGCCGCCATCCGTGTGATGAGAATCACCGTAAACCCCAGAAATAATAATAAATTTCTCTATGTGTATATAGAATAAAGGACTGACATATAATGTCTGTTTTAAGAGGGGAGATGTCGTGAATTATTCTAATCCCCATATATAAATTAAAACGTAAATGTAAAGCCTAACAAATAAATTTAATAAAAGGAAAGAAAAATGGTAAAGAACAGTGCTGTCACAATGACTGTACTCGAAATCCCCTTGTTTTCTACTTCGTCGGCAAATTGTAACGCTTTCACGTTGATAGTGAAAGCCTACTGTGTCGCTGCACGCTTTCTTCAATGAAACGTGTACTGTATTTCTTGGAAAAACCTTGAGATACGCAAGCTGATCAATGACCTAGATTTAATATTTCATTCATTCCATACACGGCGTAACTAAAAGACAGATAAAGCAGGAGAGAGAGAGGGGCGAATGAAGGCAGGACACATGCAACACTACACGCGTCGCGCGATTAATAGTAACGCAAATCCCACGTGTAAGGCCACTAGCAATAACTTTTTTTCATATAGTCAGTGAAAAAGAAACACATGTTTTGAACGCAGCCACTTAGCTCTTTTAAATTTGTATATTTGGGTTCCTTAGGGTTTGCTGACAAAGAATATGTAAAACGTTACGCAAATAGTCTAGGAATTACCAAATTATAACCAAAATAAAATAGTGGGGGTGCCTGACAGCATGAAATCATTTCTGCTCATAAAATTTTTTTATAACGTGTTTGAAAAAACATTACGTTACGGAAATAGCCTACCATGTTAACTCCTATTTGATTGGAGCGCAACAAATGTAAGACTAAACACGATTGGTCGGACTATAAATACTATCTTGTGTTGTCAGTGGAAACGAGAAAAAGGGGTACTTTTTTGAAAAGATGTGTAGACATGGTTTGATTGGGTAGAGCTGCGAATATACTCAATTCAGAGCGTCTGTTCATTGCCACATCTTGTAATAAACCTACTAAGAAGCAGTGCGTTGAGCACCAGTGTATATTTTTTATAAAATAAAGCCTGGGAAATCGGCAGATCGGAGTTGTGCTATATTCATTGCCAGTCAACGAAACTGTTTATTATTTCTATGAATTGTGGTAAGCTTGAAATATTCAATATCTTTTAATGAAAATTGAATGTAAATTGATAATTTATGTCTGTATATATGTGTAGTTCAGTAGCGAACATGATATAAAGCCTATAGAGCTCCAGCCTGAACAGAAGGTGTCGGAGGAAAGTAAAACTGCATGGAATGGCCAAACAGTACACTGACACCTAGATTATTGACTAGAAAGAAATAATGCTGGAATTGCAGAGGCGTAGTAACCATTAGGGAGGAAAATACTGGTATAAAGTATTTCAGATGAAGCTGACAGTTGGCCTAACGCTCTGAACTCAATGTTTGTGATGTATTGTGCTCAGTGTAGAACTAGAGTATAAATTAGTTATGAAGTAGGAGGTACAACCTTCTTGTTTCAGGGACCGTGGTCTTAAAGTTATTGAGCAGCACCTGGTCAGAGCTTTGCTGAAGCCAGAGGCGGACAGCATACTCCTTGGTCCATATAGCAACCAGTGGGGTGGCTCCAGAACTCATTAAAGTAATCGAGCAGAGGAGTCTTTTACTGCAGTCATCACGAAAGATAAGAGAGTGTGGCCATGGAGCTCAACATTATGTACCCCCATCTTAAAATGACACTGTAAAATAAAATTAAGAGGGGAATTTAATTGTTTTAATGCCAGGAACTGAGAACATCTCCAATACTAGTTCCAACAAAGACAAACTATTGAAGTCATGATGACAAATACCAACAGAGCTTGAACAAAACAAAACCAGTATTACCTCAGATTACTACTACACAACTGACACACATAGGATACTATTAATAATATATGTCACTACAAGATTCATATTGATAAATTCTGTACATATAACTTGTAATTAAAATTGATTGTGATTCCTGGTTCCCTTTGTATTTGAATCAGGACACATATACATTCATGACAGCACTGAATACATATTGTTATTTGAAAAGTTATCAGTGACTCCTTTAAGATATCCTCGTAGAGTGTTTTATGTATGTGAGTGTCACAGTGTTGTCAAGTGTGGTGGAATAAATTAAATTGTTTATCTGTCTGTTGTTGTTATGACTTACACTTCATCATACACATACCCTAGACATATAACGTAGTCATCACACTATTCCAGAATAATTCTGACTGAGGTATACATATGTGGCAGCAAGTAAGGTTATCTATAATACACTACTCTTATTAGATATAGATACCTTCACAGCTGATCTCAGTCAGTACACTAAGTCCCCTACAAATATTTATAACATCCCACTTCACCACAGATACCCTTAACAATCCCAGCTTGGAGCAGACAGATAAATCTGCCTTACTTATGTGTAAAGTAACACAAGTGTATCTTGCTCACACCTAGCTTGGCATCCATACTTCTCGTATGGTAAATCGAAAGATAAACTACAAAAGTACTTTCAGCATGACTGAATTGTGATGCAACATTACCGTGGATGGACTCATGCTTGTTAGCATTTATAATAACAAATTAGAAGGAAGGGTTTGTTATGAATTACAGAGATGAGTCATCTAAAAAGCGGAACTGTACCTTAAATGGGAGAAGTCTGAAATTAGCTGTGTCATGTGGAATTTCGTGAGAGAGTGGAGGATAAGATTTATACAAAAGTCAAATATTCAAGTCTGCTTGGTCTAGCCAAAATATATTAAACTAGACGACATTTGACTGGCGACATTCACCGCGCAGAAAGCTGGGTGAGCGTGGGCGACAGGTCCCATGTAATGTAGCACATTTTCAGACTCCAGTACTGTGTTCCAAAGAGTCAAGACGACATCTTCAGACAAGCCAGTACCGAAGCAAAGTACGATTTAAAAATAAAGAGGATTGGATCAAGTATTGAGAATCTTCTGAAATTAACCGCAAAAAACTCGACTTTACAATACTGAAAACTACAAAGTCCTCGGAACCTATAAACAAGATAATAGTCGGATTATAATTATAATACTCGAATACGTGTAAGATGACCTCAAAACCTGTGGCCCGATATTTTTCGGAAGTCTTTCAGTGCCTGACGTCTGTAAATTATAACACGATACCGGGAAAGTTGTAATATATACACTTTTAACATTTTATATTTTACATTGGACAAGTTTAATTTGCTGATTGTTGTACAGGTTCATAAGAGGCTGGCAATCTCAGCATATGACAGTGATAGAGTCATGATCTACCGCAGCAATCGCTGGTGACTGCTTCATGCCGGTTCTTTCATAGGGAACCAAAAGCAGAGGCCGCCCCAGGCTCCAAGTGGAGAAGGGAGTGGATGAAGACGTAATCATGGTGTACATATTTATTATATTAACATTTTAAGTTCATATGTATATTTAAACGTGTAGAAACCAGGCAGTAGGAAAAAACGGATAGACTTAATAAGTTTAGCCAGCAGGTGGGCTTGAACATCAATTTAAAGAAATCATAGGTCATGACGTTCAATGTGAGCAACCCTGAGCCCATATCAGTAAGGAATCAGCAACTGGTACAGACAGACACCTTCACATACCTAGGATGCATAGTAACACCAGACGGCGGGGCAGGCAAAGACAACAACATCAGAATGAACAAGGCAAGAACAGCCTTTTTTAGCCTAAACAACATCTGGAAGTCCTCCCAATACAGCACAAGCACAAAATTAAGATTATATCAGAGCTGTGTGCTTTCTGTGCTTTTCTATGGTGCGGAATGCTGGAGGGTTACAGAGAAGGAAATGTCGAAATTGTCCTCTTTTCACACAACATGCCTAAGAAAAATTCACCGAATCTTTTGGCCGAATACCATCACTGTTAAATAACCTCTTTGTTGAATTCCACCAGAGTTAAATGCTGTTTCTATATATACTGTTGACTGGTGTATAGATATGAAGTTGTATTGTTCCTTGTTCACACTGACATCAACTATTTACAGGACCACAGTGTTAAGAGGTATGGTGGTCTGTGGAAGCTCCAATGTTAAAGACTTGTTGTTGGCCCCAGCGTTGCTCGTCAGAGTGGTTGTTAGGAATAGGAATATCAACTCGACCTACGCAGTGGTGTGTAGACATAGAGTGAGAGTATAATACGCGAATGATGAAAGAGTTCGAAGAGTTGATAAATGTTCTTTTTCTCACTCATGTATGGCTGGAAGTCATCGACGCCAACTGCTGTGTACTTTTTGTTACAGTTTAATTGGACGTACACATTCGACAGCACGGATACAGTGACAAATCACAGGTTGGCATAATACATCATGGTACAATTGATAAATGGTCTTGCAATGATACATGGGCACTCGTTGAATAATAGCACAACGGAATGTCAGTAGACAAGCACTCAGTATTGCCCATATATATATCATCTGAGTTTACTGACAAAGCATGTCAGTTTATAAACAATATTCAAGATGGCTTCTAGACCTAACCTCGTCTAGCGAAGATTCCTTTAAATAATGTTCAGCACATATCTTTCATATAATCATATTGAACCGCTAGTAATGGGTTCTCATCTGTAGCAGTGATCTCTGGACTCATCAAGCGATAATACGGGGCATTCCTTTCTCTTCCTGATAGTCCTTAAATATGTGTATACAAGATGGCTTCTGGTGAGCTGTCACTCACGTTTGGATACAGACAATGAATCTGTATTAAAGTTAGTCATTCATTAAATGTTCTCATTGCTCTGTAGATTCTATCATGATACAATTGACTTCATCATACAATATGGTGCTGCTAGAAATGAATGTCATCTTCATCTAGTTAAATATTCCCTCAGACGTACAAATCGTGCGTCTGCTTATCGAAAACGATGGCTTCGTAAGAGAGTTCATAAGAAGTGCTTTTGTTACCTTGGTATCAGAAAATGATTCTGCCATTCCTTGGCAATAAGAATAAACACTGGGGTAAAGCATACAGGATAGGTCTAGACGACTATCACTTTCCCCTACACATATATCGATCACTTTTTCCGGCGACAAGCCGATACAGAAAACTCGACAGCCCCCCATCATGAGGGCGAAGCCAAAACACAACTCTCTAGCCACACATCCGCTGAACAGCCTTTGACCTTTCTAGCGACAAAGAACATATAGTTCAACTTAGATATGTAAAGATATACAGATATAAGACAGACTCGTCCTACCTAGACAAACACTACACATAAATTCAGGCCATAGATATTCTGAAGCAAGAACAATCTATTTCTACCCAAACAAAGAATAAATCGCAGTAAAACTGGATTCGTCCGCGGAGTTCGATCTGAGACTCCTTTCAAGGGGAAGTAACTCAATATTGACTTTTCCTTAAGCAAAAAAGTTTCTATTTTGTTTACAAAATATTTGCGAACATAACAAGCATACAAATGTATAATATTGCAAGATATCAAAGACTGCACGTAACAGTCTTCAACCAAGATCTGCTTACTCGGAGCAAGCAAGAGGACATGCACACCATCATAGCTGGCAGACGCTGGAGCTGGGTTGGCCATGTCCTCAGAAGAGACCCCGATGCCATCACAAGAACAGCTATGCTTTGGACCCCAGAAGGAAAACGAAAGAGAGGCCGACCAAAAACAACCTGGCGGAGGACTGTGGAGGCTGAGATGCAAAGAATGAAACAGAGTTGGGGCACTGTACGAAGGATGGCCGCCGACCGAGCAAAGTGGAATCAATTTGTTGCTGCCCTATAAGACGCCACTAGGCGTGATGGCCACTGACTGCTTTGACGGTCAGAGGCTAAGGATCAAAGAAAAAAGAAAAACCAGGCAGTATTCGTTTCCGAAGCCGTCAATTGTTTTCATCGAAGCAACTGAGAGTAACGATGATTTTTCATCCAATCCACTGGGTTATGATTTATGCTCAGAGAGGGTATAAGTACTGAGAAAAAGGGGCGGTGGGAGTGACAGCGGGAAGGCGAATCACCAGGATAACACAGACCGATCCTACTTCCAGATTTAACTTCTACAATATGAAACCCTCTGGATGTTCAGAAAATACTAGCTAGACACTGTCTGAATTAATGTAGGCTGCCATTAGACACATGGAATGAAGTCTGCGACTCGCTCTGTCCCCTTCTGTATGCTGAGTAAACTGATTTCGTGCGTGTGTGTCGATTTTAAATCTGCCGCTGTTTATAAAGGCGTAGTGCGATCGACCGATAGAGCACTTACATCATCCAGAATTTGGCCAAAATTTTTCCAGTCTCTCGAGAGCAGATTTTTGCAGTTTGTGCTACTTCCACTACACAAACATTCTCCTTGCTCTTCAACTATAGTCCCAGTCACTTTCCTACATATCTCTTGTTATCCAGCTCATTCGTGGCTTTCATTAGATATAAATTTTATCCCATCCTGAGTAGAATTCGATTTTATGAGAATTCTTAAAGTGAACAGAACACGATTTTCGCAACAAGGTGACACGCATAATTGCAGTTACCACAGTCTTTTTTAAATATTCAATACTATTCATACGATGTCCACACTTGCCTTACATCTGCCTCGAATGGAAAGTTAAGTAGAAATCTGTTTTAATAATCCATTCCCGAAATATCTGGCTAATTCTAACTTTTGACTAGCACAGATTGCGATAGCTTGATTCGCCATTGTGAAATTACTGTGAGCCGGCTGCCAGGAACAGCGGGTTTCTGATTCGCTTTCTAAGAATTGCCGCGTTATTTTTTCACTATGTCACACTGCCCTATGCTATTCATGTTATTTCTTTTTTTCTGTCCTTTTCCAAGGCCTGTTTTAAGTTCCATTGTCTTTGTATTAGTATTTATTGTTAAATCTGTGTTTCTAAATATTATAATGTACTTTCATCTTTAGGGGATCGTGACAATAAGGTTTTTGGCAATAAGTCAATATTTACCTGGCATGGAGGACAGCAATCGTTTGGTGGCTGATTTCGGTTACAGGTGTATTCTTCACAAAATATGTCCCCATATATGAGGTGCCCACCTTCGCCACACAGAGCAAAGTAGCACGGATGATAGTAGACGTATTCCCCAGGCTGTAAACAGTGATTATAAACTATGCTTTAGAAAGTTTATCAGAATATAAAACGGCAAATATCACGAGTGCGTACAATCTAGAAATGAACACATTACTTGAATGGAGTAATCTGACATAGTGTGTTATATTATTGTCCTGTTATTGCCCATCTATAAAGAACGTCTACTTTATCTATTCTTTCCTGTTTATATTTTCTTCATCCTTGTTGAGCCATTATCGAACTCTTCAAGTCACCGTGACACAAGTAACCTGTTGAAGTTCGTTCAATGCCTTATTTGTCCTTACATTAGCTTCCATTTCTACTTCCAATTTGATTTGTCATTGTCCTCCTCTTTTTCCCATATACAAGGAATTTAAAAACAAAGCTAGAGAAGTTAATGCGTCTATAATTAGCCTGGGTAGTTTCTGGTTCTATATACCGTAGTTACATGGGGTGGTCGTGCTAAGACCGCTCTCAAAGAAGCACTATTTTTGTGGTACGTAGCTGGTAGTGTGGTTAGTCGCGATTCACTCCAGTAGGGAGGTGATGATGCCTTTCGGATGGTCCTGGGTGCGAGTGCCAGTAAGCCTATTACTTACGTAGTTGTTCCTGTTGTCTGGTTTTCTACTTACTTATTTCTTACAAGTACCTGCACCATTCGCATTTATAAGTATTAGTTTTCCAACAGTGTGCGCTACAGATTACAAGTTGCACCACAGAGTACTGTATTTTTCCATCATTATAGATAGTTAATGACATTACCTGTTCTTAACCCTCTTGCGGAAAATACACAAAAAGAAATATATTTCCACAAAACTATTTTAACCTTTGGCTGTATCTTGACTTTAAATCACTTGCCGCTCACTAAAACCACCATATTTAACTTCTGTATACAATCATTTTATACTTCAAGTGGCGGAAAGCGGCTTTTGTTTAATTACTGTTCATCATGCTTGTATTTTTTTCATTTTTTTACTGTCTGCTCCCAATGCGTGATGTCATCATTTCAGTGTAAACTTTTATTTCTGCACAACCACTAAATGAATAAGTAAACGATTTTTACTTACGTTAAAGAAGTACTCTTTTTGCTCTTTGAGGTTTTCGTGTAATAGCTAAAAGCTAGCTAGCTACGCTATGCGGCTGGACGCACAGCTGGACGGACAGATAAACAGATACACAAACATATGGGCCAGCTTTAAATATTTACAGAACATAAATTACAAAGCAAGTGAGCTATAACCTTGTAAAATTGTCCATTGTACCAGCATCCGTTTGGTGATGTTGATGGTGAGGCAGGTGGTGAAGCAGGTGAGTCCGTCGTCTCCAAAGTCGTTGTGGTATCAAATGAAGTTATTGACGTGGTCGAAGTAGGAGAGGCTGAAGTCTACGACGCCGATTAATATCAACGTCGGAGAAGTTAAGACATTAAATGTTAGTAGATATCTCGCACTAAGACAACAATTTTCAACATCAGATAAAGTTATTTTTATATTAAAAAAATATTTAAAAATGTAAAATGTTCTAATCACTACTTAACGAGTTGACAAGTGTTTTTCCACTTGAATCTTTATTTGTTCCTTCCTTACTCAGAAAAAACAGCAAAAGTCGTGGAATAACACTGTGGCACCTAAAATACCAACTCTGTAGATTACTGTCATCAATGTGTAAACACGTAGTACAACTCATCATTAATTCATTATTTACATAGTTTCACTATCCTAATTAATTAACTACATTTTTACACTTCATGTGTAAATAGTCTTTCGCATTCATCCTTTTTTTTACTGTCTCAGTAATCTTATAAGCAAATTATAACACAATACCCAAGCATGACATAATAGCAGTCATGGGTGATTTTAACGCCAAAGTAGGTGACAACAACGATGGAGTACAAAGATATCTCGGTACTCATGGCATAGGCTGTATGAATCAAAATGGCGAAAGACTTCTAGAACTTTGTGAAATATCAAACCTCGTTGTGGCAGACACCATCTTTCCACATAAGAATATCCACAAGATAACATGGAATTCACCTGATGGCAGAACTAAGAACCAGATAGATCACTTCTGCATAAGCGCTAAATTTCGCTCATCAGTTCAAGACGTCAGAGCATACAGAGGTGCAGAGATCGGAAGCGATCATAACCTCTGCATAGCTAAAATGAGAATTAAACTGAAGAAGTTATACCAACCGAATAAAAATAGAAGAATAGATGTACACAGACTTTGCAATCAAATGATATAAAGAAGGAATATAATGTCAAAATGAACAACTATTTCGATGCTTTAGGCAAAATTGACAACGATATCACCACCAAGACAATCGATACTAAATGGGAACAACTGAGAACAGCAATGACAGAAGCAGCTGTAGCGACCACCGGATACCTAGTACATAAAAAGAAAAAATGGATGAGAGAAGATACTTGGGATAAAATACAAGAAAGGAAAACAGCAAAACTTAAACTACTAGCGGCAAGTACACATAATGCAGTTGAATCTTGCAAACTAACTTATAACTTGTTAAATAAAGAAGTGTGAAGACACAAAAACTCGAAGAGATAAAAGACATTTCATCAATGAACTGGCCGTAGAAGCTGAAAATGCTGCAAGAACTGGTAATAGTAGGTGCCTTTATCAGATTACAAAACAACTATGTCACCAGCCTACTGCTATGGAAACACCTGTTAAAGGTAAATTAGGGAATTCAATACCAACAGAAAAAGAACAAATGAAGAGATGGGCTGAGCACTTCATGGAGGTGCTAAACAGACCACCACCAACAGTAACACCTGATTTTAATAATGAAACATCCACAACCACTTTGCCAATAACTTGCGATGAATTCACGCTGGACAAGATCAAACAAGCCGTTAAAAGATTTAAAAATTTTAAAGCTGCTGGAGTTGACGAAATTTCAGGGGAAATGATTAAAGCAGTTAATGACAACAACCTCTTGAGAATTTTAGATATTATAAATGAAGTATGGAGAGAAGAACAACCACCACAACAATGGAAAGACAGTATTATTGTAAAGTTACCGAAGAAAGGTGATCTATCAGACTGTAATAACTGGCGTGGTATATCTCTATTATCAGTACCTGGAAAATTATTATGTTGCATGATGTTAGAAAGACTTAAATTGCATGCTGACGAAAAGATCAGAGAAGAACAAGCGGGTTTCAGGCCGAAACGATCATGTATTGACCAAATATTCACACTAAGAACAATTATAGAAGAATCAGTGGAAAGGCAATCGCCACTTATTATCACCTTCGTCGATTTTCAAAAAGCCTTTGATAGTCTACACCGCCCATCATTGTGGAAGATACTTACATTCTATGGTTTTCCAACAAAATATGTGAATATAATCAAAGCGCTATATGACAATGCAAGATGTTGTGTTAGAACAAATAAAGGGAATACAGAATGGTTTACAGTAGAAACAGGGGTGAAACAAGGCTGTATTATGTCACCACTACTTTTTGGAATAGCTATTGATTGGGTTATGAGAAAATATACCTACAATGAACAATTGGGTATAAAATGGACAAATGGAAAATTCCTGGGGGACCTGGATTTCGCAGATGATGTAGCATTCTTAAGTTCAACACCAAGACAATCCCAAGAAGCAATAAATAATTTGTGTCATCTCTCGGTTAAAATTGGTCTCCAAATAAATGCCTCTAAAACTAAAGCTATGAACTTTTCTAACGAGACCTTTGATATCATCTTGAACGGGGAAAAAAAAACTACAGAAAGTTGAAAGTTTCAATTATTTAGGCAGTAAAATGACTCAGGATGGTGACACAACAAGAGAAATCCATACTAGAATTGCTTTGGCAGCTAGCGCCTTCAATAGATTATCTAACATTTGGAAATTACGATCATTGAATATACATACCAAGCTTCGTCTGTTTAATTCAAATGTTATCTCAGTGTTAACATACGGCTGTGAGAGTTGGAAAATAACAAAATCATTGGAGAACAAGCTGAATACATTCGAGAACAAATGTCTTAGAAAACTCATGAACATCAGTTGGAAAGAATTCAAGACTAATCGACAAATAAGAGAAGACTCTAGGCAGAAATATGTCTCCGACTATATAAGGAAAAGACGATGGTCATATATCGGTCATGTCCTACGAATGCAAAACAACAGAATACCACTACAGGCGCTCACTTGGGTTCCTGAGGGTAAGCGGAAAAAAGGAAGACCAAAAGAAACACTCAGAAGAACAATAATAAGAGAAGGAAGAACGTTGGGCCTAAATAATGTGCAAGAGCTAAGAGGAGTGGCGTCACAACGAACAACCTGGAGAGCACTGGTTTCTGCCTTATGCGCCGTGTTTGGCGCTTAAAGAATTTATTATTATTATATATATATATATATATATATATATATATATATATATATATATATATATATATATATATATATATATATATATATAATATATATATATATATATATATAATATATATATATATATATATATATATATATATATATATAGCATATATACATACAGCCTTGTTGATAGTTACACTTTAGTTATTAAGTAGTATCACTCGTGCTGTCTGTGTTAAGTATGTACGAATAGGCATAATCCTTCATTTGGGATGTTGGGGGCTCGTTCTTTTACTAGATATTGAGGAAAGAAGTTAAAGTTGCAGAGATACAGAATTAACTATAATTTATTAGATAACATTACCGAGTTTTCGCCTTCTCTTCTTCTCATCGTTATCTCGAATAGGTCTCTTACTTTTCTTAACGGGCCAATTTCTTGAGACCTTATTATTTGTCTCAAAATGACCGTACTCTTCATTTTATCCTGTTTTACCTGTCTTTTTTAAATATATTATGCCTTCCATTTATTTCTTCTTTACCCGTATTTTTTCTCATATTGGAACGCATAACTTAGGTTTCACGTTGTTATTTTCTCATGATTTATCCTGGGTAGAGATCGCTTTGTGTGGATTTTTAACAATGGTATAAGTGCCGTACCGTTCAGAAAGCAATGGCAAACTACTGAATGAAAAACATTGCATAGAAAAATCACCAACAGCCAATTAAAATCTGGGGATGATTGCCACGTCCTGTAAAGGAAAAGCAACTAACTTTATCCTGGGTAGAGATACCCTTAACAATCCCAGCTGGGAGCAGACAGATAAATCTGCCTTACCTATGTGTAAAGAAACACAGGTGTATCTTGCTCACACCAAGTTTGGTATCCATACTTCTCGTATGGTAAAGTGAAAGATAAACTGCAAAAGTACTTTCAGTATGACTGAATTGTGATGCAACATTACCGTGGGTGGACTCATGCTTGTTAGCATTTATAATAACAAATTAGAAGGAAGGTTTTGTTATGAATTACAGAGATGAGTCATCTAAAAAGCGGTAGTGTACCTTATATGGGAAAAGTATGAAATTAGCTGTGTCATGTGGAATTTCATGACAGAAGGGAGGATAAGATTTATACAAAAGTCAAATATTCAAGTCTGCTTGGTCTAGCCAAAATATATTAAACTAGACGACGTTTGACTGGCGACATTCACCGCGCAGAAAGCTGTGTGAGCGTGGGCGACAGGTCCCATATAATGTAGCACATTTTCAGACTCGAGTACTGTGTTCCAAAGAGTCAAGACGATACCTTCAGACAAGCCAGTACCGAAGGAAAGTACGATTTAAAAATAAAGAGGATTGGACCAAGTATTGAGAATCTTCTGAAATTAACTGCAAAAAAATCGACTTTACAATAATGAAAACTACAAAGACCTCGGAACCTATAAACAAGAATCAATGTAGGCTGCCATTAGACACATGGAATGAAGTCTGCGACTCGCTCTGTCCCCCTTCTGTATGCTGAGTAAACTGATTTCGTGCGTGTGTGTCGATTTTAAATCTGCCGCTGTTTATAAAGGCGTAGTGCGATCGACCGATAGAGCACTTACGTCATCCAGAACTTGGCCAAAACTTTTCCAGTCTCCCGAGAGCAGATTTTTGCAGTTTGTGCTACTTCCACTACACATACATTCACCTTGCTCTTCAACTATAGTCCCAGTCACTTTCCTACATATCTCTTGTTATCCAGCTCATTCGTGGCTTTCATTAGATATAAATTTTATCTCATCCTGAGCAGAATTCGATTTTATGAGAATTCTTAAAGTGAACGAAACACGATTTTCGCAACAAGGTGACACGCATAATTGCAGTTACCACAGTCTTTTTTTAATATTCAATACAATTCATACGATGTTCACACTTGCCTTACATCTGCCTCGAATGGAAAGTTAAGTAGAAATCTGTTTTAATAATCCATTCCCGAAATATCTGGCTAATTCTAACTTTTGACTAGCACAGATTCCGATAGCTTGGTTCGCCGTTATGAAATTACTGTGAGCCGGCTGCCAGGAACACCGCGTTTCTGATTGGTTGGTTCTGATTCGCTTTCTAAGAATTGCCGCGTTATTTTTCTCACTATCTCACACTTCCCTATGCTATTCATGTTATTTTTTTTTTTGGTCCTTTTCCAAGGCCTGTTTTCAGTTCCATTCTCTTTGAATCATTATTTTTTTTTTAAAATCTGTGTTTCTAAATATTATAATGTACTTTCATTTTTAGGGGATCGTGGCAATAAGGTTTTTGGCAAATCAGTCAATATTTACCTGGCATGGAGGACAGCAATCGTTTGGTGGCCGATTTCGGTTACAGGTGTCTTCTTCACAAAATATGTCCCCAGCTATGAGGTGCCCACCTTCGCCACACTGAGTAAAGTAGCACGGATTATATTCGATGTATTCTCCAGGCTGTAAACAGTGATTATAAACTATGCTTTAGAAAGTTTATCAGAATATAAAACGGCAAATATCACGAGTGCGTGCAATTTAGAAATGAACACATTATTTAAATGGAGTAATCTGACATAGTGTGTTATATTATTGTTCTGTTATTGCCCATCTACAAAGAACGTCTACTTTACCTATTCTTTCCTGTTTATATTTTCGTCATCTTTGTTGAGCCATTATCGAACTCTTCAAGTCACCGTGACATAAGTAACCTGTTGAAGTTCGTTCAATGCCTTATTTGTCCTTACATTAGCTTCCATTTCTACTTCCAATTTGATTTGTCATTGTCCTCCTCTTTTCCCCATATACAAGGAATTTAAAAACAAAGCTAGAGAAGTTAATGCGTCTATAATTAGCCTGGGTAGTTTCTGGTTCTATATACCGTAGATACATGGGGTGGTCGTGCTAAGACCGCTCTCTAAGAAGCACTATTTTTGTGGTACGTAGCTGGTAGTGTGGTTAGTCGCGATTCACTCCAGTAGGGAGGTGATGATGCCTTTCGGATGGTCCTGGGTGCGAGTGCCAGTAAGCCTATTACTTACGTAGTTGTTCCTGTTGTCTGGTTTTCTACTTACTTATTTCTTACAAGTACCTGCACCATTCGCATTTATGTGTATTAGTTTTTGTGTTTCCAACAGTGTGCGCTACAGATTACAAGTTGCACCACAAAGTACTGTATTTTTCCATCGTTATAGATATTTAATGACATTACCTGTTCTTAAACCTCTTGCGGAAAATACACAAAAAGAAATATATTTCACAAAAACCTTTTTAACCTTCGGCTGTATCTTGACTTTCAATTACTTGTCGCTCAGTAAAACCACCATATTTAACTTCTGTATACAGTCATTTTATACTTCAAGTGGCGGAAAGCGGCTTTTGTTTAATTACTGTTCATCATGCTTGTATTTTTTTCATTTTTTTACTGTCTGCTCCCATTGCGTGATGTCATCATTTCAGTGTAAACTTTTATTTCTGCACAACCACTAAATGAATAAGTAAACGATTTTTACTTACGTTAAAGAAGTACTCTTTTTGCTCTTTGAGGTTTTCATGTAATAGCTAAAAGCAAGCTAGCTACGCTATACTGATGGACGCACAGCTGGACGGACAGATACAATTAAAATAAAGTTATTTTTATATTAAAAAATATTTAAAAATGTAAAATGTTCTAATCACTACTTAACGAGTTGACAAGTGTTTTTCCACTTGAATCTTTATTTGTTCCTTCCTTACTCAGGAAAAACAGCAGAAGTCGTGGAAAAACACTGTGGCACCTGAAATAGAAACTCTGTAGATTACTGTCATCAATGTGGTAACACGTAGTACAACTCATCATTAATTCATTATTTACATAGTTTCTCTATCCTAATTAATTAACTACATTTTTACACTTCATGTGTAAATTGTCTTTCGCATTCATCCTTTTTTTACTGTCTCAGTAATCTTATATATATATATATATATATATATATATATATATATATATATATATATATATATATATATATATATATATATATATATATATATATATATATATATATATATATATATATATATATATATATATATATATATATATATATATATATATATATATATGGTTTTTGGTTGTTCGTCCATCACGGGTGATGAAGACCACTCTGTTCATCCAATTATTTAAGAATATGTTAGGTTAGTCTATGGGTACGAAGGTGACTGAAAAGCCCGATGCGGGCCTGGAAAGATCTTGGACAGTGTGGGCAGGGAATGTTTGCTTCATGTGAAGGTTTTATTTCACGGTCCTTTCTAGCTTGTCTCCGCTGTTCCGCTGCTGCTCTTCTGGATGATTCGCATGCTGCTGCACCTTTACGAAGAGATGTGCGCCAAGCAGTTCGGTCTTGCGCAGCAGCTTCCCATGTGTCTGGGTTTATGTCAAAGGTTTTCAATGACGTCTTTAACGTGTCTTTGAAGCGCTTCTTTTGGCCACCATGGGAGCGTTTACCCTTCTGCATCTCACCATAAAAGAGTATCTTTGGCAGTCGATGGTCTGGCATGCGGACTACATGACCTGCCCAGCGAATTTGTGACTGCATCAGAATAGTATCAATACTAGTGATACCAGCTCTGTTAAGAACGGCGGTATCCGGGATCTTGTCTTGCCATTTGATGTTCATTATCTTCCTGAGACAGACTGTGTGGTGAAGTGGGATGTTATAAATATTTATAGGGGACTTAGTGTACTGACTGAGATCAGCTGTGAAGGTATCTATATCTAATAAGAGTAGTGTATTATAGATAACCTTACTTGCTGCCACATATATATATATATCTCAGTCAGAATTATTCTGGAATAGTGTGATGACTACGTTGTATGTCTAGGGTATGTGTATGATGAAGTGTAAGTCATAACAACAACAGACAGATAAACAATTTAATTTATTCCACCACACTTGACAACACTGTGACACTCACATACATATAACACTCTAAAGGATATCTTAAAGGAGTCACTGATAACTTTTCAAATAACAATATGTATTCATTGCTGTTATGAATGAATATGTGTCCTGATTCAAATACAAAGGGAACCAGGAATCACAATCAATTTTAATTACAAGTTATATGTACAGAATTTCTCAATATGACTATTGTAGTGACATATATTATTAAAGTATCCTATGTGTGTCAGTTGTGTAGTAGTAATATGAGGTAATACTGGTTTTGTTTTGTTCAAGCTCTGTTGGTATTTGTCATCATGACTTCAATAGTTTGTCTTTATGGGAGCTAGTATTGGAGATGTTCTCAGTTCCTGTTATTAAAACAATTTACTTCCCCTCTTAAGTTTATGTTACAATGTTATTTTAAGATGGGGTACATAATTTTGAGCTCAGCTGGCCACATCAGCTTATCTTGCGTGATGGCGGCAGGAAAAGACTCCTCTGCTCGATTTCTCCCCTGTGCTCTGGAGACACCTCACTGATAGCTAAATGGACCAAGGAGTATGCTGTCCGACTCTGGATTCAGCAAAGCTCTGACCAGGTGCTGCTCAATACCATCAAGACCACGGTCCCTGAAAACAAGAAGGATGTACCTTCTACTTCATAACTAATTTATACTCTCTTTTTACACTGAGCACAATACATCACAAACATTGAGTTCAGAGCGTTAGGCCAACTGTCAGCTTCATCTGAAATACTTTATACCAGCATTAACCTCCTTAATGGTTACTACGCCTCTGCAATTCCAGCATTATTTCTGTCTAATCAATAATCTAGGTGTCAGTGTACTGTTTGGCCATTCCATGCAGTTTTACTTTCCGCCGACACCTTCTGTTCAGGCTGGAGCATTATAGGCTTTACATCATGTTTGCTACTGAACTACACATATATACAGGCATAAATTAACAATTCACATTCAATTTTCATTAAAAGATACTGAATGTTTCAAGCTTACCACAATTCATGGAAACAAACACAGATACGTTGATTAGCAATGAATTCTGGCACAAATACTGGCACAAATTCCCATCTGCTTATGTTCCAGGCTTTTATTTTAGCAAAAATGTGAGCTGGCTTCAACGCACTGTTGCTTTATCAAGCTTATTTTAACTAGTGGTCTCGAACTAACGCTCCTAAGTGAGTATATCAGCGAGTCTAGCCAATGGAGCCACGTTTCGACAAGGGTTTGAAAAAATTTTAACTTCCTACGTCTCCCCTAACAACCAAAGATAGTATTTATAGTCCGACCAATCGTGTTTAGTCTTATATTTGTTGCGCTCCAATCAATTTGGAGTTTACATGGTAGGCTATTTCCGTACGCAAGGTTTTTTCAAACACGTTATAAAAAAATTTTATGAGCAGAAATGATTTTATGCTGTCAGGCATCCCCACTATTTTATTTTGGTTATAACTTGTTAATTCCTAGACTATTTGCGTAACGTTTTACATATTCTTTGTCAGCAAGCCCTAAGGAACCCAAATATACCAATTTAAAAGAGCTAAGTGGCTGCGTTCAAAATATGCAATTTCTAGGATAGTCGTGTAGTTTTTTTTTTATTTTTTATTTTTTTTTTATGTTAGAACCGCCACCTGTCCTGCTGTACTGTCAGACTAATGTCAGGATTTCGGACATAAAACAGTAGAATGTCAGGTTTCCCCAATAAGCGTTTTTCAGGATTTTAAAACCTAACTCTGGGAAGGGTAGTGTATTTTATCACTGTCCGTCTGAAAAAAAAAGTTAGTGCATGTGGCCTTACACGCGTGATAGTAGTAATTGTGTATCGCGCGACGCGTGTTGCATGCGTTCCTGATTTTCAGCCCTCCCTCTCTCTTTCTATTTGAGTCCATCTGTTCGTTCGTTTTGGTAACGCAGTATAATTAATGTTAGGATTAATTTAGGTCATTACGCAGTCTGCCTCTCAATGTTTTTCCAAGAAATACAGCACACGTTTCATTGAAGAAAGCGGGTAATAATATAGTAGGCTTTTACTATCAACGTGAAAGCGTTACAATTTGCAGACGAAGCATAAAACAAAGGGGATTTCGAGTACATTCCTTGTGACAGCACTGTTATTTTACCATTGCTCTTTTCTTTATTAGAATTTATTTGTGACGCTTTACATTTACCCTTTAATTTATATATGTGGATTAGAATATTCCACGACATCTCCCCTCTTAAAACAGACATTATATGTCAGTCCTTTATTCTATATACACATAGAGAAATTTATTATTATTTCTGGGGTTTACGGTGATTCTCATCACACGGATGGCGGCTTAAAAAATCCGCTCCCAAATTTGTTTTTCCAGATATATACTCAATGCTAAAATTATATGGAGCCAAAAGTAAAGACCATCGGAGTAACCTGGAGTTCTCATGCCTAGCCTGTGCTAGAAACGATAAAGGTTTGTGGTCTGTTTGCAACTTAAAGGCCTTCCCATACAGATAAATATTGAATTTCTTTATTGCCCATATTACTGCAAGACATTCTTTTTCGCTAGTTGAGTAATTGATTTCGGCTTTATTCAATTTTCTGCTAGCATATGCCACTGGGCTTAATTCCCCATCCAATGCATCTGATTTCTGTAGTAGAGTTGCACCTAACCCAATATTACTTGCATCCGTCCTTACTATGAATTCTTGACTTAAGTCAGGTAATTTCAAAATGGGTTTACTTGTGAGCTTTTCCTTCAATTCTTGGTAAGTCATTTCACATTGTGGTGTCCATGTAATGCGATCTGGATGTCCTTTACGTGTCAAATCAGTTAACGGTGCACATATGGAATTAAAGTTTTTGATATACTTCTGGTAGAAACCACATAATGAGACAAAGGATCTCACGTCCTTCTTGGTTTGTGGTCTCGGGGCTTTCTGTAGTTTCTCTAAATTCTTTGGGTCAGGGGTCATGTTTCCCTGATAAACTGTGTGTCCTAAAAATTCCAATTCTTTACATCCAACGCAACATTTGGTTGGTCGGGCTGTTAAATTTGCCTCCCCAAGTCGATTAAACAGCATGTTCAGAGAGTCAATGTGTTCCTCAATTGTTTCTGTTGCTATCAGGATATCATCCATGAAATTTGTTATACATGGATTATTCAGAGGGTCCAATAATTTTCTCATCATTCTAGAGAAGACACTAGGCGCATTCTTCAATCCAAATGGCAATCTATTAAACTCATAGTGTCCTTCTGAGGTACTAAAAGCTAGGTAGGGTCTAACCTCAGGCTTTACTGGAATCTGATAGTATCCTTTACTCAGATCCACTTTTGAGAAATATTTAGCTTTATTTAGTCTGGCAAACAGCTGATTTGTATCCGGCAATGGATCCACCTGTCCTTCTGTAATAGCATTCAGTCTCCTGTAATCTATACAGAGTCTATGTTCTCCAGAGGGCTTCCTTAAGAGTACAACACCGGAACTATATGAGGATTCACTGTGTGAAATAATTCCCTCCTTCAATAGATAGTCTATCTCTTCCTTCAAAGCTTTCTCCTTAGCAAACGGAATCGAATATGGTTTCATACAGACAGGTGTGGGGTCTATCAGTTTCATATCATATTCCAATAGGTTTGTATGCCCTGGTCGGTCTGTTAACACCTCTGCATGATTATTTAGAACCTGTTGCACTCTCTCTTTCTGAGTTTTCGTTAAATGTGTACTGATTTTCACCTGTGCTGCTGTCTCACAGGGGTGTAATGGATACTCAAATGATGAAAGTGGTTCCTTTTTCATCTCCATGGCGATGGACAAGGTCAACAAGTGTGTCTCCTCCTGATGTTCTCTTTCCAAATATTTCTTCAGGAGATTCACATGATAGATTTTTTCTTTCCCCTTCTTATCTATCTTATAATTTGTTCTAGATACCTTCTCTAAAACTGTATATGGACCCTGCCATCCAATTTGTAACTTATTCTGACTCCCGGGCAAAAGAAGCAGTACTTTCTCTCCCACAGCCAAATTTCTGTCTTTCGCCTTCCTGTTATAATAGGCAGCATGTTTCTTCCTGGCTTGTTTCAAATTTTCATTGGCAAGTTTCCAGCCAGTTTTTAAACGAGTGGTCAGCTCATTCACATATTGGTATGAAGATGTAATGTTTTCCTCTGCCTTTTCATCAGTCCACGTTCTTAACAAAGCTTCGAGTGGACCTTTTATTGGCCTTCCAAACAATAATGTTGCCGGGGCCATACCGGTTGAACTATGGGGTACCTCCCTATAAGCAAAGAGGGCGGCGTGCATGTACTGGTCCCATGTATCTGGTTTTTCGTGTGCCAACTTTCTCAGGATCGACATCAATGTGCCGTTAAATCTTTCCACTTGGCCGTTCCCTTGGGGATGATACACACTACAATGGAAGTGTTTGGCCTGGAAGATCCTGAAAACTTCTTCAGTTAGTTTCCCCTTGAACTGAGAGCCATTATCAGTCAAGATTTGATTGGGAAAGCCTAACCTTGTGAAAATTGTGAGCAATGCCTCTGCCACATGTTTAGAATCAATCGATGACAGGGCTACAGCCTCTCCCCACATAGAACAGTGTCCACCAGAGTCAGAATGTAGCTGTTCCTTCTCTTGGTTCGGGTGAGAGGTCCCACAAGATCCACGGCAACTCTCTCAAAGGGTGTTCCCACTATGGGCATTTCCCCCAGAGTTGCTGGTGCAGTCCAATGTTTAGGTGCTACTCGTTGGCACTCTGGACAGGATTTTACATATCGTTTGATATCTTCAGTTATTCCTGGCCAGAAATAGTGACAAGCTATTCTCTGTCCTGTTGCGCTGATTCCCGTATGACCACTGAAGGGAATCGCATGCCCTAGTTCCAACACTTTAGTCCTATATGAAGTGGGAAGGACCAGCTGTCCGTGACCATTGGATTCAGATCCAGCCTTCCTATATATCAGTTTGTTCTTCATATAAAACTCTCCCTTGCCTGGAGGTGTATGAGATTTGGGCAACTTCTTGAAACATGGCTTGAGTGTTTTGTCCTCAGCCTGTGCCTTCCTCATCTCATCTGGATGAGTATTTATTGGATTATCCTCCTCCTTTTTTGACTGTGATCTGGTCTGCACTGTTGCCAATATCATGGGTCTCTTGGGATTCCCCAAGAAGACATATCTACACCCCAATATTAGAGGGTAGATTGGCTCATTTATCACTGCTGCTTTTATGATTCCTTCCACATATCGCGTTTTCACTTTTATTCGGGCGACGGGAAGTGTCATGGTAGCTACATCCTTGGTTGCAGTTTGAATCTCCACTGTTTCTGTGGTATATTGATCGGCCTGCACCAGGTGAGAACTCACAACGGAATCGTAATCTAAACCGGTATCATATAAACACCTTATAGTGACACCATTACAGATGACATCTTCACACACTGGGGGGTGGTAGGGTTCCTGTAGTTCTTCAGGTTTGACCTTCTTTTCCTTTTTCCCAGATGTCATAGCAGCACAATGAGGAGGTTTCCTTCTACAATGGTCAGTGTCATGATTGTTCATCTTACAATTTTTACACCACCTTTTTCCTTGGTTGAAAGATTTTCTTTCATCATATTTCCTTTCATCGAATTGTGGGAATTTATTTTTATTTTCATACCGTGGCCTATCAAATTGGTGCTTACCTTTGTTTTGATCCTTAGGATCAAATTTATTAAAGTTCTGTGGTGCCCTAAAGTTATCCACTTGTTTCTTTTTATTACCTGTTACCTCTGCTTGAGCTGCTTGTTACCTTTCAGCAACATTTAGCAACTCACCCAGCCTCTCTGCACCTTGTTCCATGAGAAACTTTCTCAGGTCTGGAGCCATGGACTCTCTTAATTGCTCTATAAGGACCATTTCCTTAAGATCTTGGGTTTTCCCCAGAGAAGTCCATTTCTCCAAGTATGTCTCTATTCGTGCAGAGAACTGGTGATAGGTTTCACCTGACAGTAGTTTAGCATTCCTAAATTTTTTCCTATAGAATTCTGCATTCTTTTCATACCTTAACAAAAGAGCCTGCTTTAGCATGTCATAATTATCCTGATCACCTCTGCTCATTTTTGCAAAAACTTCATAAGCTGCCCCACGAAGTCCTTGAGATAACTTTAGGCTCCACCTTTCTCTCTCTAACCCATACGTGGTAGCTAATAGTTCATACCTATTTAGGTAGCTCTCTATATCATCGTCTTTCTCAACAAAATGATCTAAATGGAAATTCATAGCTGAGGTTGAGGCTCCTTGGCTAGC
The DNA here is from genome assembly GCA_024509875.1 of Oreohelix idahoensis. Lineage (NCBI taxonomy): Eukaryota > Metazoa > Mollusca > Gastropoda > Stylommatophora > Oreohelicidae > Oreohelix > Oreohelix idahoensis. The sequence continues at coordinate 97,043 of JAMPIV010000616.1, forward strand.
AGTGGCATCAGAGGCAAAGGGACTGGCACCATTTTCAGGAGCATGGCCCTGAAACTCAAACTCCCTTAGTCGTAACTCATGTTCCCTTTGTAATCTCTTCTCCTCCTTTTCTGCTTCCCTCTCTGCAGTCAATCTTTGTCTTCTCTTTCTGCCTCCAATTTCTTAGCCTCAGCCTCAATCTGCAACCTCTTAGTCTCAGCCTCAAATTGCAACCTCTTAGTCTCAGCCTCTAACTTTCTTTCGGCCTCTTTTTCTAATCTTCTTTCTTCGCGTTCAATAAATTTGTCACATTCCGTAGTGACATAGGCAACCATAACTTGCCCATCTAATCCTAACTCTTTTGCAGTCTGAACAGCAGCAGATCGAAACTTGGCCAGGTCCGCCATTGTCTATCAGGTAAATTTATACAATGTCTAACCAACAATTCAATTTCTAAATATATATCTAATGGACAACACAGGCACCGTGAGCTCAACCTTATTTAATTCCACCCAAGGATACCTTTTAATTCTTATTATTCCCTGAAGTGAATTACCCCCAATATTTTTAATAGTGAAAGATTCAAAATCCCGGACGAGCCCCCAATATATGTGGTGAAGTGGGATGTTATAAATATTTATAGGGGACTTAGTGTACTGACTGAGATCAGCTGTGAAGGTATCTATATCTAATAAGAGTAGTGTATTATAGATAACCTTACTTGCTGCCACATATATATATATATATCTCAGTCAGAATTATTCTGGAATAGTGTGATGACTACGTTGTATGTCTAGGGTATGTGTATGATGAAGTGTAAGTCATAACAACAACAGACAGATAAACAATTTAATTTATTCCACCACACTTGACAACACTGTGACACTCACATACATATAACACTCTAAAGGATATCTTAAAGGAGTCACTGATAACTTTTCAAATAACAATATGTATTCATTGCTGTTATGAATGAATATGTGTCCTGATTCAAATACAAAGGGAACCAGGAATCACAATCAATTTTAATTACAAGTTATATGTACAGAATTTCTCAATATGAATATTGTAGTGACATATATTATTAAAGTATCCTATGTGTGTCAGTTGTGTAGTAGTAATATGAGGTAATACTGGTTTTGTTTTGTTCAAGCTCTGTTGGTATTTGTCATCATGACTTCAATAGTTTGTCTTTATGGGAGCTAGTATTGGAGATGTTCTCAGTTCCTGTTATTAAAACAATTTACTTCCCCTCTTAAGTTTATGTTACAATGTTATTTTAAGATGGGGTACATAATTTTGAGCTCAGCTGGCCACATCAGCTTATCTTGCGTGATGGCGGCAGGAAAAGACTCCTCTGCTCGATTTCTCCCCTGTGCTCTGGAGACACCTCACTGATAGCTAAATGGACCAAGGAGTATGCTGTCCGACTCTGGATTCAGCAAAGCTCTGACCAGGTGCTGCTCAATACCATCAAGACCACGGTCCCTGAAAACAAGAAGGATGTACCTTCTACTTCATAACTAATTTATACTCTCTTTTTACACTGAGCACAATACATCACAAACATTGAGTTCAGAGCGTTAGGCCAACTGTCAGCTTCATCTGAAATACTTTATACCAGTATTAACCTCCTTAATGGTTACTACGCCTCTGCACTTCCAGCATTATTTCTGTCTAATCAATAATCTAGGTGTCAGTGTACTGTTTGGCCATTCCATGCAGTTTTACTTTCCTCCGACACCTTCTGTTCAGGCTGGAGCATTATAGGCTTTACATCATGTTTGCTACTGAACTACTCATATATACAGGCATAAATTAACAATTCACATTCAATTTTCATTAAAAGATACTGAATGTTTCAAGCTTACCACAATTCATGGAACAAAACACAGATACGTTGATTAGCAATGAATTCTGGCACAAATACTGGCACAAATTCCCATCTGCTTATGTTCCAGGCTTTTATTTTAGCAAAAATGTGAGCTGGCTTCAACGCACTGTTGCTTTATCAAGCTTATTTTAACTAGTGGTCTCGAACTAACGCTCCTAAGTGAGTATATCAGCGAGTCTAGCCAATGGAGCCACGTTTCGACAAGGGTTTGAAAAAATTTTAACTTCCTACGTCTCCCCTAACAACCAAAGATAGTATTTATAGTCCGACCAATCGTGTTTAGTCTTATATTTGTTGCGCTCCAATCAATTTGGAGTTTACATGGTAGGCTATTTCCGTACGCAAGGTTTTTTCAAACACGTTATAAAAAAAATTTTATGAGCAGAAATGATTTTATGCTGTCAGGCATCCCCACTATTTTATTTTGGTTATAACTTGTTAATTCCTAGACTATTTGCGTAACGTTTTACATATTCTTTGTCAGCAAGCCCTAAGGAACCCAAATATACCAATTTAAAAGAGCTAAGTGGCTGCGTTCAAAATATGCAATTTCTAGGATAGTCGTGTAGTTGTTTTTATTTTTATTTTTTTTTTTATGTTAGAACCGCCACCTGTCCTGCTGTACTGTCAGACTAATGTCAGGATTTCGGACATAAAACAGTAGAATGTCAGGTTTCCCCAATAAGCGTTTTCAGGATTTTAAAACCTAACTCTGGGAAGGGTAGTGTATTTTATCACTGTCCGTCTGAAAAAAAAAGTTAGTGCATGTGGCCTTACACGCGTGATAGTAGTAATTGTGTATCGCGCGACGCGTGTTGCATGCGTTCCTGATTTTCAGCCCTCCCTCTCTCTTTCTATTTGAGTCCATCTGTTCGTTCGTTTTGGTAACGCAGTATAATTAATGTTAGGATTAATTTAGGTCATTACGCAGTCTGCCTCTCAATGTTTTTCCAAGAAATACAGCACACGTTTCATTGAAGAAAGCGGGTAATAATATAGTAGGCTTTTACTATCAACGTGAAAGCGTTACAATTTGCAGACGAAGCATAAAACAAAGGGGATTTCGAGTACATTCCTTGTGACAGCACTGTTATTTTACCATTGCTCTTTTCTTTATTAGAATTTATTTGTGACGCAGCAGCTTCCCATGTGTCTGGGTTTATGTCAAAGGTTTTCAATGACGTCTTTAACGTGTCTTTGAAGCGCTTCTTTTGGCCACCATGGGAGCGTTTACCCTTCTGCATCTCACCATAAAAGAGTATCTTTGGCAGTCGATGGTCTGGCATGCGGACTACATGACCTGCCCAGCGAATTTGTGACTGCATCAGAATAGTATCAATACTAGTGATACCAGCTCTGTTAAGAACGGCGGTATCCGGGATCTTGTCTTGCCATTTGATGTTCATTATCTTCCTGAGACAGACTGTATGGAAGTGGTTTAGCTTCTTTACGTGGCGCCTGTCTACAGTCCATGTTTCACATGCATATAGCAGCACTGGAAGCACCGCAGCTCTGTACACTTCAGCTTTGTCTGTAGACTAATGCCACTTCGATGCCAAACGTTGGTGTATAGTCTGCCAAATGTGCTGCTGGCTTTGGAGATCCTGGTGTTCACCTCATCATCAATGACAATGTTCTGGGATAGTGTGCTACCAAGGTATGTGAATCTGTTCACATAAACTGTCAGTATAAACTGTGCCAGGAGCTGGTTGGTACATGATTTCTGTTTTCTTCGTGTTGATGGTAAGCCCAAAGTTGGCGCAGGCTTCGGAGAATCTATCCACACTATGCTGCAGATCAGCCTCTGAGCCAGCATTGAGGGCACAATCATCAGCAAACAGAAGATCTCTGATGGTGTGTGATTTGACCTTGGTTTTTGCTTGAAGCCTCCTAAGGTTAAACAATTTTCCATCAATACGATAACTAATGTCGATTCCTGTGTCCCCGTCTCTAAAAGCATCAGTCAGCATAGCAGAAAACATGATACTGAACAGAGTCGGTGCAAGTACGCACCCTACTATCAACAAGGCTGTATGTATATATATATATATATATAATATATTATATATATATATATATATATTTATATATATATATATATATATATATATATATATATATATATATAATATATATATATATATATATATATATATATATATATATATATATATATATATATATATATATATATATATATATATATATATTTAGCAAATATACATACAGCCTTGTTGATAGTTACACTTTAGTTATTAAGTAGTATCACTCGTGCTGTCTGTGTTAAGTATGTACGAATAGGCATAATCTTTCATTTGGGATGTTGGGGGCTCGTTCTTTTACCAGATATTGAGGAAAGAAGTTAACTTTTAGTATACGAGCGGCCTTCTAGAGAGGCCGATGATCGATCCCCGTGAATAGCGAAAATTTATAGCTGAATGCAAGTTTCAAACCACTTATCAATTTAGTTACGTGCATGATGTAGGGGTTTCATTTCTTCACATTTTGATATATAACACTTATGTTATCTTTATAAATAAATTATTTATTGCAAAATCTGTAATGGTAGTCATGAAAGGCAGCTCGTATACTAAGAGTTAAAGTCGCAGAGATACAGAAATAACTATAATTTATTAGATAACATTACCCAGTTTTCGCCTTCTCTTCTTCTCATCCTTATTTCGAATAGGTCTCTTACTTTTCTTAACGGGCCAATTTCTTGAGACCTTATTATTTGTCTCAAAATGACCGTGCTATTCATTTTATCCTGTTTTGCCTGTCTTTTTTTATATATTATGCCTTCCATTTATTTCTTCTTTACCCGTATTTTTTCTCATATTGGAACGCATAACTTAGGTTTCACGTTGTTATTTTCTCATAATCTATCCAGGGTAGAGATAACCTTAACAATCCCAGCTGGGAGCAGACAGATAAATCTGCCTTACCTATATGTAAAGAAACACAGGTGTATCTTGCTCACACCTAGCTTGGCATCAATACTTCTCGTACGGTAAATCGAAAGATAAACTGCAAAAGTACTTTCAGCATGATTGAATTGTGATGCAACATTACCGTGGGTGGACTCGTGCTTGTTAGCATTTATAATAACAAATTAGAAGGAAGGGTTTATTATGAATTACAGAGATAAGTCATCTAAAAAGCGGTACTGTACCTTATATGGGAGAAGTCTGAAATTAGCTGTGTCATGTGGAATTTCGTGAGAGAAGGGAGGATAAGATTTATACAAAAGTCAAATAATCAAATCTGCTTGTCTAGCCAAAACATATTAAACTAGACGACGTTTGACTGGCGACATTCACCGCCCAGAAAGCTGGGTGAGCGTGGGCGACAGGTCCTATATAATGTAGCACATTTTCAGACTCCAGTACTGTGTTCCAAAGAGTCAAGACGACACCTTCAGACAAGCCAGTACCGAAGGAAAGTACGATTTAAAAATAAAGAGGATCGGACCAAGTATTGAAAATCTTCCGAAATTAACTGCAAAAAACTCTACAATACTGAAAACTACAAAGACCTCGGAACCTATAAACAAGATAGTAGTCGGATTATAATTATAATACTCGAATACGTGTAAGATGGCCTCAAAACCCTTGGCCCGATATTTTTCTAAAGTCTTTCTGTGCCTGACGTCTGTAAATTATAACACGATACCGGAAAAGTTGTAATATATACACTTTTAACATTTTATATTTTACATTGGACAAGTTTAATTTGCTGATTGTTGTACAGGTTCATAAGAGGCTGGCTATCTCAGCATATAAAAGTGATAGAGTCATGATCTACCGCAGCAAGCGCTGGTGACTGCTTCATGCCGGTTCTTTCATAGGGAACCAAAAGCAGAGGCCGCCCCAGGCTCCAAGTGGAGAAGGGAGTGGATGAAGACGTAATCATGGTGTACATATTTATTATATTAACATTTTAAGTTCATATGTATATTTAAACGTGTACAAACCAGGCAGTAGTCGTTTCCGCAGCAGTCAAATTTTTTCATCAAAGCAACTGAGTGTAACGATGATTTTTCATCCAATTCACTGGGTTATGATCTATGCTCAGAGAGGGTATAATTACTGAGAAAAAAGGGGCGGTGGGAGTGACAGCGGGTAGGCGCCTCACCAGGATAACACAGACCGATCCCACTTCCAGATTTAACTTCTACAATATGAAACCCTCTGGATGTTCAGAAAATACTAGCTAGACACTGGCTGAATCAATGTAGGCTGCCATTAGACACATGGAATGAAGTCTACGACTCGCTCTGTCCCCTTCTGTATGCTGAGTAAACTGATTTCGTGCGTGTGTGTCGATTTTAAATCTGCCGCTGTTTATAAAGGCGTAGTGCGATCGACCGATAGAGCACTTACGTCATCCAGAACTTGGCCAAAACTTTTCCAGTCTCCCGAGAGCAGATTTTTGCAGTTTGTGCTACTTCCACTACACATACATTCTCCTTGCTCTTCAACTATAGTCCCAGTCACTTTCCTACATATCTCTTGTTATCCAGCTTATTCGTGGCTTTCATTAGATATAAATTTTATCCCATCCTGAGCAGAATTCGATTTTATGAGAATTCTTAAAGTGAACGGAACACGATTTTCGCAACAAGGTGACACGCATAATTGGAGTTACCACAGTCTTTTTTAAATAATCAATACAATTCATACGATGTCCACACTTGCCTTACATCTGCCTCGAATGGAAAGTTAAGTGGAAATCTGTTTTAATAATCCATTCCCGAAATATCTGGCTAATTCTAACTTTTGACTAGCACAGATTCCGATAGCTTGGTTGTTCGCCATTGTGAAATTACTGCGAGCCGGCTGCCAGGAACACCGCGTTTCTGATTGGTTGGTTCTGATTTGCTTTCTAAGAATTGCCGCGTTATTTTTTCACTATGTCACACTGCCCTATGCTATTCATGTTATTCCTTTTTTTTTGGTCCTTTTTTCCAAAGCCTGTTTTCAGTTCCATTCTCTTTGAATCATTATTTTTTTTTAAAATCTGTGTTTCTAAATATTATAATGTACTTTCATTTTTAGGGGATCGTGGCAATAAGGTTTTTGGCAAATCAGTCAATATTTCTATTTTCTTCCATAGTTCGTCTGTTTACTCGGTCAAAGATTTCTTATCAAATATGTTTGTTTTATATCAATAATTTACAAACATGAGGAAATTTAACTATAACTAAACAGACAAATAATGTTGTATTAATTGTGGCCCACCCTTATGCTCATAAACTGTGCATTTAGTATGAGAGTTCAGTATTCGGGACCGATTTATCCAGAACTCGTGTTGTGAGGCCAGTTTTCGGGGACCATTTATTTAAACTTCTTTTCTGTTTCATTTTGTTCCAGTTTTATATTTTCAGTAATCCTTATTCAGTTTCATCTAAAACTTCGTATAACATTACCGTAATTTTGAATAATTTGGACAGAACTGACCCTTAAACTTTTACGCTACATGAAAACTCAAAGCGACAGACAATTTTCTGTCAAATATGTGAAAACTACGTTCTTTAAGAGTTAAAATTCTTGTTAATATTCTGAAAATGTACTTTTCTTTAACACACTACCTTTGTGCAAACATTGCATCCCTGCACATTAAAAAAAAAAAATTCCCAAAGGAGCGTGACTGAGCGTGAATTCCCTCTTCTGTGGGTCTTATACCTTGTTCTATAGTTTTCACAAGCCCTTGTTCATCGCGACTAAGAGGGCATTGGATGGGTTTGAAAAAAAATCTAAAAAAGGTGATTCGTCTTACGAGGACAAGAGACAAAGAAAATAGTCTACGTTACGGCCACAAGGCCTTCGTCAGGAAAGGAAAGAAAGTGAAGGCTAGATAGGACACATAAGAACTAGGTACTTCCCTGAAGGCAAGACATCGAAATCCTATCAATATTCGCTGTCCACCTGATGGGCGCGTGGCTGAACAGGAAGTGACTTCTGCCGCCGGATGTACACAATACATACTAAGAAACTAAAAACTAAAAAACGAAACCGAACAATAAACTACCCAAACGTAATAAAAGTGGGGACTAGAAATAGAAGAGGACAGAATGAGTGGGAGATAAATAAATAATGAAATAAAAAATCAAGACAAAAAACGAAACCGAACAGTAAATACCCATACAAATAAAATGGGGACTGGCATAAAAATAGAATAAGAGTGGGGAAAGAGTCAAAATAGAACAAGAGAGGAAAGGGTGATATTCATACTTAAATGGTGTGGAATAAAAGTGTTGATAACCGGCTGGAAAGAGAAACCCCATGCGGTGGAAAGACGGTTCTCAAGACTGTTCTGGCAAAAGTGTCCACACCGGCTGGTTAGCCATACACTTCGGTGGATCCTGACGGTTCTCATGGTTCATCGACATCCAGGTCACAGCGATCCGATCCTGCTCCTCTGACACTGCCAGCCGAGAACAGCTTGAAAACCGTCTTATCCACCGCATGGGGTGTCTAAAACCAGCCGGTCTCAACACTTTCCACACCTTTGTCTGAGGTCACCCTTTCCTCTCTTGCTCTTTTTTGACTCTTTCCACTCTTATCCTATTTTTATGCCATCCTCCATTATATGTATGAATTTACACTGTTTCTAATTTGTCTTGATTTTTTATTTCATATTTATTTATCTCCCACTCATTCTGCCCTCTTCTATTTCTAGTCCCCACTTTTATTACGTTTGGGTAGTTTATTGTTCGGTTTCGTTTTTTAGTTTCTTAGTATGTATTGTGTACATCCGGCTGCAGAAGTCACCTCCTGTTCAGCCACGCGCCCATCAGGTGGACAGCGAATATTGATAGGATTTCGATGTCTTGCCTTCAGGGAAGTACCTAGTTCTTATGTGTCCTATCTAGCCTTCACTTTCTTTCCTTTCCCGACGAAGGCCTTGTGGCCGTAAAGTAGACTATTTTCTTTGTCTCTTGTCCTCGTAAGACGAATCACCTTTTTTTTCGATTTTTTTTTCAAACCCATCCATTGTACTCCACGTCTTACTGCAGTTCCCCTCTACTTCCTAAGAGGGCAAATGCTTTGTACTATATTTTTTCTATGTGTTGATCTTCATGTGACGGTCTAGACAGCCTGCGTTTAGAAGATTTATATGGTTCTTCAGTTGTGTGCTGTCTTTGTAAAATATTAGCTAATCATCTGCATACAGTCATTAGGATAAACCACTTACTAACTTACTTACTTCGTCGTTGCCCTTCTACCGTGAGGTGTAGAGGTTTGGAAGAGAGAGCGCCAGACTATCCTATCGGCTGTCTTCTTCCTGGCCTGGTTCCATTCTAGTCCTCGGTCCTTCAAAGATTGTCTAATGTTGTCCTCCCAGTGGACTCTAGGTCGACCTGAGGGTCTGGATCCCTGGCTCTTTGTTTCCCATGCTTGCCGTGGTAGCCGATCTTCTCCCATTCTGCAGACATGGCCAAACCATCTTAGTTGTGACTGTTCTACTTGGGTCTGCAGGGGGTGGGATTTTAGATCTTGACGTTTCGTCTGGTTGCGGACCATGTCTCTTCTTGTTACTTCATCCACCGTCCTCAGATACCTCATTTCTGATGTTTGGATTTGGCTTTTATGGGTTGTAGTCATTGCCCATGACTCGCATCCATATGTCAAGACTGGGACATAGGTGGAGCGGTAAACAGCCATCTTCGTTTTTTTACTAACCTCTCTCTCTTGCTGAGGAATCCTCGATTTTAGCCTGAAAAAGTCTCCAGCTGCTGCTTTTCGAGTGGCCAACTCTTCTTTGATGCCTCCCTTTTGGTCTATAATAGCTCCGAGGTATTTAAAGTGGTCGACCAGCTCCAGGACCTGTTCTCCCAGCTTAATCTGATGTCTTCTTTCTTCTCTTGATATCACTATGGATTTTGTTTTAGAGCTGCTTATGACCATCCCTCTCTTCTCCAGCTCTTCCTTCCAGACTTGCAGGTTGGATTAGGATAAACCACATGATGTGTAATTAGCATGGGACTGTTTTCCACAATATTTGATTTTATTTCCCATATAAATAAAGAACTGTGGTGCCGATAGTACACAGTTCATGTCGTACTATAGATGTTGGTACAGAGTACTTTGAAAAGCCGGTCTTTTTTACTCTTACAGTATTTTTGAAAAGTTTATACAATTGCTCTTGAACAATTTTGAAGCAGTTCTTGGACTCAGTTCTTGGTGATATCTTGTCATAGAGATTTCCCTCCCCTTTGCTCTGCAGAAGTGGTCCACCAGTGGCCAAAACTCAAGAGTACCTAAAATGGGTCTTCAAAGGTGTCTACCTTAGCAAAAGATTACTCTTGGCAGAGTTGTAGATAGAAGGATAAACATGCTTTTATCTCAAGGGAATTTTCACAAGATAATTCAGACGTCAAGAAAAATACTGCATAGGGCAGAACACTATTAACGTATATCTGATCCGACACCTTTTGTGAAGTTTTAAGCAATGGTGTGGCTTGTTCGAGCCTCCACCTGGTTTAATCCAACGAAATTCCTTTTATAAGTATTTTTGGATCTATGGCTGTAAATATATGTATATATACTGAAGATTTTCGATCATACATGCGCTCTCTTATCTATACGAACTGAATCAACTATGAATTTGGAAAATACCATATAACAAATTTAATAATAAATTGGTATTTAACAAGTTAAAATAAATATGGATGAAAGTGACCATAGCGGGTTTTAAAAAAGAACTATGTGGGTCGGGTGTTAAATCATTACTATCCCCTGCGAGTTTTAATATATCAACTTTAAAATTTAAACTCGTGACATCTTTCAAATATGGCAGTTATACTTTCGATTGCACTTTGTGCAAACTCACAAACACATCGGTGAACTTATTTCCTGACTAATACCTTCCGCCCATATTGTCTCCTGTGACAGGTTATACGTACTGTTGTTACAGAGATGATCCAACGGATGTGATTACATTTTATCACCTGTGTTCGCGTACAACTCCCAGACGGATTTCTTAGACAGCCAATTTGGCTTGCTTTCCATCGATCGTGCGCGACCACCTTTGTCAACAAAGATGGTCTCTATCAAAGATGGCTAGACGACTTAAGTAATACAATTATTATCCGCTGACCTGTCTGATTAGCCTTGTAATACTACGATTCACATGGTGAAGCGTAAACAAGTCTAGGGAGTGGTCAGAGCAAAAATGTAGGTGCATAAAATATGCCAAATAATAGGACGACGAGCGAGGAAAATGAATAAATTAGCAAATAATGCAGGAGAGAACGAAATTGATGAAAAGGGCACAACTTATTTCGTCACAGTTCTATAGATTCCCTTTTCTTCATCGTGTCTCCAGAGTACAAAAGTTGCAAAATCTACGAAATGGAACACTTCAAATGGAAAATCAATTTTCTTGTACGAAGCTCAAATCTATAAAGCAACGTAGACAATAGCATGTTTCTTTGAAAAATGTAAGGCATTAAGATAAAAAAATAGTAGTGACATTGAAAGACTTGGCAGGGAACACGGAAACCAAAGAATATACACGAGTAAAGGATACCAATCTTGAGATCAAAACAAAGAAATGTAAGCTGATATGCCACGTACTGCTAGTGAAAAGTTACAGACGGCCAAAAACAAGCAAAATATAGCAAGGTGCATAGAGAGAACAACAGACATTTGATGCGGAATTCCAAAAAGAAGCAAAGCTAAACATGATAGATAGAAACATAAACCATATACATGAGATTATTACCGGATATTTAATCTGTGGACGACCTCTGCATACCACGGTCCATATGACGATAGACAATACAAGCGATAAGAAGCATTCTCTGATCAGCATTTTTGATCAGCAGTTTAACCAAGTTTGGTAGTAATGTTGTTTCGAGAGAAAAGCGATATTCAAGCTTACAAAGCTGCTTTATGTAGGATAAATACATGCTTATTGTTTAAATAAAATTGATTGTTGTGGCATATGTTATCGAGTTTGTATTAAAGACTATTGAACTAATATTGAAAATTGACGTGGCCATATAACATGATTTTTTTTTGGTTATAAAATAAAGTGGATTTGTTTTGTTTTATGAAATGAAGTGGAATGTTGATTTAAACCGCTTATCTCAAGAGCGCATTATAAATTATAAAATATAATATACAAAGCATCCCACTGAGTGTTTGCTATTGGAGTTTAAGAATTGTTAATATTACCAACACGTGTACAAGCGTATCCCGTTTTCCTAGGAACAATCATAAATTAATAGCAGAAAACGTGCCTTAATATGAACAAAAATCAGTTAATCCGAATGTAACCATCCGGTTTCGGTTTTATGTTATCAATGACCTGGGGACCAAACAACTATTTTAGTTCTTGACACGTGCAGCAAGCGTTTTGTTTCGTTCTCTTTCTTCTACCGTTTCCGGACAGTGCATGAACGGTGGACGTGTTCCTATGATGGCTATTATGTTAAATGTAAGGTGACCAGACGTCCCGGTTTTTCCGGGACAGTCCCGGTTTTCGACCATTTTTGATAATTTGTCCCGACTTTTTTTCGATGCAATCCGGGACGCCAATTTGTCCCGGTTTTGGACGAATTTGCCAATTTGGCATAAATCTCACAGATTAAAAAAAAAATTATTATTCCGTGGCTGACTTGAGGGAATTTTTAATTATTAGTGAACTGGCGCCGAAACAGCACAAGAGGTTGTCAGGACCGCGAATTAGTTTTGTAGTTCCAATGTGATATTCGCAGTTATTTGAAATTTTAGGTAGTGGTAAAGTACCAAGATTTTGCGTACGGTATACGTTTATTTAATTTAAACGGTGAACTATTTGTGCATATTTTGTTATTGTTGTAAGAAAATGGTACCAAAGCGTAAATGCAGTTTCAATGAAGATTTACAAAAGGAATATTCGTTTATTAAAAAGAGTACATCAAACTTCAATGTACGATGCAATATATGTGCCTCCGGGTTTTCGATAAGCCATAGTGGACGTGGTGATATTAAGAACCACATAAGCAGTGAGAAACATAAGAGAGCCGTCGTTACAGCTGCATCAAGCTCGTCGTTAACCACTTTCTTCAGAGCTGATAAAATTGGTGACCAAGAAGAGCAATTAGCTGCAATAGAAGGCGCCTTTGCATACCATACAGTGCTACACAGTCATACTTTCAGGTCTATGGATTGCACATAAAAATTACTTCAGGTTACTTTAGAACCAAAATTTGCATGTGCACGTACGAAAACAGAAGCCATTATTCGAAACGTCTTGGCACCCCATATATTCTAAATGAGTTAAGGTGTGACCTAGAAAAGTCTACATTTATTTCTGTACTGACAGATGCATCCAACCACAAAGAATTCAAGATTTTTCCTTTGCTTGTCAGATACTTTGATCACAGTAATGGAGTGAAAATTAAAATATTAGAGTTAAAGTCATTGCCAGGTGAAACATCTGATATTGTAAGTAGTTTTCTTAATGACTGCATAACTGAAAATGGTTTAGACAGGAAAGTAGTTGGATTATGCGCAGACAAAACAAATTCCAAATTTGGAGGTGCCGAAAGGAGAGGACAGAACAATGTTTTCAAAAAACTGCAAGAAAACCTTTGACATGGTCTTATAGGAGTTGGGTGTGCAGGTCATATTTTCCACAACACTGTTCGAACAGCTGCAGATGTACTGCCTGTTGATGTCGAGCTGATTATTGCTAAAATTTATCTACTCTTCAAATCATACACAGTACGAGTTGAAAGACTCAAGGAGTTTTGCCAGTTTGTGGAAACAGACTTCCAGATGATCTTAGGTTATGCTCAGACTAGGTGGCTTGCTCTGCTGCCTGCTGTTGAAAGGGTTCTTCAGATGTTCCTGCCTCTAAAATCATATTTTCAATCTCAAGACAGATGCCCAGTTTTTATACAGACATTCTTTGAAAATCCTCTATCTGAGGCATGGCTTGTTTTTGTTCACAGTCAGGCCTCTCCATTCCACGAAGCAGTGCAAAAAATAGAGGGACAGACGGTCACTGTGTTTGAAGTCATTGACAGCATCAACAGGTTGAAAACTATTTTGAAGTCCAAACTGGAAGACTGTTTCTTGCCATCAAGAGTTAAGCTAATCCTTGAAAAGCTGGAAATGGAAGGACTTCCAAAGGAGGATGTGAAAAAGTTTCATGCTAGCGTTTCTTCGTTCTATGAAACAGCTTTCAATTATTTGAATAAATGGGCTGCAAAAAATTTTCAAGACCTAGAATCCTACAGCTGGGTAACGCTGAACAGAATACCAATTTGGGCAGATATTGAGATATCATCATCACTAGTGATTCAAACATTACCTTCAGCCCACTTTACAGAAACTGAAATTTATGACGAATATGTCTATATGAAGCAGTTTGTTACTTCTCAGAAAATTAGTGAATGGAGTGCCAAAAAAACATTGCCACCACAACGTTGGATTGAAATGGTTTCCCACTTCAAAAACAATAATGTGACATTTTCAAATATTTTGAAGTTGGCAGAGTTTTTTTTTTCTGTCTACCTGGAACAAATGCTGCCACAGAAAGAGTGTTTTCTTTGATGAACAGCTTATGGGCAAGTGATAAAACACAGCTAGGTGTTGAAACTTTGAAAGCTATGTTGACAACCAAAGTGAACTGTGAGGAAAACATGTGTCGAGTTTTTTAAGATGCTGCTTGCAAAGAAGGACCTATTGATAAAAATCCACTCATCTGAAAAGTACAGTAACTCAGCTTCACCTTAAGTAAGGATTATTGATGTTTTTCTCTCTTATTAGTTTAAGTAGTTAAACTTATACAGTAAAATGTATGTTATTCAATGTTATTCAAATGTATATATAAAATGTATATTATTTTTAAATTGACATCAACTCGATTTTTCCGGGACATGACCCGACTTTTGACCTTTTCTTTACCCTTTTGTCCAAGCAGCATAGACCTTCAACAAACACCTGCCACATCTGCATGTCGCACATCATCAGCTCAAGTTTGTCCATGTTTTCCTCATCATTATCATTTGTGTCCCCAAGTTCTCTTCTCCAAGTGGTCTACCTCTATTGCCAGCGTTTTCTTCTAATCTCTTGTTCCACTTGCCCTTGTCTGGTTCTTGTCATCAATTCGATATTAGTGACTTGTCATACCTTTTCTATCCTTCTATTCTACACAAGCATCCAATTATGAAAGTCTCTAGCTTTTTGGTAGTCCTCCATGTTTGAGAGCCATACAATACAACTGACTTGACATTAGAATTGAAGATTCTGAATTTCTTGTTGGATTTGATTTCTCTTGATCGTCATACATTTCCTTATGCAATGCAAGCTTATCTTGTCTTTTGTAATTATTCTAATTATCTTTGTCTTTTCCCTGTGTATTTTCAGACCCACTTGCCAAGATGGCGACGTAATTATCGATGTCAAAGAATTTCTACGTTTTTGTAAAGACCAGTCAAACATAGTCATCATACTTGCAGCCTTGCAGATAGACTTGGGACAGTCAATCATCTTCCCATGAACTGTGGGGTCAAGGCACAACGGCAAAGGACAAGAGTTGCTAAACATCTGCAACAAATATTCTCAACATATGAGTTACAGAGAAAGCACAGAAGAGTGATAGCGACTTTGACATAACTCATTTCCGGGACCAGCGACAATCAGGCAATTAACACCTGGGTTGCGGTCTGTATGTCTGAGAAAACCATATTGTTCGTCTGAGCGGCCGGCGATCCTTTTGTTTGACTGTCTGGAGAACGCACGATCACATACGATAATGAGATGATCGATTCACGGGCCCATCCCTGTGTGTGATTATCGCAGGTAATCTGTCTGGCGAGTCAATATTTGAAGGTAGCATCTGGACATCAAATAGGTTCTCAGATTTGTTGTAAGTTGGAGGAAATATTATCGCAAAATTTGAAAGAGGTCACGCTTTAGGAATATTAAATTGTAATATTGTAAACACACGGGGGAGATTATGAATTTAAACACCCCTATCCACATAGTGCAAAACAGCTTACGATTGGATTGAAGTGAGAGCCGGAATGTGCTTTGGCTCTCATTGGCATGTTAGCCGAGAAGTACAATCTGGGATTTGAACTGAGAATGAGAGATATAATCTAGCAAACTCAGAGACACAGCACAGACAGCTTCGCAACTTCAAACGAGCAACTCCCAAAAGCCAGAGCAAGAAGGATCGGACCTAGAATTGCATACTTATAAGTGACAGATTGAGTATTTGGGCAACTTAAGAGTAAACCCGCATATTGAAATACAAACTCTGAAAACTTAAGGCACCAGGACTTTAAATATTAGGACTGGATACCTAAGGAATTGGATCACCCGTCATAAGAGAAAGATAAGTGTTTCGCAGATTCACCCGTCATAAAAGGGATTCAAAATTCCCAGACCAATTGATTCGAGAGCATATAACCTAAATTGCTCCTGTACATTCTAAACTGTGCGAGGAGATTGTGTATAACCAAATTGTGGTCACTGTAACATTACAAACGTAAATTTGACATGTTTGTCTTGCTAAGTGGTTATGTAAGAGGCTGGCAACCTCAACATACGAAACTAGTATATTCATAAACCACTACAGCAAGCGCTGATGATTTCTTCTGACTAGTCGTGCGGAAAACCGACAGCAGGGGTGACCCAGACTCCGAATGAAGAAGTGAAGACTAATGATTACATCACATGTGTCTAAAGAGTATACTATTTTGTGAGATATATGCACTTTGTTAATTGTAACTCAGGCAACTCATTATTCGCGCCGTCTAGACACATTTTCCCATTTTAATACCCGGAAGAATATTGGTGATTTTTAATCATCTTCCCTGAGCTACACTGTGTATGCCTGAATTTAATTTTTCTGAGAGATTAAAATTGGTGGGTGGACAGCGAAATGCGTCTGTTAATTGGCAGCCCACAAATGTACTTAGCAGAGGCATTTGTTTTTCTATTTTATCTAGAAAGTTTGTGGAACGAAGCTAGTTGTGAATAATAAGCAGGGAATCCACACCAACCTCCTAAATCGGACAAGTTGTGTGAAGAAGTGCCCTCATCACCGAGAAGTGACGAAAACCACAGCTGCAGGACTCATCTAAAAGTTAAGTTCTGATTAACAGGCGCTAGCAAAACGGACAATAGCCTTAAAACATTCCTCTACCCAGGCTCGATGACGAAAGCTTTCATATAAAATTTCACCAATCTTTCCATATTTATTTTAACCTGTTAAAGACTAATCCACAATTAAATTTGTTACATGTTATTTTAAAACTAAACAAACATAGTTGATTCAGTTATTACATGTATGAAAGCAAACATATGAGCATTACTATTATATACATATATATATATTATATATATATATATATTATATATTATATATATTGTCATAAAATTAACAAGTGATACAACGTAAAAATATCTCCAAAGGATAAAATGTAAGGATAAAAACATAATGCGTAAGCTGCTGATAGTACATGATCGCCCTGACCGCGGGTCATCACCCTCCATAAAAATTGACTTGTTAGACGGGAAATCAAAACGGTTACCATTTGGAGGGATGAGAACGGCGGATCAAAAGGAAAAAAAATATGACTGAAAAAAATTGCGTGAGACTAGCAAGGCTAAGGAGACGCAATTGGGGGAGGGGGGGGGAACGGAGGAAAAAAGTCACGTTCCCCAAGTTGACATAAAGTAAGGAACTCGACAGAAGGGACCCTGGATATGTTACACCACAGTCATTTATTGGACGCTTTTGCGATACCAAGCCTTTTATTTGAATTCAGCGGAAAAACGCAGATGCTTGAAATATTACAAAATTTAAAAAGTAACTTTTTCTTAATATTGATGTTAGGAATATAAAAATTAGATGGCCGGATGACCCATCTTGAGCAGTGAAATAATATACTTTTAATTTTACAGACGGATAGATAATAATGAAGATAATGACAAAAGACAGTGTTGTTCACATCAGCGAAAGACTGCATTGAATCTAACATATCACTATTTGCACAAAAAACCGCGACCTTGAGACGCAGGTGTTCAAATCTAATTAGAATGAAAGAGGGGGATATTGGTGGGAGCTGTGGCTAAAAATAACTTTTAACGACAAAATTTTGGAGGGGAGAGAAAGGTTGGTTCAAAAATCAAGTACGTTTTTGTGAAAACGCAAGTAGAGACGGACAGACTAACAGATAAAAAATCCATACTTGACTGAAGCATGACTGAAATGACTTTAGTGTAGGAAATTTGAATTTAAAAAAAACCAAGGCATTGATTGGCCACAGACAATCATATTATCCGCGCTCAGACGAGCTTTTTTGCCATTCCTCAATAGTTGTCCAGTGATAGACACAGTAAATTTCAAGTGTGGTGATTTCCAAATGAAATAAATTGAAATAAGTTCAGGGACGCCATACTATAGCCAGCAGCTCAGCTGAGTTTTGCTAGCATTTCTGTGTTCTTTATTCATAATCTGAGCTGTGAGTTCGATCTTGACACTAAGGTGGTGTCAAATGCTGATTAATAATTGAAGTGAGGACCCGTGCAGTGTACATTTCGGCAGAACATCTTTGTATTGCTCAAGCACGGAGAGGTGGGGCCATCAGATTCCAGCACCAGAACAAATCTGGCAAAGTTAAGTAGGCTAGCTGGCCTGCTGAACTTACACCAACTTCATAAAACTAGCACCCAAGAGAATTTACTACTGAAGCATCCCATTTCCTTCCATCATTAATGGACAATGCTTTGTAGGCATAAACAGGGAGGGATGAAGCCACCCCAACAGCACATCCATTCATAGTTTTCCCAGGAAAATTAACATTACGAACAGTAATACTATAATTAATCTTGAAGATTGCATATGTAAACATCTTTCATTTAACATGCCCTTTATTCATGCCATTCATTCATAAATTTCAAAATCTTTGCATAAGTTCTGGCCAAAATAAAACCTTGGTTCAGAACAAATAAATTTAAAAAAAGATTTTCTATTCTAAATTTAACCAGCTGAATTTAGTTCATTGTGTTATAAATTTTATTGATAGTATTAGACTTAATTAATATCTGTGGGTGTTTGTATATGTCCATACAACACATTGCATTCAGTACCCTAGATTTTAACGTAGCCACATTCATTAGTAAAAAAAAGATATGTGTGAGGTCATAAAGTGGTAGCACGAAAGGGCCTTCTGTATATTCACAGTTACAATTATCTCAGGAGCCTTCACAGCTGACCTCACGCATCACACTAGGTGATAACACCACCATACAATACCATCAAAATCCACTACATATATTGGGGTCTTGTCCAGGGATAATTAGCATAAACAGTAATATAAGGATCTCCTGGTGGGAGAAATAAAATTAGGGGAACAAAATTGTAAAATTCCCTTAAAATTAAAAGTGTCCCTTTAAATTAAAAGGGCAATTAGAAGTTGGTGAATCTTCACAGCCAGTAATAATTAATTAGTTAACTGGTTAGTTAGAATTAGTTAGACTATAGTCATAAGAAGTACTTAGTGTATTTACTGGTTAGAGATTTATCTTGTATATTATTATATTGTCTAAAAAGTATGGCGGAGCTAGCAAAATTCCGATCAGCTGCTGTGCTGACCGCAAAGGAGATGGGAATGGATGGTCAGATTTTAATTCAATACGTAACGACTGAATGTGATAAATATATTGAACGGGAAGAAAGGAGGTTAGCTGAAGAGAAGAGGTTAGAGGCGGATAGAGAAATTAAGAGGCTGCAGATTGAGGCAGAAGACAAACGACAGCAAAGGGAGGCAGAAGAAAAAAGATTGACTGCCGAAAGGGAGGCAGAAGATAGAAGGTTGCAAAGGGAGCACGAATTACGACTAAGGGAGCTGGAATTACAAGGCCAGGCTCCTGAAAATGGTGCCAGCCCTTTTGCCTCAGATGCTACGCCCGGTCTGGGAGCCTCAAACTCAGCTATGGGGTTTCATTTAGACCATTTTGTTGAGAAAGACGATGACATAGAGGGGTACCTAGGACGTTTTGAGTTATTAGCTACTACATATGGGTTAGAGAGAGAGAGGTGGAGTTTAAAGTTATCACAAGGACTGAGAGGTACTTCTTATGAAGTCTTTGCTAAAATGAACAGGGAAGACCAAGACAATTATGACATGTTAAAGCAGGCTTTGTTATTAAGGTACGAGAAGAAGGGTGAATTTTATCGTAAGAAATTTAGAAATGCCAAACTGTTGTCTGGGATGATTTAGAACCAATTTTGCTAGACTGAAACTTTTGGAAGAGCTTTCGATGACACATAGGGGTATAGGGAAATTGATTAAAAACAAATTGAAATGACAATTGAGAGAGGTCATTAGCCCAGGTCATGAAAATACTTCTCAGGGAAAAGGTGACAAATGAAAAATGGGAATAAAGCAGTTACTAGATGCTTTGACAGGTATCAGAACTTGAAGCAAGGAACCAGTGAGGTGCTAAAAGATTGTAGAGATAGGAGAACATATCTTTGATTTAAAGACAAAGGGAAGGGACAGACAGCGATATTTTCAAAATAAGGAATACAAAAAGGGAAATGAAAATTGCATTGGGAAAAATGGAGATCAAGAGAAAAGGATCCAAGAACAAGGCCAGAAATCCTTCAACTCAAATGTGAAATCAGAATTGTATGGCCAGAGATGGAGAACAACAAAAGACAACAAAGGAAAGCAAGGTGAAAGATAAATGGGTGCTGCGAGAATAGAGGGATTAAAAAGAGAAAGGTTGCAACGTGGAAATGTATGACAAGAAACTTAAACGCCAGTTGGAGGAACAAGAATCACTTAGAATTCTAACGATGGCGATGGCTCAACAACAAGAAAAACCTGTTGAAAAAGGACATGACAAATACTAGGCAAGTTTTGTTGGGCTAATATGGGGCAAGAGAGGAGAGGAAGTTAAAAAAGTACATTGGAGAAGAGTACTTCTTATGAAATCTTTGAAAATGAACAGGAAGACCCAATGAGGAAACCAAGAAAGAAGGCTTATATTATGATATGTTGAAGCAGGCTTTGTTATTACCTTTTACGAGCCAGAATGTGAATTTTATCGCAAGAAATTTAGAAATGCCAAACTGTTGTCTGGGGAGACATACCACCAATTCTCTGCTAGACTGGAAACCTATTTGGAGAAATGGACAGCTCTGGGGAAGACCCAAGATCTTAAAGAAATGATCATGATTGAGCAATTGAGAGAGTCCATGGCTCCAGACATGAGAAAATTTCTCATGGAACAAGGTGCAGAGAAGTTGGGAGAGGTTTTAAATGTCGCTGAGAGGTATCAGGCAGCCCAGGCAGAGGTAAGTGGTGCTAAAAAGAAGCACATAGACAATTTTAAAGCTCCACAGCAATTTAATAAATTTGATAATAGAGAGCAGGGAAATAAAGGTAGGACAAACTTTGAGCGGCCAAGAAATGACTATCGCGACAGAAACTCACAGTTCAATGACCAAAAGTTCAATGAAAGAAAACCGTTGAACCAAGGAAAAAAGATGGTGTAAATGGTGCAAGAAAGATAACCATAACACCGAATTTTGTAGAAGGAAACCTTCAAACATTGCTGCAATGAAGTCGGGGACGCAAAGATTAAAGGTTAATCCTAATGGACAACAGGAACCTTATCACCCCCCAGTTTGTGAGGATGTTATTTGTAATGGGGTCACCATAAGGTGCCTTTATGATACAGGTTTGGATTATGATTCAGTTGTGAAGTCTAGCCTAGTGGACCCAAGTCAGTATACCACAGAAACAGTGAAATACAAGGGGCGACTAAGGACATACCACTCATGACACTTCCCATCGCAAGGATAACGGTGAAAACTCGCTATGTGGAAGGAGAAATCAGAGCAGCAGTGATAGATGAACCAATCTACCCTCTGATATTGGGGTGTAGATACGTCTTCTTGGGGAATCCCGAGAAACCTGTGATCATGGCGACAGTGCAGACCAGGTCACAGAAGAAGGAGGAAGAAGGTGAACCTATAAATGCTCATCCAGAGGAGATGAGAAAGGCGCAGGCTGAGGATAGGACACTCAAGCCATGTTTTAAAAAATTGCCCAAATGCCACACACCTCCGAGCAAGGGGGAATATTTCATGAAGAACAAACTATTATACAGGAAGGCCGGAACTGGAACAAATGGTCACAACCAGCTGGTTCTTCCCACCCCATATAGAGATAAAGTGATGGAACTCGGGCATGCGATTCCCTTCAGTGGTCACATGGGGATCAGCGCCACAGGACAGCGTATAGCTTGTCATTACTTCTGGCCAGGGATAACGGAGGATATAAAAAGATATGTCAAATCCTGCCCTGAATGTCAAAGGGTAGCTCCAAAGCACTGGACTGCTCCTGCAACTCTAGGGGAAATGCCCATAGTGGGAACACCTTTTGAGAGGGTTGCAGTGGATATTGTGGGACCTCTCACTCGGACCAAGAGGAGGAACAGTTACATCCTTACTCTGGTGGACACTTGTTCTATGTGGGGAGAGGCGGTAGCCCTGCCATCAATTGATTCAAAACATGTAGCAGAGGCACTACTTACAATATTTACCCGATTAGGATTCCCGCATCAAATCTTGACGGATAATGGATCTCAGTTCAAGGGGAAACTAACGGAAGAAGTTTTTAAACTATTTCAAGCCAGACACTTTCATTGTAGTCCGTACCATCCACAAGGGAACGGCCAGGTAGAGAGGTTCAACGGGACTCTCATTTCTATCCTGAGAAAGCTGGCACACGAAAAACCGGATCTGTGGGATCAATTCCTGCCCGCCGCATTGTTTGCGTATCGGGAGGTACCACATAGTTCAACCGGGATGGCTCCCGCAACTCTGCTATTTGGGAGGCCAATAAAAGGTCCTTTAGAAGCTTTATTAAGGACCTGGACGGATGAGAAGGCGGAAGAACCTGTTACCTCATCTTATCAATACGTGAACGAACTGACCACTCGTTTGAAAGCTGGATGGAAACTGGCAAATGATAATTTGAAACAAGCCAGGAAGAAACATGCAGCATATTTTAATAGGAAGGCAAAGGACCGAGAACTAGCTGTGGGAGAGAAGGTGCTTCTTCTACTACCCGGTAGCCAGAATAAATTACAAATTGGTTGGCAAGGTCCATATACGGTTCTAGAGAAGGTGTCTAGAACAAACTATAAAATTGACAAAAAGGGGAAGGAGAAAGTTTATCATGTAAACTTATTAAAGAAGTATCTGGACAGACCACTCCAGGAAAGCACCCCCTTATTGACCTTGGCTATTGCAACCCAGATGCAAAAGGAACCACTCACCTCACATGAATACCCATTACATCCTTGTGAAACAGCAGCACAGGTAAAAGTCAGTAAGCACCTGACTAAAAACCAGAGGGAGAGAGTTCAACAGGTTCTGGAGGAACATACAGATGTACTAACAGATAAACCAGGCCATACAAATTTGCTACAGTATGACATGAAACTGGTAGACTCAAACCCAATCTGTATGAGAGCCTATTCTATTCCGTTCGCGAAGGAGAAGGCATTGAAGGAAGAAATAGATTATTTGCTGAAGGAGGGGATTATTTCGCACAGTGAATCATCTTTTAGTTCTAGTGTCGTTTTGTTGAGAAAACCGTCTGGGGAACACAGACTGTGCATAGATTACAGGAAACTGAATGCTGTCACAGAAGGACAAGTGGATCCATTACCAGACACAAAACAGTTATTTGCCAGACTGAACAAGGCAAAATACTTTTCAAAGGTGGATCTTAGTAAAGGCTATTACCAGATCCCAGTGAAGCCTGAAGTGAGACCTTATTTGGCTTTTAGCACCTCGGATGGACATTATGAATTCAATATGCTACCATTCGGACTGAAAAATGCTCCGAGTGTATTTTCAAGGATGATGCGCAAATTGTTGGATCCCCTGAATAACCCATGTATCACGAATTTCATGGATGATTTTCTCGTCGCCACAGAGACATTTGAAGAACACATTGAAGCTCTAGAAATGTTATTTAATAGACTTCGGGAGGCGAACTTAACTGCTAGGCCAACAAAATGTTGTATTGGATGCAAAGAGTTGGAATTCTTGGGACACACTGTATATCAGGGTAACATGACCCCTGATCCTAAGAACTTGGAAAAACTGCAGAGAGCACCTAGACCACAAACAAAAAAGGACGTGCGATCATTCGTGTCGTTATGCGGATTTTATCAGAAATACATCAAAAATTTTAACGCTATTTGTGCTCCTCTGACTGATCTGACTCGCAAAGGACTTCCAGATAAAATTATTTGGACTGCACAATGTGAACTAGCGTTCCAAGAGTTAAAGGAAAAACTCACTAGCAGGCCTATTCTCAAACTGCCTGATTTGACACAGGACTTTGTCTTAAGAACCGATGCAAGTAATGTAGGACTCGGAGGGGCTTTGTTGCAAAGATCATCTTCACCTGATGGGGAACTGAAACCAGTCGCTTATGCAAGCCGCAAATTGAATAAGGCGGAACAAGGATACTCCACAAGCGAAAAAGAATGTTTAGCGTTAATCTGGGCAATAAAGAAGTTTCAAATCTATCTGTATGGTAGGACTTTTGTGGTGGAGACGGATCATCAGCCTCTCGTATTCTTATCTCAGGCTAAGCATGAAAACGCAAGATTGCTGAGGTGGTCTTTATTACTTCAACCTTATCAGTTTAGTATCCAATATATCCCAGGCAAATTGAATGTCGGTGCAGATTTCCTCAGTCGGCACCCCTGTGATCAAAATTAGAGTAATGGCAGACGTGAGGAGAGATTTTATCTATGTGTATCACTGGTTTTAGAACTTGCCGTAGGCATGTTTTCAAGTGGGGAGATGTGTCATAAAATTAACAAGTGATACAACGTAAAAATATCTCCAAAGGATAAAATGTAAGGATAAAAACATAATGCGTAAGCTGCTGATAGTACATGATCGCCCTGACCGCGGGTCATCACCCTCCATAAAAATTGACTTGTTAGACGGGAAATCAAAACGGTTACCATTTGGAGGGATGAGAACGGCGGATCAAAAGGAAAAAAAATATGACTGAAAAAAATTGCGTGAGACTAGCAAGGCTAAGGAGACGCAATTGGGGGGGGGGGGGAACGGAGGAAAAAAGTCACGTTCCCCAAGTTGACATAAAGTAAGGAACTCGACAGAAGGGACCCTGGATATGATACGCCACAGTCATTTATTGGACGCTTTTGCGATACCAAGCCTTTTATTTGAATTCAGCGGAAAAACGCAGATGCTTGAAATATTACAAAATTTAAAAAGTAACTTTTTCTTAATATTGATGTTAGGAATATAAAAATTAGATGGCCGGATGACCCATCTTGAGCAGTGAAATAATATACTTTTAATTTTACAGACGGATAGATAATAATGAAGATAATGACAAAAGACAGTGTTGTTCACATCAGCGAAAGACTGCATTGAATCTAACATATCACTATTTGCACAAAAACCGCGACCTTGAGACGCAAGTGTTCAAATCTAGTTAGAATGAAAGCGGGGGGATATTGGTGGGAGCTGTGTCTAAAAATAACTTTTAACGACAAAATTTTGGAGGGGAGAGAAAGGTTGGTTCAAAAATCAAGTACGTTTTTGTGAAAACGCAAGTAGAGACGGACAGACTAACAGATAAAAATCCATACTTGACTGAAGCATGACTGAAATGACTTTAGTGTAGGAAATTTGAATTAAAAAAAAAAAAAAAAAAAACCAAGGCATTGATTGGCCACAGACAATCATATTATCCGCGCTCAGACGAGCTTTTTT
Source organism: Oreohelix idahoensis (assembly GCA_024509875.1). Taxonomy (NCBI): domain Eukaryota; kingdom Metazoa; phylum Mollusca; class Gastropoda; order Stylommatophora; family Oreohelicidae; genus Oreohelix; species Oreohelix idahoensis. The sequence continues at coordinate 122,718 of JAMPIV010000616.1, forward strand.
GCCATTCCTCAATAGTTGTCCAGTGATAGACACAGTAAATTTCAAGTGTGGTGATTTCCAAATGAAATAAATTGAAATAAGTTCAGGGACGCCATACTATAGCCAGCAGCTCAGCTGAGTTTTGCTAACATTTCTGTGTTCTTTATTCATAATCTGAGCTGTGAGTTCGATCTTGACACTAAGGTGGTGTCAAATGCTGATTAATAATTGAAGTGAGGACCCGTGCAGTGTACATTTCGGCAGAACATCTTTGTATTGCTCAAGCACGGAGAGGTGGGGCCATCAGATTCCAGCACCAGAACAAATCTGGCAAAGTTAAGTAGGCTAGCTGGCCTGCTGAACTTACACCAACTTCATAAAACTAGCACCCAAGAGAATTTACTACTGAAGCATCCCATTTTCTTCCATCATTAATGGACAATGTTTTGTAGGCATAAACAGGGAGGGATGAAGCCACCCCAACAGCACATCCATTCATAGTTTTCCCAGGAAAATTAACATTACGAACAGTAATACTATAATTAATCTTGAAGATTGCATATGTAAACATCTTTCATTTAACATGCCATTTATTCATGCCATTCATTCATAAATTTCAAAATCTTTGCATAAGTTCTGGCCAAAATAAAACCTTGGTTCAGAACAAATAAATTTAAAAAAGATTTTCTATTCTAAATTTAACCAGCTGAATTTAGTTCATTGTGTTATAAATTTTATTGATAGTATTAGACTTAATTAATATCTGTGTGTGGTTTGTATATGTCCATCCACCACCTTGCATTCAGTACCCTAGATTTTAACGTAGCCACATTCATTAGTAAAAAAAGATATGTGTGAGGTCATAAAGTGGTAGCACGAAAGGGCCTTCTGTATATTCACAGTTACAATTATCTCAGGAGCCTTCACAGCTTACCTCACGCATCACACTAGGTGATAACACCACCATACAATACCATCAAAATCCACTATATATATTATATATATATATATATATATATATATATATATATATATATATATATATATATATATATATATATATATATATATTATATATATATATATGTATATGTATATGTATATGTATATGTATATATATATATATATATATATATATATATATATATATATATATATATATATATATATATATATATATATATATATATATATATATTTTTTTTTTTTGTTTTTAACCAGCGGGACTTGGCCTTTCAGCCCTTCGGCCCAATGACATGTCATTGCGAGGCTGGGGAACCTGAGGACTTTCCTTCCAACCCGGTCAGGAGCTTCGCTCCTTCCCATCCCCAGAGGGTTTATCACAGGAGCCGTTCAGGCTATTCAGTCAAATTTCCGGCCGTAAACATTTCTTCAAACGCCGACGCCCGGGTTTGAACCATGAACACCTGGTCGCCAGTACAACGCCGAAGCCATTACACCAGCGCGGCTCCCATATATCTATATATATATATATATATATATATATATATATATATATATATATATATATATATATATAAAATAATAATAATAAATTCTTTAAGCGCCAAACACGGCGCATAAGGCAGAAAAGAGTGCTCTCCAGGTTGTGCGTTGTGACGCCACTCCTCTTAGCTCTTGCACATTATTTAGGCCCAACGTTCTTCCTTCTCTTATTATTGTTCTTCTGAGTGTTTCTTTTTTGGTCTTCCTTTTTTCCGCTTACCCTCAGGAACCCAAGTGAGCGCCTGTAGTGGTATTCTGTTGTTTTGCATTCGTAGGACATGACCGATATATGACCATCGTCTTTTCCTTATATAGTCGGAGACATATTTCTGCCTAGAGTCTTCTCTTATTTGTCGATTAGTCTTGAATTCTTTCCAACTGATGTTCATGAGTTTTCTAAGACATTTGTTCTCGAATGTATTCAGCTTGTTCTCCAATGATTTTGTTATTTTCCAACTCTCACAGCCGTATGTTAACACTGAGATAACATTTGATTAAACAGACGAAGCTTGGTATGTATATTCAATGATCGTAATTTCCAAATGTTAGATAATCTATTGAAGGCGCTAGCTGCCAAAGCAATTCTAGTATGGATTTCTCTTGTTGTGTCACCATCCTGAGTCATTTTACTGCCTAAATAATTGAAACTTTCAACTTTCTGTAGTTTTTCCCCGTTCAAGATGATATCAAAGGTCTCGTTAGAAAAGTTCATAGCTTTAGTTTTAGAGGCATTTTATTGGAGACCAATTTTAACCGAGAGATGACACAAATTATTTATTGCTTCTTGGGATTGTCTTGGTGTTGAACTTAAGAATGCTACATCATCTGCGAAATCCAGGTCCCCCAGGAATTTTCCATTTGTCCATTTTATACCCAATTGTTCATTTTGGGTATAGTTTCTCATAACCCAATCAATAGCTATTCCAAAAAGTAGTGGTGACATAATACAGCCTTGTTTCACCCCTGTTTCTACTGTAAACCATTCTGTATTCCCTTTATTTGTTCTAACACAACATCTTGTATTGTCATATAGCGCTTTGATTATATTCACATATTTTGTTGGAAAACCATAGATTGTAAGTATCTTCCACAATGATGGGCGGTGTAGACTATCAAAGGCTTTTTGAAAATCGACGAAGGTGATAATAAGTGGCGATTGCCTTTCCACTGATTCTTCTATAATTGTTCTTAGTGTGAATATTTGATCAATACATGATCGTTTCGGCCTGAAACCCGCTTGTTCTTCTCTGATCTTTTCGTCAGCATGCAATGTAAGTCTTTCTAACATTATGCAACATAATAATTTTCCAGGTACTGATAATAGAGATATACCACGCCAGTTATTACATTCTTATAGATCACCTTTCTTCGGTAACTTTACAATAATACTGTCTTTCCATTGTTGTGGTGGTTGTTCTTCTCTCCATACTTCATTTATAATATCTAAAATTCTCAAGAGGTTGTTGTCATTAACTGCTTTAATCAATATATATATATATATATATATATATATATATATATATATATATATATATATATATATATATATATATATATATATATATATATATATATATATATATATACTGAAGCACATTAAAAACGCCCACCTGTATAATCCAGGAACAGAGTGTGAAATGTAAATATAAGTGTTTACAAGTTTACATATTTGGAATCTTTATTCATTTTCCTATGAATCCATGCTGGTCATTAATTTGTACATTTGATTGTTATGAAATTAATTGCATTCTGTGCAGGCAAGGGAGAAAAGCAAAAATACAAAAAAAATGCACGTGCGTTATCCTGCTGGAGAAGCTGCAAGTCTGGATAAATTGTGAACGCAGGAGCAACCAGTGCATCCAGAACCTCATCTCGATATGTCACAGCATTAACATTTCCACGGAAGACGTGAAGAGGCAAGCAATGGTGAAAACTGAATCATCCCCAAATGTGAATACTGCCACCTCCAAATCGGTTGACACAGCAATCTGCAAAGCGCTCTCCACACCGTCGCCAAATACGCATACGTCCATCAGCAAAGGATATGTTGAATCTGCTCTCGTCTGTGAATAGGACAGCATTCCACTGCAGTCTAGTCCATCTGACATGTTGCTCTGCCCATTGCAGGCGCTGCTGACGATGTCTGTGAGTCAAGTTTGGCCCAACATAAGGTCGTCTTGCAGTAAGGCCTGTATCTCTGAGTCGTCATATGACTGTCATTCAAGAGACTTGCCCATATCTACCCACTATTGCTCTTGCTGTTTGACTTGCCGGGAGAGTACGATTCCTTAGGTAACTCAGCACAATATGACGATCTTGTGCAGGGGTAGTAACTCGTGGTTGGCCACTCCGAAGTCTATCCCGGGCACTGCCAGTGGTTCCGTAACGTTCATTGAGACGTACAATAGTGCTGTGGTGGCAATTCATCCTTCTGGCAATGGCCCGCGAGCTCATTCCGGTCTCCAACATACCAATGGCTCGTTGGCGGTCGTTTTCGGATAGTCGTGGCATTTCAAGCACATGTACTGGGTGTTTTGTCTTAACGGCCTTTTTATACCGAGTATACTGCCACAACGTGTACACATTTTCAGGGTCATAGCTGTTGGGAATCGTGTTGCACGTGTAACTTTCAACGTTTTCATGTAGTCTGTACACACACCCGTGGGTTGAATCATGCACTTTCCATTCCAGCAGCCATTCGCTCTCTACCTCTTGGCAAACACGGGGAAAATCCATTCCCACACTTTTTTTTTCCAGCTTCTCGGCATCAGTATATATAATAGTGGTGCGTTTTTAATGTGCTTCAGTATATATATATATATATATATATATACCTCTAAACAGAGCTGTACCATTATAAGTTATAAGAGGAAATTCACTGAATTAACTCAGCTGGGGGCTTGAACGGGCTAAAAACAATTGCTTAAATCCTTCACAAAAGGCGCCGGACAGATATAAGTTAACAAATGTTCAGCGCTAAGCAGCATTGTTCTTGACTTCTGAATTATCTTGTGAATGTTCCCTTAAGGTAGAAGTGTCATTACTCTTCTTACTACATCTCTGCCAAGAGTAATCTTGTGCGAAGGTAGACACCTTTGACGACCCATTTAGATACTTATGAGTTTTGGCCACTGTTGGACCACTGGTGCAAAGCAGAGAAGGCAATCCGTGACAGCGTGCATGTATACTTCAGTGAAACTTGATAAGCAAAGTTCCCATTCGGTCCCTAGATTATCAACAATATTGAACGAAAATACCAAACCAGAATCTTCAGATTGAGAACAGGTTGTGGCAGTCGCTGTTATTCACAGATGCCAAGACAACTATGCCTTTGTCACCGAACACTGCTGCTCGCCATGTTCGGGGCCGATTGATCTATAGTAATGTGAAGCTTACTAAGTGTAACTTGGTATAGTGGTATATATAAGATCTGGAATTCCAAAAACTATCGAATTTTTATCAACGTCGAACAGTAACCAGATCAGTTCACTCAACTCAGTAGAAGGTTTTCTGGTGTTTTTATTATCATAAGGGTGGTGCTTCTGTCATTTTACTGTTGATGGGTTATCAAAATATTTTCTTTATTTCTTTATAACGACATGTGACATAATGGCGAGATGAGTGTCAGTCATAATAGGATCAGTCACTTCTAACTGGTTTTTACACTAATTCGTAGAAATCACCTGGTTGAACTCTGGCCGTTCAAAACAACAATCTCTGGTATCTACGGAAGTTATTTGCTTTACATTTCGCATAAGAAATCAGCATGGGGTTAATCTCGCCGTTCTTTAACAGTTTTTATCTTCTATAAGGATGGCCCTAGTCTAGTCGGAAGCATGAAGAAATGATTCAAACCCTAACCATGACCGTAAATAACGAGATCTCACACAAGGGTCTATAAGTGCATACTTTTGTACTTGCGTGTGTTGCTTGGATGATGATCTCGAGCAAGTCGATACTTTCGACCCTAAAATTGTCTAAGGATATGAGGTATAGTAGATATGTGTGTACTGATGCCAGGCTGTTTCGGCTACGCCGTTCCTCTGGACCCACCAACTTTGAGGGGCAAGCTGCATGGGCAAAAGCTTGACCTCTTTACCCAAGCGCCCAACCTCATGCCCGCCGAGGCATCGTATTGAGTGCGCATTCCTATAGTCAGTAATGTAAGACTATTAATGATTGTACGAATCTTCCTCCGGTGGTCATGTGATCATTAGCTGGAAATTTCTACCACTACTCTATAAAAGCAGCGTGAACACCCCATTGGGTCGGCGATATACAATTACTACTTAATCTATGATCTTTGTTGGATACTAAATTAACACGACTTTTCGTCCTAATTGGTACTGATAAATTTAAATTATTCGCTTAACTAATAATATCAATAACTTATAGTTAACTAGTACTACTAGAAGTCTATAACAATGGACAGAAGTAAAACTGAACTTTACTTCAAGATAGTGACTGTACTACAAAGTGAAGCACTCTCGTGGATACTGATATAGATTAATTTAACTGATATTCTTAGCTAATAGTTAACTAATTCTCCTAGCTACTAAATATTACTAAGAATAATTAACTAGTACTAATACATAAACTAGAGATAAACTAAGATTAAAAGGAAATTCTACTTATCTGGTAACTTGTTCTTGGAGTGGTAATAGGTAATATAGTTAAGCTAATATAGGTTATAGGTAATAGCTAATAGGTAAGCTGGATCACAGTACACAAAAACAGTTTCTCTCACTCACAGCAGGAAGTGAAGTCTGTCCTTATCTAATAGGTTATTAAAAAGTAACAAATAAGAATTCATAAATAATTTATAAGAGTAAAGCAGTCATACTTGGAATAAATATTAAGTACTTACAAGCCCAGTCACATAATAAAAATAAAAATAGCAAAATACAGGGCAGAGAACCAACAGAGATAGGAGAGGGCAAAAACGAAATAAATACAACACAGTGTCTCAACGATGACTAGGGAAGGAAAAGCGTGGATCAGGACAACTGAGAAGGACAGAACACTAAAACCGACAGAAAAGACCACGAGCCCTATAATGAGAGACACATAAATCAAGAACAGGATAAAGACAATAAGGGAAAAGCTAAAAGGAGCCTCTGAAGTAAAAACTACAGTAAGCAAAAATAGCAAAGGTGAAGACGCAGAAACCCCGACATCTGTCGTGAACTCTGATAAAATTCTCTGGTTGTTGATTTCACCATATCTGGGAATCCCGTGTGTATTATTTCACCTACATTCTGTCCTTTACTTATTCTCATTCTTCTATCATTTACTAGACACAGTATTAAGGTCTTTGTCTTGTGTAATCTGGCATATACTGTTTAATAATGAAACTGCAGAAGTGATTGCGTCTATAATTAGTCTGGGTCGTCCTTTGGTACATATCCGGGTCACGTGGGGTGTCGTGCTAGACCTCTGTCGGTGAAGCATTATTTTTGTAAAGCTTAGCTGGCAGAGTGGATAGTGGTGATTCGCTCCTGTAACTAGGCGGTGGGTGCCGTTCGGAAGGTCCTGGTTCGATTCCTGGTAGGCCTATCACTTCTGTTGTTTTTCTGTTGTCTGGTCTTCTACTTCTTTATTTATTACTGAGTGCCTGATAACATACCTTTGTGTGTTGTTTGTTTATTTATTTACTGTTTACAGGCCTCAGGTTTCCCCTCCTTATATGTATTATTTCACTCGACCAATCAGATTACTTCGCTCCACCAATCAGAGAAAAGTTTCCCGAAAATCGCATGGAAACATTGACAATGGAACACACTGAGATGTTCAAAGTGTGTAAAACTAGGTTAGAATTAAGCGTTTATTTCCAAAACGGATAATGGGAAAAGATTCACCCTTTATCACAACTTAGGAGCAGATAGAAGACAGGTATGAACTTCTTTGGTTTATCACCCTTTGCCATATTTGCAGAGTAATTGGACAAGAAGAAGCGAACATGCCAAAGCATATTTAAAATGCGAGATAAAAGCGAAGAATGCTCGTATTGGAGTCAAACATTCTCATAATGGAAGCCGAAAGTAAGCTACTATTAAAGGTATATGGGTGAAAGTGATAGGTGAAGTGGATGGACAGAACGTATGGGATCCTCGTTAATAGAAAAGCACATCTGCCACATTTTGCTCTCTGATATAGTCCGTTCGGAAATTCGTGCCCATACATTGAACGTTGTAACTTTGCAACCCCTTGACGGATGTTATTGAAATTTGCTACGTGCCCTACTGATATCAATGCAGTTATTAATACATTTTTTGCCCTTACAAAACTCATGTCATGTTCAAATTTTCTTCTTTAAGTTATATAAAAAACTCTTACCGTTGTCTGGGTTAATTTTTAGTAGTTCTACAGGAAAGTTACAACATCCGTTCAAAAACTGCGCACTTAATTTTTGTTTCAGCACAGCTCAAGTGATGAAATGTGATATTCAATATTTTTTTTGTTTGAATTAGTGTAGTGACTACATGTCCGCACGAGTGCGCACCTATTGTACACAGTCTCGAGTAATTATTTCAGCGGCGTATGCTAATTGCAATTAGTTGGCTGCAACGAAACAAAACGACACCTGCGTATAATATATTAATAAACTAAACTGCGTAATTATGAAAAGCGCAATGAATCTGAAATGCAAATTTATCACTTTGCAGAAGATAACTGTTATATTGTACAGGTATTTTCGCAGAGAGGCTAAGATGGGTTGTTTATACCACGACATCCAAGAACTAGTTAAGGCTGCAGTTAAGCAAGGAAAGAAGAAAAAAATTGATGATTTTGACAAGGATGTCATTAGACGTTTGATTTTGAAGATGTTTAATGCCAATCAACTTGTTACTCTTCGCATGCTGAAAAGTCGGCTGCAAGCAGAATGCGATATTAACGTCTCAAAAACAACTCTTTGGCAACTTGTCAGAAGTGTCGGCTTCACTTTTAGAAAAACGTCTGGCGGAAGGAATTTTTTATGTGAGAAACCACATCTGGTTGCAGCTCGAAGCAAATACCTTAGGCAGATTCGTGAGAGAAGGCAAGACGGCTATGATATAGTGTATTTGGACGAATTTTGGGTTAATGCTCATCATACGAACGAGAAAGAATGGCAATCTGTTGACGGAGACCATAGAAGGAAAATTCCCAGCAGCAAAGGTCAACGCATTATATTAGCACATGCTGGCAGCAGACAGAATGGGCTTGTCCGTGATGCAGAGCTTATTTTTCAATCAAAGTCTGTAGATGGTAGGGACTACCACAGTGAAATGAATGGGCAAATATTTCAAGATTGGATAGTGAATACACTCCTCCCGACTCTAGATAGGCCGTCTTGCCTGGTGATGGATAATGCGTCCTATCATAATGTTCTAGCGCAGGAGGATAAAGCTCCCACTTCGGCAAGCACGAAAGACGAAATCAGGAGGTGGCTTATGAATGAAAATATCTTCGCTGACAACAGCTATTTAAAACCAGAGTTGTTGCAGCTTGTGAGACAGAGGAATAAGACAAAAGTGTATCTGATTGATAAAATCATCCAAGAGCAGGATCATGTTTCTCTTCGATTCCCACATTACCATTCTCACCTTAACCCAATAGAGCTGGTTTGGGCTAGAGGTAAAGGGCAAGTGGCCGCCCAGAACACCACTTTTAAAATGTGCGATGTTAAAGACATGACTCGTGAGGCCCTTTCACGAATAGTCACAGAGTACTGGGCTAAATGTGAAGAACACGTGCTCCAGGAAGAAGAAGATTACTGGCAGCGAGATGGCTTGCAGTTTATCCAAGCAATAACTGTTGTGAACTTATTGGAGTCGTCCGATTCGGAATGATGCACGTCGATCGCATTCCTTCGTTTGTGATAAACTAATTTCATATGCCAATCTATAATAACACATAAACAGTTACGATTCGTCATAGCTTCCTGATGATTTACTGCTATCATGGTTCATTATCAGATCATCATTCCCCGTATCAAAATCACGTGAACAACCAATAACACATTTAGGACACGCCTTTGAACCGTCTTGTCGCACAAATGTTGTGATTTACTGTAAGAATTAATGTTACGGGCAGATTTAGGCAAATGTTCCAAGAAGATCAAAGAAAATCGCCGTTTTGCAAAGTTCGCGACAGCTGTGGATGTAATGATCGCAAAATCTTAACTGCATGGAAAATCTAAGACTGCATGCAAAAATTCATGTCCATACAACAAACAGTTTTGGAGAAAATTGACGCTTTCTGTGGACACGAATTTCCGAACGGACTATAGGAGTATTTTTAGTCATCAAAGAATGTGTGACGTAAGTTGAGTCTATATATATATATGAGATTTCAAGATCAGGACACACACAACGAATCCAGCAGTTTACAAGAGCGGACCAGATGTATGAGAGTTGATACTGCAAAATTCATCTTGACCTATCTGAGGAAATCAGTTGTGCCCTTTTCACCACTTTCGTTCTCTCCGGCAATATCAATGTATTTCTTCATTTTCCTCACTCATCATCCTATTATTTGGCATATTTTATGCAGTTACATTTTTGCTGTGACCACTCCCTAGACTTGTTCAATGCCAGAGTTGGAAATGACCATGCTAGATAGGGTGGAGTTATCGGAAGATATGGAGAAGATACTCTCAATGACAATGGAAAGCATCTCCTTAGAGTGATCAGAATCTGATCATTACAAACACAAAGTTCCCCCATAAGCGCATACATGCATACACTAGATGTGAACCAACAAAGAATGAGAAGTCAGTGATCGACTATGCCATTGTTAGGAGGAGCTCATTCAAATGTGTCCGGGATGCTAGAGTCTGGAGGGGGCCAGAGATTGGAAGTGATCACTACCTGCTTACAATTTAAAAAAAAAAAAACTGAAAGAGTTGCTCAGCCTAGGAACTGCCCAACATCACGCAAGAAACCAAGTAAACGAACGGGAGAAATGAGCATTAAAACCTACAAGCTGAGAGAGCCAGAATATAAGACCAGACATCAGGGGCTTATTGCTGCAGCAGTGAGCAACACAGAAGAACAACCTGATGACTTGGAAACCCTGTGGCTTAAATTCAAGGACATCATAAAGACTGCTGCTGCAGAAGCATGTGGTGAAGTCCGACTTGGGAACAAGAGAAAGAGGACACGTTGGTGGACAGAGGAAGTCAAAGAGGAAATAAGAGAGAAGAAAATGGCATGGAAACAATACTTAGGAGCTAAAAAACACAGCAGGATAAATGGAGAAAAATAAAGAATATGTGACACTCAGAACAGAAGCAAAGAACAAGGTGCTAGCAGCAAAACAGAAGTCCTGGGAAGTATTTCGAGAAAAGCTAGAAAAAGATGCGCAAGAAAACCAGAAATTGTTCTATAAGACCCTAAAGAACACGAGGAAGGAAAAACAATGCCCTCTCAAATTTATAAAGGACAAGCAAATATATATATTTTCTATATTTTTCTTTCTTATTTCTTATTCTTCTTTCTTTCTTTCTATATATATATATATATATATATATATATATATATATATATATATATATATATATATATATATATATATATATATATATATATATATTTATATATATATATATATATATATGTACTAGCAATAACCCGTCAAACTTGACGGGTTTTTATTTATAGTGTGCTGTTTCCATTCCCGGATGAGCAGATAGAAGTACATTCTTAGAGTGTTTTTGGTTTCTTTTCATTATACAGTGTTATAATTGCTTACTGTCCCGAAGGAAGTAATGGAAAGATGGAAATAATTTTTTTCAGAACTCCTGGATGGTGTGCATGGTGAAGCATCAGAAATGATAACCACAGAAGAGAAAACCAATGATGGTGAAGATGACATAAAGATGGAAGTACTGAAGGCAGCACTGGATAAAATCAAGATGGGCAAAGCAGAAGGGCATGATGGTATAACACCAGAAATGGTTAAGTACATGGGAGCATCAGGCGACCTATTACTCTTAAGGGTCCTACAGGCAGCGTGGTGCAACAAGACCATACCAAAGAATTGGGAGATTGCCATCATAACAAAAATTTTCAAAAAGGGTGACAATCGACAATGTGGAAACCATAGAGGCACATCCCTTCTCAGTGTCCCTGGTAAAATCTACTCTAGAATCCTAGAGCAGAGACTCCGACGCCTAGCTGAGCCACAATTGAATGAGGTCCAGTGCGGATTCCGAGCAAACCGAAGTACTCAAGACCTAATCTTCACACTCAGCTGAGTGAAAAGACCCTTGAGTACAAGAGTGAGATCCATCTTTGTTTCATAGATATGGAAAAGGCGTTTGACAGGGTCCCCTGGAGCAAACTTTGGGACTGTTTGGCAAGGAAGAACATTCCAGCACCTCTGATTCATGCAATACAGAGCTTCTACAAGTCTTGCAGAAATTATGTGAGGACAGAAAACCATAAGTCAGAAGAGTTCAGGACCACCACTGGTGGAAGACAAGGTGATATCCTGTCACCTTATCTTTTCATACTCCTCATGGACGATGTCATCAAGGCATGTAAGGAGAGAACATGAAAGTATTCAGTGGGGTACTGGAAGATGAGACAGGTCTGTATTTCAGAGCTGGCATTTGCTGATGATGTTGCCCAGATTGCTAAATCAGAGGCACATCTCCAATCCAACCTGCAAGTTTGGAAGAGCTGGAGAAGAGAGGGATGGTCATAAGCAGCTATAAAACAAAATCCATGGTGATATCACGAGAAGAAAGAAGACATCAGTTTACGCTGGGAGAACAGGTCCTGGAGCAGGTCGACCTTTTTAAATACCTCGGAGCTATTATAGACCGAAAGGGAGGCATCAAAGAAGAGTTGGCCACTCGAAAAGCAGCAGCTGGGAGACTTTTTCAGGCCATAAATCGAGGATTCCTCAGCAAGAGAGAGGTTGGTAAGAAAACGAAGATGGCTCTATACCGCGCCACCTATGTCCCAGTCATGACATATGGATGCGAGTCATGGGCAATAACTACAACCCACAAAAGCCAGATCCAAACCTCAGAAATGAGGTATCTGAGAAAGGTGGTTAAAGTAACAAGAAGAGACATGGTCCGCAACCAGACGATACGTCAAGGTCTAAAATCCCACCCCCTGCAGACCAAAGTAGAACAGTCTCAACTAATATGGTTTGGCCATGTCTGCAGAATGGGAGATGATCGGCTACCACGACAAGCATGGGAAACAAAGAGTCAAGGATCCAGACCACCAGGACGACCCAGAGTCCGCTGGGAGGACAACATTAGACAATCTTTGAAGGACCGAGGACTAGAATGGAACAAGGCCAGGAGGAAGACAGCCGATAGGATAGTCTGGCGCTCTCTCTTCCAAACCTCTTCACTGCGGTAGAAGAAGAACGACTAAGTAAGTAAGAAAGTGAAGTCACTTGTTGGGTATGAGTCCCTTACTCAATATATATTTAATTGTTGAGATATATGTGAAAGAGAGGGTTAGTGGGGGTTATCTTTTAACAGAAGTCCGAGTGGCGGGATGAAAGATTGTTTATCAACTTTGTACTCCTGACTGTTACACTTCCACTCAACATTCACACTCTCTGTTTCAGACACACATCTATTATCTCACTCCTCACTCAGACTTTGGAATGTCACCGACAGACCCTTTTTTTCTCCACTCGTGACAACTTATCTTCCTTCTTTTCCTTTCTTCCATTCTTCCTTCCTCTCACCCTCATTTCTTTCATCACTTTATCTCTCTCGTAGTTCCATTCATTATTCCATTGTTTTTTTTCCCCTCTGTATTCCTTCCTTCCTTTTCTCTCCCCTTCTACTTCCCTCCTCTCATCTTCTATTCTTTCCTCTCTTACTCTCCCTTCTCTTCTCCCTCCCTCTCTTAATTCTTTCTCCCTTCCTCTCTTCTTCCATTTCTCCCACCCTCTCCGCTTTCCCTTATTATTTTATTTTCTTCTTTCTTTATTGTTTCCGTCATACATTTCTCACTCCCTTCCCTTTCTCCTTCCCTCATTCAATCATTTACTCATTACATTCCTTTCACTCAATTCGTATACGCACTCTCTTTTTTAAAATTGCATTCATTCTTCCTTCCATCCATCCATCTCTAACCTAACAAGCACACATTAAAACATTTTGTATTATTTTAGTTCCAAGACATACAACCAAACTTATGGTTGATTGTGGCAGATTAAACCAAGTGCTCTCCATGGTTTTGGAGCGGAGTTCAAAGCTGGAGCTTGGAGCTGTGGAGCAGCCCATATTTATTCAGAACTGGAGCGAACCTAGATCACAGAACATTTTGCCTACTACTTAAATGCTATGGGTTTTTTTTTTCTTTTTTTTTTGGTTTTAATTTTCAAACCAAAATAAATGAAATTATTTGATCCTGCTCCTCTGATACTGCCAGCCGTGTCCAAACTGGGCAATGTCTCATTCATCATATCTTAACACCCTGTCTCCTTTCTCTTCTATCTCTAGTACTCATTATTATTACGTTTGGGTATTTTCTTGTTTAGTTTCGTTTCTTAGCTTCTTAGTATCTTCCTGTTTACATCTGAAAGTGGAAACCATTTCACTCCCTTGTGGCACTTTCTCCCTTCGTCAGGCGTACTAGGTTTTAAACGCCTTTAGGGAAGTACCCATTTTTTAATATTTATCTTTATTTAGATTCTTATGTGTCCTATTTAGCTATCACTTTCTTTTCTTTCCCTGACGAAGGTCTTGTGGCCGCAACGTTAGCTAATTTCTTTGCCTTTTGTCCTCGTAAGACGAATCACCTTTTTTAGTTTTCTGTGTGTGTCATACCCATCCATCGTACCTTTGGAAGACAGGTAGTTCGAAATTACTTACAGTGGCTTCATTGGGGGGCAGTTAAATAAAACAAAGATGAAGATAAAATGACAATCTTGATAAATGATTGTTATATTTTAAGGAAAAGGAAAGTAACTGTAACCATAAAATTATAGACCATTGTAGATGTAGAGACATTTTTTTATGAATAGTTTTGCGTGTTAAAGAATTGTATCCAATGTATAATAATAAACTGCAGACATCTGTTTATGAGAATATTTGTATAATTACAGTTAGGTTTATTATCTGGAATGTGAGAAAGAGTTATTAGACTTGACAAAACAGGCTGTCAACATTTTGAAAGATGAATGTGGCGTATGCCTCTTTGCACGCCACGTGTGAGTTATAATGAAAGCAAATGTAGTGCGCACAAGAACTGGCAGCGGCGTCGCGATTCTTCAGCCCCTCAGAGTCCCCTTTTTCGAAGAGATCTGACGCCACTAAAATTAGCCTGACGCACGCCGAATAGGCTCTCTCCAGGGCTTTAGAGAATTGCTTGGGCGTTACGTCATCCGCCGATTCCATTTCCTTGTACACTTTTTCAGCCCTTCTGACATATCCATTGATGGTCTCAACCAGGATTCAGTTTTCCGAAAGAATGAGCTTCAACGCAATTCTAGGTCCCAGGGCAAATGAAACTATCACATATTCAACATAGAAAATGGCATCAAATCGTGCCAACAGTATGGAATATAATCAAACTCGTTGACGTACACGTAAATTATTAATCTCGATTAAACTGATGATCCTACAAATCACTAATCCAATATTTCCATAATATATCATTCGTAAGACACAGTGATTATCTTCTATCCTTTATCCACACTTGAGTTCCGTACAGGAACACTATCCAAAAACTGCAGGGCATGCAGTAAATACATTTGGTCCACAAAGTGTGAACATCCATAATAATAATGTCGGTCAGGCAAAGCAAAGCAACGTCATATGCGACTTACGCATAGCGACAACAAAAAGGTGCCAACACTTGTGAGCACTACATTTGGTTTATTATAACTCACATGTGGCGTGCAAAGAGGCATACACCACAACGATAAACTATGAATTCTGACATATTCTCATAGAACAGCTGCAAACAGGTGCAGAACGTGGGCAAAGAAATACATAATCCTTCACAGACAGAGGACAGACGAAAAACGTATTGATTTAGATTCTGCTGTTTGACTTTTTATATAGGGAACATGGGACAAAATCTATAATGTAAGTAGTTTGTTATAGGTCCGTTTACTGGACTAGCCAGTGCATTGACAAATTATAAAGTAGGAAAACCTATAGATCTTTCTAGAATGTATTTGTGTAGAGAATAGCTAAAGTAATAAATAATAAGATTATTTCTATATAATATTAGATAATGTTAGGATAAATTGTTTGTATAAGTAAAGATAGATGAAGAGAGTATTCATTGAGTTGTAGAGTTTTGGGAAGGCTCTTTAAGACTCCCACATATTCTGTGATTTGCATTTAGTAGGCTCGAGTATTTGTTGAGTAATACAGTTTTTTTTTTTTTTTTTTGGCGGCTCTGAATATTTCAAATAACTCCGAAGATTGCAAAGAAGTAAGAAAGAAAGATAGTGGTTTTTTAGTTGTCGAACAATGGTCTTAATTCGCTATAGTGAATAGTGGTATACAAGCGGCTCATATGCCATCTTAGTGATAATATTATTCCGGATGATGACGCTATGGAATAGATAATAATTATTTTCAACTTCACACCGATTGAGGGAGCGGTTGTAGTGAAGTAATAGAGATATAATGTATGTTCCTGCGGACTGGCAGGTATTAATTAGTGGAGATTTTGATTCCGGGCGCTAAGCCTTGATACCGCTTTCAAGTAAACATCAGGAGAACCACTGACTCAGTAGTATTTTTTTTTTAAATTGTAAACCGTAATATTTAATTGTTAAAACTTAAAGAGAAATGTTCATTGAATATTAAGGGAGATGAAATTGTTGCTCCATACAAGAGCTTGAAGATCAGTGTAAATTTTATATTGATAGGAACTGTTACGAAATATTGATTCTCAAATGTGTGTCTTTATGGAGGCCAGGCTATATCAGTTGAGATGAATGAGAACAGAGGTTCTCAAATTATTAAATACTGGTAGGATTAATAATTATTAATGTTAGAAAAATCGTAGAGACGTGAAATGACATTTGTGTGTAGTACATGATTACAAAGCATATAATCTTTTTTTTTTTTTTTTTTTTTCTTAACCAGCGGCACTTGGGCTTTCAGCCCTTCGGCCCAATGACATATCATTGCGAGGCTGGGGAACCTGAGGACTTTCCTTCCAACCCGGTCAGGAGCTTCGCTCCTTCCCATCCACAGAGGGTTTATCACAGGAGCCGTTCAGGCTATTCAGTCAAATTTCCGGCCGTAAACATTTCTTCAAACGCCGACGCACGGGTTTGAACCATGAACACCTGGTCGCCAGTACAACGCCGAAGCCATTACACCAGCGCGGCTCCCAAGCATATAATCTTAAAACATAATATTAATCTTATAGTAGTTGTCATTAGTGAATTTTAAAATTGTTTTTTAGAGACCTTATTAATTATCGTTGTAGACTTCATCAGCGTTTAAGTAAATCATCGTCAGTGACGTCGACAATTGTTGTCAGTGAAGTAGTTAGTTACCGTGGTGACTTTGTTAATGTCGTCAATTACTTCGTGTGCGACTGAAGAATGAAATGGGTCTACAAACTAAGGCGAGAGATAATATTACACCATAAACACATCACAAAGCAAAGAGCATCACACATGTAGCTGTACCAACATCTCCACAAGATCCTACCTGGGTTGAACCAGGTTGCACTCATTTCAATCATCATCATCATTCCTTTCCGTTCCCCGTGGAACATAGGTCAGAAACAGTTGCTCTCCATCGATTTCTATTCGGGACTGTCTTTTCTTCAGCTATGCCCAAGTCACTCCAATTTCCTTAGCCTCCTCTTCCACTGTTCTTCTCCAGGTTCTCCATGGCCTCCCCACTCTTCTTTTCCCTTGTGGGTTCCAGTCAATTGCACCTCTGGCTATGCTTGATTGTTCTCTTCTGAGTGTATGTCCCATCCTTTCCCACTTTCTTATCTTAATTTCCATTTGTATTGGCTGTTGTCCGCATTCTATATTTGTTATTATATCTGGCCATCTTATACGGAGTGTCCATCGGAGACATCTATTTACAAATGTCTGTAGCTTGGAGGTGAAACTCTTAGAGACATGCCATGTCTCTGAGCCATACAGAAAGACTGACTTTACATTTGAGTTAAAGATTCTAATTTTGTTTATCTGGACATAGCTGAGACGTTCCATATTGATCGAAGGGCATTAAAAGCGCATCTGGCTTTATTTATCTTAGAACAGATGTCACCATCGGTTCCCCATCCTTTGTCAATGTTACTCCCCAGATATGTAAAGCTTTCTCCTTCTTCAATAACTTGACCATTAATCTTCATCGAGTCCATCTACCTATTATTTATCCTCATTTCCTTTGTTTTATTTACATTTATGTGTAGTTCCATCTTTGCTGCTTGCTTCTGTCACTAATCTATTTGTTTTTCTCATTTCAATAGAGTGGTGGAAATTGCCTTCTGGGGCGTATTGCCTCTCAGACCACTGAACACGTACATGAACATGCAACGTGTGCTTCGTCACTTAATGACTAATCAGTGCAACCTGAGATAAACATTGTTGAATAGTTGAAGTTGACATTTTAACAAGTTAATACTAAAACGATATGCGCGATGTCATATCATTACAAATATTATCACTGTTATTACACGAACATGATGAGGGAGTTGAGTATCCTCAGCCAGTGGACATGGGGACGGGTACCACTAGGATAGCAGGATTTCAGGCACTTGCCTATCCTGTGTATCGGAGTTCGTTTATCTATTTCAATGCATAATATACGTTGCCATGCTAATGTTGTTTAGGTTGGCCTGAACATCAATTTGAAGAAGACAGAGGTCATGACACTAAATGTGGGCAATCCTGAACCAATAACAGTAAGGAACCAAAAGTTAGAACAGACAGACACATTTACTTACCTAGGAAGCATAGTAACACCTGACGGCGGAACAAGCAAGGACATTAACAACAGAATGAATAAAGCGAGAACAGCCTTTGCTGTTCTCAACAACATTTGGAAGTCTTCCCAGTACAGCACAAACACCAAATTAAGACTGTATGAGAGCTGTGTACTTTCTGTGCTTCTCTATGGTGCGGAATGTTGGAGAGTAACAGAGAAGGAAATGTTGAAACTGTCCTCCTTCCACACAATCTGCCTAAGGAAAATTCTCCGAATCTTTTGGCCAAACACCATCAGCAACCAAGAACTACTTATTCGGAGTAACCAGGAGGACAAACACACCATCATAGTTGGCAGACGCTGGAGTTGGGTTGACCATGTCCTCAGAAGGGACCCTGATACCATCACAAGAACAGCTATGCTATGGACCCCCGAGGGAAAGCGAAAGAGAGGCCGACCAAAAACAACTTGGCGGAGAACTGTGGAAGCTGAGATGCAAAGAATGAACCACAGTTGGGGCACTGTACGAAGGATGGCCGCCGACAGAGCAAAGTGGAATCAATTTGTTGCTGCCCTACAAGACGCCACCAGGCGTGATGGCCGCTGACTGCTTTGACGGTTGGCGGTTATGGATCAAAGAAGAAGAAGAAGAAGAATGCTAATGTTGATGAAGCTCAATATTTTAGGATTCTTCTGTGCTGTTCATTTTCTGTTAACATTATCTTTTTCGATAATTGCTTTTTTTAAATTAACAGCAGTTAAGACATAAATACGGCTTATTTACCTTACAGGTTGTTAAATTGATCATTGATGCCTAATTTTCGCGGTTATTCTGCTAGATATTCTAGCCATAATTATATCCATGAATGTATGTATGTGTGTATGTATGTATGTACAACGCATATAATCTTAAAATACAATATTAATATTATAGTAGTTGTCATTAGTGAATTTCGTATGTATGTATGTGTGCATGTATGTATGTATGTATGAGTGGTAACAACCCTCATTAACGCTGTATGAATGTATATATATATATATATATATATATATATATATATATATATATATATATATATATATATATATATACATATATATATATATATATATATATATATATATATATATATATATATATATATATATGTGTGTGTGTACGTACGTACGTATGAATTTGTATGTATGTATGTATGTATGCATATGTATATGTATATATGTGCATATATATGTATGCATATATAGGGGTGGACTCTTTAAAGATTATTTAATTGTTTAATCGATTAAAAATTTTAAATAGATTAATTGACAGAACACATTTTAATCGATTATTTCATTGTTAACAATGTTTATGTTTTCTGTTTAAATGCGAGTGTGTGACATAATTTTGCGTCGATCTCTGCCTCGCTACGGCAAGTAATCAGTTACATTTGTGGTATTGACTAATTACGTGTTTGTCAATGGTCGGCACCTCTTTCTTTCTCTGCTATGTAGCAGATATTTTGTATTTTCAAACATTCTTTCACTCCTTTCAGTAATAATTCGTCCTGTCTGTTTACCTGACCACCCCTTCTGAGAGAGTAGACAGGTGATGCAATATTAAACGACAGTCATGTTGGTAAAATTCTCGTGTACCAAACCTTGGCCGCGCTGGATTAGCACGACGTACGCCCAGCCAGTTTATTTAGCGCTGATATAGCGATTTGGATTCCCTAATTACTGTTGGGAAGAGGCACAGCCCAGATGGTTACACGAGGGTCGGTGTTTGCACAAGGACTAGGAGATAAATTATCCGTCTGCAAACATATTACAGACAATGCACCTGGAAGACGGAATGAGGTAATAGCATCCGGATAGCAGTATTACGAACATATTACTTTAGATAACAGCATAATTGTGTATTTGTAGGCATTGCAGATAATGCAATCGGATGTTTTATTGCAATATATGGGAGAGGTGACCTTTTGCATCACGCACAGAATTTCAGGCGGAAATAATTTTTAAATTACCCCACCTAAACACGTATGTTTGAAAACGATTGACAGAGATTCAGAATGAAGGCACAACACCCCTTCCGATTGGAGCCCTGTTTAACATCGCAACAAACACATGTGGGTGAAAACTTGAAATATAATCTGACACTTTTTGCAAGTCTAGTTCACTGTGAGAATCGCTTGCCAAGACGACCACCAGACTGCTAGAGTTAAGACTAGAATCAATTCCATTTATCAGACCATACTTTGTTCGAGCAATTTTGAGGACTTCAGAGCGCAGAATAAACTTTACCATTTAACAAGGATAAACGGAATATGAGGAATCTAAAACACAGAGTTATAGTGGGAACTTATTGTTAAAGTAACGACCTCCAAGAGCACGTGTATAAAGGCCTCTGCAAGTGCCTTTATTTCTCTGAGCAAACAGTCTGTGACTCAAAATTGGCGTAAGTTGTACATTTTCATTCTATATTTTTCTGTGAACTAATGTGTATATATTGCCACGTGAATATTAATAAGTGAAAATCGCTAGCGGATGTCCAAGTTATTTGAGGCTGGCAACCTCAGCATATAGAATGATGATTTCATGAACCATCACTGCAAAGGCTGGTTACTGCTTTATTGCTAGTTTCCTAAAGAGAACTAAAAGCATAGGTGGTCCCAAGTTCCATATGGAGCAGGGAATAAAAGATGAAAGAAATTATGTACATTCTATTTATAATATTTACATTTTCAAACCAATGTAAATGTCTATGTAAACATATTCACTTTAAAATTAATGAAAGTTTAAAGCTTTTGAAACTGTGTAGATGTAACTGAAAACATATTATCTATATTGTGAACATTTTTCAACCAGTGTAGATGTAAATGTAAACATATTTTATCAATACTATTAACATTTTCATTTGAATGTAAAGTAAATATAAAGCTATTCAATTTAAATGAAACGAAAGTTTTCTCTCAAGGGATTAAGCTTAATTCTCATCGAGAGTAAAATCTGAGGTAGACGGGATGGTGAAATAGGAAGAAGGGGACACATAAGTATGTGTCGGGAAACTCAATACTCAGAGGGTATTTGTTTCTATTCTTTTACCATACTAGTTGGTGGTACCAGTGAGGGTACTAATCTCTGGAACAAAGAGAGGGTAGAAGTGGCCTAACGTCGAACTAGACACCATCATCAGAAGGTCGTAGAGACGCAGAACCAGCTTTGCAGTTACTCCCTGATCTTACTTGGAACGTGCTGCGCCTTTAATCTTGACCAGAGACGCGAGAACTCCAGTGACCCATCTCCATAGAACCCAAAAACCCAGCGGGAGCAGAAACTACCATTTGCAGCTAAGTCAAACCTAAAAGCCGCCAAATGACTTCTTACATAAAACACCATACCATCACACGGTGATGAGTATTTTCTGTTAAAGATTATTCAATTTTTTTTAAACTGTTAAAACGTAGTTGATTATTAAATTTCTTATCTGTAAATATACAAATTTAACGTCGATTTAATCATTTTGAATGTACTGCATATTTGTCTCAGTCAATTTACTAAATACAGTCTAAACAGAGCTATACCATAATAAAAAGAATTCCACTGAGTAAATCAGGGTGGAGGCTTGAACGAGTTGAAATTAATAATTGCTTAATTCTTCATAAAAGGCGGCGGATAAGATAAAAGTTAACAATTGCCCTGCTGATAAAGGGGCCGCTCTCATAACTGATAGATATGGATAGAGAGTGTTTATATATGGGAGGCCGATAAGGCCGACATGTATTTTATTCAATCGCGAATGCGTGCTTCGTCCGGTTGTCATCTTGGAGTAAGGGTCAAACGTTATATTGATTACTCATATGTTGAATGTCCAAGAATACATTCATTCCCTTCGGAGCTCATCATTATAGATGCATATTTTCCTATCAGAAGAGTTCTTCATTTGCATAATCATCAACATTGGCAAATGCAGCAAATAGCTGTAACGTATCGATATGATAAAGTCCTCAATTCAGAGTCCATGAATTTATTTACAGTTCACACATAAAACATTCACGTAGGCATACATCCAGATATAGTTCATATATAGTTCATTAGGAATTACATGCATAGTATTCATGTCCGTCCGTGTCAAAACAATATGTCAGATGAACATCGTGGCTATATACGTGCGCTGTTGTAGTCAACAGCCAGAAATGAGCACATGAGTTCTTGACATCTACAATTTGAATCATAATACGATTCTTCTTCCATTACTAGTTTAATTTAATTAATCCCATACTTAGATTAATTTCCGAACTGACCCTGAAGTCTACATCGATTCATCTATATAATATAGGCTATATACTCAGCCTTATTTCCTTGGAAGAATTCAAGACACGACCTTCTTGCTTGACGGATAGTGTAACAAAGGCACTGTAACCAAGTCACCCGGCGTGACCTTCCCAACGCGAATGCGTCATAATCTCCGCATATATTTCGCGTTCACTATACCGTAAAATATCGACATATTCTATAAATATTAATGACCCCCAAACGTTGCGCATGGGTAAACCCCAACAGACGCCGTCATTTAAAATAACACCGTAACAGATTTCCTGTCAGACGGGGAAAAAAAAAATATATTAAATATATATATATATATTTTTTTAACAATATTAATCAACTTATCAAAAAATTTAACAAAACCCGACGTATGAACTACGATGTTCTATCTAGAACAGTGTCGCAGTCATGTCAGTAATATCTTATAATAAAATCAACGTCATGTCATACATATAACTTATATTAAACAAGTAAATGTTACTGTCACTAACTAATTAACTAATTAATTGTTGTATGTATAGACTAACTAATAATGTGAGGTGTTATTAAAATTATTCTAACTAACTAAAATTAAAATAATTAATTATAGTATGTACGTATGGTACTAACTAATTAATATCTAATTTAAGAAAATGAGAAATAGTATAAGAGAGTAAAAGAAATAAAATTGAGAAGTACGGACAATCAAAACCAAATATTAATGTCTACATTAAATTAGAATGCGTGTGAAAATGAAGTGTAAGGATAGACACCTAATTAAATTGACATAATCAGAAGAAAAGAACAGAAAAAAAAATTCATACATTTTAACTATATATATGAAATGTCATAATGTAATATCCATTACCTTGATAATTACACTAATTAAAAGGTTTAATTGGTGTGATATTCTTTTGTTTCATATTGTCTTAGTATATATTTTTTTTTTTATTTCATCACACTTTGACTTTATTATATATTATATACTAATTTAATAACTAGAAAATTTAATAATATTGGACATGAAGATCCAATCGTTGTTACCTCCTGTTGAATTGTATGAAAGTTCATTAAGACACAAGGTTCATATTATCAAATTCTGATTTGATCATCCATTCATCGTTAGTTCCTTTATTGAAATTTTGAAAGTAAATTGACTAAGTCATCAACGTATCTGTCCCTTCTACATCAGAGATTGTTCCTTTTTAACAGTTTTCAATCGAAATGAGTGATACTCAAAGTGGAATTGAAGTTCAAACCTTCAAACGATCCGTAAATCTTGATATTTTGATCACAATAGTTTATTTCGAAATGTCCTTATTTAGGTAGGAAGTCCAACTGAATTGTTGTATATTCTGACTTGATATCAATACTGTTTATTGCAAATGTAATTCTTGACTAGTCAGAAAATTTTCTTGAAATTGAAAATTCATTCAGAATCCGTAGGATGTCTGGACAACGTGTCGGCTATGACGTTTTCAGTTCCAGGTATCGACTGTATCTCGAATTCGTAGGGTTGCAACGTAATAGCAAATCGTGCAAGTTTAGCACTTTTATGGTTTGAGCGACGTAATGCTGCCACTGATTTCTGATCAGTCTGGATCAGGAATGGTGATCCCAATAAAAACTTTTCCAACTTGGTAATTGCCCAGATTACGGAGAGCAATTCTCGGTCAACAGTGGAATATTTCGTCTCCGGAGGTTTCAGTTTGCGTGAAATATACAGTACAGGGTGGAGGACATCATCATGATATTGCAGTAGACAAGCCCGGAGTCCGTAATTACTTGCATCTGTACGTAGAACAAACTTTTTAGAAGCATCTGGTATTCTTAAAACAGGTGGGCATGAAAAAATTTTTAAGATAGTGCGGAAAGTTTTGTCACATTCGTCTGTTCAATTTATCCTTAAAGGCATGTTCTTCTTTAGTAACGATGACAGGACAGCCGTGATGGATGATAGGTGAGGTACAAATCTGCTATAGTATTGGATTAAACCTAACAGACTCCTAACCTGTTTCTTCGTTTGAGGAACAGATAAATTTAATATTTTAGAAACCGTACTGGGAATTGTTTGGATACGTCCCGATCCAATAATGTGACCCAGGAATGTTATCTCATTACACGCTATTTGAATTTTAGTTGGTTTAGCGGTTAAATGATTATCCCGCAATATTTCCAAAACTGATTTAAGACCCAAAAAATGTTCCTCAAATGATGAACTAAACAAACATATGTCGTCAATATAGGTAATTATATCTAATCTACCTGCTAAAATTTTTCGCATCATGCGAATAAAGGTAGCTGGAGCATTCATTAGCCCAAAAGGCATCATGTTCCACTGGTAAAGACCTTGTGGAGTTGAGAATGCTGTGTAGTATTTGGCTCTTTCGGTTAGTGGAATCTGCCAATAACCTTTAGTTAAGTCAATTTTAGTGAAAAGTGTAGCATTGGATAGACGAGGAAGTAAATCGTCAAGGATAGGATGCGGTTCGCTATCCGGTACTGTCTGTGCATTAAGTTTCCTATAGTCAACACATAAACGTATGTTGTTGTCTTTTTTTCGGACAATGACTAAAGGAGAAGAAAATGGAGATGTACTAGTCTCAATAATACCTAATGATATCATCTGTTCGAGTTCCTGAGATGTCTTACTCAGAAAATGTAGAGGTACAGAATAAGGATGAACACGAATTGGTGTATCATCGTTCAGAATAATATCGTGACTAATTACAGATGTGCAACCCGGTACATCAGTTAACACATCTGGGAAAGATTGTAGAAGATCAGCAACGCGTTGATGCTGTTGCGGTGTAACCGTAGAAGAAATGGTCACATCACGCCAAGATTCAGTAGATTGGACAGTAAGTACAGGTAAAGGCATCTGCACTTCAGGAAAAGAAGATTCTTCCTCCTGTATTACAGATAGATTAGAATAATGACAAGTAGATACAGTATTGTCATCTAGTTCATGAAAAATTGACTGTAAGTGTATAGTAATAGAAAATGTACAAGATCTAATTCATAAGAAAAGAAATGACCAATAAAGAAAAGAAATGATGACTGACTATGCTGAGTCATCAACGATATGAGACAATTGTGTTACCATAGCATGTTATCTGCGTGACGCAGTATTAGGAACTAATTGTAAGTTCAGATAATGGTGATGAAAATAAACACCATTATTAAGCTCGATAATCTTTCGAGCATCTTTGTTGTTACGAAATGTAACCACAGCTTCACCATACCTGTTGTTGGTAGGTGGCAACAGACGTACAAACCTAACGTCTGCCGTGTCATTAAAGAAATTGCTAAGTGCCTGCCATCTGGTACCTTGTGGCAGATTGCGCACTAACACGGTGCGAGAATATGAACATTTCCCAATGTAAGTGGGATCAGTGTCACTAACATGATAAATAGTTCTTCTATTTAATCTTTTGGATATGGTAGTCTTATGAGATGATGTCTCATAATGATTGACATATTTATTTGTCATAATTTTATTAGTTAAGTTCATAAGAACTCCACCATCATTACCATTGTTTGGGACATTTTTTATTTGCCCATTTTTAACAATTTCATTCAGATCACATTTATTTTCTGACTTTGCAGTATTCTCTTGCGAAAAGGTATATCTGCCTCGAAATGATTTTCTAAACTTCTTAGGATGGGCTGGTATTTTAGTATCCTTTTTATCCTGTAGGAGAGTCTCATCCTTCTCCTCATCGACTTCCAGAATGGTACTTAGACTGAAATTGGAGAAAACTGTGCCACGTGTATTTATTTTGTTGGCCCGTAATGTAGCCATTGCAATGACAGCGTTAGCATTGCAATTAGATTGCACATTCTTTAATTCCCATTCCTCAATTTCATGTGGGGAACAATCCTTACTACCATGGATGCGTCCCAACATCAGATCTGCAATTGGATTCTGAAGCATGCATACCTTAACTTGTCCTGAAAAGAAAGGTGTATTAACATGGACAATAGCTGTGGGGTAAAACTCAATAGTTCCCCCAAAAGTCATGCAACGGACATATTCCCCCGTTGCACAGCTAGGATGTACCAGCGACTGTCGCACTCCAATGATTGTGGACCCCGAGTCTCTCAATACAGAAACTATAGAACCGTTAACTATCCCTCTGTTAAAAATCAGAGAGCCTTTTCCATCATTGGCTGCAAGACCTACTTCTGGTGTAATGTGTCCGCAGTTTAGCACTGTCTCCTTTGCCTTCTGAAAAATAAGATTGCATTGTGGACAACTATTTGCCACGTTATAATTTATAGCAAAGCATGCAGCAGAAGAATTCATTGTATTATCGTTAGGTGGAACCTGAACCTTAGGGGTGATATCATTTGTAACTGCTGCCCCGGTATTATGGTTGTAATGTGAAGATCCACGAGAATGAGAACGATTACGAGAATAATTAGTTGAATTATCCCGTTGTCGTCTATTATAATTGTTATCTCGATGTCTTGAGTTATAATTATCGCTATTCTTCCAATTGTTACCATTGTTATATTGATATGACCGATTATAACTTGAGTTACGAGGATTACTGTTGTATCTTGACTGAGGTGAATAATTTCTGGTTTGTTGTCTTCCTCTATTAAAGTTATTGTTGAAGTTATTCTGTCCCTTATGAAAATTAGTGTCATAGTTTCCTTTGAACCTACCTCTGTCCACACTGTGTGTTCTAGGTTTGTTATTATTATATGCCATATTGGAGGCTACAGGAAGAGGTTCTCTTATTAACGAGCCAGAAATATTAGCATTCGGATGTGCTGTACAGTAATTTAAAGAAATTTTTTCTAACTCATCAATTGTTTCTGGTTTTCTTTCTTGCAAATAAGCAAAGAATGGTGAGCTGACAGACGATAATACTTTATCCCTCAATAACAAATCGACTAACTTGTCGTAAGATTTGTTGACACCTGCCAGTTCAACCCATCTGTTGCGTATGTTAGCAATAAAACCTGTGAAATCTTTATTGTTATATGACAACAAACTTTTGAAACGTAACCTACATGCCTCTTCGTTCAAGTGGAAACGACGTAATAACAACGTCTTAATGGCCTCATAATCTGTTGCTAATGTAGGATCAATGTTTTGTGCTGCACTTGCAGGTTCGCCATCCAGAAATTCCTTAAGTTTAAGTGCCCATGCAGTTTTGTCAAGGTTATTGATCTTACATATATCCTCAAAGCGCGCCAGCCACGATGAAAGGTCGTCCACGTGTAACTTGAATGGGGG
This sequence comes from Oreohelix idahoensis, assembly GCA_024509875.1. Taxonomy (NCBI): domain Eukaryota; kingdom Metazoa; phylum Mollusca; class Gastropoda; order Stylommatophora; family Oreohelicidae; genus Oreohelix; species Oreohelix idahoensis. The sequence continues at coordinate 150,626 of JAMPIV010000616.1, forward strand.
TAATTTAAAGTAATAATTACCCTTAAGTATGGTGGATGAAGATCCAGATTGAGCAATATCATTTTGGTTTGCTGCAGCATCCTGTGAATTAAGTTTTGCTGTTTCCAATTTAAGCCGTTGCAATTCCATTTCTTGCTGCAGTATGATTTCTTGTCGTTTCAATTTATTCTCTTCTTCAATCCGTAGGATTTCATCTCTTGCCACCTTTCTTTCTTCTTCTTCCTTAGCAATAGCTTTCTTTTCAGCTTCCTTTCTTTCAAGTTCTTCCATCTCTGCTTTAGCAATGGCTTTCTTTTCAGCTTCCTTTCTTTCAAGTTCTTCCATCTCTGCTTTAGCAATGGCTTTCTTTTCAGCTTCCTTTCTTTCAAGTTCTTCCATCTCTGCTTTAGCAATGGCCTTCCTTTCCTCCTCTTCTGCCTTATATCTTGCCAGTTGTTGTTCAGCAAATTCAAGGAGTGCCTCTCCCTTTTTATTGCAATCTTTTCCAATTTTAATGAAATGATCCAAGGTAAGCATTCTTGAAGTTGAGTTATTCAAGTATTCAATTACTTATGTATTGTAATCAAAAATAGAATCTATGTCGATAATTATAATTACTCAACGAATGAATAATTTATACAAGAAATTGTAATATTCCTGTATTGTTAAGTATAAGTTCCACAATCTATAATATTTTGTAAAAATATTATATATATACTCACTGATATCTATCATAAATAGTTATGACCTACTTGTTTGTAAGGCTAGATTTCGATATGGCAGTATCAAATCACTCGAACACATAAACAAAATATTCAAATATATACAAAGAAATAATTTCAATCTTACCAGATTATGAATAAAGAACACAGAAATGCTAGCAAAACTCAGCTGAGCTGCTGGCTATAGTATGGCGTCCCTGAACTTATTTCACTTTCTTTCATTTGGAAATCACCACACTTTAAAATACTGTGTCTATCATCGAACAACTATTGAGGAATGGCCCCACTTGCGCGTCTGAGCGCCGATAAAATGATTGTCTGTGGCCAATCACTGCCTAGGTTTATTTCAAATTCAAATTTCCTACCCTAAAGTCATTTCAGTCATGCTTCAGTCAAGTATGGATGTTTATCTGTTAGTCTGTCCGTCTCTACTTGTTTTTTTTTTCAAAAAACGTACTTGATTTTTAAACCAACCTTTCTCTCCCCTCCAAAATTTTGTCGTTAAAAGTTATATTTAGACACAGCTCCCACCAATGTCCCTTCGCTTCCCTACTAAGTAGATTTGAACACCTGCGTCTCAAGGTCGTGTTTTTTTTGTGCAAATAGCGACACTTTTTATTCAATACAGTCTGTCGCTGATGTGAACAACACTGTCTTTTGTCATTATCTTCAATATTATCTATCCGTCTGTAAAATTAAGAACATATTAGTTCACTGCTCAGAATGGGCCATCCGGCCAGCTAATTTTTATATTCCTAACATTAATATTACGAAAAAGTTACTTTTTAATTTTTGTAATATTCCAAACATCTGCGTTCTGCCGCTGAATTCAAATCAAAGGCTTGGTATCGCAAAAGCGACAATAAATGACTGTGGCGTAACATATCCAAGGTCCCTTCTGTCGAGTTCCTTACTTTATGTCAACTTGGGAAACGTGACTTTTCTCCGTTTCCCCCCCAATTGCGTCTCCTTAGCCTTTCTAGTCTCACGCAATCTTTCCAGTCATATTTTTTCCTTTTTATCCGCCGTTCCCCTCCTGTCTAGCAAGTCAATTTTTTATGGAGGGTGATGACCCGCGGTCTGGGCGATCATGTACTATCAGCAGCCTACGCATTATGTTTTTACATCTACATTATATTTCCACAACTGGGAATCGAACCCGGTACCTCTAGAGCTCGAGGTAGACGCCATACCTTAGCTACAGCGAACCCAGTGAATTTTACCAAATTATGCTAAGAAAACACATAATTACAACGAATCGAATAATTAGATTGGAACATAAGGCAAAATCACAACTGAAACAGAAAGACGTAAACGTGGTGGTCATTAAGGACTACTGTTCCCATATGTTTGCATTGTCATTTGCCCTTTTATCTAAACTTTCTATATTTGTTATACTTGTGTCCTATTTGTGGCTGTTACAGTCAATGTTTGAAAGGAGGTACTCTATCATATTAAGAAGCATGTCGTTTAAAAATACGTAAATCAATCAACATTTTACTATCAGCACTAGTGTGTTAATTCGTCATTTATATACTGCTTCAGCCATGAAACGTTGCAGATTGAACCTGTCCCCTCTTGATCTCATTTTACAGTACAGGTAAATAGAAGAAACCAGGGATCGAACTTTAACATTTGTGTGTGTGTAAAGGTTAGTTACCTAAACTGGGAATTCTGGCAAAAGCGAACTGCCTCAGTTGGCAGAAGATGTACCAATCTGGATTTGTTTACAAAAAATATTTATGAAGAAACATATACCGTTAAACCTCTGATGCTGTGTTATATAATTAGGACATATAGCTTCTATTCCAGATAATATTTCTAGGTGGTCGACATCTTTATTAATTCTCTTTTCCATATAAAATTAATTGTCTACACATTCTACTGCATCGATTAAATGTCGACTAAAAGCAACATAATATAAACCCATCAACATTATAATGATGCACGGCGCACAGTAGAGAGTTGGAAATGCTGAGGTCAAAGCTTTGCCCTTGAATTCTGCTTTCTTATATCATCCACTACTTTTATCTTCAGGCGTTGGCAGGAAAGATTGATTCATATGTTAAATATGCGGATAATGCATCGCGAATGGGTATGCTGTCCTGTTGTGTTTCTTTAAAGATTAATTAACTCTTCGATCCATATTCTTCTAGTTCGTCCTTTGTGTCTGGCTATTTCCATTTTAACTTTATGTGCCAGCTCTACCAGCTGAGCGAAATTCATCCTCGCAAAAGCGTCGAAACTTTTTAATGTTGGTACAGTAGTTAGATCACTTGCTTCTCAGCGCAAATTTATCGGATTCAATACCCGGTAGCATCATCACTCAAGTCTACCCAACTATAAATGAGTATCTGATTCTGCTCTTCAATCGTATTTGTTCTCATCTGTGTTCTCAATTATTTACATAACGTAATTCGTGGTCATATAGACGAGCGAAATTAGAAATTAACATACACTTACCGGACATGCAGGACAGCACTCGTTTGGTGGCCTTTCGTTATTACATGAGCCTGCATCACAGAATATGTCCCCATATAAAAGATTCCCTTCATCTGAACACTGAACGGAACCGCACTTATCTTGGAAGATCAGCTCTCCAGGCTGTAAATATTAATAAGAAACACAATTTAGAAAGTGTATTCGGAATTTAAAACAGTATTTACGTACATTGCTTGATATCTAGAAACTTTGACAGTTGCATCAAGCTGACTTTGTGTCGCAGTAGATTCCTATAGTTAATAACTGACTATGGGAAGGATGAGTCCTTGTCGTGATAGCCTAAAGCTGCCTTTTATTTTTGACTGAATTTCCTTTCGGCATGTTCATTTCTCTTCTGCTGGTTATAAGAGGTTCTTTTCGCCCAATCTGAGGTGGAGCTGAAGGGAGCATCGCCACTTGGTGCAATCGGCATCTTAATTCTTCCAGGTGTCTGGATAAATGTTCAGTGACTTCATGTCTCTCTTGTACACATCTTTGAACCTCAGCTGTGGTTACTCAGTTGTCCTTCTGCTATCTGCCAATGTGCGTAGAACATATTTTTGTGGAGGCACCATCTTCCATGCGGCGGATATGGCCAAGCCAGCGTAGTCTAAGCTGTCAAAGCATCTTATACATGCTTTGAAGGCCTGCACGTGACAATACCTCGACATGTTAGATTTTGTCCATCCACGAAATTCCAAGGAGTTTCCAAGGATTCGAATACAACATATATATACTAAAAAGTTTGCGTGGAAACATGCGTCACACTGTACTCGTGTTTTTTACTTCGTCTTGCAAATATTCTAATAAAGCCTATGCTTCACGATATAATATATAAACTTGAGATTCGCAGAACGTAAAATTCTTATTCATGTAACTAGCCTAACGACATAAATTCAATAGAAAAGGAATGAAGAACGGTACTACCAAGAACATTCTTCCTTCCCTGTAACGCAACAGCACACAATGACTGTACTCGTTTAAATCCTGCCCCTTAATAGGTTATTGTTACTGGTTCTACTTCGTCTGCAGGAGGTTAGAAGAAATTGAATTTTGAACGCATTGTACAACGTTCTTAGGTTTGCACGTTGATAGTGTTAAAAGCCAAATTATACTGCTTCAATACCATTGTACGTCTCCTTAGCCGCTACGTAAGGCTAAAACGTGCTATAAATACTACTGCTTTTCTAAGGAGTAAAAACCATTGAGATTGGTTACGCAGCTGACCTAGATTTAAAATTCTATTCATCAGTCTTTTTATACACTCGGCAGATCGTTATATTCCTAAAACGACCACTGTAAAGTATCAGTCTGTCTGCTCTGTAAGGAAGAGTGGTGTGTTGTTGAGATCAGGCATGCTCCAGTCTACCCAGCTGTAAATGGGTAACTCACCCTAGTCCTGAGTTAGGGAAGGCAAAGGCTCCAGGGGGAAGCAGGCCCTGAACTTGGTCACTTCAGCCGACGCAGGATGGTGTATGTATGAAGTAGAAGTGTAGAGTGTGATTACCGCGAATGGTGTGCTGTTCGTGTGCTGACCAATATAACCACTCACACTTGTCTACAAGGCACCAATGCAGACTGCTGGAATCTTAGTTTACTCAATTTATTCAGACGTACACACTGGGACATACGAGTACATCATGGTTCGTTGACATATCAATTTGTAGGTATACATAGCAGATCTCAAGTCATGACACATTCAGAAATAATGGCAGTACATCAAAGTTCAATGTCATGATACATTATGGCCGCATTCCCCTATCTGACTAAACGCGTCAGTGAAGGAATCGATAAATAACTAAAGTTACTTGACGTCCATAGTTTGTAGTATAGATTATGAAACCACGAAGGGGGGTTTCTAGCAGGATTGAAATCTCTCTGTCACTGTCCGATAATAAGATAAATAATCTGTTCTCTTGGCAGTGATCAAAACATATGATGACCGAAATCCAACATGGCTACCTCCCTGAGTTGTCGTTCACTCATGCATAGGGAGGAGAATATAAGCCAGAGTTAATTTGTAATGGGTATATAAAGGATTTCATAAATGTTTCCATACAGCTCTACGGTGATCAGGTTAATTTCACGTAGCCATAACCGCTGCAGGAAAATCTGTCATCTTCGTCGATACCAAACACGACACTAGCATAACGAAGCACCAAAAGTCAAGCTAGGCCTAACCGACGAGAGATCATCATCAAAATAGGAGCTGGGTTTACCTGGAGTCCGAATCATCTATATACTGACATAAGGAGAGTCTCGAACACAAACTATCGTAGAGACACCATCTCCTTCAGAAGAAATACCACTTCGTAAGACATTTTTTCCTGACGAAAGGACCAGCTCTAGAAAAACGTACCCCGCCATTTGTAAGCAGTACATCGGAACTCATCACGACTTGTCAAGACAACTCATACTTCCGCTAGACCGGAATACAAGAATCTAGTCCCTCCTACCCATCCAAAATATACAATATAGGACTGATTCTACTTGTACTAATAATATGTAATACATATGAATTCAGGCCATAAACACAATAAGCAAATTAATATATTTTCTGGCCCTAAAAAATAAGTACAAACGCAAGCGCACTATCCTTGCGCCGGATCAATATCCAGAACGATTACTCCTATAATCAAAAGTGTGAATCAAACATGGATTATCTCGCTTTTACCATAGACAGCATTTTCATACACAAATGAATGCATGTCTATATTTTCCCATATCAAATAGCCATATCAATTTTTGTAAAATGTGCGTCAAAATATGCACGCAACAACTACCCATACCAGAGTAAGGTTTTAAAATCCTGAAAAACGCTTATTAGGAAATATGACATTATACTGGTTTACGTTTGAAAACATTACAGTACCCAGACACCACATCTTCGAAGTAAACAGGAGGTAGAAGAAATTGCATATTTTGAACGCAGCCACTTAGTATATTTGGGTTCCTTAGGTCTTGCTGACAAAGAATATGTTGAGTGTTACGCAAATAGTCTAGGAATTACCAAATTATAGCCAAAATAAAATAGTGAGGGTGTCAGACAACACCCAAATCAGAATCGCTCAGTGGCAGATTTTTAGGCCACCATTGTACGGGAAATGGGTCTCCATGTTAAATCCGATTTGATTGGAGCGCAACAAATGTAAGGCTAAACACGATTAGTCGGGCTATAAATACTATCTTTCGTTGTCAGGGGAGACGGGAGTAGGAGTACTTTTTTTCAAACGATTGGGTAAACATGGCATGATTGGTTAGACCCGAGAATATAGTCAATCAGAGGCGTCAGGTCACCACCACATGTTCAAATAAACTTACTACAGAAACAGTGCGTTGAGCACCAGTGCATATTTTTCTAAATAAAAGCCTGGGACATCGGCAGATCGAAATTGTGTTATATTCAGTGCCAGTCAACGTAATTCTGTATTATTTCCATGAATTGTGGTAAGCTTGAAATATTTGATATCTTTTAATGAAAATTGAATGTAAATTGATAATTTATGTCTGTATATATGTGTGGTTCAGTAGCGAACATGAGATAAAGCCTCTATAGTGCTCCAGCCTGAACAGAAGGTGTCGGAGGAAAGTAAAACTACATGGAATTGCCAAACAGTACACTGACACCTAGCTTATTGACTAGAAAGAAATAATGCTGGAATTGCAGAGGCGTAGTAATCATTAGGGAGGAATATACTGGTGTAAAATATTTCAGATGAAGATAGCAGTTGGCCTACCGTTCTGAACTCAGTGTTTGTTATGTATTGTGCTCAGTGTAGAAATAGAGTATAAATTAGTTCTGAAGTAGGAGGTACAACCTTCTTGTTTCAGGGACTGTGGTCCTAAAGGTATTGAGCAGCACCTGGACAGAGTTTTGCTGAATCCAGAGTCGGACAGCAGTCTCCTTGGTCCATATAGCTAACAGTGAGGTGTCTCCAGAATACAGGGAGGCTATCGAGCAGAGGAGTCTTTTCCTGCCGCCATCACGAAAGTTAAGAGTCTGTGGCCAGAGGAGCTCAACATTATGTCCCCTCAAAAATTGACAATTTTAGTAATAAAGAGGGGCAATTAATTGTTTTAATGCCAGGAACTGAGAACATCTCCAATACTAGTTCCAACAGAAACAAACTATTGAAGTCATGATGACAAATACCAACATAGCTTGAAATAAACAAAACCAGTATTACCTCATATTACTACTACACAACTGACACACATAGGATAATATTAATAAAATATGTCACTACAAGGTTCATATTGAAAAATTTTGTACATATAATTGTAATTAAAATTGATTGTGATTCCTGGTTCACTTTGTATTTGAATCAGGACACTTATATTAATGACAGTACTTAATACATATTGATATTTGAAAATTTAACAGTGACTCATTTAAGATAGTCTTATAGAATGTTACATGTGTGTGAGTGTCACAGTGTTGTCATGTGTGGTGGAATAAATTAAATTGTTTATCTGTCTGTTGTTGTTGTGACTTACACTTCATCATATACATACCCTAGACATTCAACGTAGTCATCACAATATTCCAGAATAATTCTGACTGAGGTATAAATATGTGGCAGCAAGTAAGGTTATCTGTAAAACACTACACCTATTAGATACAGATACCTTCACAGCTGATCTCAGTCAGTACACTAAGTCCCCTATAAATATTTATAACATCCCACTTTACCACAGACACCGTAGATGGAAGTTATTGAGTCTTTTTTTTTCCTTGCTTAGCATAGTGTGTCCATGTCTCGCTGCTATATAGGAATGTGATGGAGACCCAGGCATCATATACCGCTGCTTTAGCCTTCATTGTATGTTTGGAGTTTCCCCAAACAGATGTTGTGAGGTGGGCAAGAATGGAATAGGCTGACTGCTTTAAAAAAATATTATTATGTCGTTATTGCGTCAGTGAATAACGTCTTCTTTATATTTTTTCACAGTTCTTCAGCTTCCTTAATGAGCAATTCGTCAGAACTTTTCAAGTCATCATACCATGGGTAACGTGATGCCGTTTGTTCTATGTCTCATTTGTCCTTACCTGTAACTCCAGTTTTACTCCCTGTTTGTGTTGACATTGTCCTTTTGTCCATATTTAGGGAGTTCCAGTAAAAGGCAGTCCTTTTATGCTAGCAGACGACTTCCTTACACTGTGTGCTACAGATTAAGGATTACACCACAGGTTACTGTATTTGTCCAACATCATAGATATTTCATGATCATGTCATTACCTGTTAAAAACCTGCTTCTGAGGATGACCAAGAAGACATTATATTTGCCTTTGAAATACCTTAATTTTCGTCAATAGTTTAACTTGAAATTACAAACTGCCAACTAAAATCACCATATTTAAAAGCACCATTGTATTAAATAGAAGTATATATCCCTTTGACCAATCTTCTTGGTGGAACCAAATATTTGCATGACTACAAGTTTCACAAATTGTTTGCGTTCTTCTTCTACATGACGCTTTCGTTTTCTTGCTGTCGGTTCCAAAAGCCCGATTTTGTTATTTTAACTTAAACCTTCATACATGAACAAGCACCACATGAATAAGTTGCTTCTTTTCGGAACCCATTTGTTTTATATGGTACACGAGGTAATTTTTTATTATTATTATTTTTTTTTAAGCTTTTACAACACACCAGACAAACAGCAGAACGAACGAACGAACAAACGAATTTTCAAAGAGTTGAAAATTAAGCACGCAGGCACGTCTGACATTCTGCCCTTACTTTTTTTTCATCTTTTATACTGAATTCATTTATTCCCACATGCACTTTACAAATAAATTTAAAGGAATTCAACGTTACGAGAGTAAAATAATAGCATACCCACATCCACAGTCTCTAAGTATTATTATGAAATAAAATATGTGGAAAAGTACAAAAAGCATCCATATAACCTACATTCAGTATTTTATATTTTTATATACCGTATATATATAAATGGAGACATAACATGGACAGACGGACGGGTAGACAGACGGAAAGATAAACGGACTATTAGATAGATAGATAGATAGATAGATAGATAGATAGATAGATAGATAGATAGATAGATAGATAGATAGATAGATAGATAGATAGATAGATAGATAGATAGATAGATAGATAGATAGATAAATTGATAGATATATTGATAGAGAGATAGGAAGAAAGAAAGATAAATAGATATATAGAAAGATAGATAGATAGATAGATAGATAGATAGATAGATAGATAGATAGATAGATAGATAGATAGACAGACAGACAGACAGACAGTTAGATAGATAGATAGATAGATAGATAGATAGATAGATAGATAGATAGATAGATAGATAGATAGATAGATAGATAGATAGATAGATAGATAGATAGATAGATAGATAGATAGATAGATAGATAGATAGATAGATAGACGAATGGATGAGTGGACAGATGGGTTGATGTATAGATGGATACACAGGTGGATGGAATGGTGGATGGATTTTAGACAAGTAGTTAGATAGGCAGGTATTTTGGTATGTAGCTAGACAGACACCTTTTGCGCCAGTCTGAAATAACAATTTAATATAATTAGCACCTTATAAAATATTCCATTATCCCAACACCCGGGTGGTGGAGTTGTTACAGGTAGTTCAGTTGGTTCTGGCGTCTTCAAAAACGACGTGGCAGCAAAAAATGTTATTGACGTGGTACAAGTAGTAGTGTCCGAGAGGTATGAGATCGAGTAATCCACATGTGGAAGAAGTTAGAACATTAAATGTTAGTAGATATCTCGCACTAACTAAACAATATGTGTGCACCAGTTAAGTAATTTTCAATATACATTCTAATCGCTCTTAACGGTTAATGAGTAATGTTTATATATCTTTTTACGTTCTTGCTTAAGTTTATCGCAGTAAACAAAAATAAGATGAAAACCTTGGACATATACTGTGCACTGAAAGTAGTAACAGTGGTTTTCTAAACTTAAACCAATCAATATACCAACAAAATAAGTTCATACTGACCACCGACGCCAACATCCCAGTTATAAAAAGTACTACAAGTAATTGTAAATAACAAACTCAAATTCAGCATGAACAAGGACATATAAAATTAAAAAGCTGAAACAGTTTACATCATCATCATCATCATCATCAGCAGCAGCAGCAGCAGCAGCAGCAAACGTATGCCAAGTCTTCCTGTCCCGTGCCATCAGGCCAAGGTTTTTGCATGTCTTCTTCACCCCGCTTCATGTTTGTCACTAGGTCTCATCGTCATGTGTTCTTTTGTCTCTCTGTATCTCTCTTACCATGGGAATTCCAGAATAGGGACTGCCTTGTAAGTCTATCAACAGGTTTCCTCTGTGTGCGTCTTCTTCTGGTTCGTGTCCTCTGTTGGACATTAATGATCTTGTCACAGCACTTCAGTACTTCTGTTCTACGCAAGCGCAGTGTCATAAACATGTCTAGATAGTTTTTACCAAATTGGTTTGATTTGGTGTTGAGGACTATCTTCATCGCACACGGTCTACTCCATCAGTGCTCCGATCTCCTCCCTTAGATCACACATTGAGGATCTCAGCACAGTGCACGAACTCCGTAGCACTGGCGAGAATGCCAGTGTGTGTATATAGGAATCACACATTCTATAAATATTTGTTGTGGTGTGTAGGTTTCTAATTTTTAATTTTTTTCCAAAGCAGCGGCCTGATAGGCCTACTCTTTACGATGTCCAACTGCCGTGGGATTTTTAACGCGCGCAACTTGCACACGGGAGCTCCTATTTTTTCGCCCCTATCCGAGAAGGCTAGGCATCCGATCTCACCACCCAGGCGACCAGGGGGGAGTATGACATCTTTAGGACCACTGCTTCTGAAAAAAAAATGTTCCATAACTTATACTCCCACAACTGGGAATCGAACCCTGTACCCCTAGAGCTGGAGGCGGACGCCGTACCTCTTAGCTACTCCCAACCCAGTAAATTTACCAAATTATGCTAAGAAAACTCATAAACACAACGGATCAAATAAATAGACTGGAACATAAGGCAAAATCACAACTGAAACAGAAAGAAGAAAAAGTGGGGATCATTAAGCACTACTGTTCCCATATGTTTGCATATTTGCATAATCATTATTTGCCTTTTTATCTTAGTCTTTCTATATTTCTTATCCTTGTGAATATTTGTGACTGTTTATGTTTGAAAGGGGGTAATGAAGAAAAATATACTGTTAAACCTCTGATACTGTGTTATATAATTAGGACATATAGCTTCTATTCCAGATTTTATTTCTAGGTGGCGACATCTTTATTATTTCTCTTTTCCATATAAAATTAATTGTCTGCACATTCTATTGCATCGAATAAATATCGACTAAAAGCAATATAATATAAACCCATCAACATTATAATGATGCACGGCGCACAAGCAAGAGTTGGAAATGTTGAGATCAACGCTTTGCCCTTGAATTCTGCTTTCTTCTTTCAACAACTACTTTTATCTTCAGGATTTGGCAGGAAAGATTGATTCATATGTTAAATATGCGGATAATGCATCGCGAATGGGTATGCTGTCATGTTGTGTTTCTTTAAAAATTAATCAACTCTTCGATCCATATTCCTCTAGTTCGCCCTTTGTGTCTGGCTATTTCCATTTTAACTTTGTGTGCCAGCTCTACCAGCTGAGCGAAATTCATCCTCGCTAAAACGCCGAAAGGTTATATGTTGGTACGGCAGTTAGATCACTTGCTTCTCGGCGCAAATTTATCGTGTTCAATACCCGATAGCATCATCACCCAAGTCTACCCAACTGTAAATTGGTATTTGATTCTGCTCTCGAATAAGGACGGTCAAAGTCAGCGACCATTTGAATCGGTCACTCCATCTCGCAAAGATGAGACCTCGTGAGTGAGGTCTCTAACACCTCAATCCCCTATGGCAGCATCTGTTATGGCAATATAAGAACAGAAGAATACTTGTCGCCATTTCCATTTTCCGTGAATCTTATTAGTCCTCATCTGTGTTTCTCAATTTTGTTACATAACGTAAATTCGTGGTCATATAGACAAGCGAAATTAGAAATTAGCCTACACTTACTGGACATGCAGGACAGCAGTCGTTTGGTGGGCTTTCGTTATTACATGAGTCTGCATCACAGAATATGTCCCCATATATAAGATACCCTTCATCTGAACACTCAAGGGAACCGCACTTATGTTGGATCAGCTCTCCAGCCTGTAAATGTTAATAAGAAACTATATTTTAGAAAGTGTATCCGGAATGTAAAACAGTATATACGTACATTGCTTGATATCTAGAAATTATGACAATTGCATAAAGCTGACTTTGTGTCGCAGTAGATTCCTCCAGTTATAACTGATTATTGGAAGAATGAGCCCTTGTCGTGATAGCCTAAAGCTGCCTTTTATTTTTGACTGAATTTCCTTTCGGCATGTTTATTTCTCTTCTGCTGGTTATAAGAGGTTCTTCTCGCCCAATCTGAGATGGAGCTGAAGGGAGCATCGCTACTTGGTGCAATCGGCATCTTAATTCTTCCAGGTGTCTGGATAAATGCCCAGTGACTTCATGTCTCTCTTGTACACATCTTTGAACCTCAGCTGTAGTCACCCAGCTGTCATTCTGCTATCTGCCAATGTGCGTAGAAAACATGTTTGGGGATACACCATCTTCCATGCGGCGGATATGGCCAAGCCAGAGTAGTCTAAGTTGTTTAAGCATTGTATACATGCTTTGAAGGCTTGTTCGTGACAGTACCTCGACATTTGAGATTTTGTCCATCCACAAAATTCCAACGAGTTGGCGTGGACACCGTAGATGGAAGTTATTGAGCCTTTTTTTTCCTTGCTTAGAATAGGGTGTCCATGTCTCGCAGCTGTATAGGAATGTGATAGAAACGTAGGTATTATATACCACTGCTTTAGCCTTCATTATATGTTTGGAGTTTCCCCAACCAGATGTTGTGAGGTGGGCAAGAATGGAATAAGCTGACTGCTTTTTAAAAATATTATTTTGTCGTTATTTTTGTCAGTGAATAACGTCTTCTTTATATTTTTTCACAGTTTTTTATCTTCTTTAATGAGCATTTCATCAGAACTCTTCAAGTCATCATACCATGGGTAACTTGATGCCGTTTGTTCTATGTCTCATTTGTCCTTACCTGTAACTCCAGTTTTACTCCCTGTTTGTGTTGACATTGTCCTTTTTTCCATATGTAGGGAGATTTTCGTCAATAGTTTAACTTGAAATTACAAACTGCCAACTAAAATCACCATATTTAAAATCGCCATCGAATTAAATCGAAGTATATATACTTTTGACCAATCTTCTTGGTGGAACCAAACATTTGCATGACTACAACAAGTTTCACAATTTTTTTTGCGTTCTTCTTCTACATAATGCTTTCGTTTTCTTGCTGTCGGTTCCAAAAGCCCGATTTTGTTATTTTAATTTAAACCTTCATACGTGGGTACCAGAGCAACTCTGGGAAGGTTAAGGCGGCCGGCGTGATGCCGACCACATCACCCCTCGTGTGCCGACGGTCAAGATAATATGCGCCTAACACCATATTCCCAATATGCCTCAATGGGTGTGAAACGGGTTCCTTTACCTTATGGAGCCGCGGTAGCATAGTGGTTAGTGCACTGGCTTCCTAGCGCAGTGGTCTATGGTTCGATCCCCAGATGAGGCGGGAAATATTTAGGCCACAAACGGCTCCTGGGTCGACCCAGTCCCAAATGGGTACCAGAGCAACTCTGGGAAGGTTAAGGCGGCCGGCGTTATGCCGACCACATCACCCCTAGTGTGCCGACGGTCATGATAATACGGGCCTAACACCATATTCCCAATATGCCTCAATGGGCGTGTAACGGGTTCCTTTACCTTTACATGAACAAGCACCACATGAATAAGTTGCTCTTGTAATATGGTACACGAGGTAATTTTTTTTTAAAAATGTTTCAAGCTCTTACAACACACCAGACAGACTCAGAGCCGAATGAACAAACAAACGAATTTTCAGAGAGTTGAGAATTAAGCACGCAGGCACGTCTGACATTCTGCCCTTCCTTTTTCTCATCTTTTATACTGAATTCATTTATTCCCACATGCAGTTTACATATCAATTTAAAGGAATTCAACGTTATGAAAGTAAAATAATAGCGTACCCACATCCACAGTCTCTAAGTATTATTATGAAATAAAATATATGGAAAAGTACAAAAAGAATCCATATAACCTACATTCAATATATATATATATATATATAATTATATATGGAGCCATAACATGGACATACGGACGGGTAGACAGACAGAAAGACAGACTGGCAGACAGTCACACAGGTAGATAGATAGATAGATAGATAGATAGATAGATAGATAGATAGATAGATAGATAGATAGATAGATAGATAGATAGATAGATAGATAGATAGATAGATAGATGAGTGGACAGATGGGTGGATGTATTGATGGATGCATAGGTGGATGGAAAGGTAGATGGATTTTAGACAAGTAGTTAGATAGGCAGGTATTTAGGTATGTAGTTAGACAGACACCTTTTGCGCCAGTCTGAAATAACAATTTAATTTAATTAGCACCTTATAAAATATTCCATTTTCCCAACACCCGGGTGGTGGAGTTGTTGTTGTGGTTGTTGTTACAGGTAGTTCAGTTGGTTCTGGTTCCGTCGTCTTCAAAAACCACTTGGCAGCAAAAAATGTTATTGACGTGGTACAAGTAGTAGTGTCCGAGGTGTATGAGATGGAGTAATCCACATGTGGAAGAAGTTAGAACATTAAATGTTAGTAGATATCTCGCACTCACTAAACAATATGTGTGCACCAGTTAAGTAATTGTCAACATACATTCTAATCGCTCTTAACGGTTAATGAGTAATGTTTATTCATCTTTTTACGTTCTTGCTTAAGTTTATCGCAGTAAACAAAAATAAGATGAAAACCTTGAACATATACTTTGCTCTGAAAGTAGTAACAGTGGTTTTCTAAACTTAAACCAGGCAATATCCCCATCAAATAAGTTTATACTGACCAGCGACGCCAACATCCCAGTTATGAAAACTACTACAAGTAATTGTAAATAACAAACTCAAATTCAGCGTGAACAAGGAAATATAAAATTAAAAAGCTGAAACAGTTTATATCATCATCATCATCATCATCATCATCATCATCATCATCATCATCATCATCATCATCATCATCATCATCATCATCATCATCATCATCATCATCATCATCATCATCATCATCATCATCATCATCATCATCATCATCAGCAACAGCAGCAGCTCTCCAAGGAGTATTGGCCTGCAACAAACGTATGCCAAGTCTTCCTGTCCCATGCCATCAGGTCAAGGTCTTTGCATGTCTTCTTCACCCACTTAATGAAATGTCTCTACATCACATCGTCACGTGATCTTTTGTCTCTTTGTACCTCTCCTACAATGAGAATTCCAGAATAGGGACTGCCTTGTAAATCTATCAGCAGGTTTCCTGGGTGTGTGTCTTCTTCTGGTTCGTGTCCTCAGTTGTACATTAATGATCTTGTCACACCACTTCTGTCCTTCTGTTCTGCGCAAGCACAGTGTCATAAACATGTCTAGATGGTTTTTACCAAATTGGTTTGGTTTGGTTGTAAGGACCATCTTCATCGCACACGGACAACTCCATCAGTGCTCCAATCTCCTCCCTTAGATCACACAAGGAGGATCTCAGCACAGTGCATGAAATACGTAGCACTGGCGAGAATTTCAATGTGTGTATACAGGAAAGTGACGTTGACGTAAATATAGCCACGTAGATCCGACCACGTTTGCTTTCTTTAATTAGCGTTTACGTTTTACTTAATCCAACCCCGCAATTCGCTGTTGTTGATTCACTTTTGAAGCCACGCCTATTTTTCCTGTCTTACATGTGCTAATGAGTGTTTACAAACAGACCTATTAGTTAACCAGCGACCTGCCAGATACCAGTCAGCGAGTTATGATTCGTTTATCTGAATTATCAAACGAGCTGTGATGTCAATCATCGATAGTGACAGATCAGACGTCGGTAGCAAATGCAAGGGCGATAATAATATTTACCGACCACATTTGATGTCCGTGATCCCAGGGGACTTAATTATTTGATCTAAGGCAGAGGGATGAAATCAAATAAGGCCTGTTTGCATGGCCAGGTCTTGTGATGTCGGTTCGGCATCGCGAGCGAGCGTACAAGAAAATCCTTCACCTCGGGAGTCGAACTCGTTGATTTTCCCTGATACGGCCGAAGGCGTGACTTATCGCACCCTTTAGTGATAATAACACCATTTTTGTATAAATACTCCGTCCTCTTTAATTTATTTTTATTTTTATTTATTTATTTTCTTTTTTTTCTTAAACTTTTTTTTCCTCACTCTTTTCTAGTCCTTGTTTTCATCATTTCTTGTTTTTTTTTGTTTTTAATGTACTATCGACTTCCGCTTTCCGGTTTAGTGGCAACCATCTTGCTTCACCGTGTGACTGGACATAAGGGAGTTTTTTTCTCTTATTTTTATAGTTTCATGTTCTCTACTTAATTCTCATTTTCTTTCCCTCCTGTCTCTTGTTTGTCTGTCCCTGACGAAGGCCTTGTGACCACAAGGTAGGTTTTTCTTGTCCTTTCTCATTGTAAGACGTATTACTATTTGTGTGTGAGTGGTTTTATTTTTCTATTCAACAGTCCTCTTAAAGTCAGTTATCTAGTCGCTCAGAAATTTTAGATAATCTAGCTCGTTATTCTAGAACCATTGGGAAAGTGTGTTATAGCATTCTGTGGAGATTGTTTCATTTCTAATTGCGGTAACAGAAATTAGTTTTTACGTGATCTAATGTGTTAAGTTTATAAGTATAATTCACTGGGATTTTCTAGGTGCTAAGACTAGCGTATTAAATAACGCATAGCTATTTTTTCCATTTGTAATGTAGATTTAACCACCCACTATCACCCAGAAGGAGATGTTTTAATTGACCAATAAATACACTAGGCGACTGATAATTGACGGAATACAATTCACTTCTAATTCATTATGTGTGACTATATAAGTAACTAGTGTAATATCATGTGGCGAAACAAATAGCTAGTAATGACAAGCGATATTTGTGAAGTAGTCATAATTAAATTAACACTGATATTGTGCGCTGAGTGTTTTACCCGGCGGGAGGGGAAAAGCGCATACCTAAAACCCAACCCGTACCAGTTAAGCGAAGCGTGATAAGATAGGCTAAGACACGTGTGCTTTTTAATTTAATTAAATGATGGAGAGAATAAGAGATCTTACCCTTACGCGTGATAGGATAGGATATTGATAGTGTGGGTAAATGTTTTGTTTTCTTCCTAATTTAGTACTGATCACAAACCAGCTGCCAGCGGTCTAGTACTGTAGTACCAGTAACAACTCTTATTATTATCGGGTCTTTGATGTTGACCTGTTCGGTCCTCTTGCTTTACCCAGAGAGAGACCAAAAATATAAACAATAAGATTAATAGTAACTGGGTTTACAAAATACCCAGATTTTTCACATTCAATTGTATCAGCCCGCTGCGACCAAAAATATATATATATAACATTTTTTCCGACTACTGACAACCGTGTTTCCAAGTGGATTTATTCAGGATAATACGTGGTTTCATAATCGGCACTCAACTCCAGAGAGAAAAACCGATAGGATATTCCCTCATCATCTTTGTTAACAGTTTACTAACCAGATGTTTCCTATAGGTATTGGAATTACTGTCTACTGTCTACTCTAGATCGCGGTTTATATTTTGCTACATGAACTATCTGATGTGACATTTTCATATCCAACAACCCACCACCAAAGTAGGCGTTCCCCATTAGGAAAATTAATTATTCGTGGAAGAACTGGGACTCAATTCGGAGAAGGACAACACTGGATTATGGTACATGTACATTGATGTTTACGTTCAAGAGGTTGTTAACCAAGTATTAGGTAAGGCGTGATTGATGTGGCCACGAATGACATAGTGAGAGTGAATACGTTCTAGTTACAGAAACTGTACCATCCTTTATTTCCTTTGCAAATACTGTTATTTTACGAGATAGCTTAACTAGGAACGTTGTTCTTTGCTTTATTGTCTATTCTATACCCTAGTGTTAGTCTTTGACCTTTTGGGTTATTAACTTCTTTTGGGATCCTTTCTCAACAAGATTCGTGAAATCTATTTCTTATTCCTTATTTCTCACTTATTTAGCGGCAATGTCCTTTACCCTCGAATCCTACGCTTCTACTCAGACGAGACCAAATAAATCTCTATACCTATCTTTAAAGATTACGACAGAATGTCGGCTCGTTCGTAAGGATTGATCTAAAATCTGGAACAAGCACAACAGATTGATCTAAGTCTGAGTCTAGAAAATTGACTAACGTCTGTTACTGTATCTTAGTCTAACTCTAGATAGAGCGTGGTGTGGTTGTCTCGTGAGTTAAGGAGCACTAATAATAATTATCCCCTAGACTAACGTTCTGTTATTGGGTGTCTGACCACACAAATTAGAAATTTTGTTCTTTCCACAGCATCTTAGAGTTACATACAGTTAGATTTTGGTGCTGATCCTTGTTGAAGATATGTTATGTAATAATTGTGTACCACAAGACCGCTGGTACGCGTGATTGTCTAGCAATCACCAGATTTTTTTAGGGAGCAGCGGAGTATGAGCTTAGCAAAGGGAGAGCATTCTGGCTATCGCCAAGTTAATAGCTTCCCCTAACTCTAACTGACTTCAGGTGTGGACGAGTGGGTGGATTTTAAATAAGGAATTATAAAAACGTATTTTTTCCACCGTAGTAATAGTAGTTTTTCAGTTGTTAGCCTGATCTACCATTTTTATGGTTTAAGTCGTCTGTATTAGGATTCTTGTTGCCAGTCAATAACAGCGATAGATTAGATAACTGATAACAGGGAGGAGGTAACACAGTTAAATAAACCGGAAATTATTTTTTGGTATTCTCGTAATTGTTTATCTTTTATCTTCTTCTTTCTCGGGTAAGTCGCAGTCAGCCATTTTCCAAGGCTGAGCGCGCAAAACTAAGAGCAATGCTAAGAAAGTCAGCAAGGGAAACAGCATTACAAGGGCAAGAAGCGACAGCGTTTGTCAACGAAGAACTCGACAGATATGACGCGGAGAAGAAAGAGACGGAAGACCGTAAATTGGAAAGTAAGAGAATTGAGGCGGAAATAGAAGCTCGCAGGGCGAACGAATGAGACAAGGAGAGACAACATGAGGAAAGACAGAAGGAGCAAGAGAGATAGCATGAGGAAAGAGAGAAGGAGAGACAGCACGAACTGGCGCTTAAGACTCTAGAGGTTGTCACAGTGGCTGATAATTTATTTTTCCATCACGTCCCAATTTTATTACTCTTTAAATGTTCTGGTTTCCTCGACATTTTGTATTTTCTTTTCTTTCGGTTTCTACCTTTGTGGCCCATTATTCCTCTTTGCAGACCCCACCCCGCGGGTTGTTTACGTTCTGGCCTTCAGAATAAATTCCCCACTGGCCAGCAGCGGTCAGCTAACGATAATGTTACCTAAGCGCACCTGGTCTGACCAAAGGAATATCTCGAGCGAGAGGGTTTCTGCGAAGAAACGGTCCGCTAGCGGGAGGTAACCTTTTGATGTCTCGCTGGTAACATGTTTGATCTCCGATTCAGTGGGGAGATAAAACCCGCTGTTGGTCTCTGTGGTTTTGCCCCTTAGACGAGTTAGAAATCATAATATTATGTATTGTCTATCTAGGGGAACTTTCTCGCGGTTTGTGTTTCTGATGTATACCTCTAGAATAACCTTTGTCTTACTCTTGATTACGTTATACGCCGAACATCTGTAGAAACACGGCATGCCAGGTGTTCGGGTAGCGTCAATTGTAGACTATAAAATTTGATAGATTTAATAATTCAGACACACTCGTAAAATATTTCCTGCCCGGGATGACCATAATGAGACTAAGGCAAACGTTAACACAGAACTAAATGTTATTTGCCTATGTTCTCGGCATTTCTCGGGGTGAGTAGACAATCTATTATAGTATATATATTCATGTTAGCTTTTTATATATATCTGATAGGAACGTGACTTGAATTCATTTGTGAGGATTTCTCCCGGTAATTTAGTTCAGTGATAATGTAGCGCTGTCTACCGCCTTAGTTGAGTGGTGCTAAACTTACGATAACAGATACTTACTAGGCGTAGAATCAGTCCATACAGATGCTTATCATGAGTTAAGAGTAGGCTAAAATAACTGTCATTACTGTAAGGAAATGTCAGAGGTGTGGATTATTCACTTAAAAAACTGGATAGTGAGATGCAGGCGCTATAACTCTGAATTATAGGAGATAGTCACTTATTCCTTTTTGATAGCAACTTCTAGTGGCTGGGTGGGATCATGATATGCTGATTTGTGTACCTAGACACTAGTTATACTTTCACAGAAAGCAGCCACCAGATGGAGATATAATTATATCTTATGATTCAGTCACAACTGTATTATTATAGAAAGGACATTGCATTTTCTATGTATTCATTTGTGGGACGTTAATATTTTTCCCAAAAAGAGGGGACATACGATTTATTTTTGTAATGTCAAATGCTGTAATCTGTTTATGTAAATTCATTTAAATGTTGTAAGATGAATAGCATATCCACTCAGCTGTAACTACAGGGTTAGGTTTCCTGTATGTTGAGTTGGGAGAGAAGGAGCAGATTTTGCTGTCAGAACATTTACTGACAGGTACATGTGTGTACAAAATGTATTAGCCTATGCGGGCGCATGCTGATAATTGATAGAGTGGAAGGAACAGGAGACTTATATGGTTAAAGACAGCCATAAACTATCATAGCAATGATTACAATAAATTTAAATCCCATAGCGGAGCATAACTGTTTTATAGAACGTTATTGTAAATTTTATTGTTTGCTTGATGTAAAGGTCGTCTTTTTTGGTCTCAGTTTTCAGGGATACCGAATTGCTAGAGCAAGACTCCAGTCAGGCGAAGAACGTCACATTCTCTTCGATCTAGAGGGTTTCTGAATAACACCTAGCATTCACGAGGTGTCACCCCCAATACCTGAAACAAAAACCTTTTGTCAACGCCTTTCTCTCTAACGGGAAAATAAGCTCACTCACGGTGTAACGAGCCATAGCAAACTCTGAGAAAATCATCCGTTGCAGTAGTAGTTTCTTACTCGCCCCTTGATCGCCAGTCAGAGCAGTGCGGCTTCCAGCATATCTATCAGCACAGCGTCTATAGCAGAATCTAAATCACCAGTCTTTGTGTGCTTAAACGGAGCACACAGTTAAACCACAGTTCAAGCCAGCACAAACCGGATTTAATACCAAGTACGCAAGCAAAATTCCAGTGCCGGATAAGAGTGCAAGGGACCATTTGTCCTCAAGTAACTTCGTCTTGTGTATGCTTCTGGATATGTAAAACCTCGCACTTATGAGCGGTCAGCAGGAGATAGACGGAGTCTTCCAGCCCCCCTCGCGCAATTAGGGGTCACCAACGATTAGCACCTACAGGAAAGTTATGTATGTTATTCCATAACCTTGAAGGATACCTACACGTAAGACACTTTCTGGAGCTAGCACATTTGGTCCCACGAAAGCGGACAGATTGACACTCTATTTATTTATCTCTCCGTGTTCTAAAGGTTTTATGTTGGTGGTCTGTGTGTTCGTTGGTGTGTATTTGCATATTTCTGATTATTGCTGTAAAATTTACGTTGTTATTGCTGATATGCATCATTTTCATACATTTCTTCTTTAATAAATTTTACTCATTTATTAATGCGCTGTTCACGACCCTTTCATCCATAATTAACATTTTCAAGCTCTTTACTATAGTCTCTATGTATAACCAGAGAAAAGAGGGAGAGCAGGAGGTGCTTAGACTATAAAAGTGTGTTGAGGCTTGGAGAGAGAGATAACTTTTTTGTCTTCTTCTTCCAGGTTTGTCTCAAGTCCACCTCCTATTTACACCTTATCTATGTGTAATCTATAATTTTTTTCAGTTCACTATCATTGTCGATTTCACTACTATTGTCCAACTCGACAAATACTCTTTCACTTTAACTCAACCACGACAGAGGTCCAAAGTCGTGGTGCATCGTCTAACTCCAGTAACCGAGAGCCATCTTCACCTCAGTCACATTTAACTGATTTCCAGCACCCAGTCTCCTCAACTAGCGGCAATGTCCTTTACCCTCGAATCCTTCCCAAGCCCCAATGAGAAAATTGACCCTTATCTAGAGAAATTTGAGAGAATGGCAACGTTGTATGGTTAAAAAAGTTTGCGATGGTGTTTGAAGCTTTCTCAGACTTTGAAAGGTAATGCATATGATGTGTATATGAAACTGGGAAGCAGCCACCAAGACAACAACGGCATGTTATGCATTTAACCGAGCAAACAAAGAGCCCATTGTCAAATGAAACCCGTAGATTTCTGGCTGAACAAGGGGCTGTGAAGATGGATGGCATTCGCAGAAAGTTTGAGAGTTACGTAAATGCATTAGCCGAGCTGTCAAGCTTAAAAGGCAAACCGACAGAGAGCCTTCTCAGAAAAATAATCTAGAGCAGTTTTCCCATTCTTCCCTTCACCAAAACCAAAGACAAACTGTACCCTAGATTCCTCCTCATGAAAAATCGAAATTCTATAAAAACAGGTACACCACCAACACCCATGATCAGCCCAACCGCCCTGCATGGCACCGAAGCCAGAAAGGGCAAGACAAGGGGAAGACCCCTGCACAAGGGACATCTGATCAGTGCAAACACACCGGGACAAATCGGATCGGTTGCTTGCAAACAGACTCGCAAAGGAGAATTAATGTCAATGATTCTCAACCTGAGGGTGAGAGGCCTTCAACGCGAGGAACTGTTATTTTGAACGGGACTTCAACATAATGTCTGTTCGATACAGGTTTGTCCTTTGATTGAATTGTCGCAAGGCATTTGGTCAAGCCTGGTCAAGAGACAGAAGAAACCGTCAAACTATGTAGAGTTTTGAAAGGTGATGCACCCATAATGCTTCCCATCGCACTGGTGGAGATACACTCTGATTTCGTCAGAGGTGTTATCAAAGCGGCTATAATGGATGATCCGATCTACCCAGTCATACATGGTTGTAGATATGTGTTTATTGGGAGACCGAAAGAGCCGATTGTGGCAGCAGTAACAACAAGAGCGCAAACCAAGAAGAAACGGGAGCCTGCGCCTAACATGTTTCATTCGGAACAAAAAGAGGCGCAACAAAAGGACCCTACCTTGGAGCCCTGCTTTAGAAAACTGCCCATGGCCAAGGACCTCAGACACAATGGAGACATCTTTTCTAAGGATGGAGTATTGTATCGTAGAACGGGCGACCCTGAACAGCGGCATATCAGCTCCTAGTACCGACGCAGCACAGAGACCAAATGTTATAAATGGGGAACTCTCTTCCCTTTAGCGGACATATGTGACAAAAAGCCACTATTCAGCGAATATCAACTCACTATTGGTGGCCAGGAATGAACACTGATATTATCAGATAGTGAAATCCTATCCCATGGGAGAAATGCCAATAGTGGGCACACCATTTGAACGGGTTGCAGTCGACATTATAGGACTCTTAGAAAAGACTAAAAGAAGGAACAGGTTTATCCTGACCTTAGAAGACATATGCACTATGTGGGCCGAATCTATACCGCTAACATGCGCGGATTCCAAGCATGTAGCAGAAGCCCTAGTGCAGATTTTTACACGGTTGGGATTCCCTCAACATGTTTTGACGTAAAACGGATCCCAATACCGTAGCCTGTTAATGGAGGAGATCTTTAAGATCTTGAGGGCCAAACACATCCACACCAGCCCGTACCATATGCCGGAAATGAGCTCGTGGAACGCTTCAACGGCAGCCTCACCATGATGTTACGTAAGCTGGGACAAGAGAAACCTGAAGATTGGGACCTTTTCATTCCTGCAGCCCTATTCGCCTACAGGGAAGTCAGACAGACCTCTACAGGTTTACCACCAGCTACACTCTTATTCGGCAGACCTATTAAGGGCCCGCTCGAAGCCTTACTCCGGTCACTGACAGACCAGAAGGCTGATGAGACAGTCGTCTCAGCAAGTAAATATGTATCGGAACTTAAGGAAAGGTTACAACTAGGATGGGATCAAGCAACAACCAACCTTAAGCGAGCACGTATGAGGCACGCTAAACAATACAATAAAACCGTGAAAGAGAGAGAATTGCAACCAGGAGAGAAGGTTTTGTTGCTACTTCCAACCGGAAGCAACAAACTACGTATAGGATGGCAAGGGCCGTTTACCGTCCTTAAAAAGATCTCGAGAACAAACTACAAGATCTCTATTAAAGGAATGGAAAATGTCTACCATATAAATCTGTTAAAGAAATATTTGGTAAGACCGGTGCCTTCCCCCGAACATCTCCTGGCGGTCGCCATAGCAATCGAAGATGAGGAAGATGACGATAGTTGCATGGAATATCCATTGCAACAAACGGAATCTTTCAAAGATGTCAAATTCGGTGTCACTCTCTTTGAAGCACAACAGACAGAAAAGAAAGCGTTACTGAAACAGTACTCGGAAGTCTTTACAGACATACCTGGTCGAACGCATCTCGCCGAGTTCGATATGAAACTGACAAACGAGACACCTGTTCGAACCAGAGTTTAACCGATTCCGTATGCAAAAGCTGATACGCTGCGTGCAGAAATAGAAAAACTATGTCATGCTGGGATTATTAGCAAAACTACATCTCCCTATAGCTCGAGTGTAGTACTGTTGCAGAAACCTAATAAGGAAGTTCGGTTGTGTATTGACTACCGATTACTTAACACAGTAACGGAATTTCAACCAGAGCCCCTGCAAAGCGCTTCTGAACTGTTCACCAAGCTTAGCAAGGCAAGAATTTTCTCCAAGATTGACCTGAGTAAAGGTTATTACCAAATACCAGTCAAGGAGGAAATAAAACCCCTGCTAGCTTTTAGCACCAATGAAGGACACTATACTTTCAACGTTATGCCTTTCGGTTTGCACAACGCACCAGGAGTCTTCACCAGAATGATGAAAAAGCTTTTAGAACCATTGCAAAGTCCGCATATCCACAATTTCATGGACGACATATTGATTGCAACGGAAAACTACGACGAATATATTGCTACGGTCGCTATGCTCCTCATAAGACTACAGGAAACAGGCCTGACAGCCAGACCTAGCAAATGTTTAATGGGATTTGAAAAGCTTGACTTCCTAGGGCATACCATTTCTCACGGTTGCATGTGGCCAGTTGCCAAAAACGTAGAGAAAATACGTGAAGTAAAGAGGCCTAAAACGAAGAGAGACACACGTTCATTTCTATCACTGTGTGCATATACCAGAAATTCATTAAAAACTTTAACGGTCTAACAGCACCTCTTACTGACCTCACAAAGAGGGGTAACCGGAAAACTTTATTTGGAATTCAGAGTGCGAACACTCTTACGTCACGCTCAAGGAACAGCTGTCCAAATACGCAATTATAAGGTTACCTGACCTTAAGAAACCTTTCATATTGCGCTTCGATGCCTCGGGACTGGGAATCGGGTCAACACTGCTTCAAGCAGATGAAAATAACCCGAACCTCTTATTTCCAGTTGCATACGGCAGTCGTAAACTGAACACAGCAGAGAGGAATTATTCGACCGTGGAGAGGGAATGTTTAGCACTTGTGCACGGGATCAGAAGACACCATGAATATCTGTATGGAGTGTCATTCACTGTGCAAACGGACTATGCTCCACTGGCGTTTCTTGGAGCCAATAAGGAATTCAGTGACCCAGCAGCTCAGAAGTGCTTAGCGAATTTCCACGATTTTGTCATAGTGTGGTCTACGTTTAGCAAGGCATGCAAGTCACTCGTGTGAGATAGAAGATGCTTGACGAGATGGGCGTCGAATATATGTTGAGCTTTTGTGATCAGCATTTAAGACAGATTTCTGGTAAGTAGAGTGTAGTAGCAAAACGTTTAACCACGCGAAGTGTAACTTAAGACGTGGGTAGATAAGGCCACGTGCTGTGGGTCAGTGACATTTTATAGCAAGATATTTTTCAAATAGCGCCAGGGAGACAGTGTATTCAGGTCAGTTTAACGCAACCTGGGGGTGTCAGTAGTAATGACTATAACCAGAGATAGCTGTGTAGATAGAGAACAGAATAGAAAAGGTTAATAAACTGAAGAGATAGCAGAGACTATAGAGAAGAATAGACAGAGAGATATGTAGAAGCTTCCATGATTAACTTGCTTTTGAGAATAACCAATAAGACATATGAAATATCTTAATATCATCATTATGTTGTACGACAACGATGTTATTGGCAGAATGAGCTATGCCCTGCAGAAGTGTAAGCTCTTACTTCTTAATCTTCAACCCCCATGTACATAGTGTAATAAAGTTTGAGAACCTCTACACGCCTCGAGATCAGTCGTCAAGCTATAGCTAGCTCATTAGTTAATGTGTTTCACGTGTATTCGTCATCGTCAATCACGTCAAGGACAAGAATCTGTACGTTATCGATCACGTAAACAAGTGTGTTTAGCTGTGGCCAACCTGCCAAACGCTAATGTGGATGAAAGTTAATTTTTGTGGATAAAGGTTAACTATTGCAGATACTTGTTAACGTATGCGGATAAAAGTTAACTATTACAGCTAAAAGTAGAAATATCATTTATGAAAGAAGAGAGTATGACGTCAAATTTTTCAACCCTCTCCCCCTCCTATCATCACACAATTTTGACACCCTCCCCCACTGCGTGACGTCATATGTTGACGACCCCTCCTCTAAATATTTGTTTTTCTATTTGTTCTTCTTCTTTCTGGTCCTTAGCCACTGACTGACAAATCAATTAGCGACCCTCACGCCTGGTGGCGTCTTGTTGCGCAGAAACAAACTGTCTCCTACTTGCTCCATCCAACGTGTGATGCCGAAGCTTAGCATCTCTGACTCCACAGCTCTCCGCCAGGTAGCTTTTGGCCGACCTTGCTTCCGCTTTCTTTCTGGAGTCCATAGCATGGCAGTTCTGGTGATGGTTTCTGGGTCTCTTCAGAGGATGTGGTCAACCCAATTCCAGCGTCTACCAGCTATAATGGTGCGCATGTTATTAGTTAGAATAAAAGGACATTAGAGGAAGCATTAGACAATTTCTACGACACTGAAATTAGAAACAAGGATTTGTCCATTCTTAAACAAGTACGGTGTATATAATTTAAGCTTATAATGATACTAACATCAAACTATGACTTAGAAATAATATTAAAAGTAATTGCAATCAACAAACTGAAAGTCATAACAAATAAGAAACGTTAATAAAAAGGGAAAATTGTGAAGTTAACTGCAATGATACACAGCAGTTATATAATACATCTTTTTTTTACTAAAGTCATATACATGAATCTACATTCGCCAGCCTTCGGCTCCCAAAGGAGCACATGCCTTCAACAAACGTATGCCAAGTCCTCGTGTTCCATGTCCTCAACTTGAGGTCTGTCTAAGTCTCCATCATTCTTTTCACGTATGTCTCCAGTGTTCTTCCCCATGGGTTCTTTGGTCCTCTTCTGCCTCTATTACCCTGGGATTCCAGAGCAAGGACTTCCTTGTAAGGTTATCAGCAGGTTTCTTCAGTTTGTGTTCTCTCTATATCCAGCATCTTCATCTCATCGCTTGTTCCATTGGCGCCTGTCTGTGTTTCTTGTCATCAGTTCCACAATTTGCCATCTGGCTTGCGTTATGAGATCTGATGAGGACCTACTTCTGTCTTGGATGACTGAATTGACTTATTGTCTTCAGTTGACATGTCAACGTTGTTTGTTGAAGTTTTTATGCTTTAAAATTTTCAGCAGGCTGGGGTAGTCGGCCCCAGTTCATGAATATATATATATGAAGATAATTAATATATTTCGGCTTACCAACTGAACAGTCTGGCTGTGACGTTTGCAGGCCAGTTACGGCCAGAATGTGTTATCAATTCTTTACACTGGTACTGCGTACTACTAGCAAGGGCTGTTGGAATGGCGAGTTTTGAGACGAGGTCAGCCTTGGATAATCGCTAATATTTATTGCACAGTTAGATGTGCCAGGAATTCTTGCTCCATCCAATAACACCTGAGAGTGTACAGAAGGATGCCCTTTGTACTCAGCCATGTGTTTATAAGGAGTACCCGAATAATTCATTAGTGGGCTCATGTTGGTCTTGAACAAAACCAGTCACAATCCTCATGCAGGTGTTAATAGTTTTTGTTCGGGACACGTGTGTTGAACCACCCCAGTACAGAGAGTTGTATTTTGATGTGTTAAATGTTGCCCAGGTCGCTGTGCTCTTTCTCGTCCGTGATGAAAAAAGAAGCGACAATGTCTAAAAGAAGGTGGATCGAAATGGCTAAATGAGCGAGGAACATATGACTAGATTGGGTTTCCATAAGTTACAGAAAGCCCCATGCCTTGATAGGTTGTTCCTAACTAAGAATATCACTAGACTAAAGTTAATGACATTTAGCTCCATGTCTGAAGAAATGAATTAAAGAAAGGAGTCGATGAATGAATTGCGCCAAGAAAAGAGGATTGAAGAAGCACTAGGAAAGTGAACGAATGAAAGAAAGTTTTTCGGGAAATATAATTAGCCTGAAGTGACAAACGAGTGAATATGTTTTGTTACAAACACAGGATGTAGTGTTTCTATAAGGTTATATACTCGTTCTGTCGGTTAAGCTACAATGATCGTCACAAATTGTCCAAACTTAATTGTTTATGATAGTTTTTGACCTTTAACTCTGCAACGAGCGTGGTCCTCTAAATTCTGAAAAACAATCTTTCTGTCAGATGTAATCATTTTAAGTTCTATGTTTTTATTCTCCTGATGTTTGTCTCCAGTTCTGCACGTATTTGTGATAGTTTTAATCTTTGTCTCTCAATGTTATAATGTATCTTCATTGCTTAGCCATCATGACAAGCTGATTTTTAGAAAATTAGTCTACATTTACCTGGCATGGAGGACAGCAATCGTTTGGTGGCTGATTTCGGTTACACGGGTCGTCATCACAGAATGTATCCCCATATTCGACATACCCTTCTTGTGTACACTGGGCAGAGGAGCATTTATCTAGGTAGATGTATTCTCCAGGCTGTAAATATCGAACTACATTTTAGTTAGTTTATCTGAACGTAAACAAGTAAGTATGTATACAGTATGAAATTTAGTAGTATACACATTGCTTTAATGGAGTAAGCTGACATTGTGTATTTATTAGGACTGAGACTGATTTTAAAATATCTTAATCGATTAATCGAATTTCTTTAATCGAAGATTAATCAATCAATTTCGAATAATTTAAAAATTATTTTAAAAAATCGTTAAAAATAATTTTTTTTTAAAATCACTAGGGACTTTATTTATTTTAATTGCTATAAGGCAACATCACCCTGAAAATATAATGAAAGTACTGACAAGTTAAACCAAACAATTTATTATTATTAACAATACTTGTCAAATTCCACAGCACAAACCTCTCGCATTTAAGCAAAAAAAAAAAAAAAAATTTACACAGCTAAACATGGAATAATGAATTAAAATTTGTTTTATCAATTATCCGATTAAAAAATTTGTAACCAATTAATCGATTAATTCATCGTTAAAGGTCCCAGCCCTAGTATTTATTATGTTTTTTTGGGTCTTTATTGCCATCTGTGAGGAATATTTACTTTATTTCGTTTTCACAGTTATTCTTTACTGCCACCTTGTTGAGCCTTTATTCAGACCTCTTCAAGTCATCGTGACGTGGGTTAATAGTTGCAGTTCATTCCATGTCTCTTTTGTCCTTAATTTTTCCTCCATTCTACTCTCCATTAGGTTTGTAATTGTCCTCTTCTTGTCCGTACACAGGGAGTTTCAGAACACGACAGCCTGGTTATGCTAGCAGGCAACTTTCTTACAGTGTATGATACAAATATTAGATTACATCACATATTTCTCAAACATTATAGATACTATATAGCCACAGCAATACATGTAATGAAAATGCTGATGACAATTTAAAGAAAAAAGCTAAATATTTTCCAACAACTTATTTCAATTTTCGTTATATTCATTCGTTAAATTACACATCCTAGGGAAGGAACCTGTCGTCCTACCAGGCGCGTCAACCGGGTGGTAGATGGTTGAATTGGTTTCTAGATATAGAGGTTAGCTGTGAATACTGAAAAATCAGCCATGAACCAAAACAGGTGGTTGTCACTGAGGGCGAGGTGGGATAGTTGCGAGGGACAGCTGTCTGTATCAGATCACCTCTGAAGCAGTATGATGTGACAACCAGCAAGATGTAGGAGCTTTAACGTCTTCCCTTCCCACTGCCTTGGGGGTTTTACTTTTAGTCAAAGGCTAGCGGAGACAACCGTACACAAACCGACGGCAAGCAACGGGAAACTACCGTCGTATTATCCCTTGTACAATCATGAATAAAAACAACTTTTTAGAAAAAAGATAACGACGTTAAGGGGGTTTCCAAACGAATCACCTCGTTCGGTAGGGGGAGCATCACGTACTACAGGTGATACCCGATCATCATCAAACTACTGTTAGCAAAATTAGAACTAAAGATAACTTAAACATAGGAACTTGGAATGTCAGGACACTAATGCAGACTGGAAAATTAGATAACATCAAGATGGAAATGGAAAAAATGAATGTAAATGTAATCGGGCTATGTGAAATGCGATATACAGGAACAGGTGAAATGAATTCTGACAATTACAAAATAATTTATTCTGGAGAAAATAAACATGAAAGAGGAGTAGGCATAATATTGGATGCAGAAAGGGCAAGAACAGCAAAGTGATTTTGGGCAATATCAGATCGAGTTCTGTTAGTTAAACTGAGTGGCAGACCAATTGATATCAATTTTATACAAATATATGCCCCAACAGCAGATAGTGCAGAGGAAGAAATAGATACATTTTACAATGAACTTGATATGGCAATGACTCAGTGTAAATTTCATGAGACAACTTTGTACTTGGAGACTTCAATGCAAAGGTTGGAAATGAAAAAGTTGATGATGTGACTGGTGGTTATGGCCTGGGAGAAAGAAATGAGACAGGTGGCAGACTGATAGAATTGGCAAGAACACATGATATGATAGTAGGAAATACCTGGTTTAAGCAGCATCCTAGACTCTTTTGGACGTGAAAAAGTCCAGGGAACAATGTTCATAATCAGACTGACTACATACTAATATGCAGGAGATTTAGAAACAGTTTGAAATCTGTGAACACTAGGCCAGGAGCAGACTGCAACAGCGATCATGTACCAGTAATAGGAAAATTTAGAATAAAATTGAAGAAAGCAAAGCGAGTTTCAAACAACATCAACTTAAACCTAGCCTTACTTAAATCAGATAAGGAAATGAGTGAAAGATACAACATTACAGTACAAAATAGGTACAATGTGTTGAGGATTGTTGCATGGTTTACGAGAATTTTGGTTTTATCTTGATTTGGATGGTCGCACCATGCAACACCTCAACTAACTAGACTTCAAAGGGTACGCGTAAAACGTTAGATTACGCGTTAAGCCTAGTAACGATTGAGTATTGATGAAGCCGTTGGGCTAATAACAGTGTTTAGATAATGTGTGGCAGAGTCCACTAAAATATGTTATATTAAATATTAGTAGACTCTGCCACACATTATCTAAATGAAATCCTCAACACAATGATGACAGACCGACAGACAGAAGGACAGACAGACAGACATAAATGACTGATGGATAGAAAGAAAGATAAACAGACAGACAGACAGATATATAGATAGATAGTTAGACATGTAGGTAGGTAGGTTAGGTAAGTAGGTAGGTAGGTAAGTAGGTGGGTAGGTAGGTGGTTAGGTATCTGATGTGCCAGATATAAATAATTACAGTTTATGTAAAATTATTAACTGTTAACATTAAAATAACCTTATATAGCTTTCCATTCTCCCAGCACTGTCAAGAAATGTATACGGAAATAAACCATTTGAAGCGGCTGTAGAGGAAGTTGCAATCAAAACACTTGTTCCTGGTTGTGATGGGCAGCGCTGCATTTCTGCAAGTGCTGGCGCAAGGTGTCTTGCAACCTGAAAGATGCACAAACTAAGAGGCCAGCAAAATACTTTTACAAATCACGATGCAACAAAAGCTGAAGTGAAGTACAGGCGGGTTTTCGTCGTAGAGGTCAAAGATCATATATTCAACATGAGGATCATCATAGAAAAGGAGGTTGACCTTACATACTTGTTTCGTACACCAAAGCATGTAACAACAGGTTATGGGCTATTATGAAAAATATTGGGATTTCCAAACCAATACAACCATCCACTGTACCAAGAACAACAGGCAGCCGTAAGAATGGAAACATCAGAATGGTTTAGAGTAAGACAAGGCTGTACCCTTTCCCCTTACCTGTTTAACATGTATGCCGAGAATATCATGAGAAACGTAAGAGATGACCAAGAACACACAGAGTATGACTCACTTAACATCGGCGGGTACCAGATCCCGGAAATCAGATATGCTGACGACACAGTCCTCCTATCGACCAACCCAAAAGGACTTGAACAATTACTTCTGTCCACCAAAAAACACAGCGAGGCCCAGAATCTATACCTAAACCAGAAATTGAAATTGATAACGAAGAACTGGAAAGTGTCAATGAATTCGAATACTTAGGATCAATCATTAACAGCTCTGGCGACTGTGCAGTAGAAATTAAAAGAAGACTTGCAATTGCTTCTCATAAGCTAATACAGATGAAAAACCTATGGCAAGGCACAAGCAAAGAAACAAAGTTACAACTGATCAGAGCATGTATATTCCCAGTAGCAACATACGGCTGCGAGACTTGGACACTCAATAAAACAGTTGCAAAAAAGATTACATCATTCGAAATGAAATGCTACAGAAGGATGTTGAGAATACCCTGGACAGAAAAAAAGACCAACAGAGAAGTACTGCACCCACTAAACGTACAGGAACATTGGCTCCTAAATACCATCGCAATAAGGAAGCTGAAATTTTTCGGTCATATAAAAAGACATAATAGTCTGGAAAAAACAGTGATGGAAGGCATGGTCCCTGGAAAAAGGGAAGGGGTCGACCTAGACGACGGTGGACCCAGGACATCACAGAGAGTCTGAACTTGTCTTTGGCTGATGCAGGTCGACTTGCCCAGAATCGTGATGCATTCAGAGCAGCTGTATATATCTCATGAAGATGAATATAATATATGAATATATATATATATATATATATATATATATATATATATATATATTTATATATATATATATATATATATATATATATAATATATATATATATATATATATATATATATATATATATATATATATATATATATAAACTCCGCCAATGCCGGTCCCAAGCCCGGAAGAAAAAGGAGGAGGGCGGCCTGCATGGAGGCCGTAAGGAGGCAGCCCCTCCACCATGCAAAGGCACAACAGGCCAATCACCTGTTTGCTTTAAATCATGATTACGCGAACTACAAGAGAGAAAACCGGACTGATTCTAAAGGCGACGAACTGGAACGGACTACGGACTACGACTTATAGAACTTGGAACACAAGAAGTATAAATGGGAAGGAAGAGGAGCTGGTGGAAGAGATGAGGAAAGCAAAACTAGAAATCCTGGCTATAACGGAAACGAAGAAAAAGGACAAGGAGTCATGGATCTCGATGGCAACACGTTGCTCTACAGTGGTGTACCCATATCTGAAAGAGCTAAAGGGGGCGTGGGTTGCATTGTGGCCCAAAATCAAAAAGATAGTATCAAGGGATGGAACTTTGTCTCGGAGCGCATTATGGTTGTAAAACTAAAAGAAGGAGAAACCATAGTCAACCTGGTCATAGTGTATGGGCCAAATGAGGATGAGAGAGCAGAGGTCAAGGAGGAATTCTTCGAGCTGCTTCAAAGGACAGTGGATGACTGCCTAGATGAAATTATTATGCTCGGAGATTTTAATGCCAGAGTTGGAAATGACCATGCTAGATGGGGTGGAGTTATCGGAAGATATGGAGAAGATACTCTCAATGACAATGGAAAGCGACTCCTTAGATTCTGCAGTGAGCAGAATCTGATCATTACAAACACAAAGTTCCCCCATAAGCGCATACATGCATACACTAGATGTGAACCAACCAAGAATGAGAAGTCAGTGATCGACTATGCCATTGTTCGGAGAAGCTCATTCAGATATGTCCGAGATGCAAGAGTCTGGAGGGGGCCAGAGATTGGAAGTGATCACTACCTGCTAACAATCAAACGAACAACTGAAAGAGTTGCTCAGCCTAGGAACTGCCCAACATCACGCAAGAAACCAAGTAAACGAGCAGGAGAAATGAGCATTAGGACCTACAAGCTGAGAGAGCCAGAAATTAAGACCAGATATCAGGGGCTTATTGCTGCAGCGGTGAGCAACACAGAAGAACGACCTGATGACTTGGAAACCCTCTGGAATAAATTCAAGGATATCATAAAGACAGCTGCTGCAGAAGCATGCGGTGAAGTCCGACTTGGGAACCAGAGAAAGAGGACACCTTGGTGGACAGAGGAAGTCAAAGAGAAAATAAGAGAGAAGAAAATGGCATGGAAACAATACTTAGGAGCTAAAAACACAACAGGACAAATGGAGAAATATAGAGAATATGTGACACTCAGAACAGAAGCAAAGAACAAAGTGCTAGCAGCAAAACAGAAGTCCTGGGAAGAATTTGGAGAAAAGCTAGAAAAAAAGATGCACAAGAAAACCAGAAATTGTTCTATAAGACCCTAAAGAACATGAGGAAAGAAAAACAATGCCCTCTCAAATTTATAAAGGACAAGCAAGGCAAATTGCTTACTGCCCCGAAGGAAGTAATGGAAAGATGGAAAGAATATTTCTCAGAACTCCTGGATGGTGAGCATGATGAAGCATCAGAAATGATAACCACTGACACAGAAGAGGAAACCAATGATGGTGAAGATGACATAAAGATGGAAGAACTGAGGGCAGCACTAGAGAAAATCAAGATGGGCAAAGCAGCAGGGCATGATGGTATAACACCAGAAATGGTTAAGTACATGGGAGCATCAGGCGACCTATTACTCTTAAAGGTCCTACAGGCAGCATGGTGCAACAAGACCATACCAAAGGATTGGGAGATTGCCATCATAACACCAATTTTCAAAAAGGGTGACAATCGACAATGTGGAAACCATAGAGGCATATCCCTTCTCAGTGTCCCTGGTAAAATCTACTCTAGAATCCTAGAGCAGAGACTCCGACGCCTAGCTGAGCCACAATTGGATGAGGTCCAGTGCGGATTCCGAGCAAACCGAAGTACTCAAGACCTAATCTTCACACTCAGACAGCTGAGTGAAAAGGCCCTTGAGTATAAGAGTGAGATCCATCTTTGTTTCATAGATCTGGAAAAGGCGTTTGACAGGGTCCCCTGGAGCAAACTTTGGGACTGTTTGGCAAGGAAGAATATTCCAGCACCTCTGATTCATGCTATACAGAGCTTCTACAAGTCTTGCAGAAATTATGTGAGGACAGCAAACCATAAGTCAGAAGAGTTCAGGACCACCACTGGTGTAAGACAAGGTGATATCCTATCACCTTACCTCTTCATACTCCTTATGGACGATGTCATCAAGGCATGTAAGGAGAGAACAAGAAAGTATTCAGTGGGGTACTGGAAGATGAGACAGGTCTATATTTCGGAGCTGGCATTTGCTGATGATGTTGCCCTGATTGCTAAATCAGAGGCACATCTCCAATCCAACCTGCAAGTCTGGAAGGAAGAGCTGGAGAAGAGAGGGATGGTCATAAGCAGCTCTAAAACAAAATCCATGGTGATATCACGAGAAGAAAGAAAACATCAGATTAAGTTGGGAGAACAGGTCCTGGAGCAGGTCGACCACTTTAAATATCTCGGAGCTATTATAGACCGAAAGGGAGGCATCAAAGAAGAGTTGGCCACTCGAAAAGCAGCGGCTGGGAGACTTTTTCAGGCCATAAATCGTGGATTCCTCAGCAAGAAAGAGGTTGGTAAGAAAACGAAGATGGCTGTATACCGCTCCACCTATGTCCCAGTCTTGACATATGGATGCGAGTCGTGGGCAATGACTACAACCCACAAAAGCCAGATCCAAACCTCAGAAATGAGGTATCTGAGGAAAGTGGTTGAAGTAACAAGAAGAGACATGGTCCGCAACCAGACGATCCGTCAAGGCCTAAAATCCCATCCGCTGCAGACCCAAATAGAACAGTCCCAACTAAGATGGTTTGGCCATGTCTGCAGAATGGGAGAAGATCGGCTACCACGACAAGCATGGGAAAAAAAAGAGCCAGGGATCCAGACCTCCAGGACGACCCAGAGTCCGCTGGGAGGACAACATTAGACAATCTTTGAAGGACCGAGGACTAGAATGGAACCAGGCCAGGAAGAAGACAGCTGATAGAATGGTCTGGCGCTCTCTCTTCCAAACCTCTACACCTCACGGTAGAAGGGGAACGACTAAGTAAGTAAGTAAGTATATATATATATATATATATATATATATAAATATATATATATATATATATATATATAAATATATATATATATATATATATATATATTTATA
This sequence comes from Oreohelix idahoensis, assembly GCA_024509875.1. Taxonomy (NCBI): domain Eukaryota; kingdom Metazoa; phylum Mollusca; class Gastropoda; order Stylommatophora; family Oreohelicidae; genus Oreohelix; species Oreohelix idahoensis. Next base: position 187,552 of record JAMPIV010000616.1, read on the forward strand.
TATATTTATATATATATATATATATTAACCCCCATGTAGTAAAAGAGGACACGAAATATGGATTGAGCATTAACATTGAGAAAACGAAAACTATGATAATTAACAAAACAGCGATAAGCCAATATTTTCATTTTTCTTTTAATCTTCAACTTTTCCATACTATCGATTACCATACCACAACGACACAAAAAATCAGATAAAGCCCATGAAAAGTATTAAACTTTTGAAAATAGCAACATTAATTTTCCGTACTGTAATCAAGAAATACGCCTACTATATACGTCCCATTTAGAAAATGTATTCAAAGTAATTGTGAACAACAAACTAAAATTCAGCCTGAGTTAGAACGTATACAAGAAAGGAAGAAACAGTTTATATGTTTTCACCAAATTATGGTACGGGAAAGCCCTTAATACAATTAGTAAATTAATTAACCTGGCACATGAGGTATAATTATGATTTATGTGCAAGGACAACGCACTATATAATCCAATGTACGAAATGTTTGTTACCTCTTCGATCCACATTCTTCTAGTTCGTCCTATATGCCTGGTCACTTCCAGCTTTGAAGTATTAAGCCTGTGCTTGATCAGCATTAATCTTTATGAAGTGTCAAAATCAACTTATTTTTTAAAATCTGGTACCTTATTATATTTCTTCCCCGTGTCAACGATGGCTCTGATTTCTTCATTTTCACATGGTCTTTTAATGTTCTATTAGCTGCTTGTTCTAAGACTACACCATTCACATTCTATGTGTCTGGCTTGTTCTTTGCTTAGTGGTGATAATCGCTATGTAAGTATTAAGAGGTTAATAGGTTACTTGGGAAGATCTCTGTAAAATCCGAATAAAATATTATATTATTGGCGCCTTTGTAATATAATTATAATGAGTACTCTAGGTAGCTTTCACTCAAAGCTCAGTGAAATGAATGCAGTTTTGATAAAACTATTGACTTTGACAGCTATTTCTTTGTAGTCACATGGATCTTACGCATTCGGATAAGAAGATTTTTATGTACTCCCCTTGTATGAAGTCTTGGTAATAATAGAAGCCTATCTGGTAATAATAGAAGCCTATCTCGCATGCTGCCATTATGTTTTATCATCATTATCATCTTGCTGCTTACGAAGCATGGAGCCACCACTGATGCTGGTCCCACAGGAAGCCTGCATAAAGCAATTACATACTCTTTTAGCAGTGGTTTCTGTGGCAATTAGTTTTATATGATGCAAAACCTCATGCAAAACCTCATTTTAGTCTCATTGTACGACATGTATGACATTGTACGACATGTATGACATTGTACGACATGTATGACATTGTACGACATGTATGACATTAAACAACATGTATGACATTGTACGACATGTATGACATTGTACGACATGTATGACATTGTACGACATGTATGACATTGTACGACATGTATGACATTGTACGACATGTATGACATTGTACGACATGTATGACATTTTACGACATGTATGACATTGTACGACATGTATGACTTTGTACGACATGTATGACATTGTACGACATGTACGACATTAAACGACATGCCTATGGTGCAGTAGTCTCATTCTTTCCTTGCTTCTTGAGGGACCGCGGGAACTATGTGCGACAAATTAAATCACATGATGCATAATCATCACCCGTTTTGTATTCACAACGTTTGATTTTATTGCCACAAATGATGAAGGGTGGTTGTGATAATGCACATTATTGTCGGATGGTAAATATTCCTGCAGATCACTTTGAAAAGATGGCATTTGTTCTTACATCACATTTAAATAGTTTATACAATGCTCAAGTACAATTCAGAAACAGTCCTTTGATGCAGTTCTTCTTTTTGTTGATATTCTATAGACCAGAAATAGGTAACCCTAGAGCTGAGGTTATCTACTTTAGAAACACTGAGATCTCCAAAGATCTACCTGGACCAAATCAAGTCTGCGGCGTTTGGTGGAAAATCAGTGACAATTATACAAAATTGTGTTTTAAAATGTTTCCCAGCAGTACCTGTCTCGATAAACGTGAAGGCATCCTCTTTGCTGCAACCCTGTTACTGCGCCATTTAAAAAAACCTTATTTAGCTTTCCATTCTCCCAGCACCCATTTGGCTGTGTTGTTGTTGTGGGAGCTGTTTCTGGTGCTGTCGTCTTGAAAAACGAAGAGGTATCACGTGAAGTGGTTGTCGTGATCAAAGTAGGAGGTGCCGTCGTGCATGAGGTTGATTAATCCACATGAAGACAAAGTTAAGACACTGCTTGTAAGTATTTCTCACTAACATAGTTTTTCTATATCCATTACGTTATTTTTATTAGTGTTAATGTGATAATCGCTATGTAAGAATTAACAGGTTAATAGGTTACTTGGGAAGATCTCTGTAAAATCCGAATAAAATATTATATTATTGGCGCCTTTGTAATATAATTATAATGAGTACTCTAGGTAGCTTTCACTCAAAGCTCAGTGAAATGAATGCAGTTTTGATATTTTCCAGAAAGAATAGTGCAAATATTTCTTTCCTTTCTTACACAGACTTTTCATTGAGAAAACGTTTTTGGGGATGATGCATTTGTATTAAACGTGACATTCTTTCCGAATCTTATAACATATCTTTTACTTTGCGGCCATCATGCCAAACTGATTTCAGTAATTAGTGTACACTTACCGTACATGGAGGACAGCAGTCGTTTGGTGGGTAAACACGGTTACAATTCTCTCCATCACAAAATATGTCGCCAGCTACAAGGTGACCACTTTCATGACACTGGGTAAAGTAGCATGGATGATAGGAGATGTATTCTCCAGGCTGCAAATATTGATGAGACAGCTTATATATACTACTCGTTAAAAGTCAAGGGCCACTTAGAAAAACCTTGGTTGAAGCCATAAAACAAATCTGTTTGCAGCAAGGCATTCAAGACAGCGTAAACGCATCGAGTCTACAAGGGTCCAAAGAGTATCCCGAGGAATAGCTTGCCATTCCTGAAGCAGAAATGCAGTCAGCTGTGCAACATCCATTGACATTCCAGAGGTGCTCAATCGGAGAAATGTCAGGTCAATGAGCTTTACGATTCATGTTGCTGTATCTTGGGCAGGTCAAGTACCTTGGATGATGTAGAGTGGGGTCCTGCCGTGTCTGTAGAAGCCTCCCCAGACCATGACAGAACCCTTACCATAACGATCTACCTCTCGAATTGTGTCATCAGTAAATCGCTCTCCTGGTCGTCTCCAAACTCGAATCCTGCCATCATTGAATGACACAATGAAGCGAGATTCATCAGTGAAGAGAACTTGACTCCATTGTTGCCTTGTCCATCAGATGTGCTCGCGACACCAAGCAACACGGGCTCTGCGATGAGCAGGAGTAAGAGGGATTCTGACTGCAGGACGTCGAGCAGCCAGTCCAAATTCATGTAAACGTCTGCGAATGGTGCTTTGACTGACATTAACGTTTACAGTTTGTCTCAGCTGACATCTTAGAGTGGAACAAGTCACTGTTCGATGGCGCAAGGCTGACAACAAGAGGTACCGGTCATCATGTCTATTGGTGCATCTAGGGCGACCTGGCCGGTGGCGATCGTCCACACTTCCTGTGGCCTGAAATCTCTCCAAAATTCTTTAGATAGTAGAGTGTGACACTGCACGCCGTCTAGCAACCTCACAGACAGATAAACCACTTTCAACCCACGCTATAGCCCTCATTCTTTGTAAGGTGTCAAGACTTCTTCTCGGTGGCATGGTTTTTGCAAGTGATGAAACTACCCTAAGTCTGCTGATTTTAAAACAAATTAAGAGTGAACTCTGTTCACGAAAAGTAGCCATTGCACGTGGAATTTCAATCAGCACGATTACTTCACCTGTTTGGTTGTACGGAAGTTTGAAAAAACAGATTAAAAATGTGAATTTATGGTCAGCAAACCAAATTGCACGTGATCACCATGGTTGTCGGTGAGTTGTTTTTATGCTTAACGTGCATAGAGGACTGTCAGAGGAAGATATTGCACCCATTTTTACTAAAAACTTCCTTCATTTAATCATTCTATGCGCTTATATAAAAGTGTATTCAAAATAATAGGGTGGCCCTTGACTTTTGACGAGTAGTATATATATATATATATATATATATATATATATATATATATATATATATATATTATATATATATATATATATATATATATATATATATATATATATATAATATATATATATATTATATATATATATATATATTTATATTTATATTTATATATATATATATATATATATATATATATACTGATGAATGAAGTCTCTTCTACAGAAGTTACTGGATACACTCTTATGTTTCTTTCTTCTGATTCTTTTTTCTTAAAAACCATAGCTATTTTGTTGATATTTGGCAAATTGTATCTTCATCAGTCACTTATACAATCTCTGTAAAATACCATATTAGGGGTCGTCCACATAAGACGTAATGAAACTGTTCAATCTGTACAGTGAAAATATAATGAGATCTCTAGAGGACATGCCAGGAATATCATTCGGCAGACATAATATAAACAACTTGAGATACGCTGATGATACAGTCTTAATAGCAAAAAGTGAAAAGTAGCTGCAGAAAGCGGTTGATACAATAGTAATAGAAAGTGAAAATAAAGGCCTTAGCCTTAATAGCAAAAAGACAGAAGTAATGGTCGTCTCAAAGAAAAGGGCTTCCCCGGAATGCACAATCGAAGTAAATGGAGTCGTTTTAAAACAAGTCATTAAATTCAAATACCTGGGAACATTAATAACAATGGATGGAAGATGCATCTCAGAAGTGAAGAGCAGAATAGTTCAGGCAAAAGTAGCATTCTATAAAATGAAGAGTATTTTCTGCAACAATTCTTTGTCATTGAAAGAAAGAGAGTTTTTCCTGTTATATAGAATCAATCCTGACATATGGGAGTGAGTCATGGACAATTAGTAAACAAATAGGGAAGACACTAGAGACAACAGAGATGTGGTTTTACAGAAGAATGTTAAAAATACCATGGACAGCCAAAAAGAGTAATATGGATGTCCTGAAAGAGGCCTGTAGCAAAGTTAGAGTTTGCTGGGGAGGTTATGATGGTATCCTAAAAGAATGAAATCCGTGTATGTATTAACCGTGTGAGGTCAAGCACATGTAGGCCCCTGACTCTAAAAGATGATGATGAAATATATGCAGGGAACCTAACGCTACCTTCCTAGATCTCACACGGTCACTATTTTGGCTCTAGTGTCTAGTGTATGATGTACCTAGTGTCTAGGGGAGAAATGAAATGATGGTACACAACACAAAAACACGTTAAGTTTCTATGAGGAAGTGAATAAAACCTGTGGTTAAGTTTTTCTTTAAATTTGATAATTTTTTGTACAATTTATTTTGCCTGTCCAGTCATATCTTTGGACAGGTCTTTGAAAATGAGTACAAGATAGTTTACAGAAAAGATCAACTAAAATTGTGTAGACAATCTGCCCAAATAACTACAATGTTAATATATGTCTTTCCTGTTGGAATGTTTACAGCTTACACTTTATGCATCTAATAGGGAGAGTCACTGTGTATGAGGGGCTGTATTATCATCATACCCCATCAACTTCCTGAGTATGATTTGAAATACCAGTGTTATTTAAAACGAAACTGTCAGATATACCCAGGTCCTTAACATATCACCTGGGGTTTCTTGTTGAATGAAAAGATAGTGTGTAGTTGCAGAAATATCGATATCACATCACACGCCCAAGCTCCTGCTGTTATCTCTTGACAGCATACATGCATTTTCGGAGACTTCTTGGCGTTATCGTCACTCCTCAGGTTTCCTGTTACCAGCTGGCAACAGGAAACAAAACCTCTGCAACAAAAGGACACCCTGGCCTTTTATATCTGATCACTTTTGATATTATTTATTTCCCTACGGTGATATGGGGTCAGCCTCGCGTGCATTACAGGTGCACTCGCCCCCTAATTTTTCATGACTCCCACCTTGCTGTGACCACACCTCAGGTCCCTATGGCAGATACGCCACTGTATATTTACATAGTTTTCCTCAATTATATAATGTGGGGTAACCACATTTCCTTTTATATATTTTTCTCTTCTTTTTCTTTTTAAATATAAATGCTTCAGGCATGTTTAACAGTGTTCATGGAACACAGAGGCTTACTAACATATTTCTAATGCAATACTATTCAAACATAATCATGACAACATACATCAGTTAGCTACATTTCAACGTGAGGACTCAACAATGTCTGCTCCCGGCACGTCCTTCACTTTTTCCCAATAGCAGTATCTAACTTTGGTAATGGGATTAAACATATTAAATTCATAAAGCATTCTTACCACAAATCAAGAAATATAAACAAATGACGCTGACTTGCAAAGAATTGGCCTCCGTTTCTTCTGCTCCGTCCAGACTGTGAAATACTTATTTAGTTATTTAATTTACTTTTAAATTTATCACAGCTGTTCTCAGCGTATCTGAATAAAAGTTTTGTTCAACTGGCAATGAATAATGAAAGCTTTTTGCTAATATTTAGTAGCACTGGCCAATCGAAAGCTTGCGACTACCAGAATTCAAATGCAGTTTTTGAAAAACAAAAACAATTCCAAACATACTCTGCGTCTGGTAGTCTATTGGCCAGTCTGCTTTAGTTATGCCCAATACAAAAAGATGTTTCGTTTTGGATTACATTTTTCCTACCGCTCCCCTTTCCCTATTATACTCTTTTTACCCAAGCAAATTTGAATTTCCTCAATGCCTCTCTTCTGAGCTCGCGTCCCCACGACCGTTATAAAAAACAAGCAGGAACGACAGTCTGTCTGGTCGAGCGTCCGTAGACATTTAGTATTTTCTCAATAACTTGGCTAATACTGGGACTATCATATTATTTAAAACACATTCTTTCTCAGTGAACACTAAGCTATACTACCATATGATTTTTATGGTCAGATTCATATTGGGTTAGATTTTCAATTTTTGTCATAGTCAATCATCAAATAAATATTTTACACAAGACCGCCATCTTTCCCTCTCTTTCATCTCGCCAGCATGTATTTTCAAATAACTAACTTGTTTTTGTGACGTCAGAAACATTACCGCGAGGAGGCAATAAAATTGTCTGCGTGTTTTGCCTCTGTTGGCTTTGTCGCAGCGTGTATATATGCATGGCAGAATGTGTCAAGCGAAGCGGGGTGTTGGCGTTGCGGGTTAAGAATTGGCGTTAATAATTTGTATTGTATCGTGTAAACCTACCAAAAAAATGTAAGGATTACTACTAAATTTTGCGTTAAAGTTGACAGAATACGTTAATTCAGATAGCAGTCTGGCGGCATACTTCCGCAAAATCGTTAATTATAAGTCTAGGCTGCAGAATGCATGCAGCAGATCTGGCAAAATGTTAAATGTTGGTAGTACGTTTTCGAAACCGAAACTAAAACGCGTGTTAGATTTTTACCTTGGGATCGTTCTATAGGCTTTAGCACTGCACAAAAGGCAGCGTTGCTGGCGTGTGAGAGCATCACCGTCAGACATAATAGGGCGGGTTTATTTATTATCATTTTATCACTAAAATCTTACTGAAATGAGCGATTATTCTCGCAGATTTTACTACACACCTCCCATCCTAAAACATGCAATCATTAGCAAGTTATAATCTGCGAGATAACTTAGCGCAATGAAGTCTTACGCATTTTTCTGATCTTCAACATAAGGATGTCTGCTCAAAAAGTCTGCCCCTACGTTCCGAGGGCCGGGAACATATTCAATCGGAAATGAGTATGGCTGCAATAATAAAGACCATCTCAATAATCTTTAATTTTCATGCTTGGCCTGTGACAGGAATACGAGTGGTGAATGATCCGTTTGGACCACAAATGTCCTGCCATATAAATAAATCTGGAATTTTTTTATAGCCCATATCAAAGCTAGACATTCCTTTTCACTTGTTGAATAATTTTTTTCAGCCTTGTTCAACTTTCGGCTTGCATAAGCGACTGGGTTCAATTCTCCATCTTGTGAGGAGGACTTTTGCAACAATGTAGCGCCTAGGCATACATTGCTTGCGTCACTTCTCACGATATATTCTTGATTCAAGTCATGCAATTGCAATACTGGCCTGCTTGTAAGTTTCTCTTTTAACTCCTGGTAAGCCAATTCACACTGTGCTGACCAATTTATTGTATCAGGTTGACCTTTGCGAGTTACATCCGTCAGAGGAGCACATATAGAGTTAAAATTTTTGATGTACTTTTGGTAGAAACCAACAACGACACGAAAGATCGCACATCTTTCTTTGTTTGTGGTCTAGGTGCTCTTTTCAATTTTTCCAGATTCTTCTGATCAGGGGTCATGCTACCCTGATGTACAGTATGTCCCAAGAATTCCAACTCTTTACAACCAATACAACATTTTGTTGCCATAGCGGTTAAGTTAGCCTCTCTGAGTCTATCAAACAGCATATTCAAAGAGGTAACGTGTTCCTCAAATGTTTTTGTAGCAATGAGGATATCATTCATAAAATTCGAAATACATGGATTTTTCAGGGGATCCAGCAATTTTCGCATCATCCTAGAAAACACACTCGGGGCATTTTTCAACCCAAACGGTAACATGTTGAACTCATAATGACCTTCCGAGGTGCTAAAGGCTAAATAAGGTCGAACCTCAGGCTTTACTGGAATTTGGTAATAGCCTTTGCTAAGATCCACCTTAGAAAAATATTTTGCCTTGTTCAGCCTGGCAAAAAGGTGAGTAGTATCAGGTAATTGATCCACCTGACCTTCTGTGACAGCATTCAGTTTCCTGTAATCTATGCACAGTCTATGTTCTCCCGATGGTTTCCGCAATAAAACCACACAGGAACTATAAGGAGACTCACTGTGAGAAATAATCCCTTCTTGTAACAAATAATCAATCTCCTCTTTCAAAGCTTTTTCCTTAGCAAAAAGAATAGAATAGGGCCTCATACAGATAGGTGCTGGGTCTAGTAGTTTCATATCATATTGCAACAAATTTGTGTGCCCCGGTTTATCCGTTAACACATCTGTATGTTTCTCAAGGACCTGTTGAACCTTCTCCTTCTGTCCTTTTCTCAGGTGATTACTGATCTTCACCTGTGCAAACGTTTCACTGGTTTTCAGTAGATATTCGAATGAGGAGAGAGTGTCGTTTTTCATTTCGGTTGCGATAGACAAGGCCAATAGGTGTGTTCCTTCCTGGATTTGTCTGTCCAGATATTTCTTCAAAAGGTTCAAATGATAGACTTTTTCCTTTCCCTTTTTGTCTATCTTATAATCTGTTCTGGATACCTTTTCCAAAACTGTATATGGCCCTTGCCATCCGATCTGAAGTTTATTGTTGCTGCCTGGCAATAGAAGAAGCACCTTCTCCCCTACAGCAAGTTCTCTATCCTTCGCTTTCTTATTATAATAAGCAGCATGCTTTTTTCTGGCTTGTCTCAAATTACACTGGCTAACAAAAAAAAATTTTTTTTTTCTTTCTCTAACATTTCTATGTTTTTCTGGTCAATTTTAATGCGCTGTTTTTAAATCTGCAAACCGTTTTTCTCTATCGGGTCGGGATCTCTAGAAATACGCAATTGAAGTTTTTTAACAAAGCATACAGTATTACAACATCATTTGTACAAGAAGTATAACAGTTATGTAGGCTTGAATTTCTTTGCAGTCGACTTTCGTCGGTGAATGGCATGTGGTACATCTCGATGAAGCATCCAACAAAAATCGGCAAGCATGGTCACACTCCACCGTCCTTGATAACGTGACTCCATTACGGCGATATCTTGATGGAATCGTTCTCCATGTTCATCGCTGACTTCGCCAAGGTTGTCAGGGAAAAAGTCAAGATGCGAATCGAGCAAATGGATTTTGAGGGACATGTTACAGCCCATAATTCTGTATGCATCTATGCACTGCTTAACAATATGCACATAGTCGACAGATTTGTGATTTCCCAGAAAGTTATCGACGATCGTTTTGAATGCCATCCATGCGCGAAGTTCACTACCATGTAACAAGTTCTCGAATTGTTTGTCTGCAATAACTTTCCTAATCTGAGGTCCTACAAAGATACCCTCCTTTATCTTTGCACCGCTAACTTGCGGAAACTTTTCTCGAAGATAAGTGAAAGCTTTGCTCGTTTTATCTAACGCTTTTACGAAATTCTTCATGAGCCCCAACTTTATATGTAACGGTGGTAAAATGATGCTGTCTTTGTTAACTAATGGCTCGTGTATTACATTTTTATGCCCGAGCTGCATACGATCCCTGATAGGCCACACCTTTCTTGCATAATGTTCTGTCTGTTGCGGCTGTCCCATTCACATAGGAAGCAACAAAATTTAGTATACCCAGTCTGCATGCCCGTGAGAATTGCAATGACCTTTAGGTCTCCACAAATCCGCCATTGGTAGTCATTGTACTTTATTTTTGCCAAAAGTATAGCCATATTGTCATAAGTTTCTTCCATATGAACAGAGTGGGCGACTGGAATTGATGAAAATAAATGTCCGTTATGCAATAACACGGCTTTTAGACTAGTCTTGGAAGAGTCGATGAAAAGTCGCCATTCGTTGACTATGTGCTCATGACCGAGGTGCACCATTAGACCGTTTACATCTTTGCAATAGCAATGTCATCATCCATCTCAAAGTATTGAACAAGTTCTCTGTGTCTATGACGAAATTTAGATATCGGAGTATTGGGCGCTAAAAGATTCCATTCTTTGAGTCGCGAACCGAGTAATTCCGCTTGTCCTTTGGTAAGAGCGATATCACGTATTAGATCTGAAAATTCTGAATGGTTAATTAAGTGAACACCATCATTCACCGGTATATAATCCGAGTCAGAATTAGTTTCTAAAGCAGGTAAACTATCACTTTCTGATGGTTCATTCACGTCCAAAGGATGTTGTTCTGGTGGAACTGGGATCGGACACGTGATTGGATCATGAGGCACTGGTTTTGAAACCGATTCAATATTTGGATAAACCACAGACTTTCTAGTTTTAAAAGTGAAACCATGGATATTTGTCAAGCAGAAGTAACAATCAGTAGCGTGATTTGTCGGTTTACGCCATATTACTGGCACTCTTAAAGGCATCGACTTATGCTTCGGCGATTTTCGTAACCAACCTGCCAATGTATTTGCACAAGTCAAACAAACAGCATTTGGCTTCTAAGATTTATTTGCATCATCAACTTTCGAATCGAAATAAAGTTCATATGCTTTCTTTAGTAATGGTGTAAAGTTTTTCTGGTGAACACGATCGGTAAAATATCCACACACGTAACAGAACAGATCAGCCGAATTTCTACAACTTCTAGAAGCCATATTTCGCTCAGAATTATTTCAAAATACAGTAACTATTTGAAACATATTGTAACATATGTCATGCATCTTTTAGCGGTATAAAAAGTAGAATTATTTTGCATTTTATTAATTTTTAATAAGTTATATAGTAAAAATGAAACGGAGCAAATAACGGTTTCCCAAAAATATATTTAATCACAAATATCTTAAGAACCCGACGTGATAGAGATAAACGGATTTCAGATTTGAAATCAGCGCAAGAAACTGACCTAAGAACACTTATTCTTATATAAGAAAGAAAAATGTTGTTTGTCAGTGTTATCATTTGCCAGTTTCCAACTAGTTTTTAAACAAGTGGTCAGTTCGTTCACATATTGATAAGATGAGGTAACAGTCTCCTCTGCCTTCTCATCTGTCCAGGTCCTTAACAAAGCTTCCAACGGACCTTTTATTGGCCTCCCAAATAACAAGGTTGCGGGTGCCATTCCGGTTGAATTATGTGGAACTTCCCGGTACGCAAACAGGGCGGCGGGCAAGTATTGTTCCCACGTATCAGGTTTCTCATGTGCCAGCTTTCTCAGGATAGAAATGAGAGTCCCATTGAACCTCTCTACCTGGCCGTTCCCTTGGGGGTGATACGGACTACAATGAAAGTGCTTGGCTTGGAACAACCTGAAAACCTCTTCTGTTAGTTTCCCCTTGAACTAAGAGCCATTATCAGTGAAGATTTGATGCGGGAATCCTAACCTTGTGAATATCGTAAGTAATGCCTATGCCACATGTTTCGAATCGATTGATGACAGGGCTACCGCCTCTCCCCACATAGAACAAGTGTCTACCAGAGTAAGGATGTAACTGTTCCTCCTCTTGGTCCGAGTGAGAGGTCCCACGATATCCACTGCAACTCTCTCAAAAGGGGTTCCCACAATGGGCATTTCATCAAGAGTTGCTGGAGCAGTCCAATGCTTTGGAGCTACTCTCTGGCATTCGGGACAGGATTTTACATATCTCTTTATGTCTTCCGTTATCCCTGGCCAGAAATAATGACAAGCTATACGCTGTCCTGTTGCGCTAATCCCCATGTGACCACCGAAGGGGATAGCATGACCTAACTCCATTATCTTTTCCCTATATGAACTGGGAAGGACCAGCTGCCCGTGACCAGCTGAACCAGTGCCGGCCTTCCTATATAACAATTTATTCTTCATATAGAATTCTCCTTTATTAGGAGGAGTATGGCTCTTTGGGAGTTTCTTATAGCACGGCTTCAGTGACCTATCTTCAGCCTGTGCCTTCCTCATCTCATCTGGATGAGCATTTATAGGTTCATCGTCTTCCTTTCTGGATTGTGATCGGGTCTAGACTGCTGCCAAGACCACAGGTCTCTTGGGATTTCCCAAGTAGACATAACGACACCCCAATATCAGAGGGTAGATGGGTGCGTCTATCACTGCTGCTCTGATTATCCCTTCCACATAGCGAGTTTTTACTGTTATCCTTGCAATGGGAAGTTTCATGAGTGGTAGGTCATTGGTCGCCCCTTGTATCTCCACTGTTTCTGTGGTATACAGATCTGGGTTCACCAAGTGCGCGCTCACGACAGCATCAAAATCTAGACCTGTATCATGGAGACACCTTATGGTGACATCATTGCATACAACATCCTCACAAACTGGGGGTGATAAGGTTCCTGCTGTCCAGCAGGTTTGTCCTTTACTTCCTGGTTCCCCCTTCTCATAGCAGCACATCCAGAAGGTTTACTTTTACAGAATTCGGTGTTATAGTTGTCCTTCCTACAATGTTTACACCACCTCTTTCCTTGGTTAAAAGGTTTTCTTTCATCATTCTTTCTGTCATTGAAATGTGAGGTTTTATTTTTAAAATCATTACGAGGCCTATCAAAGTTCTGCTTACCTCTGTTGTCAAATTTATTATGGTTTTGAGGAGCCTTTTACAGATCTACTGGTTTTTTCTTGATGCCAGCTACCTCTGCCTGGGCTGCCTGATACCTTTCAGCGACATTTATGATCTCACCCAGCCTCTCCGCACCCTGTTCCATGAGAAACTTTCTCATGTCTGGAGCCATGGACTCTCTCATCTGTTCAATGAGTATCACTTCTTTGAGATCTTGGGTTTTCCCCAAAGAAGCTCATTTCTCCATATACGTTTCCAACCGGGCGGAGAACTGGTGATAGGTCTCACCCGACAGTAGCCTGGCATTCCTAAATTTCTTTCTATAAAACTCTCCGTTCTTTTCGTATCTTAACAGAAGAGCCTGCTTCAACATGTCATAGTTGTCTTGGTCATCCCTGTTCATTTTGGAAAACACTTCATAAGCTGTTCCCCGAAGACCCTGAGACAACTTTACACCCCATTTTTCTCTTTCTAACCCATAAGTAGTGGCTAATATTTCGTATCTGCTTAAATACGACTCAATGTCATCATCCTTTTCCACAAAGTAATCTAAATGGAACCCCATGGCTGATGAGGAGGCCCCCTGGCTTGCAGCTGAGTCGGAAGTGGAAGGGCTAGTTCCATTTTCAGGAGCATGGCCTTGCAGCTCTAACTCCCTTAGTCGTATCTCATATTCTCTTTGTGATCTTTTATTTTCCCTTTCCACCTCCAATCTCCTTTCTTATTTCTCTCATTCCGCCTCCAATCTCCTTTCTTCTTTCTCTCGTTCCGCCTCCAATCTCCTTTCTTCTTTCTCTCGTTCCGCCTCCCTCTGTAGACGTTTTTCCTCCTTCTCAGCCTCAAGTTTCTTTGCCTCCCTATCAGCCTCTAATTTCTTAGTCTCCCTAGCATCTTCTAATTGCATTTTCCTTTCCTCAGCTAACCTATGTTCTTCCCTAGTAATAAATTTATCACATTCTGAGGTGACATAGTCAATTAAGATTTGACCCTCCATATTCATTTCTTTTGCAGTCTGAACAGCCGCAGATCGAAACTTGGCCAGATCTGCCATTCTGATGAATACAAAATGTTCTAACAAAGTTTCTAAATAAGTATAAATTTATCTAATTAATTCTGGGTTCTGACAGTTTCGTGACTTCCCAAATCTTGGGCAATAACGATTATGGGGATTCCCTGGGACAATAGAATGTTGTTTACGCTAAGACCAAGACCCCAATGTATGTAGTACTAGGAGAAATTCAAATCCCGGACGAGCCCCCAATTTATGTAGCAAAGTTTGATTTTGCTGGGGAGGTTATGATGGTATCCTAAAAGAATGAAATCCGTGTATGTATTAACCGTGTGAGGTCAAGCACATGTAGGCCCCTGACTCTATAAATGATGATGATGAATTATGTGCAGGGAACCTAACGCTACCTCCCTAGATCTCACACGGTCACTATTTTGGCTCTAGTGTCTGGTGTATGATGTACCTAGTGTCTAGGGGAGAAATGAAATGATGGTACACAACACAAAAACACGTTAAGTTTCTATGAGGAAGTGAATAAAACCTGTGGTTAAGTTTTTCTTTAAATTTGATAATTTTTTGTACAATTTATTTTGCCTGTCCAGTCATATCTTTGGACAGGTCTTTGAAAATGAGGACAAGATAGTTTACAGAAAAGATCAACTAAAATTGTGTGGACAATCTGCCCAAATAACTACAATGTTAATATATGTCTTTCCTGTTGGAATGTTCACAGCTTACACTTTATGCATCTAATAGGGAGAGTCACTGTGTATGAGGGGCTGTATTATCATCATACCCCCATCAACTTCCTGAGTATGATTTGAAATACCAGTGTTATTTAAAACGAAACTGTCAGATATACCCAGGTCCTTAACATATCACCTGGGGTTTCTTGTTGAATGAAAAGATAGTGTGTAGTTGCAGAAATATCGATATCACATCACACGCCCAAGCTCCTGCTGTTATCTCTTGACAGCATACATGCATTTTCGGAGACTTCTTGGCGTTATCGTCACTCCTCAGGTTTCCTGTTACCAGCTGGCAACAGGAAACAAAACCTCTGCAACAAAAGGACACCCTGGCCTTTTATATCTGATCACTTTTGATATTATTTATTTCCCTACGGTGATATGGGGTCAGCCTCGCGTGCATTACAGGTGCACTCGCCCCCTTATTTTTCATGACTCCCACCTTGCTGTGACCACAACTCAGGTCCCTATGGCAGATACGCCACTGTACATTTACATAGTTTTCCTCAATTATATAATGTGGGGTAACCACATTTCCTTTTATATATTTTTCTCTTCTTTTTCTTTTTAAATATAAATGCTTCAGGCATGTTTAACAGTGTTCATGGAACACAGAGGCTTACTAACATATTTCTAATGCAATACTATTCAAACATAATCATGACAACATACATCAGTTAGCTACATTTCAACGTGAGGACTCAACAATGTTTGCTCCCGGCACGTCCTTCACTTTTTCCCAATAGCAGTATCTAACTTTGGTAATGGGATTAAACATATTAAATTCATAAAGCATTCTTACCACAAATCAAGAAATATAAACAAATGACGCTGACTTGCAAAGAAGTGGCCTCCGTTTCTTCTGCTCCGTCCAGACTGTGAAATACTTATTTAGTTATTTAATTTACTTTTAAATTTATCACAGCTGTTCTCAGCGTATCTGAATAAAAGTTTTGTTCAACTGGCAATGATTAATGAAAGCTTTTTGCTAATATTTAGTAGCACTGGCCAATCGAAAGCTTGCGACTACCAGAATTCAAACGCAGTTTTTGAAAAACAAAAACAATTCCAAACATACTCTGCGTCTGGTAGTCTATTGGCCAGTCTGCTTTAGTTATGCCCAATACAAAAAGATGTTTCGTTTTGGATTACATTTTTCCTACCGCTCCCCTTTCCCTATTATACTCTTTTTACCCACGCGAATTTGAATTTCCTCAATGCCTCTCTTCTAAGCTCGCGTCCCCACTACCGTTATAAAAAAACAAGCAGGAACGACAGTCTGTCTACTCGAGCGTCCGTAGACATTTAGTATTTTCTCAATAACTTGGCTAATACTGGGACTATCATATTATTTAAAACACATTCTTTCTCAGTGAACACTAAGCTATACTACCATATGATTTTTATGGTCAGATTCATATTGGGTTAGATTTTCAATTTTTGTCATAGTCAATCATCAAATAAATATTTTACACAAGACCGCCATCTTTCCCTCTCTTTCATCTCGCCAGCATGTATTTTCAAATAACTAACTTGTTTTTGTGACGTCAGAAACATTACCGCGAAGAGGCAATAAAATTGTCTGCGTGTTTTGCCTCTGTTGGCTTTGTCGCAGCGTGTATATATGCATGACAGAATGTGTCAAGCGAAGCGGGGTGTTGGCGTTGCGGGTTAAGAATTGGCGTTAATAATTTGTATTGTATTGTGTAACACTACCAAAAAATGTAAGGATTACTACTAAATTTTGCGTTAAAGTTGACAGAATACGTTAATTCAGATAGCAGTCTGGCGGCATACTTCCGCAAAATCGTTAATTATAAGTCTAGGCTGCAGAATGTATGCAGCAGATCTGGCAAAATGTTAAATGTTGGTAGTACGTTTTCGAAACCGAAACTAAAACGCGTGTTAGATTTTTACCGTGGGATCGTTCTATAGGCTTTAGCACTGCACAAAAGGCAGCGTTGCTGGCGTGTGAGAGCATCACCGTCAGACACAATAGGGCGGGTTTATTTATTATCATTTTATGACTAAAATCTTACTGAAATGAGCGATTATTCTCGCAGATTTTACTACAAGGCCAATGCACAAAGGAAACTTATTTCCCATGTTAGAAAGAAGCAATTCACTTTTTTTTGGGCATGTTATGAGAAGAGGAAAGCTGGAATATATCGTAACAACAGGTAAGATTGAAGGGAAAAGAGATAGGGGAAGACAAAGAGAGCAAATACTGGACAGTTTGACATCGTGTAATGGAAATAAGTCAACAACAGAATTTATAAATTGTACTGGAGACATGAAGTTGAAGAGAGACATGATCTCCTACGCCACTAGGCACGGTACTTGAAGGAAAAAAGAAGAAGAAATTACATATCACAAACTAAAACCAATTAAATATTCAACTGTATTAAATCTAAATATATCGCCTTTTAATAATTCAGCTGAGTGAAATCTGCCATTTACATGTTAAAAACAAAGTCATTGTCTTTTCTTTGTCCATGTGACTGTTATTGTTTTCTTGATTCTGTGTTCTAACGAGTGATATCAGACAGAGAGAGATAAAAATACAGACACGAAGGATGCATATATGGTTGAATGTATTGACCGACAGACAGAAGTACAGACAGCCAGACAGAAATGACTGATGGATAGATAGAAAAATAAACTGACAGACATGCAGACAGACACATAGATAGAACGTTAGATAGATAGATAGATAGATAGATAGATAGATAGATAGATAGATAGATAGATAGATAGATAGATAGATAGATAGATAGACAGACAGACAGACAGACAGACAGGTAGGTAGGTAGCTAGGTAGGTAGGTAGCAAGCTGATGTGCCAGATCTAAATGATTACAGTCTGTGCTAAAATTATTAACTGTTAACGTTAATATAACCTTATATAGCTTTCCATTCTCCCAGCACCCATTTGGCTGTGTTGTTTCTGGTGCTGGCGTCTTGAAAGACGAAAAGGTATCACGTGAAGTGGTTTTCGTTGTCAAAGTAATAGGTACCGTCGTGCATTAGGTTGATTAATCCCCATGTAGAAGGAATTAAGACACTGCTTGTAAGTATATATTTCTCACTAACATAGTCTTCCTACATCAGTTACGTTATTTTGATTATAAGTGTTAATGTGATAATCGCTATGTAAGGATTAACAGTAGTTGTTCTAAATCAGAATGGGAGAAGACCGGCTACCACGACAAGCATGGGAAACAAAGAGCCAAGGATCCAGATCCCAGGACGACCCAGAGTCCGCTGGGAGGACAACATTAGACAATCTTTGAAGTACCGAGGACTAGAATGGAACCAGGCCAGGAGGAAGACAGCCGATAGGATAGTCTGGCGCTCTCTCTTCCAAACCTCTACACCTCACGGTAGAAGGGGAACGACTAAGTAGTAAGTAAGTAAGTATGTTCTAAATCTTCGTGGTTTTGACTTTTTAATTAATTATATATATATATATATATATATATATATATATATATATATATATATATATATATATATATATATATATATATATATATATATATATATATATATATATATATATATATATATATATATATATATATATATATATCATTCGGAAGTGGAAATTGAAAAGTCCCACTGCATTGAAAGTAGCAAGAATGGTTTTCCATAATTAAATCAGAAAGGATGCTTAACTTCTAAGTTCATTCTGATCAGTAACATCAAAATCTCATTTAGGAATAATATTAAAAGTAATTTAAACAATATGCTAATTGTCATGACCAAGAAGAATACATAAATACAAATGAAGTTACTTGCAAATATACACAAGAAATATTTTAATATGTCATGCATAAAAGTCATTTAAATATACAGAATTCTCGCTATTCGCCGAGGTTAGGTTTCTTGAAAACCTCGTGAATACGGAAATCCGCGAACAAAGAACACGCGAATAGCCAGGCTTGACTGTATCTTCATTCATTTATTACCTTCCAAGTCCCCAAAGAACTTTGACCTTCAATAACCTTTTGTCAAGTCTTTCTGTGCCATCAGTTCAATGTTTGTTCATGTCTTCTTCATTCCCTGTCTGTCTGTCTCCAGTTCTCCTCCTTCATGTCTGTCTCCAGTTCTCCCCCTTCATGTCTGTCTCCAGTTCTCCCCTTCATGTCTGTCTCCAGTTCTCCCCTTCATGCCTGTCTCCAGTTCTCCCCCTTCATGTCTGTCTCCAGTTCTCCCTCTTCATGTCTATCTCCAGTTCTCCCCTTTCATGTCTGTCTCCAGTTCTCCCCCTTCATGTCTGTCTCCAGTTCTCCCCTTCATGCCTGTCTCCAGTTTTCCCCCTTCATGTCTGTCTCCAGTTCTCCTTCTTCATGCCTGTCTCCAGTTCTCCCCCTTCATGTCTGTCTCCAGTTCTCCCTCTTCATGTCTGTCTCCAGTTCTCCCCCTTCATGTCTGTCTCCAGTTCTCCCCCTTCATGTCTGTCTTCAGTTCTCCCCTTCATGTCTGTCTCCAGTTCTCCCTCTTCATGTCTGTCTCCAGTTCTCCCCTTCATGTCTGTCTCCAGTTCTCCCCCTTGATGCGTTCTTTGGTACTCATCTACCTATCTTACCCTGGGGATTCCCAGACCAAGGACTTCCTGGTAATGCTATCACCGTGTTTCCTCAACGTGGAAAATATTTCACTGGATGTTCCTTGTGTCAGATATATAATATAAGTTTGATGAAGGCCTTGGATCTCAGGGTAACTGAAGAGTGATGATAGGGAAACATATCTAAGCCCCATGGAAAGTTGTAAATAGGAACACGGAATTTAGTGACGTACAAAAAACGGAGAACAGGAACACAGAATTTAGTGACCTACACAAAACTGAGAACAGGAACACAGAACCGTTCCATATTAGTGCATTTAAACAATAACAGTATACAGCAACATTGAAATTCTCCAGACCTAAAGGTTTTTTATATTTGGACATGCGCCCTAATATAACCGACTAGGTTGAACAGGACGCGCCTCGCCAGAACGAGGCAAAATTTTATTTAAAAAAAAAAGAAAAAGTATACGGCATTAAAATGATTTTTCTTGACTTGTTTCTTTTTTTCTGTTTTAGTTATAAGTTTACCGTTATTTTTCTGTGATATGTTTGTAGAGCGTCGATTGGAAGTTTGGTTCAAAACCTGGTAGTGTCACGCTCCAATCTACTCAGCTCTAAATGGATAAACGATTCTGCTCCTGAGTTAGGGAAGGCAACGGTAGCGAGGAAGCAAACCTGTTCCCACATCCTAAATCGGGCATATTCTCTATGATTTAATTTTTGTATTTAATAAATTATTAGTCCTCTATCTTTTGTTTATTTTCAAAAGAATGTTAAAATTAAAACAAATAAACAAACAAACAAACAAATTGAAATGTTATTGGCTAACTCTTTCATTATGAAGCTAAACTATTAAACTACCTCATTACTTAATAGGCTACTTCGGAAGATCTCTGTTTTTTTTTTTTCGTACGCCCGCTAATACTCGAGGCGAAATCTCAGGTTATTATTTTATGTCTAACCTGACATTGATTTTACGTGAGTATCCCTTTTTCTTGTACAGAGACAGGTGTCCCTCGCCATTCAGGCAAATACTCTCCGATTTCGGAGGTACCCATTACAGCTGGGTCGGCTCAGGAGCCGCCAATCCCTGGTCGACGACACTCCTTCAAATGTCTTCTCGCCAGGTCTCGAGTTAATCCAGTCCAAATCCCGGTCGACGAAAAATCCTCAAATGCCGTCGCCCGGGTTTGATCCTGAATCACCCGGTCGCCAGAGCGGTGTTGTAACCACTACTGTAAAATCCGAATAAAATATATTATTGGCGCCTTTGCATTATATAATTATAATGAGTACTCTAGGTAGCTTTCACTCAAAGCTCAGTGAAATGAATGCCTGTTACCAACAGATTACTGGTGGCAATGTATGTAGTTATTATAATATTTATTTGTCTGAGGGAAAGTATTTGGTTTTAGAATCAGGATGCTTTCCTGGCCAAAGATATATCACCCATGATTGCTTGATACTTTTGTTATATGGGTTATCTCCCCTGGATATCGAATTTGGCGTATGAATCTAGATTTTGTTCGTCTGTTCCTTGTTGGGCCAGAAACAGATTGTTCTTGCTTAGGTTTATGCAGGAATGTTTATGGTCCGAGTCTATGTTTACTCCTTGTCTATTTAAGACGATTCGGTCTTATATCGTGATATCTTTGTATGTCTAAGTGGGACTATTTTTCCTTGTACTGAACTTTGGGGTCAGGCAGTTTCTGCGCATGCCGAGACGAAAGAGGGTCTTCGGTGATGATGGAGCCTGGTGAAGGCCATGTCGGAGACGAGTCCTCAGTTTGTTGATCACTGTGATTTGTTATGGGGAAGAAGATAATTTCTGATATGATTATTAAGTCTATGAGTTCCCCAGTGTTTATTCTATAACGCCAGGAGATGGCGTATGTGTTCTGCTAGTGTATTTCCCATGCCAAGGTAAAAGAACTTTGCTGAACTTTTTCTTCCTAGGCTTAGATGGGCAGACGTCTACATGATGATTATCTATATCAACATGTCGGGATGACATGTTACCTAGCAGCACTGAATATGATTGTATGCAGCAGTTATGATGAAAGAATATGCTGATTCTTGTAGAAACATTTGTGTTCATGAACAAAGCTTATATTGAAGCTTTACTATGCATCTGTATAGTGAGCGATGCTCAAGGGAACCAGAAGCCATTTTGGATTCTATTTTTTTTCGATCATGGATCAGAGAACAGGGACGCCCCTTATTATCAGGTGATGATTAAGAGATCACAGTTATAAAGAAAACCCAATACTGGTGGGTTAACATTGTCTTCAGAAATATTTGCTGAACTTGACCTAAAGGAATCTTCGCTAGAAAAGAGGTTCTGTCTAGGAGTCATGCTTGAACATTATTTATTAACTGACATGATCGGTCAGTAAGGCCTGATGGTTATATTTATAAACAGTGGAAATCTAAGTGCTTCTCTACGGACGTTCCATTGTAATGTTCTTCAACATGAATGCCAACTTAAGATTGTAGACCATTGATCAACTGTATGATGATATATGTCGACCTGTTTTCCTGTAACTATACCCGTACTGTCCAAGTGTGTGCGTCCGATTAAACAGTATGAAACGACCACAGTAGTCTGCATCATTAACTTCTAACTACGTGTGAGTGAGTGTTTGATCTTCTAGTCAACTCTTCAGAACAATCCATGCATTTGCGTATTGTCACTCACATTAACACTCATAGTCAACATTACATCCTTGTCGGGGCCTCATTACGTTTTGGACAAGGTGACCTGTATGCCCAACACTGTGCCGGGTTTTGAGTTGACCATCTACACCAATACCAGCTTTAAAGAACATTGTGACTGGACGAGCGATATCACACAAGAAAAAGCACTTATCAATGCCGTTTTCATATTTTCCCGGAAGAATAGTGCAAATGTTTCTTTCCTTTCTTACACAGACTTTTCATTGAGAAAACTCTTTTGGGGATAATGTATTTGTATTAAACGTGACCTTGTTTCCAATTCTTATAATAAATCTTTACTTTGCGGTCATCAGGTCAAACTGATTTCAGTAATTAGTGTACACTTACCGTGCATGGAGGACAGCAGTCGTTTGGTGGATGATCATAGTTACAATTCTGTGCATCACAAAATGTGTCGCCAACTACAAGGTGACCACTTTCATCACACTGAGTAAAGGTGCACGGATGATAGGAGATGTATTCTCCAGGCTGTAAATATTGACGAGCTCATATATATAAATATATATATATATATATATATATATATATATATTTATATATATATATATATATATATATATATATATATATATATATATATATATATATATATATATATATATATATAAACAACGTTGACATGTCAACTAAAGAAAATAAGTCAATTCAGTCACCCAAGACAGAAGTAAGTCCTCATCAGATCTCATAACGCAACCCAGATGGCAAATTGTGGAACTGATGACAAGAAACACAGATAGGCGCCAATGAAACAAGAGATGAGATGAAGATGCTGGATAAAGAGAGAACACAAACTAAAGAAACCTGTTGATATCATTACAAGGAAGTTCTTGCTCTGGAATCCCACGGTAAAAGAGGCAGAAGAGGACCAAGAACACATGGAAAAGAACACGTATATATATATATATATATATATATATATATATATATATATATATATATATATATATATATATATATATATATATATATATATATATATATATATATATATCTAAATTTATGTAGCCACCCATGTTCTTTCTTAAAGAAAGCCATGGCTAACTCACAGGTAGGAGTTCGCACTAAATCACATTTTTACTGATGAAGGAAGTCTCTCCTACCAGATTTACTGGATAAACTGTTATGTTTCTTTCTTCTGATGGTGTTTTTTTAAAAACCATAGCTATTTCGTTGGTATTTAGCAAATTGTATCTTCGTCTGTCACTTATACGATCTCTGTAAAATACCATATTAGGTGTCGTCTACATATGACATGAAACTTAGCCATTTTAAACCCCGTTTCCCCCCATCTGGATCACACTTCGTCACAAAACCCCCTGACCGTGCCTAATGTGACGTAAGAAATCTCTTAACCCCGCTCCTTTCCTTATTTTAAGTAAAATAGTGTTTAATTAATCAGACTTTTACAAATATATTCCATGTGCTGCGTCCCAGCACGAGACAGCACCAAATCTTTGCCATAACCGGCTAAATACTTTTCCATCCCCCCCCCAAATATTAAACCTTTAGGTCAATCTCAACGTCCTCTTACAACTTGCTAAACGTTTGTGCTTTGATCTCATAGAACTATTGTCGGGATTGTGGCACCTTGTAATTGTTTCATTTCTAAAAAAAATGTCTGCATTTTGTTTTTTATAGTAGGTATAACATTGTATTTAGAAAAGAAACATATAATTATTAAAAAATCAGTTATAGATTAAACAATTATCCGATATTTTAGCTGACATTATAATATTAATATAAGTCGTCCACAATGGAGTTGTTAACTTTTGCGACTTGAAGTAGACTATTAGGGTTGGGGCAATAAAAATCTCTTTTTATTCCACAACACTTACAAAAGAAGCAATACAAACTCGTATTCTTTTTTAGTGACGTCACATTTATAAACCCTCCCCCTTCCCCCTTTTCCCCTTATTGTCATAATTTGATACAAAATGTTTAACCCCCTCCCGGCCAAAAAATAAAAAAAATTACATTGTGACGTTATATGTGGACGGCGCTTTTATGATAAAAACTCATAAAATATCTGTCGATATCAAATAAGGCTCGATTAGGGACTATGTTGTTGATGTACTGTATCCATGGTTTACCCGGAAGTACGGCATTGTCTTTTGGGCAGAATAGCAGAAGTCGACCGGTTCAAAGTTAGCAGAAGTGAAAGATTCTTCTCTCTACTTAATAGTCTATCTACTGCTACGTTTGTTCGCATGATGCATAGACTCTTCTCTGATCGTGAGGATTTAATCACGTACATTGGTGATATCTGTTTATTTCATCATAATTGGGATGAACATGGTATCGGAATTCATTCTTTGTTGAATACCTTACGCTTTCATGACATTACTGCTAGACCTTCAAAAACCAGAATAGGATTTACTGAAATTTATTTTCTTGGTCATAAAGTAGGATGTGGGTTTCTTAAACCTGAAGATTCCACTATTTCAAAAATTCTAAATCTTGAAATTCCTCGAACAAAACAAGTTCGCAGTCTATTAGGCTTGGTAAATTTCTATAGAAAATTTCTGCCAAATTTTTCCGATATGACCTCAGTTTTGTCATCGGTAGTAAAAAAGAACTCTCTGAATAGGATAATTTGGTCATATGCCTGTGATGTGGCTTTAGTTTCACTTAAGCTGTGCTTTTCCAAATGACCTATTTTGAGATTACCTGACGCTCGATATCATTGTATTCTCCGAGTCGACGCGTCGAATACAGGCATCGGGGGAACATTAATGCAAGAATTTGAAGGCCACATGCACCCTACTATGTATGTAATCCGGAAACTTTCGCCCACAGAGCAGCGGTATCCCATTGTCGAGAGGGAGCTGTTAGCGATTGTATTTTCTTTCACAAACTACGACGATATCTGATGGGAGCCCATCTAGATGCTTAAAAGCCTCTACATCACCTATCAACTCTACAGTTATGGATGATTCACAGAGTTCAATCTAACACATAAACATACATAGTGATGTCCTGATCAAGAAACTATTAAGTGAATAATTACGTAGTTGCATGACACTACTAACATTGTACAGTGATCACATTGCTGATATAAGAAAGTGGCTCACACAGCAACAGGATGATGATGCATTCTATAATACTGAAAATCAAGTAATATATCGTTGAACTCAGCGCACTTCGTATAGAGATCGTGCCTTCATGACAGTACTTATATTCAGGTTACAGACTTTCTAGCACACCATGAGTATAATGTTTAAAATGGTGTCATTTCCTGACATTTTTTATACGAACTTGTGTTGGCAGGAAATTATGTTCTCCACTTAAAGGGACATAACTCGAAAATGAATGACTCAAATTCTCAAAGGGAAGTAACAAAGATATTGCTTGTGGAACTTATTTGTGATGGTTGACTACTGTGTTTAATAACATTTGGAGTCGTACTGATATAATATCGCATTGACAACGATCATGGACATGTCAATGATGGATTTCAACATACGTCTAAGGACAGTGTATAAACATTTCTTAATTAACGGAATGACATTTCCTTATAGACTTGTACTATTGTGTATATTATTAACAAGTGATTAATTTGAATTCACTACAGATTGTGGAGTTTCTGACACAAATTTATGTCACACTCACACTAGACTTTGCAACATTGATGAGCTTATACGCCATATTGTTATCTAGTGATACAACACATAGGCATAGTTTTACTTATTGCCCACATTAATGTGTTACATACAGGATTTCCTTGCTACTCTTACTATGAATATGATATATTAATAACATATCATTCAGAGTT
This sequence comes from Oreohelix idahoensis, assembly GCA_024509875.1. Taxonomy (NCBI): domain Eukaryota; kingdom Metazoa; phylum Mollusca; class Gastropoda; order Stylommatophora; family Oreohelicidae; genus Oreohelix; species Oreohelix idahoensis. Next base: position 213,651 of record JAMPIV010000616.1, read on the forward strand.
ACACATAACTTTATTCATTTGACAATATGTCGCAGTCACGCACCTTATTGGTTATTTGTCTGCGTCATGTCATTTGTTGTCTCTATTGCATTATTATTAATATTAATGCTTTGCATTATAATGTTTAATAGATGACATTAAGTGACTACCGTTACCTGACGAGACAAATAGGTGTTTTGGACGGTGTGCAGTATGGGAATGCATGGACTGATATAATCATTTCATTTTTACATGTTTCATGATATTGCTATGGTTACCTCACTTTGCTGTTAATTTAATTTATGTCCTTTGTAGACAATGGTGTTAGCATTCTTTGCTGCTGTCCACACCTCGAGTGTTTAATTGCCTACTTTGTGGCACAAACATGGGTGCTATACTATGTCATGCTAACAGTGAAATTTGATGATACCATCTGTTCACTCCAGTGATGTTAAAACTCACACCACGTAAATAATGAAAACTTCGTTTCCATTATTTGACGGGGGGGGAAGTAGATGTTATGATTAAAACTCATAACATATCTGTCGATATCAAATAAGGCTCGATTAGGGACCATGTAGTTAATGTACTGTATCCATGGGTTACCCGGAAGTACGTCATTGCCTTTTGGGGCAGAATAGCAGAAGTCGACCGGTTCAAAGTTAGCAGAAGTGAAAGATTCTTCTGGGCTTTTTCTGTGTGTATTTCAAGGTGGACGGACGCATATATGTCGAGCTCCTAGATGTGTTCATTTCTACAGATTCCTAAAGTGTTCGACCTCTAGATCGCCCATATACCTCAGTGGGTCGATGCTAGATTATTGTGAGAATGTAATTATGATTATGATGCACGTGAGTTATGAACTTTAAATAAATCTGCATGAAAAATGTCGAGGACATTGTGTCGGTAGCAGACTATATAGCGACGCTAGAGACTGGCTAGATTATGCCATTATCTGATGAGCATATATTCTATGAAATAATTGGAGCTTCGAGCTGTTAATAAAATGTGTTGTCCAAACGTCCAACCTGGCCTTTGCCGCATCTTTGATGTTGCAGTTTAAGATTGTGTTCGGCACTTGTGCATGTCATCATTAAATATATGCAGGGGACCTCAACTGAAATCATATCATAAAACCCCAACAATGCAGCGGTAACAGGCGCCTTAACGCGCTCAGCACTTCGCCCTTTTCTTCTTGCTCTCTCTTGTTCTGTGCGCCAAATTTCCGTTAGCAAGTTGAACGATGTTCCAAATGGATCAATATCTCTGATAACATAATAAAGATTCTAAGTTCTTTTTGCATTCCATCGTGGATTGCTCTTCATTTGTGTATTGAGAGACTCGTCTGCATCCAAGATAAATAACTGGGCATATTGTGGAGTTTCACAGTAAGCTGAATTAAAATATGGCGAGTGGTAATATCTTTTGGACAGGAGAAACCAACGATCGAGGACTAAGGATCAGAACTTCAAGACCTTATCTCTAGACTGGAGAAAGTAACAAGAACGTATGGGATGGAAATTAATATAAAAAAAAGCAAGATATTGGTGAATAGCCATAAGAAACCTGTTCCGACAAACATTACGTTAAATAGATCAAAGTTAGAAAAAGTGAACACTTTTAAATATCTGGGGTCCACTAATTGTGGTGATGGAAGATCAAGTAAAGAAATTAAGACAAGTCTTGAGATGGATTCAGCTGCCATGACAAGGCTGAATGTGATCTGGAAAAGTAACATCAGTTTTCCTGTGAAGATCAAATTACGAATAAAAAATAACCTATTCTCTTTTATGGGCGTGAGGGCTGGACACTCACTGCAGATGCAGAGCGAAGCATTCAGGCTTTCGAGTATAAATGTTATAAAAGAATTTTGTTCATTTGCTATAAAGAACACAAAACAAATGTCTATGTTAGAAAGAAAATAAACACGTAAGCAGGCCACCAAGAACCACTTTTGTCTGCACTGAAACGTCGAAAGCTTGCCTGATTTGGTCATGTAACTCGTCATGACTACCTTTCGAAAACGATCCTCCAGGGAACAGTCGAAGGTAAACGGAGAAGAGAACGGCAAAGAAAATCCTTGGCTGATAACATCAAAGAAAGGACAGAGCACGGTTTTTTCACACTTGTACGCATTGCTGAGGATAGAGAGCAGTGGAGGACCATGTCTGCTGATGCTTCCACCATGGCACCCCTACGACCCATGACGGGTTACATGTTGAAATGATGATGAATATCTTTTACTGTGAATTTTGAAGCAGTGTGGTCCATCCCAGGCAACCAAACTATATTAGCTCCATGGAAGCTAAAGACAATTAACTGTTGTAAGATCGAGTGTTTTTCATAACGTGGTGATGATTTAAGTGCTTTGTATAAGTCACGATATTTCATCGATAGTGTAGATAATTCTCAGCCCTTCCTCCTAACAGGATATTTCCTTTGTGACAACAATTGGTGCATTTGCGATTGGCAGAACATTCTTGTGATAAATTTTTAGGATCGAAAAACTCACAAATCTCTGTCATCATTCCACGGTAATACAACACAACAATGTTCGACCGTAGGTTACGTGTGAGAATAAAATACGCGTAGTATACGTATCTCCGGGACAAAATTAAAATGCGCATGTTATATGTTATTATACGTTAAATTAGTGTGCGTAAGTTTGACATGGGGAGCTTTCATAGGTATAGGCAGATGACTCGATGATTCGGACTAAGTATTGACAATTTGCTAAGCTTAACACAGCAGATAAGTTTATATGCCCATTTTTAAAATGAAAGATCTTGTAGCTTCTGTTATTTGTGCTCAATATTAGAATAACAATAAGCAAATTACATTGCTTTTAGTTTTAGCTGTCTGGCGTCTGTAAGACAGCATAACATGTTTCAATTGGAAATACATTTTCAGATTTTGAAACATTTGACGCAGTGGTGCAACGTATTTCAACGTACGGAAGTTTTACCGTACGCGTATAATATGTATTTTATCGTCAAAAATACAATACATATCACACGTACGGTCGAACATTCCAACACAATATAAACTTGACTCTAATTGTTAGTCTGAGCAACAATGTAATAGTGAGGCTTTTCTTTTCAGTTTTTCAGGAGTGATTTGTCACTGTCTAGTTCTCAAAGTGGTCACTCTTTCTTTATTTCATCTCATTCATTTTTCTGCAGTACTTTCTATGGCTCCCTTATGGCAAATACGCGTTAAAAAAATTAATTTAGCATCTCTGTTTTTTGGGGTTTTTTTTTAAAAGAAACAAATATATTTTCCCCACTTGTCAGTGCAATAGGAAGCAATTAAACCACAAAAAGCGGCACGTATCACATTTTACTAAAGCTTTCTTCGCTTATTCTCTTTAACAAAAAAAAAAACAAAAACATTATTAGTATACTACTATTTGTTTCCAAATCTGATTCAAGACATCTTGCACAAGATTTTTACCCTTCCACGTATAGGACCCAGCTAGTAATAAAATGTGCAACATGAAATATTACCGCTCTGGCAACAAGTGGCACCCTCTAACAGTATTACATTGAGATTTTATAAGCATACTAGTGTAAAGGCCCGTCATAAGACGGGAATTAAATTTAAAAAAGCACCAATGCCTAACGGCAATTTTTATTTAAACAAAACCACAGTACACAAACTACGTAGCAGTAGCGAAGATCCTAATTTGTGAATACGGGATCACACATTCTATAAATATTTTTGTGCACACCGTCATTTGCGCTTTCTACAAATAAATGTTACTATTTACGGGAGAGTACACATAAGGGAAACAATACAATTAATGCATAACTTTCAACCACAGCTGCATCCCTTAGCCTTTCTTACAGAAAAAGCTGGGATTTTATATATATATATATTGATGCCTGTACATATTCTGATTGACATAGTGGTTAGAGTTCTGGTCTCTCACGACAAAGGTGTCGGGTTCGATTCGAAATTGAACCTAGTATCTTGAAGTCTCTAACACTTCACTCCCTCCGACAATATTTGCTATGGGACTACCTTAAGCTGTATGCCTGTTCTATAAACAATGGACTGTGCACCTTATAAAAGTGTTCATCGACCCAGCACCCGTTTTCCGTTGGTGTTGTGGTAGTTGTTGGTTCTTCTGTAAGCACAGACGTTGTTTGTGAAACTGTGGTTGTGGTGTCTGGGCTTGGCGTTGCAGAAGTTTCTATGGGTCCTGGGGAAGGTTCTGGTTGCTGCAAAAACAAAGAGGCATTAAATGAAACTAAAAGTGTAGTCAAAATATGAGTACAGCACAAGTCGATTATGCACTAAGAAAAATTCTCCGAATCTTTTGGCCGAATACCATCACCAACCAAGATCTGCTTACTCGGAGCAAGCAAGAGGACATGCACACCATCATAGCTGGCAGACGCTGGAACTGGGTTGGCCATGTCCTCAGAAGAGACCCCGATGCCATCACAAGAACAGCTATGCTATGGACCCCTGAAGGAAAACGAAAGAGAGGCCGACCAAAAACAACTTGGCGGAGGACTGTGGAGGCTGAGATGCAAAGAATGAACCAGAGTTGGGGCACTGTACGAAGGATGGCCGCCGACCGAGTAAAGTAGAATCAATTTGTTGTTGCCCTACAAGACGCCACCAGGCGTAATGGCCACTGACTGCTTTGACGGTCGGCGGCTAAGGATCAAAGAAGAAGAAGATAAGCCAATATTAAAGATAAACTTAAATGGGAAAAGTCCTAGAACAAGTCTAGAATTATTCATAATTTGGTCATATAATAACAGAAGATGGCAGGTATGACACATAAATCAAGAAGAGAATAGGAAGAATGATGCAAGTCTCAAGGAAATAACAGAAAACTTTTACAGAGGTCCTAGAAAACCTAGGCATGAAAAGAGAATTAATGAAGGAGGTCAAAATTAGGTAGTACCTGTCCAAAAATAAAAGACCTTGTGGTCTGGTTAATATACAGAAATGTCACATTAACATAATTATTTAGCACATCACTTAAGTTTATTATCCAAATGAAAGTGCTAATCGTCATTTAAGGGTTAATAAGTTTGTTTTCCTCTTCTTCTTCATTGTTTTAAATCTTCAACTTTTCCATACTATCGATTACCATACCACAACGACACAAAAAATCAGATAAAGCTCATTAAAGGTATTAAACTTTTGAAAATACTTACTAACTTAGTCGTTCCCTTTCTACCGTGAGGTGCAGAGGTTCGGAAGAGAGAGCGCCAGTCTATCCTATCGGCTGTCTTCCTCTTGGCCTGGTTCCATTCTAGTCCTCGGTCCTTCAAAGATTGTTTAATGTTGTCCTCCCAGCGAACTCTGGGTCTTCCTGGAGGTCTGGATCCCTGGCTCTTTGTTTCACATGCTTGTCGTGGTAGCTGATCTTCTCCCATTCTGCAGACATGGCCAAACCTTTTTAATTGGGACTGTTCTACTTGGGTCTGCAGGGGGTTGGATTTTAGGCCTAGACGTATCGTCTGGTTGCGGACCATGTCTCTTCTTGTTATTTCAACCACCTTCCTCAGATACCTCATTTCTGAGGTTAACTTTTGAAAACAGTAACATTAATTTTCCGTGCTGAAATCAAGAAATACGCCTACAATATACTCAGTTTCTGAGGTAAATTTGAAAAGAAACAGTTTAACACCAAATTAGTAAATTAATTAACCTTGGCACAATTAGTAAATTAATTAACCTGGCACATGAGGTATGATTTGTGTGCATGGACAACACACTATGTAATCCAATGTACGAAATGCTTGTTACCCCTTTGATCCACCTTCTTCTAGTTCGTCCTGTATGCCTGGTCACTTCCAACTTTGAAGTATTAAGCCTGTGCTTGATCAGCATTAATCTTTATGAAGTGTCAACATCAACTTTTTTAAAAATTCGATACCTTAATATATTTCTTCCCCGTGTCAACGATGGCTCTGATTTCTTCATTTTCACAAGGTCTTTTAATGTTCTATTAGCTGCTTGTTCTAAGACTACACAATTCCACATTCTATGTTTCTGGCTTGTTCTTGGCTTAGTGTCCACGTTAACATTGACAATACAATGTTATTAAAACTATTGGCTTTGAAGGCTATTTCTTTGTAGTCACCTGGATCTTACGCTTTCGGATAAGAAGATTTTTATGTATATCCCTTGTATCACAGTCTTGGTAATAATGGAAGCCTCATCTCGCACGCTGTCATTACGTTTAATCATCATTATCATCTTGCTGCTTACGAAGGATGGAGCAACCATTACAACTGGTCCCACAGAAAGCCTGCATAAAGTAATTACATGCTGTTGTAGCAGTGGTGTTTGTGGCAATTAGTTGTACACTATTGTAAAAGCCCGCCATAAGACGTGAAATAAATTTATAAGCGCTAATACCTAAAGGCAATTTCACTTATTCAAAAGTATTAAATAAACCAAAATATTTATTTTACATCTGATGTTAAAAGTCTGAACATCACAGAAGAGCATCTTGATTTTCTGTTGTTTTAATCTGGTACAAATTAAATCATGGATCTCCGCATCTTCCAGTAAAATTGTACTAATAATGTAGTTTTACACGCTTTAATATTAATATATTTTTAAGTACTTTTTGTAATGAAAAAATGCACCGATATAAGATAACCAAATAATTTTGTACAAAGTATGAGAGATATTAGTGGCAACGTCATTTGCGCATTCTTCTTTTGTAAGTGTTACTATTTTCGAGAGAGTAAATATAAGGGAAACAATACAATTAATGTCTAACTTTAAATCAAAGATGCATCAGTTAGCGTTACGCACTGACAGAAAAAGCTGGGATTTTATATATATATATATATGTATAGGATGATGATTGCCAGCCCCATGCAAAACCTCATTTTAGTCTCATTGTACGACATGTACGACATGTATGACATTGTACGACATGTATGACATTGTACGACATGTACGATATGTATGACATTGTACGACATGTACGACATGTATGACATTGTACGACATGTATGACATTGTACGACATGTACGATATGTATGACATTGTACGACATGCCTATGGTGCAGTAGTCTTATTCGTTTCTTGCTTCTTGAGGGACCGCAAGAACTATATGGGACAAGTTAAATCACAAGATGCATAATCATCACCCGTTTTGTATTCACAACGTTTGATTTTATTGCCACAAATGATGAAGGGTGGTTGTGAAAATACACATTATTGTAGCATGGGGAATATTCCTGCAGATCACTTTGAAAAGCTGGCATTTGTTCTTACATCACATTTAAATAGTTTATACAATGCTCGAGTACAATTCAGAAACAGTCCTTGGATATAGTTCTTCTTTTGTTGATATTCTATAGACCAGAAGTAGGTAACCCAAGAGCTGAGGTGATCTACTTTAGAAACACTGAGATCTCCAAAGATCTACGTAGACCAAATCATATCTGCGGCGTTTGGTGGAAAATCAGTGTCAATTATACAATAAAGTGTTTTAAAATGTCTCCCAGCAGTACTTGTCTCGATAAACGTGAAGGCACCCTCTATGCTGCAACCCTGTTACCGCGCAATTTATTTTTTATTTTATTGGGGGGGGGGGGGGAGGGGGGGCCAGAGGGGGGGGGCGGGGGGGGGGAGGGGGGGGGGGGGGGGGGGGGGGGGCTATCCGAACTTTCCTTAGCCTACAAATTCTTATCCTCCAACTCTTTTTCATAACCTAAAGATCTACCAAAATATCTCCAATAATTAAGCAGTACCGGCCCCTGTAATAGATGTTCTTGACTTCAGCACGTTACTTTCTGTGGAAATATTGAAAAAATATTACACCTCTTCAAGTCAACATTAAAATGTTCTTTCCTTACATGAAGTTTCATCTTTGTCTTCGTTGTTCGCTCTCAAAAAAGCACATCTATCTTTTATAAAGCTGACAGTCCGTCACTGGCTTCTATCGAAACCATACAGTTTCTTCCTCAACTGGTGCCACGGATTGCCTCTCCTTAGCTCTGCAGTAGTGGTACACCAGTGGCCAAAACGCAAGCGTATCTAAAATGGGTCGTCAAAGGTGTCTACCTTCGCACAAGACTACTCTTGGTAGAGTTGTAGATAGAAGGGTAATGACGCTTTTATCCAAAGGGAATGTTCACAAGATAATTCAGAAGTCAAGAACAATGCGGCATTGGCAGGGCAATTGTTAACTTTTATATCTGATTCGCCGCCTTTTATGAAGAATTAAGCAATGGTCTTTAGTCCGTTCAAGCGCCCAGCTGGTCTATATCCAGTGAAATTCCTTTTTATAAGTATTAGCACTGTAAAAGTAAAAATCTGTCTAAATGTAGATATACTAAAGAGTATTGCTCATACGTTTGCTTTCATACTTATAATAACTGAATAAACAATTATTGTTATGTTTGAAAATAACATGTAACAAATGTAATATTCAATCAGTTTAACAGGTTAAAATAACGATGAAATGATGGTGACTTTTAGATGAAAATTAAAGTTGTCTTCAAGGAGACTTGGTTTGGGGATTTAAATTTAAAATTAGAATTTAATGTCCGTTTGCTGGTGCCTTTTACAAACACTTAACTGGTATAAGTCAGTCCTGACGTGATAAACGTATTACCGCTGACCTGTGTAATAAAACTAGTATTGTTACAGTTCACATGGTGAAACGTTAACAAGTCTGGGTGCGGTCACAGCAAAAAGAATGTAAGGGCAATAAATATGCCAAAGGATAGGACGATGAGTGAGAAAAATGAAGAAATGAAGTGATACTGGACGAGAGTAAAAAAGTACGCGACTGATTTCGTCACAACTGGGATGGAGAATGCCATGCTTCAGCTGCTCTTCTCGTGAAGCAGACAGGTTTGGAGTACGTGTTCCACTATTTGTTTGTCCTTCCCACATTAGCACTTATCCTTCTGTCCGATTTTGAATTTGTTGTATAGATGCTATTTGAGTCTGCCATGGCCGGTTCTAATGAAGCTGAAACCTGGAAAACGTTTCGAACGGTAACAAGCACTCTGGAAATACTTAATGCACTAAGAAGAAATCAGGAGTGACATTAGAAGAGTCGGTCAGAAACAGACATAATAAACACGAACAAAAGATACCAATCTTGAGATCAAAAATTGTGAGATGGAAATCGCAAACTACTAGTGAAAAATTAAAGATGCACAAGACAAGCAGCATGCCTCAAGGTGAACAGGAAGAAATAAAGAACCATAGGCATATGGCGACGGTCATATGATGCAGAACGCCAAAAAGAAACTAGCCAAAACAGCAGATAAATATCCCCACAGGATTACGTTAGAGTCATGTCCATAAAACATCTACATAATATTTTATCACCTGATCGTTCATCTGTGGACGACCTCTACATGCCGGGGTCCATGTGACGATAGACAAAACGAGCCATAAGAAGCATCCTTTGATCTCCATCGTTGATCACCAGTTTAACCAAGCATGGAAGTAATGTTGTATGAGATAAGAGCAAAGCTCGATTTTAAAAGCTGGTTTATATAGGTAAAATACACTTTTGTCATTTAAAACAAATTGATTATTATGACAGATGTTATTGAGTTTGTATTAAAGAAGACTATTGAACTGATATTAAAAATTTACGTGGCTAAATAACACGAGTTTATTATGTTATTCAATATAGAGGAATGTTGATTTAAACCGATTATCTCTTGGGTGTGTTATAATTTATTAAATGCAGCTGTGACGAAATAATCTTCCTATTCTTTCGTTCAATTTTCCTTTCCCACATTATCTCCGTCTGTACTCACTCGATCATCATTTATTTATGTCTCATTGTCACGGATTGCCTACCCTGCTTTGCAATAGTGCAGTAGTGAGGCCGGCTAAACTAGGTGAGGGTAGCCGAATGGTTATAAACCTTCGGTGAGTTTAGGGTCTGCCTACCCATGCATGCGAAGACTGGATTCGATAGACTGCGCGGAAGAAACCACCTGTTGGTTCAACGGGCATGACGGCGATTACCAGCAACGCGCTGTGGAGCGTAAGGAGCACGGCGAGGCACGTAGAAAGCCCTGGTCATCCACTGCACCTGACTTCATCTCCAGTCGTCTTGACTTGTCTTGCCACTGGATTGAGATGGACCCAGGCGAGAGAGTGAGGTCGACGAATTGCGCAACTCTTCCTCACTTTAATCCAAATCACCGCGCAAGTCACTCTTTCATCCATTCATCCATTCATCCATCCACTCACAACAAGTCCTGTGGCGATGGGCGAGCGGCGAAGCGGCAGGCGTGGGTACGCTGGCAGTCGTAGTCGCAGACCTACACACAGGCGGCTCAGGCCATATGGTCGTCTTCCACTGATCGGAGCAGCAGTGGGATTCGGCAGCCCCCTGAGTGTCTGAGCAGCCCTCTTTAGGAAAGCACTGCTCACCTCCATGGCATGAGGAAGGGGCTAGAAAAGGTGCCCTAAACATTGCCTGCTCCACCATTACCTAACCAGCTTACCGCGGTTGGTGGGTACCCTACTTCGGCGGTCGACATATAAGAAAAAGAAAGGACAGATTTTCCCCCCTCATTCTAGGCGCATGGAATTTGCGCACTCTACTTGACAAAGACTTTAACGCAAACAGACCTGAGAGACGAACTGCCCTGATTGGGAGAGAACTGGCCAGGTACAACATTGACATAGCAGCACTGAGTGAAACTCGACTTGCAGGCGAGGGCCAACTTTGCGAAAAGGGTGCAGGTTATACATTCTTTTGGAGCGGAAGAGGAACTGAAGAAAGACGAGAAGCAGGGGTTGGATTTGCAATCAAAACAGCAATTGTCAGCAAGTTAGCGGGGCCCCCAAAGGGAATAAATGACCGACTCATGACGGTCAAGATCCCTCTGTTCTATGGAAGAAAACATGCCACCATCATTAGCGCGTATGCACCAACTATGACAAACCAGGATGATGTCAAGGATAAGTTTTACGAAGAACTACATGCAGTCATTGCATCAGTTCCTAAAGCAGATAAGCTCATCATTCTTGGTGACTTTAATGCAAGAGTAGGCTCAGATAACATCTCCTGGAATGGTGTGGTAAAGTGGGATGATATAAATATTTATAGGGGACTAGTGTACTGACTGAGATCAGCTGTGAAGGTATCTGTATCTAATAATGTGGAGTATTACAGATAAACTTACTTGCTACCACATATATATATCTCTCAGTCAGACCTATTCTGGAATATTGTGATGACTACGTTGAATGTCTAGGGTTATGTAAATGATGAAGTGTAAGTCACAACAACAACCGACAGATAAACAAGTTAATTTATTTCACAGCACTTTACAACACTGTGACACTCACACACATGTAACACTCTATAAGACTATCTTAAAAGAGTCAGTTTGAAAAGTCAAATATATATATATATATATGTATTAATTTCTTTACATAGAGATATCCTGATTCAACTACACAGTGAACCAGGAATCACAATCAATATTCTTACAAGTAGTATGTACACAGTTTATCAATTTACTCTTGTTATTGACATATTTTATTATTCTTATCTTATGTGTGTAAGTTGTGAAGTAGTAATATGAGTTAATACTGGTTTTGTTTTTCAAGCTAGAGTGTTGTTTGTCATCATGACTTCAAGTGTCTTATCATTGGGAAAAGTTCACAGTTCCTGTCAATTTAAACAGTTTATATTCCCTCTTTATTTACTGTCAATTTTAGAGGGGGGGGGGGGGGGGGGGGGGCACATAATGTTGAGCTCCATGGCCACACTTTCTTAACTTTCGTGATGACTGCAGTAAAAGACTCCTCTGCTCGATTACTTCAATGAGTTCTGGAGCCACCTCACTGGTCGCTATCTGGACCCAGTAGTATGCTGTCAGCCTCAGGATTCAGTAACTCAGGCCAAATGCTGCCTCAATGACTTTTGACCACCGTCCCTGAAACAAGAAGGTTGTACCTCCTATTTCAAAACTAAGTCATAATCCATTTCCACAATGAGCACAATACATAACAAACACTTTGTGTTCAGTGCTGTAGGCCACTGCTAGCTTCATCTGAAACAATTTACACCAGTATACTCCTTCCTTAATGGTTACTACGCCTCTGCCATTCCAGCATTATTTCTTCCTAGTCCATAAGATAGGTGTCAGTGTACTGTTTGGCAATCCCATGCAGTTTTACTTTTTTCCGACACCTCCTATTCAGGTTGGAGCAATATTTAGGCTTTTCTCAAGTTGGCCACTGAACTACACATATATATATAGACATAAATCATCAATTCACATTCAATTTTCATTAAAAAGATATCAAATATTTCAGCTTACCACAATTCAATGGAAATAATAAACAGTTTCGTTGACTGGCAATGAATAGGCACAAATTCCGATCTGCCTCTTGTCCCAGGCTTTTATTTTAGAAAAAAATATGCACTGGTGCTCAACGCACTGTTCTTAGTAGGTTTATTACAAGATGTGGCACGGAACAGACGCTCTGAACTGACTATATTGGCAGATCTAACCAATCATGCCATGTCTACACATCTTTTCAAAAAAGTACCCCTTCTATTCGTTTCCCATAACAACAGAAAACTAGTATTTGCAGTCCAACTAATCGTGTTTAGTCTTACATCTCATTCCCGCCAATCAAATAGGAGTTAACATGGTAGGCTATTTCCGTAACGTAATGTTTTTCAAACACGTTATAAAAAAATTTTATGAGCAGAAATGATTTCATGCTGTCAGGCACCCCCACTATTGTATTTTGGCCATAATTATTTTATTAACAGACTAAAGGCGTAACACATAACATATTCTTGGCTAGCAAGTCCTGCCGTACAATAATATATAAGTTAAAGCGAGCTACATGGTGGCGTTCAAAATATGTGTTTTCCAAAGATAGTCGTATATTTGTTTTTTACCACGCGTTCACTTCTATGTCATAGGGTGTCTTCTGTACTTTCAGGAGCTTAGATGTAAATCAGTAGAATTTCAGGTTTCCTAATAAGCATTTTTCATGTTTTAAAACCTGATTCTTGTAGTAGTTGTAGTGTTTTTCTGACACTGTTTATTTGAAAAAAAAGTTAGTGCAGGCCTTACACGTGGGATTGGCGTTACTATTAATCGCGCGACGCGTGTAGTGTTGCATGCGTCCTTGCTTCCAGTCGTCCCTCTCTCTCTCCTGCTTTATCTGTCTTTTAGTTACGCCGTGTATGGAATGAATGAAATATTAAATCTAGGTCAGCTGCGTATCTCAAGGTTTTTCTTAGAAAGGCAGTACACGTTTCATTGAAGAAAGCGTGTAGTGATACAGTAGGCTTTTACTATCAACGTGAAAGCGTTACAATTTGCAGACGAAGTAGAAAACAAGGGGGATTTCGAGTACAGTCATTGTGACAGCACTGTTCTTTACCATTCTTCTTTCCTTTTATTAAATTTATTTGTTAGGCTTTGCATTTACGTTTTAATTTATATATGTGGATTAGAATTTCTCACGACAAATCCTCCCCACTTAAAACAGACGTTATATGTCAGTCTATAATTCTATATACACATAGAGAAATTTCTTATTATTCCTGGGATTTAGGGTGATTCTCATCACACGGATGGCGGCTTAAAAAATCCGCTCCCAGATTTGTTTTTCCACTTATATACTCTATGCTAAACTCAAATGGCTGCATCAATAAAGACCAACGGAGTAATCTAGAATTCTCATGTCTAGCCTGTGCTAGAAACGACAAAGGTTTGTGATCCGTTTGTAACTTAAATGCCTTCCCATACAGATAAATATTGAATTTCTTTATCGCCCATATTACTGCAAGACATTCTTTTTCGCTAGTTGAGTAGTTGGTTTCAGCTTTATTCAACTTTCTGCTAGCATATGCCACTGGGCTTAATTCCCCATCTAATGCATCTGATTTCTGTAACAAAGTCGCACCCAACCCGATATTACTGGCATCCGTTCTTACTACGAATTCTTGACTTAAGTCAGGTAATTTCAAAATAGGTTTGCTTGTAAGCTTTTCCTTCAATTCCTGGTAAGCCAATTCACATTGTGGTGTCCATGTAATTCGATCTGGATTTCCTTTACGTGTCAAATCAGTTAACGGTGCACATATGGAATTAAAGTTTTTGATATACTTTTGGTAGAAACCACATAATGAGACAAAGGATCTCACGTCTTTCTTGGTTTGTGGTCTCGGGGCTTTCTTTAGTTTCTCTAAATTCTTTGGGTCAGGGGTCATGTTTCCCTGATAGACTGTGTGTCCCAAAAATTCCAATTCTTTACATCCAACGCAACATTTGGTTGGTCGGGCTGTTAAATTCGCTTCCCTAAGTCGATTAAACAGCATATTCAGAGAGTCAATGTGTTCCTCAAATGTTTCTGTTGCTATAAGGATATCATCCATGAAATTTGTTATACATGGATTATTCAGAGGGTCCAGTAATTTTCTCATCATTCTAGAGAAGACACTAGGCGCATTCTTCAATCCAAATGGCAATCTATTAAACTCATAGTGTCCTTCTGAGGTACTAAAAGCTAGGTATGGTCTAACCTCAGGCTTTACTGGAATCTGATAGTATCCTTTACTCAGATCCACTTTTGAGAAATATTTAGCTTTATTTAGTCTGGCAAACAACTGATTTGTATCCGGCAATGGATCCACCTGTCCTTCTGTAATAGCATTCAGTCTCCTGTAATCTATACAGAGTCTATGTTCTCCAGAGGGCTTCCTTAAAAGTACAACACTGGAACTATACGAAGATTCACTGTGTGAAATAATTCCTTCCTTCAACAAATAGTCTATCTCTTCCTTCAAAGCTTTCTCCTTAGCAAAAGGAATCGAATAGGGTTTCATACAGACAGGTGTGGGGTCTATCAGTTTCATATCATATTCCAATAGGTTTGTATGCCCTGGTCGGTCTGTTAACACCTCTGCATGATTCTCTAAAACCTGTTGCACTCTCTCTCTCTGAGTTTTCGTTAAATGTGTACTGATTTTCACCTGTGCTGCTGTCTCACAGGGATGTAATGGATATTCAAATGATGAAAGTGGTTCCTTTTTCATCTCCATGGCGATAGACAAGGTCAACAAGTGTGTCTCTTCCTGATGTTCTCTTTCCAAATATTTCTTCAGGAGATTCACATGATAGATTTTTTCTTTCCCCTTCTTATCTATCTTATAATTGGTTCTAGACACCTTCTCTAGAACTGTATATGGACCTTGCCATCCAATTTGTAACTTATTCTGACTACCGGGGAGAAGAAGCAGTACCTTCTCTCCCACAGCCAAATTTCTGTCTTTAGCTTTCCTGTTATAATAGGCAGCATGTCTCTTCCTGGCTTGTCTCAAATTTTCATTGGCAAGTTTCCAGCCAGTTTTTAAACGAGTGGTCAGCTCATTCACATATTGGTATGAGGATGTAATATTTTCCTCTGCCTTTTCATCAGTCCACGTTCTTAACAGCGTTACATATGGACCTTTAATTTTGTGGACCTATTTGTCCATGCACCGGTATGGTCTCTTCCACTAGAAGCGCTATAGTGATGATTTTTCTTCCCAGAATTATCATGCACAAAACGACCGCTACCAATTTTCCTCTTGGGGCTTTCTCCCCACTTAAAATTCTTGATGAGAGATTTCCTCTCTACATCTCTTCCTCCAGTTTGTTTAAGTCCGATTGAGGGATTTTCGGCTTATCCTGGGGTAAGACATCTTTTTGCACTCTCTGCATAGTGGCCATTGTAAAACAGTTAAGTGAAGCTTGTCCGTGAAAAGGGGCTTCCCATTCCCTTTGGTCCACTTTATCAAATTTATTTTTCTTTTTCATGTTCAGGCCTAATTTTGCCCCGTGGCGTGTCCAGGTCCTGATCAATGTTCCCACTTGTGGGTGTTCCCTCATGTGCTATGCTACACCTTTCTACAAAATTCTCAATGTCCCATCTTGCCTTGGGCCAATAATAATTGTGAGCCACCTTTTGGATGATGGTACCTATTTTCTCATGGTCCCCATCTGGTTTCACATGTAGGCTCCTTATTAATTCTGCCCTATATCTTTTAGGAAGTACCAGCTGTCCCTGACCTTTGGATCTAGCTCCAGTCTTCCTATACATCAACTTGTTTTTCATGTAAAAATCTCCCTTGCCTGGAGTTGTATGACAAGTTGACAATTTCCTGAAACAAGGCTTGAGGGTCTTATCCCCAGCCTGTGCCTTCCTCATCTCTTCTGGAGTGGTATTTAACATAATATCCTCCTCCTGTCTTGAGGTCGACCTGACCTGAAGGGTGGCCATATACACAGGTTTCCTTCTACAATGGTCAGTGTCATGATTGTTCATCTGACAATTCTTACACCACCTTTTTCCTTGGTTGAAAGATTTTCTTTCATCATATTTCCTTTCATCGAATTGTGGGATTTTATTTTTATTGTCATACCGTGGCCTATCAAACTGGTGCTTACCTTTATTTTGATCCCTAGGATCAAATTTATTATAGTTCTGTGGTGCCCTAAAATTATCTATCTGTTTCTTTTTATTACCTGTTACCTCTGCCTGAGCCGCTTGATACCTTTCAGCAACATTTAGCAACTCACCCAGCCTCTCTGCACCTTGTTCCATGAGAAACTTTCTCAGGTCTGGAGCCATGGACTCTCTTAATTGTTCTATAAGGACCATTTCCTTAAGATCTTGGGTTTTTCCCAGAGAAGTCCATTTCTCCAAGTATGTCTCTATTCGTGCAGAGAACTGGTGATAGGTTTCACCTGACAGTAGTTTAGCGTTCCTAAATTTTTTCCTATAAAATTCTGCGTTCTTTTCATATCTTAACAAAAGAGCCTGCTTTAGCATGTCATAATTTTCTTGATCACTTCTGCTCATTTTGGCAAAAAACTTCATAAGCTGCCCCACGAAGTCCTTGAGATAACTTTAAGCTCCACCTTTCTCTCTCTAACCCATACGTGGTAGCTAATAGTTCATACCTATTTAGATAGCTCTCTATATCATCGTCTTTCTCAACAAAATGATCTAAATGAAAATTCATAGCTGAGGTTGAGGCTCCCTGGCTAGCAGTGGCATCAGAGGCAAAGGGACTGGCACCATTTTCAGGAGCATGGCCTTGAAACTCAAACTCCCTTAGTCGTAACTCATGTTCCCTTTGTAATCTCTTCTCCTCCTTTTCTGCTTCCCTCTCTGCAGCTAATTTCTTCTCTTCTCTTTCTGCAGCTAATTTCTTCTCTTCTCTTTCTGCAGCTAATTTCTTCTCTTCTCTTTCTGCAGCCAATCTTTTGTCTTCTCTTTCTGCCTCCAATTTCTTAGCCTCAGCCTCAATCTGCAACCTCTTAGTCTCAGCCTCTAATTTTCTTTCGGCCTCTTTTTCTAATCTTCTTTCTTCCCGTTCAATATATTTGTCACATTCAGCAGTGACATAAGCAATCATAATTTGCCCGTCCATTCCTAACTCTTTCGCAGTCTGTACAGCAGCAGATCGAAATTTGGCCAGGTCCGCCATTTTCTAACAGATAAATGTAAACAATTTCTAACTAAACAATATACTCTGTAATTAATTATGTAATTACAACACAGGCACTGAGAGCTCAACCTTATTTAATTCCACCCAAGGATACCTTTTAATTCTTATAATTCCCAATATATATAACAGGAGAAAGTTCAATATCCCGGACCGGACCCCAATATAAGTGGTAAAGTGGGATGATATAAATATTTATAGGGGACTAGTGTACTGACTGAGATCAGCTGTGAAGGTATCTGTATCTAATAATGTGGAGTATTACAGATAACCTTACTTGCTACCACATATATATATCTCTCAGTCAGACCTATTCTGGAATATTGTGATGACTACGTTGAATGTCTAGGGTTATGTAAATGATGAAGTGTAAGTCACAACAACAACCGACAGATAAACAAGTTAATTTATTTCACAGCACTTTACAACACTGTGACACTCACACACATGTAACACTCTATAAGACTATCTTAAAAGAGTCAGTTTGAAAAGTCAAATATATATATGTATTAATTTCTTTACATAGAGATATCCTGATTCAACTACACAGTGAACCAGGAATCACAATCAATATTCTTACAAGTAGTATGTACACAGTTTATCAATTTACTCTTGTTATTGACATATTTTATTATTCTTATCTTATGTGTGTAAGTTGTGAAGTAGTAATATGAGTTAATACTGGTTTTGTTTTTCAAGCTAGAGTGTTGTTTGTCATCATGACTTCAAGTGTCTTATCATTGGGAAAAGTTCACAGTTCCTGTCAATTTAAACAGTTTATATTCCCTCTTTATTTACTGTCAATTTTAGAGGGGGGGGGGGGGCACATAATGTTGAGCTCCATGGCCACACTTTCTTAACTTTCGTGATGACTGCAGTAAAAGACTCCTCTGCTCGATTACTTCAATGAGTTCTGGAGCCACCTCACTGGTCGCTATCTGGACCCAGTAGTATGCTGTCAGCCTCAGGATTCAGTAACTCAGGCCAAATGCTGCCTCAATGACTTTTGACCACCGTCCCTGAAACAAGAAGGTTGTACCTCCTATTTCAAAACTAAGTCATAATCCATTTCCACAATGAGCACAATACATAACAAACACTTGTGTTCAGTGCTGTAGGCCACTGCTAGCTTCATCTGAAACAAATTACACCAGTATACTCCTTCCTTCTGGTTACTACGCCTCTGCCATTCCAGCATTATTTCTTCCTAGTCCATAAGATAGGTGTCAGTGTACTGTTTGGCAATCCCATGCAGTTTTACTTTTTTCCGACACCTCCTATTCAGGTTGGAGCAATATTTAGGCTTTTCTCAAGTTGGCCACTGAACTACACACACATATATATAGACATAAATCATCAATTCACATTCAATTTTCATTAAAAAGATATCAAATATTTCAGCTTACCACAATTCAATGGAAATAATAAACAGTTTCGTTGACTGGCAATGAATAGGCACAAATTCCGATCTGCCTCTTGTCCCAGGCTTTTATTTTAGAAAAAAAATATGCACTGGTGCTCAACGCACTGTTCTTAGTAGGTTTATTACAAGATGTGGCACGGAACAGACGCTCTGAACTGACTATATTGGCAGATCTAACCAATCATGCCATGTCTACACATCTTTTCAAAAAAGTACCCCTTCTATTCGTTTCCCATAACAACAGAAAACTAGTATTTGCAGTCCAACTAATCGTGTTTAGTCTTACATCTCATTCCCGCCAATCAAATAGGAGTTAACATGGTAGGCTATTTCCGTAACGTAATGTTTTTCAAACACGTTATAAAAAAAATTTTATGAGCAGAAATGATTTCATGCTGTCAGGCACCCCCACTATTGTATTTTGGCCATAATTATTTTATTAACAGACTAAAGGCGTAACACATAACATATTCTTGGCTAGCAAGTCCTGCCGTACAATAATATATAAGTTAAAGCGAGCTACATGGT
This sequence comes from Oreohelix idahoensis, assembly GCA_024509875.1. Lineage (NCBI taxonomy): Eukaryota > Metazoa > Mollusca > Gastropoda > Stylommatophora > Oreohelicidae > Oreohelix > Oreohelix idahoensis. The sequence goes on from JAMPIV010000616.1 coordinate 233,082, forward strand.
GGCGTTCAAAATATGTGTTTTCCAAAGATAGTCGTATATTTGTTTTTTACCACGCGTTCACTTCTATGTCATAGGGTGTCTTCTGTACTTTCAGGAGCTTAGATGTAAATCAGTAGAATTTCAGGTTTCCTAATAAGCATTTTTCATGTTTTAAAACCTGATTCTTGTAGTAGTTGTAGTGTTTTTCTGACACTGTTTATTTGAAAAAAAGTTAGTGCAGGCCTTACACGTGGGATTGGCGTTACTATTAATCGCGCGACGCGTGTAGTGTTGCATGCGTCCTTGCTTCCAGTCGTCCGTCTCTCTCTCCTGCTTTATCTGTCTTTTAGTTACGCCGTGTATGGAATGAATGAAATATTAAATCTAGGTCAGCTGCGTATCTCAAGGTTTTTCTTAGAAAGGCAGTACACGTTTCATTGAAGAAAGCGTGTAGTAATACAGTAGGCTTTTACTATCAACGTGAAAGCGTTACAATTTGCAGACGAAGTAGAAAACAAGGGGGATTTCGAGTACAGTCATTGTGACAGCACTGTTCTTTACCATTCTTCTTTCCTTTTATTAAATTTATTTGTTAGGCTTTGCATTTACGTTTTAATTTATATATGTGGATTAGAATTTCTCACGACAAATGGCACTATTGGTAGGTACGGCGTGGGTCGCTGTAACAGTAATGGACTTCGTCTCCTCCAGACTTGCGCAGAACATGACCTCCTTGTCACCAACACCATTTTTCGACTTCCTACCCGCAACAGGACCTCCTGGATGCACCCTCGCTCAAAGCATTGGCACCTAATTGACTATGTAATTGTTAGGAAGAAGGACAGGCAAGATGTCCGGGTGACCAAGTCCATGTGTGGTGCCGAATGCTGGACTGATCATCGCCTCATTGTATCTAAACTTAAAATTCGTATCCAACCAGCCAGGCGCCCTCAGGGGAAGAAAACTCAAAAGAGGCTGGATGTCACCAAACTAAAGAAGACAAAAATCAAACAGTCATTTACTGACACCTTAGAAGACCGTCTCAAATCTATCTCGCTAGACGGCCAAAGTGTGGAAACAAATTGGGCAGCCCTAAGTGAGCAGATCTACAACACTGCTACAGAGGTCCTGGGTCCTTCCATCAAGAAACAAAATGACTGGTTTGATGAGAACTCAGATGATATAAAGCAGATGTTGGCTGAGAAACACCATCTCCATAAAGCATATTTAAATGATCCAAAATCTACATCCAAGAAAGACGCTTTCAACAACATGCGTAGAATCGTCCAACATAAACTACGCCAGATGCGGGATTCATGGCTGAGTCATAAAGCAGATGAGCTCCAAGGCTTTGCTGACAGCCATGACTTGAAAAACTTTTACCTTGCACTCAAAGCGGTCTATGGTCCAACATCATCAGGATCATTTCCCCTCCTTAATGCAGATGGAAAAACACTAATTACAGACAAGGAAAAAATGCTCCAACGCTGGGCTGAACATTTTAATAATATCTTGAACCAGCCATCATCTATTAACGACGAAGCCATCATCCGCCTGCCCCAAATTCCTATAAATGAAGCATTAGATGATGTACCAACTCTGGAGGAACTAAAAAAGCGATTCGTCAACTGTCTAGTGGAAAGGCCCCTGGCTCCGATTCAATTCCTGTTGAGGTTTATAAAGATGGCGGTGCAGTTCTGATAGAGAAACTTCATATGATCTTCCAGCAAATGTGGCAGAGTGAAACCATCCCACACGATCTCAAAGATGCCTCAATTATACATCTATATAAACGTAAAGGTAATCGCCAAGACTGCAACAATCATCGAGGCATCTCTCTTTTATCAATCGCTGGGAAGATATTCGCCAGAATCCTTTTGAATCGCCTTACGGCTCATCTTGACAAAGGTCTTTTACCTGAAAGTCAGTGTGGATTCCGGAAAGAACGTGGAACCACAGATATGGTGTTCGCTGCAAGACAGCTACAAGAAAAATGCCAAGAACAGCACTGTGACCTGTACACAGCTTTCATCGACTTGACAAAGGCGTTCGACACGGTCAGTAGAGAGGGTCTATGGAAGATCATGGCAAAATACGGCTGCCCAAAGAAATTTATCACAATAGTGCCACAATAGTGCAGCAACTGCATGATGGAATGCAGGCTAGAGTTCAGGAAAACGGTGAGCTATCAGAGCCTTTCCCCGTCTCAAATGGAGTTAAACAAGGGTGCGTACTTGCACCGACTCTGTTCAGTATCATGTTTTCTGCTATGCTGACTGATGCTTTTAGAGACGGGGACACAGGAATCGACATTAGTTATCGTATTGATGGAAAATTGTTTAACCTTAGGAGGCTTCAAGCAAAAACCAAGGTCAAATCACACACCATCAGAGATCTTCTGTTTGCTGATGATTGTGCCCTCAATGCTGGCTCAGAGGCTGATCTGCAGCATAGTGTGGATAGATTCTCCGAAGCCTGCACCAACTTTGGGCTTACCATCAACACGAAGAAAACAGAAATCATGTACCTACCAGCTCCTGGCACAGTTTATACTGAGCCAGTCATCAAGGTTAATGGTGAGAAACTGAATGTTGTGAACAGATTCACATACCTTGGTAGCACACTATCCCAGAACATTGTCATTGATGATGAGGTGAACACCAGGATCTCCAAAGCCAGCAGCACATTTGGCAGACTATACACCAACGTTTGGCATCGAAGTGGCATTAGTCTACAGACAAAGCTGAAGGTGTACAGAGCTGCGGTGCTTCCAGTGCTGCTATATGCATGTGAAACATGGACTGTATACAGGCGCCACGTAAAGAAGCTAAACCACTTCCATACAGTCTGTCTCAGGAAGATAATGAACATCAAATGGCAAGACAAGATCCCGGATACCGCCGTTCTTGACAGAGCTGGTATCCCTAGTATTTATACTATTCTGATGCAGTCACAAATTCGCTGGGCAGGTCATGTAGTCCGCATGCCAGACCATCGACTGCCAAAGATACTCTTTTATGGTGAGATGCAGAAGGGTAAACGCTCCCATGGTGGCCAAAAGAAGCGCTTCAAAGACACGTTAAAGACGTCATTGAAAACCTTTGACATAAACCCAGACACATGGGAAGCTGCTGCGCAAGATCGAACTGCTTGGCGCACATCTCTTCGTAAAGGTGCAGCAGCATGCGAATCATCCAGAAAAGCAGCAGCGGAACAGCGGAGACAAGCTAGAAAGGACCGTGAAATAAAACCTTCACATGAAGCAAACATTTCCTGCCCACATTGTCCAAGATCTTTCCAGGCCCGCATCGGGCTCTTCAGTCACCTTCGTACCCATAGACTAACCTAACATATTCTTAAATAATTGGACGAACAGAGTGGTCTTCATCACCCGTGATGGACGAACGAACAACCAGTAGTCCAAAAGTGACCAAAACTCAATCTTGAGTGATATTGTCTTCCAAGGTATCTTCCTGCGCGAAAGATTACTCTTGGCAGAGATGTAGATAGAAGATTAATGACACTTCTACCTTAAGGGCGTTTCACAAGATATTTCCAGAAGTCACGAACAATGTTGCATTGGGCTGAACAATTGTTAACACACTAAATCTATTCCGTCGCTTTTTGTGAATAGTTTAATCCCTTCAAGCCCCCATTTGGTGTAATCCAACGAAATTCCTCTTATAAGCAATAGCTCTGTTTAGATGTAAATATATGTCTAGGTATGTGTGTGTGTGTGTGTATATATATATATATATATATATATATATATATATATATATATATATATATATATATATATATATATATATATATATATATATATATATATATATATATATAATATTCTGGCTCATACGTTTGCTTTCATACATATTTAAAAAACTGAATAGACTATGAATGTTTAGTTTTAAAACAACAGATAACGCATTTAATAATCAATTAGTCTTTAACAGTTACAATAAATATGGAAAGATTGGTGAAATGTAGATAAAAGTTTTCGTCACGGAGACGTAGGTGAGGATTTATCAAAATTCCGTTGCTTTCGCCTATTTTACAAGAAACTTAACTCTAGCTGAGTCCCGCAGCTGTGGTTCATCAATTCTGTGATGACGAAAGCCTTCTCCACTCTCTTCCACTGTAGGCTTTTAGAGTGGATGCTTCTCTCTCACACTATTGGCGTTAGTATCACAAATCGTCTGATGGCTTGTAAAATAGAAAAATAAATGCCTTCTGCTAAGTACATTTGTTTGGAACACTCTAACAGGCTCACGTTCCCGTTGTCCGCCCACCAATGTTAAACTCTCAGAAGAATTTAATTCTCGTGCACGCACAAAGTAATTCCGAGAAAATTGTTAAAATTCACCAATATTACTCAGACTTAATCCTCAGACTAACGGGAAACATATGTCTGCACAGTGAGAATATGATTTGTGCCTGAACTAACATTAACGAGTTACATACATCTCAAAAAATGATATGCTACACTTGAGGTACACATGATGTAATCATCACTTATTACTGCTCCAGTCAGAGTCCTGGGGTCACCTCTGGTGTCGGGTTTCCGCACGACTAGTCAGAAACAATCACCAGCTCTTGCAGTAACGGTTCATGCACATACTGTTTTCATATGTTGAGGCTACCAGTCTCATATATAACCACTTAGCAAGAAACCTGTAAAATTTACGTTAGTAAATAAATTATTCTCAACTTACCCCAAATTGGGTTATGCACAATCTCCTTGCACAGTTTTTTTTTAATGGACCACAGCTCTATATTAGATGCTTCGAAATCACTTAGGTCTGGAAATTAGAGTTAATTCCTCTGACGGCGGGTGTTCTGCGAAAGAAAACTTTTGCTTAATTCCACTATGACTTGGTCTGGGAAATTAGAGTTAATTCCTCTGACGGCGCATGTTATGCAAAATCACTGGCCTGGGAAAACTTTTGTTTAATTCCTCTGTGAATTATGATCAAATTCCTAAGTTTGCAGTCTTGTATTAAAAATGCAGGTTTACTTGTAAAATCATAAGTTGCCCAATACCCGATCTATTACTTATAGTTGTAGAATTTCTAAGTGCGATGTCTCTCTTTCTTTCTGGCTTTCTGGGAGTTGCTCGTATGAAGTTGAGTAGCTGTCTGTTTGTGTTCTTTGTCTCCGAGTTCTCTAGATCATATCTCTCATTCTCAGTTCAAACCACAGATTGTGTATCCGCCGAATGTTCCACATGAATGTCAACATTATGGCGGCCAACCAGGGCCTACAATATTTATGATAGCCTATGTGGCGTTTACTGTTCCAACGAATACAGGACGTTACATCTATGGTGGCCACAGAATCGACCTTTACATTTATGGTGAGCCAGCCTGATGGGGCTATTATCGTGCTGATGTCAACTTCATGATAACTGAAAGAACCCGGCGCTGCCCGGTAGATTGTTGACATTGCAAAATTTCCTGAGCCTGAATAGTTCAGAAGGCCAAGTTCCGGTACCATCGTTGTCGCCGTTATTTTGAAGGTCAAGTTCCGGTACCATCATTGTTACTATTGTTCAGAAGCAAGTTCAGATGTACCCTTCAGCGTTGGATCTTCTGATCCTCAGAATGCTGACTATAGTGCTTCATCGTTGCTGTTATTGACGATAGGATTGTCATAAGATAAGTGGCCTGTTTGTTATTGTGAACTGTGCCTTTGTATTGTGTCTGAATTAAGCCTTCCGCATTTACACATCCTTTATATGCTATATGTTTATGTGTTATATGTTTATATGTTACATGTTATTTATATGTTTATATTTCAGCGGGTTTTCGGTTGGGCGGTGTCTTGCGGTAGGATATCCCACTTAATCGAGGGCCTACTGTAAGCGTTCTGTAGGGACTTTTGCAAATTTCCCTCAGTGGAAATTGCTAGCGACATTTGTTGCTATTTTTGTTTAGTTGTGACGAGGTGTACTTTTCGTTGTTTTTATCATATTTTTTTTGGTTCTTTAGTTTTGATTTGATTTGTTTGTATTTGTCCGCCTCCTCTTTCTTTTGTTTAGTTCTATACTCCTTTATGCTTGTACATGGTTGCGTCATTTGTTTTGTTTACTTTTCGCAATTACCATTGCATCCTTTGTGACATTTTTTCTTTAGTTCCGCTTTATAGCTCATTTGATTTCTGCGAATGTTATCGTATTGTCCTTGATGCTTGTTCTTTGTTTATGTTATTCTCTGTTGTCATACGCTATATATATATATATATATATATATATATATATATATATATATATATATATATATATATATATATATATATATATATATTTAGTCATACACTATTAGTAGTATAATGTACTTGGGATATAAAATTGATTGATGGTGTTATTATTGTAAAGGTGATTATGCAGGTTCTTTATCAAAGACTTGTCTCCCACAGAGATTGGGATACAGTGAGGTGATTATACAAGTTCTTTATTAAGGACCTGTTCCCATTGAGGTTGGGATAAAGTAATTTATTATTTCAGGTTACTGATCTCATATTAGACATAATGTCTACACTACAATACTTTATTGAGCAAGGGAAATCCCTTGGTAAGGCTGGTGAGAAATTGGAGGAATTCGCGACTGTTGCATATGCCAAGGCACTGAAGTCGGAAGAAAAGAGACAGAAAATGGAAAATGAGCAAAAGAAAATGGAAGCTGAGAATTTAAGATTGCAGATGCAGGCAGATGAAAGGAAATTCCAGATGGAAATGGAAAAACAAAAAAGAGAAGCTGAGGCTGAAAATAAAAGATTAGAAATGGAGGTTGAAAGTAAAAGATTAGAAAAAGAGGCTGAAAATAAAAGGTTAGAAAGAGAAGCTGAGGAGAAAAAAAATCAAGCTACAAATGGAGAATGAAAAGATTAGACAGAGAAGCTGAGGGAAAAAAAATCCAGCTACAAATGGAGAAGGAAAGATTAGACGCAGAAGCCGAGGAGAGAAAAGCGAAAATGGAACATGATGAAAAACTCTTAGCTTTGGAGTTAGAAAAATTGAAGTTGATGAATATGGGTAATGCTAATGATCCAAATAATCAGTCAACTTCTAATAAGACAAATGCTACTACTTATAAGGCCAAGCTACCTGCTTTCAATTCTTCCAGTGATGATATAACGTTCTACCTGGACAGATTTGAACGGTCATGTCAAACTCATAAAGTAGATAAGTCACAATATGTTAATCAGTTGTCGGAGATACTTAAAGGTGAAGCTCTAAATATGTTAAGCATGGTAGATGAGCCTGACAAGAATAAATATGATGTTGTCAGAGCAGCCTTGTTTAAGAAATATCAACTTAACGAATACGGTTATCGTCTTCGCTTCAAGACTATGTTACCAGAAACTGGGGTAGAATTCTCAGAATTCATCTAAAAAATACGTCTTACGTTCACACGATAAATTGAGCTGTCTAAAACAGAACATACATATGAAGCCCTTATGGACTTATTACTTCGAGACAAAGTTATGTCATCTGTCAATGAGTCTTTTCTTGCCTTTCTACATGAGCGTAAACCTAAGAACATAAAATATATGGAAGAATATTGTTGCCAGTATGTCACTGCGCACTCTCATGTAACTGTTAGCAATTCTAAAGTTAAGGAAGGTTTGCCAGTTGCTTCTGCAGCCCCATTTGGCCCTAACTTTCTTCGTAAATTTCAAGGTGCTCAACACAACTTTAATAGGAAGAGTAATCGTAATTATGCTCAGAATCAAAGCAATCCATCTCATAATGGTTCTTCTTCGAAGAACTGGAGGCGATCTGACAGTCCTCGTTATTTTGGGTCCAGCAATTATAGAAACTTTCATAGGAGTAGTCACAATAGAAACTATCCAAGCCATTCTTCACGAAGACAACAAAGCCAAACTAATAAATATTCTCGTCAATGGGAAAAAGACAATAGTGACTATGGAAACTGGGATTCAAACCAGAACAATGGTTACAGTAGAGCAAACAATGACAATTTCAGAGGAAATAATAATCGCGGTTGATTTCTACACAACAAATATAGATCATTTCACCAGGCAAACTCTGTACAGCAAGAGTCTCAGGGAGCCTGTAATCAAGTGAACGATAATAAAAACTCAAATGCTATCACTTGTTCTGCTTTCGATTTTGGGTGAGCATCTCAATGCCCCCAATGCACAACATTGTTCGAACCGACTACTGTAACTACCTTGAGTTGTGGTCACCCTCTTCCCGCTCTTCCTGCTGCAGTTGCGCATGACGGGAGAGGATCTCTTATCTTACATAAAGGTCTAGTGAATAATAATCCAGTCTCAGTCCTTTTTTATTCTGGATGCACTACTATCGGAGTTAAGCAATCTCTCGTAGATTCTTCGTGTGCCACGGGAAAAGTGGTCAAATGTGTGACATTTGGTGGCACTCTGGAAAAGTATCCAACTGCTGTCATTCACATTGCTACTCCCTTCTTTACGGGAGATGTCCACGCGTGTCTTCTACCTAATCCTATTGCGGATCTTATCATCGGTCGTATTCACGGAGTTAAGGAATGCACCCCGCAGCAGATTGCTGCTTGGGAAGAACAAAATATCCAAGCTGCCAATGCAGTAGTCACAAAAGCACAAGCTCTTAATATGCCTCAAATTACATCGACTGTAAGTAATGAAGTGCATAGCCAAGATGGTCACTTGGTGATTTCGCGTGACTCTTTTATAAAACTGCAAGAAGATGATCTTTCTTTAAAAAAATTCTTCCTTCTTGCTAAAAAGGGTGATCCAAATCAGAACACAAATCGCAAATCTTGGATTACAAAGAAGAATGGTGTACTAGTGTGTATGGTACAAGACTCGACTACATCTGCGCATTCACAAATTCTTGTGCCCAAGAGTATGAGAGTCCAAATTCTGCAACATGCTCACGACTCTCAGTGTGCTGGACATATGGGGTTTTTCCGTACTAAGTCGAGAGTTCTAGCGGCTTTCTTTTGGCCATTTGTGAATAAAGATATACGCATTTACGCTGTGGCGAAAGTATCAAACATTAACATTTCCCTACTATCGACCACTGTGATGTAGCGAGGATTTTTATCCCGAGAGATTTACATACCTGACATTCTTTTTAAATATTGGAGTTACAAGCTAATTACAATGTGAACACAGATTACACTATTATTTTCCTACCTGGACTAAGTGATGTGAAATAGACAGATCCTAGTAACAGTAACGAAGTAAACGTTCCTCAAAAATAAGAGGATTAATCAGTCATTGAGGAACTGGGGCTTATTTTGCCAAAACGACCAACCCTGGATCTGATGTTTGATCCATGAAGATATGTTCCAGACGTTGTTAACTCAACAATTAGGTAAGAGTGAATGAACGTGGCCACGGTTGTCTGAAACGAGAGAAAGAAGGAATGAATAATTCTTTTATTGTATTATAATTGTACTCACTTTGTTTTGCCTCTCTTTTTGTTTGCTACTACTGTTATTTCCAGAATAGATTAATTAGGAACTCTGTTCTTTACAGTATAGTCAAATTCTATACCATAGTGCAAATCTTTTGATATTTTGGGGGTTAATATCTTCTTCTAACGGGATCTTGTCTCATCAGAGGGAATTGCACTTACGGGTCTATTTTCTTTATTATTTCTGTAAGATATGACTTTTATATTGTGCTATTTGATACTGACAGCTGTGAAGTTTTCTTTCTTAATGATAAATAAACTTACATAAACTTAATTACCTGTGTTGGTCAGATCGGCCCAATATCCCTACTTCATCAGTATAGTTTTCACGTTTGTGCGTCTAATTGTCGTCACTATCTGTTTGTGTGTATGTGAGTGGTTAATAGTGTATATGTTAATATATACAGTAAGGTAAACTGTGTCATAATCAAATCTCAGTCGTACAATAGGCTGGACAAGAGTATCTTCTCAATCCAGGGACAGACTCTACCTTCTCACCATTTCACTCGTGAAATCTATTTCTTTATCTTATCTCTCACTGAGTTACCACCTTTTCCAGTTCTATTCAGACGGGACCAGCATCTATCTTAATCACCTATCAAAAATCTACGACATCAATTATACAATAAAGTGTTTTAAAATGTCTCCCAGCAGTACCTGTCTCGATAAACGTGATGGCATCCTTTTTGCTGCAACCCTGTTACCGCACAATTTGGGGGAAAGGGGGGGTATCCGAACTTTCCTTAGCCTAAACATTCTTCCCCTCCAACCCTTTTTCATAACTTAAAGATCTACCAAAATATTTCCAATAATCAAGCGGTAGATTGCGATCGTCCTGCTACCAGCCTCTGCAATAGATGTTCTTGACTTCAGCACGTTACTTTCTGTGGAAATGTTGAAAAATATTACATATCTTCAAGTCAACATTAAAATGTTCTTTCCTTACATGAAGTTTCATCTTTGTCTTCGTTGTTTGCTCTCAAAAAAGCACATCTATCATTTATAAAGCTGACAGTCCGTCACTGGCTTCTATCGAAACCATACAGTTTCTTCCTCAACTGGTGCCACGGATTGCCTCCCCTTAGCTCTGCAGTAGTGGTCCACCAGTGGCTAAAACGCAAGCGTATCTAAAATGTGTAGTCAAAGTTGTCTACCTTCGCACAAGACTACTCTTGGTAGAGTTGTAGATAGAAGGGTAATGACGCTTTTATCCAAAGGGAGTGTTCTCAAGATAATTCAGAAGTCAAGAACAATGCGGCATTGGCAGGGCAATTGTTAACTTTTATACGTGATTCGCCGCCTTTTGTGAAGAATTAAGCAATGGTCTTTAGCCCGTTCAAGCACCCAGCTGCTGAATATATAGCGAAATTCCTCTTTATAAGTATTAGCTCTGTAAATGTAAATATCTGTCTAAATGTATATATATATTAAAGAGTATTGCTCATACGTTTGCTTTCATACTTATAATAATTGAATAAACAATTATTGTTATGTTTTAAAATACCATGTAACAAATTATGATGTTGTCAGAACAGCCTTGTTTAAGAAATATCAACTTAACGAAGACGGTTATCGTCTTCGCTTCAAGACTGTGTTTCCAGAAACTGGGGTAGAATTCTCAGAATTCATCTAAAGAATACGTCTTACGTTCACACGATAAATTGAGCTGTCTAAAACAGAACATACATATGAAGCCCTTATGGACTTATTACTTCGAGACAAAGTTATGTCATCTGTCAATGAGTCTTTTCTTGCCTTTCTACATGAGCGTAAACCTAAAAACATAAAATGTATGGAAGAATATTGTTGCCAGTATGTCACTGCGCACCCTCATGTAACTGTTAGCAATTCTAAAGTTAAGGAAGGTTTGCCAGTTGCTTCTGCAGCCCCATTTGGCCCTAACTTTCTTCGTAAATTTCAAGGTGCTCAACACAACTTTAATAGGAAGAGTAATCGTAATTATGCTCAGAATCAAAGCAATCCATCTCATAATGGTTCTTCTTCGAAGAACTGGAGGCGATCTGACAGTCCTCGTTATTTTGGGTCCAGCAATTATAGAAACTTTCATAGGGGTAGTCACAATAGAAACTATCCAAGCCATTCTTCACGAAGACAACAAAGCCAAACTAATAAATATTCTCGTCAATGGGAAAAAGACAATAGTGACTATGGAAACTGGGATTCAAACCAGAACAATGGTTACAGTAGAGCAAACAATGACAATTTCAGAGGAAATAATAATCGCGGTTGATTTCTACACAACAAATATAGATCATTTCACCAGGCAAACTCTGTACAGCAAGAGTCTCAGGGAGCCTGTAATCAAGTGAACGATAATAAAAACTCAAATGCTATCACTTGTTCTGCTTTCGATTTTGGGTGAGCATCTCAATGCCCCCAATGCACAACATTGTTCGAACCGACTACTGTAACTACCTTGAGTTGTGGTCACCCTCTTCCCGCTCTTCCTGCTGCAGTTGCGCATGACGGGAGAGGATCTCTTATCTTACATAAAGGTCTAGTGAATAATAATCCAGTCTCAGTCCTTTTTTATTCTGGATGCACTACTATCGGAGTTAAGCAATCTCTCGTAGATCCTTCTTGTGCCACGGGAAAAGTGGTCAAATGTGTGACATTTGGTGGCACTCTGGAAAAGTATCCAACTGCTATCATTCACATTGCTACTCCCTTCTTTACGGGAGATGTCCACGCGTGTCTTCTACCTAATCCTATTGCGGATCTTATCATCGGTCGTATTCACGGAGTTAAGGAATGCACCCCGCAGCAGATTGCTGCTTGGGAAGAACAAAATATCCAAGCTGCCAATGCAGTAGTCACAAGAGCACAAGCTCTTAATATGCCTCAAACTACATCGACTGTAAGTAATGAAGTGCATAGCCAAGATGGTCACTTGGTGATTTCGCGTGACTCTTTTATAAAACTGCAAGAAGATGATCTTTCTTTAAAAAAAATTCTTCCTTCTTGCTAAAAAGGGTGATCCAAATCAGAACACAAATCGCAAATCTTGGATTACAAAGAAGAATGGTGTACTAGTGCGTATGGTACAAGACTCGACTACATCTGCGCATTCACAAATTCTTGTGCCCAAGAGTATGAGAGTCCAAATTCTGCAACATGCTCACGACTCTCAGTGTGCTGGACATATGGGGTTTTCCCGTACTAAGTCGAGAGTTCTAGCGGCTTTCTTTTGGCCATTTGTGAATAAAGATATACGCATTTATTGTCGATCTTGCAAAATATGTCAAGAGGTCAAATCGAGAGGTCCACGGCATGCAGCACCTATCTAATCTGCGGACATTCCTATTCGGCCGTTTCAGAAAATGGCCATAGATATTATTGGCCCTTTTAAGATTAAGTCGGCCAGAGGACATTAATTTATCCTAACATGCGTTGATATGTGCACACGTTGGCCAGAGGCTATACCTCTTAAGAGCATCTCTACTGCCGATATCGCAGACGCTCTTTGGCTGATATTTTCTCGTTTGGGTTTTCCCAGAGAAATATCGTCAGACCATGGCACCCAATTAATATCAGACACTATGTCGCAGGTAATGTCTACTCTACATATTAAAAGGTCTCTGAGTAGTATTTATCACCCAATGTCTAATGGGTTAGTCGAACGTTTGAATAGAACACTCAAGAATTTACTTGGGAAGATAACTGAGGATCATCCTCTGGATTGGGACAGGGTTTTACCCGCGGCTCTCTTTGCATATAGAGAGGTCCCCAACGAACATACCGGGTTTTATCCTTTTGAACTTGTCTTTGGCGCGCGACCGCGCGGTTCTATGTCTTTGCTTCACGATCTTATAACTGCTGATAATATTAACGATGACACACAATCTTCATATGAGTATGTCATTGCTCTCAGGCAGAAGATTATCGAAGCATGCAAACTAGCAACTTCCTCATCCGAATTTGCTAAAGAAATGGCAAGGCAATTTGCAAATAAGAATAGATGCCTACGACAACTTTGTCCTGGCGACAGCACTTGTTTTGCTCCCTTGTAGGGAGAACAGACTTCTTATTGCATGGAAAGGTCCGTATACAATAGTCTCAAGAATTTCCGATGTCGATTCTGTTGTCGATATTGACGGAAAGCATAAAACCTTTCATATAAACATGCTCACGGAATTTCATGAACGACCAGACTATTTGCAGCCTATTTTCCAGGCGACGGTCGATTCTCCAGTCCCACATGGTCATTACTCATCTCTGTCGGTTATACAGGATGAGGAAACTAATTTCTCAGATGTTAATCTTCCTCTTCCAGTGATTCCACTTCACTCTACGGAATCATGGAAAAACGTTACTGTTTCTCCTAATTTATCTACTGAGGAACAGCGACAAGTCTTATCTATGTTACAAACATTTCAGGATGTCCTTACCGACATTCCTGGACACACACATGTCATTGAACATGACATAATACTTACTGACCATAATCATATCAGGGTCAGACCTTACCCAATCACTATTCATTTTTAGACACAGGTCGAGAAAGAATTGGATGAAATGATACAATTGAAAATAATTGAACCATCCACTTCAATATACTCTTCGTCCATGGTTATTGTTCAAAAGAAAGACAATAACATACGCCTTTGCGTCGATTATCGCAAATTAAACCAAGTTACGAAGTTCGATGCTGAACCTATGCCTTTATTAGAAGATCCACTTATTAGACTTTCTAATTCTCGATTCTTTACCAAACTCGACTTGTCGAAAGGTTATTGGCAAGTTCCTCTAACTGAACGCGCCAAACCTCTTACTGCTTTATCAACACCTAGGGGTTTGTTTCAATGGAATTTCATGTCTTTCGGCCTTATGAACGCCCCAGCTAATTTCGTATGCATGATGCGTCGAATTCTCTCATATCGTTCAGATGTCATTGCATACTTGGACGATACCTGTCTTTTCAGTGATTCTTGGGAAGATCACTATTTGGGTTTATATGAATTACTGTCTACTCTACGCAAGCATAATTTGACTGCAAAACCCTCTAAATCCTATGTAGGGATTAGTGAAATTTCTTTCCTGGGTCACCGTGTTGGTCATGGTCTCTTGAAGATAGAGGACCACAACACTTCTAAGATACTAAACATTTCTATTCCTAAGACGAAAAAGCAAGTACGTAGTCTCTTAGGTTTAATACAATTTTACGGAAGATTCATTCCGAATCTGTCTTCTATTATGGCACCTCTTTCAACCCTATTAAAGAAAGGGTCTCCTAATATGGTGCGCTGGTCCCAAGAATGCCAGTCTTCATTGGATCAGACTAAAACTTTATTCTCATCTCCCCCATCTTAAGGCTACCTACTACTGATAAGACTTTTGTTCTTCGTAGTGACGCCTCATCTACTGGGATCGGGGCGGCACTAATGCAGGAGTATTCAGAAACTCTGCATCCTGTGATGTATATCTCTAGGAAACTGAATGCGACAGAAAGGAATTACTCGGTTCCAGACCGTGAATTGTTGGCTATGGTTTGGTCAATCCTTAAGCTACAAAGATTTTTTCTTGGCGCGCATTTCATAGTGGAAACCAACCAAAAAGCTCTTACAGCTATTCAGAGTAAGAACTTGAAGAGCTCGAGATCCACTCGATATGCCATTGCTCTTCAACCTTTTCATTTCACGGTACGAGCTATCCGTGGTTCGGATAATGTGATGGCAGACATACTGTCTAGATGCCCACATGACTCCACTTAACTTTTGGGTCCTAGATTTCCTGATACACATCTAGACTTATGACAGTTCTTTACTATAACAATATATATTAGCACATTTGTTTTCACCTTAGAGTTGTAAATTAAGTGATTTCTTTCTCTGTTACCATCTCTGGTATAACGGAGGAAGGTTTAGTTATCACAATATAAGGGCCGAAAGTTCGCACGGCCACAGTTAATGGTTAAGAATGTATGTTTGATTACTGTATATTAGAAAATCTAACGGTTATCAAATAGAATTGTGTTATTTGTATTTTCTCAGCAAATCATTGATGTTCTGAGAGAATCTTTACATTTTGCCAACCATGACGTATTATGATGTCCATACTTACCCTTCGGACGACACTATAGCATCTATAGACTATAGACATCCGCTTAGACTATGATCTTGGACTTCATTGATCATCTACATAGTTAATATAGTATATAACATTGTATTAAAGCAGATATTACATTTTAAAATGATGTAACCTTTTGTTGTTAAAGTGATTGTATCACTATACTGCGGTACATTAAGATAATGACACCGCTGGTTTTTTGATGATTTTTTTTCATTGCTAAACATGGAAATAAGGTACTTGATGTGATATATAAAATTAACTTTTGCTTGCATTGTAACATTGCCAGCACTGTAGTGTACGTTGGTGGCACCTCCCTGGATATGTGTATACTTAGAGAAATGCTTTCTCTAATGTTCTGAGATATATTCTCACTTGACGCTCCATGCGTCGAGTTAGCCTCACATTAGACGTCATTTATTTTTGATACTTCTCGTCTGCGCATCATTCGTGCGTTATGAGCGGTAAACTGTTGTATCTTGCTCTTGGATGTATTTCAAAAAAAAAGTTTTATTTTTTTTCCGGGGGGTGCGGTAAACTGTTGCGGACAGTTTCGCTGAGTTTATAGTCAGCTAAATGTACCTGTTTAAGTTTGGAGAATTATTTGTTAGATTCTTGATCAAAGGGGAGTTAATCATTTTTTACTTGGGTTGAAGTCAACAGTGGTTGTTATCCCACTTGTCGTTTACCTGGCGGTCTAATTTTAGAACCGATGTCTTGTTACCTGACCATATATGGCTTGAATGGTCAGCCTTTCCTAGAATGTTTTCTGATAGCCCGCCTGAGCATAGCTCAGGAGTTTTGCGTCTCACGACGCATGCGCAAGTTTTTGTGGCGCGTTAAGGAAGTCTGTTTGTTAAGGAGACGAGCTGTGGTTTTCAAACGGTCAAGACGTGTTGGCATCTTTGATCTGGCTTTATGCCTAAGGAAGGAAAGTCCTCTGTGTGTGACCAAGATGTCTAAAGATTGTTTCTCCATGTTGTATTCTATGTGCCTAGGAGACGAGTGTGTTTTTGGTGTTTATTCTGAAGAGATGTCAAGGTAAATTATCCTTCAAATCATTTTCCTCTATTGCCAGAATTATGAATAACATTTGTTACCAGCTTAGGGACTTTTCCCTGGGCGGGAAAGAGTCCATTGAGAATACTAGGATCTGAGCTCTCGAATTTTGCTGACATTGTTTGTGTCGGGTCTGTGAATACCCGAAGAACTTTATATTATCTTGGACAAGGTCTGACGCACCTTGTTTGCTAAAGGAATACCACAGAGGCCACTGTATTTAGGGGCCAGCCATATTTTGTGGCCTGCTGTATACCAGAAAATGTATCTGACTTGCTGGTGTCAGAAGAGAGTTGGTTTAAACTCATATATTTGAAGACCCTCTGGCATTGCGGGGTATTTTGCTGTAGCTGTAGAAAGAGAGATAGATTGAGGTCAGCATCATATATGCACAGCTTACTGATGAACTGTCGATGCAAACTGTACTGAACTGTTGTCCTGTTTACGATGTCCTGAGTTTTGTCAAATGACTATTTATATTGATGTCGGCGTCCCTTGTAATCGTATTGCATTAAAGTGTTGAAAACGTCAGAGGTGTTACCGAGCTCCATGACTTTCTACGTTGTGGTGCAAGAGTGTGTTGTCCAGTAGATGACTGTCTTCCACGAACCTTTACACACCCATTCGCTCTCTTTGATGTCTACTCACGCACCACTACTGTAACACATCAACGCTTTGAAGACAAGACATGAATGTCAACATTATGGCGGCCAACCAGGGCCTACAATATTTATGATAGCCTATGTGGCGTTTACTGTTACAACGAATACAGGACGTTACATCTATGGTGGCCACAGAATCGACCTTTTACAAACTCATTGTATATTCCGGCTCTCAAATCGAACCAATCAAATCTCTCTAGCACTGGGTTGGGGTGTTTCATTTAAAATATCCCCTCCCGTGTTTCAAAATATTAAATTTAATATCCACGCGTGCGTGACCTCTTCATATCGTTGCGTCAGACTTCCGCCGGCATCTTGTGCACAACTGATAAACACCATCTGTGAACTCATTTGATGTCCAGATGCTACCTTTCGCCAATGTTGTCTCTCTAGAAGATTATCGTAATAATCACACACAGGGATGGTCCTGTGAAACGATAAACGCATCATCTTCTTCTTCTTCTTAGATCTTCAGCCGCCGACCGTCAAAGCAGTCAGTGGCCATCACGTCTGGTGGCGTCTTGAAGGGCAACAACAAATTGATTCCCACTTTGCTCGGTCGGTGGCCATCCTTCGTACAGTGCCCCAACTCTGGTTTATTCTTTGCATCTTAGCCTCCAAAGTCCTCCGGCAAGTTGTTTTTGGTCAGCCTCTCTTGTGACGACATCGGGGTCTCTTCTGAGGACATGGCCAACCCAACTCCAACGTCGGCCAGCTATGAGGGTGTGCATGTCCTCTTGCTTGCTCCGAGTAAGCAGATCTTGGTTGGTATGGTATTCGTCCAAAAGATTCGGTGAATTGTTTCAGGCAAGTTGTGTTAAAAGAGGACAATTTCGACATTTCCTTCTCTGTTACTCTCCAGTATTCAGCACCATAGGGAAGCACAGAAAGCACACAGCTCTGATATAATCTTAATTTAGTGCTTGTGCTGTACTGAGAGGACTTCCAGATGTTGTTTAGACTATAAAAGGTTGTTCTTGCATTGTTCATTCTGTTGTTGATGTCTTTGCTTGCTCCGCCATCTGGTGTTACTATGCATCCTAGGTATGTGAAGGTGTCTTTATGTTCCAGTTGTTGATTCCTTACTGTTTTGGGCTCAGGGTTGCTCACATTGAGTGTCATGACCTCTGTCTTCTTTAGATTGATGTTCAGGCCCACTTGCTGGCTATACTTATTAAGTCTATCCGTTTTTTCCTGGATGTGTTGATGTGAATGTGCTAATTGTGCAATGTCATCTGAAAATTCCTGATCTTCCAATGTAGAAAACGTAGTCCATCTTATTCCTCTTATACAGCCCTCTGTTGTCTATCGCAGCAAACAGTATATGACTGTTAAGAATAGAGTGGTTGATAAGTGGCATCCCTGTCGTACTCCTGTCTTCGCCTCAAAGGTTAAGTTGCTTTGCCCTACGCTACACGTAAAGTTGGCAAAAAGGTTTTTTTATGATTGACACTATGCAGCTTAGAATTCCACAAGCCTCAGTATTGTCCGTAAACTGTCCGTATGTATACTGTCAAAAGCCTTTTCAAAATCAGCGAAATTAATGTACAGCTGCCTCTGCCATTCTAGGCACTGCTCTATAATGTTCCTGAGGGTAAATATATTTATCATCTGTTCTTTCTAAATCATGCTTATTCTTTCACAAGTTTGTGGTCTGCTTTTGAAATTCTCTGTATAATTACCCTGCCTAATATTTTGCTGGGAACTGAGAGAAGTGGGATTTATCTCCAATTATTGCAGTCTACAAGGTCTCCCTTGTTAGGCAATTTGACAATTATTCCTTTGTTCCTGATGGTGATGTCCCTATTTTCCAGACTTGTGCAAAAAGTGGTTCTAGTAGTTTTGCTGCAAGCTCAGGGTCTGTTTTAAATAGCTCTGCATTTAAGAAACGCATCTACCACCTGTGTAATCTGCCCACCTCAGACTGCTATCTCAGACAGGACAGAAAATATTGGCTTCTATAGATGTCGATCGGGTGAGACCGTCTTTTCAAGATAAGAATCTCGCTCGCTGACCGGTGATAATGACTGGGTATTTTTACGATAATACCCCAGTTCACCTGGCGGATCGTAAATAAGTCTGAGGAGTGGTAAACAAGATAAAGACAGTCCCATAGCAAATGCTTCCGTAGTGGAGTGGAATGTTAGAGACTTCACCCTACTGATCCAGCATAAAGAGTAAATAATGGTGCATAAAGTATGCCAAATAATAATGATAGTGGAGAGACAAATAAGAAAATATCACTCGCACGGGAATGTAATGCAATCCTGTCGGTGTGGAATTGAGATCGAACAACCTTATCGTCACACTCATTCGATCATTATCTTACTTTTACGCTTGATCTAGCGATGTCCTCTTATTCTTGGTTCGTCACACACATATTGATTGTCCAGGCCATGTACCCTATGATTGAGAATCAATAAGATTAAGCCAGATGGTTTATTAATAGTTAAGCAGGTATCTTCTTTACACCAGCCAGCAGTTGGCAACAGACACCTGTCGAATGAGTCTGATAATCAGACAACAGATGGAATTTTAAGATAACGTGTTAGTTTTGCAAGCATGACTTGCACAAATACACGGACTATCCTTATGCCCTATTTGGACATGACAAGCTGGGAAGGTTAGGACAATGGGAAATATGACGGTAACTATTTCCAGGCCAGGTTGCTTAGGTAAAGAGGGATGTCAGTCGGAGAATAACAATCTTGATACAAATTAAGGCAGATAAATGATATAATCGACTTCCGACAAGATGGCTGGTTGTGATTCATAACGATTAATTATAACACCCTTGGAAGAGATTATCAGTAGCAATAATCTAGGACCGGCAGATCGCAAGATTTTGGTAAACATGGGGCAATATCTTAAATGGTCAAGTAATAATGTTCAGATGAGATTCAGGTAAACCCTACTAAAATCAGACTCCTTACCACGAGGATTGGTTAAGATTAGAAATGCAATACCTTGCATGATTAGGTGATAATGTTCAGAAGAGATTGTAAGCAAACCTTATTAAAATCAGACTCCTTATGGTTGGTTAAGATTAGAAAGGAAACAAAACTTAATTGAGCCTCACCCAAACAGAACCTTACGGATTGACATTTGTACATTATTATGATCGGATCTCTCTCCACACTGGTAGAACCTCGCTGGATGCCATGTGTGTAGAGGCGGAAATTCCGCTTGAACCAACCTAAAACATTTTAAGATTTCTGCACTGTATTCCATCTTCCTCAAGGCTAAATCATAGACAGCCAGAATAACTAGAAATATTTAGGATTCCTTTAGAGGACAAGCGAAAGAACGTAGAGTAGCTTTTAAAATTAACAGGAGTAAACTCAATACTTAACACCTCAAGTGCTAGGTAACTTACTCAAGTGTATTAAGTAAGAAAACTAACTCACCTGAAGGACGACGGCATCTTAAATCTGAAATATTATGGATTTATGTGCATCAAATCTGTGTATAAATTCGCTCAATCTATTGGAGTAAGTTGCAACATGTACATTTTATTAATTTATATTTGTATTTAACATGTATACGTTGCTTGTGGATGTACAGTAGCACATGGGGCTGGCAACATCATCACATAAAATAACTTGCCATATAAACCACCACTGCTAGAGCTTGTAATGCTTCGTGCGAGTTTCCTCACAAGGAACCAATAGCATAGGTAGCCCCAGGCTCCATAAGGAGCAAGGAGTGGATGCTGATAACTTAACAGTGTAGATAATTTTCATTGCCCACCTTTTTAGTTAAGTTTCATATGTATATTTATTCTACTACTACTTAGTCGTTCCCCTTCTACCATGAGATGTAGAGGTTTGGAAGAGAGAGCGCCAGACTATCCTATCGGCTGTCTTCCTCCTGGCCTGGTTTCATTCTAGTCCTCTGTCCTTCAAAGATTGTCTAATGTTGTCCTACCAGCGGACTCTAGGTCGTTCTGGGGGTCTGGATCTCTGGCTCTTTGTTTCCCATGCTTGTCGTGGTAGCCGATCTTCTCCCATTCTGCAGACATGGCCAAACCATCTTAGTTGAGATTGTTCTACTTGGGTCTGCAGGGGGTGGGATTTTAGGCCTTGACGTATCGTCTGGTTGCGGACCATGTCTCTTCTTGTTACTTCAACCACCTTCCTCAGATACCTCATTTCAGAGGTTTGACTCTGGCTTTTGTGGGTTGTGGTCATTGCCCATGACTCGCATCCATATGTCAAGACTGGGACATAGATGGAGTGGTATACAGCCATCTTCGTTTTCGTTTTCTTACCAACCTCTCTCTTGCTGAGGAATCCTCTATTTATGGCCTGAAAAAATCTCCCAGCTGCTGCTTTTCGAGTGGCCAACTCTTCTCTGATGCCTCCCTTTCGGTCTATAATAGCTCCGAGGTATTTAAACTGGTCGACCTGCTACAGGACCTGCTCTTCCAGCTTAATCTGATGTAGTCTTTCTTCTCGTGATTATCACCGTGGATTTTGTTTCAGAGCTGCTTATGACCATCCCTCTCTTCTCCAGCTCTTCCTTCCAGACTTGCTGGTTTGATTCGAGATGTGCCTCTTATTTAGCAATCAGGGCAACATCATCAGCAAATGAAATACAGACCTGGCTCATCTTCCAGTACCCCACAGAATACTTTCTTGTTCTCTCCTTACATGCCTTGATGACATCGTCCATGAGGAGTATGAAAAGATAAGGTGACAGGATATCACCATGTCTTACACCAGTTGTGGTCCTGAACTCTTCTGATTTATAGTTTGCTGTCCTCACATAATTTCTGCAAGACTTGTAGAAGCTCTGTATAGCATGAATCAGAGGTGCTGGAATGTTCTTCCTTGCCAGTCAGTGCTAAAGTTTGCTCGCGAGGACCCTGTCAAACGCCTGTTCCAGATCTATGAAACAAAGAGGGATCTCACTCTTATACTCAAGGGCCTTTTCACTCTGCTGTCTGTGAAGATTATGTCTTGCGTACTTCGGTTTGCTCGGAATCCGCACTGGACTTCATCCAGTTGTGGCTCTGCTCTAGGATTCTAGAGAAGATTTTACCAGGGACACTGAGAAGGGATATGCCTATGTGGTTTCCACACTGTCGATTGTCCACCTTTTTTAAAAATCGGTGTTATGATGGCAATCTCCCAATCCTTTGGTATGACCTTGTTGCACCACGCTGCCTGTAGGACCCTTACTTAACCATTTCTGTTTTACCATTATGCCCTGGCTGCTTTGCACTTCTTGATTTTCTCCAGTGCTGCCTTCAGTTCTTCCATCTTTATGTCATCTTCATCACCATTGGGTTTCTCTTCTGTGCTAGTGGTTATCATTTCTGTTGCTTGACCTTGTTCACCATCAAGAAGTTTTGAGAAATATTCTTTCCATCTTTCCATTACTTCCTTCGAGGCAGTAAGCAATTTGCCTTGCTTGTCCTTTATAAATTTGAGAGGGCATTGTTTTTCCTTCCTCATATTCTTTAGGGTGTTATGTAACAATTTATGGTTTTCTTGCGCATCTTTTCCTAGCTTTTCTCCAAATTCTTCCCAGGACTTCTGATTTGCTGCTAGCACCTTGTTCTTTGCTTCTATTCTGAGAATCACATGTTCTTTATATTTCTCTATTTGTCCTGCTGTGCTTTTAGCTCCTAAGTATTGTTTCCATGCCATTTTCTTCTCTCTTATTTTCTCTTTGACTTCCTCTGTCCACCAAGGTGTCCTCTTTCTCTTGTTCCCAAGCTGGACTTCACCACATGCTTCTGCAGCAGCTGTCTTTATGATGTCCTTGAATTTAAGCCAGAGTGTTTCCAAGTCATCAGGTTGTTCTTCTGTGTTTCTCACCGCTGTAGCAATAAGCCCCCAATATCTGGTCTTAATTTCTGGCTCTCTCAGCTTGTAGGTCTTTATGCTCATTCCTCCCTTTCGTTTACTTTGTTTCTTGCATGACGTTTGGCAGTTCCTAGGCTGGGCAACTCTTTCAGTTGTTCTTTTGATTGTAAGCAGTTAGTGATCACTTCCAATCTCTGGCCCCCTCCAGACTCTAGCATCCCGAACATATTTGAATGAGGTCCTCCTAACTATGGCATAGTCGATCACTGACTTCTCATTCTTTGTTGGTTCACATCTAGTGTATGCATGTATGCGCTTATGGGGGAACTTTGTGTTTGTAATTATCAGATTCTGCTCACTGCTGAATCTAAGGAGTCGCTTTCCATTGTCATTGAGAGTATCTTTTCCATAACTTCCGATTACTCCACCCCATCTAGCATGGTCATTTCCAACTCTGGCATTGAAATCTCCGAGCATGGTAATTTCATCTAGGCAGTCATCCACTGTCTTTTGAAGCAGCTCGAAGAATTCCTCCTTGTCCTCTGCTCTCTCATCCTCATTTGGCCTATACACTATGACCAGGTTGACTATGGTTTCTCCTTCTTTTAGATTTACAACCATAATGCGCTCCGAGACAAATTTCCATCCCTTGATACTATCTTTTTGGTTTTTGGCCACAATGCAACCCACGCCCCATTTAGCTCTTTCAGATGTGGGTACACCACTGTAGAGCAGCGTGTCGCCATCGAGATCCATGACTCCTTATCCCTTTTTCTTCGTTTCCGTTATAGCCAGGATTTCTAGTTTTGCTTTCCTCATCTCTTCCACCAGCTCCTCTTCTTTCCCATTTATACTTCTTGTGTTCCAAGTTCCATAAGTCGTAGTACGTATTCCGTTCCAGTTCGTCGCCTTTTGAATCAGTCCGGTTTTCTCTCTTGTCGTTCTCGTAATCAAAAGTTTAAGCAAACAGGTGATTGGCCTGTTGCGCCTTTGCATGGTGAGGGGCTGCCTCCTTACGGCCTCCATGCAGGCCGCCCTCCTCCTTTTTCAGCCGGGCTGGGGTCCGCCTAGCCGGAGTTGACTGATTCCTATCTAGGGTGTGGCTCTGTGTGTTTAGTGATGGAGTAAGGCAGAAGGGTTTCCTGCTACTGCCTTACTTAACATTCCAAGCTCAATATTTGTTAGGTGTACTGGTGGAGTTTGTACTTACGTTGTCGTGTACATTCAGTAATTATATTGTGTGTTTAAGTGGTATGATCTCTCGTTTCTTCTGGCTATCTTGTAAATACGTTAACGGGTATCCATTGTTTTCGTCCGTCTTCAGTCACGCTTTGTATATATCAATCTATCTCTGCTCTGATCATGTCTGTCATATTTTCACCGTGACTGTTAGTTGTCGTTCCGTTTAGTGTGTGTCTTTTCATCTGTGGAGTGTTCATTTTTGCCAGTGTAAACATTTGTATTAGTTAGAATATAAAGAACGGAAATACTGTCATAGTACAGCACCAGGTGGGTGTTAGTAAGATACTGTGGTGAAAAAGGTGTCTTATTTTTCAATTGTGTGGCGTAACTGGGTATGTGTTATTTGTTTAAAAAAAAAGAAAGAAAGAGTTCAAATGTACTGAGTTGAAGTTGGGGGAGACAAACAGGTGAGCTGAGCTCACATGTCACGCTGTTAGTTCGCGCTTGAGTGAAAATGTACTGGGTTGAATTGAGAAACTATAATCTCGGACATTGTGTATCTGGCAGGGCTTAGGACGGGAATTATGGGGTGCCGCTAGTGTGTCCAGGGGGTTTTTGGTCCTTGTACCGGGATTGTATGAAGGATAACGGATTATTCTCTTCATGGAAGACATTCCATATATTATTCAGTAATCTTGATAATGAAGAATCGAAGGATATAAGATTTCGTCACGGTAAAGCTATCACCGTCTATGAGTGAGCCCGATCAGATTCAATATTTATTATTAGCATCAACGGGCATATGTTTGCCATTATAACTTTGTAACGATTCGCTGTTCATGCGATCAGATTCAATATGGATTATTAGCATATGTTTTGCCATTATGACTTTGTAACGATTCGCTGTTCATGCGATCAGATTCAATATGGATTATTAGCACCAACGGACATATGTTTTGCCATTATAACTTGTAACGATTTACTGTTCATGATATCAATGTTGCTGTAGTCAAAAACGGTGTATGCGTTGGAAAACTTATTCATCTTACCCGTTGGTCTATTTCCTGACCTAACGTTACTGTTGTTTGGGTGGTATCAGCGGTAAACAAACCTAAGGAACTCACAACATTCGTCCATACATATTAAACGACTGTCGGCCACTAACAGTAAGCCCGACATTGCTGACGTCAACATTGTCAGCTGTGCCAGTCAGTAACACTAACCTACAACACCCCCCATCCCCCACCCCAATACATCAGTAACAGGCGTGCTGCTGCCAAAATATTATAGTCTCGAAGAGAAGGAACAGCACAACTTCACGTCTGCCCCATTGTGACTCATTTTTATAAATTCATACTTAAACAAAGCTACTAGACTAATTTTTTTGCTGAATCACTTTAGCTTGGAGCTTTTAAAACACGAGAGAAAACTTACTTTCTCACAGAAGTGGGCGGAGAATACTAAGGTTGTAGCAACTTAGATGATTCAGTTGTTATCCTTGCCATTCTATAAATTCCTGTGAGACTCCCTGAAATGGAAACATCAATTTATATCTCTGCCAAGAGTAATCTTGAGCGAAACCCTCATCCTTTAAAAGGAGTTTTGTCATTAATGGCCCACTACTGCATAGCAGGGGATACAACCCACGACAGCAGCATATTCCACATCTCAATTAGTGTTTTCTATTAGAATCTAAGAACTGTTAATGCTAGCGATGTGTAAAATTATATATCCGGTTTTACTAAAACAACCATAGTAACGTTATAACTAAACGCTCCTTAAAATTAATTTCAAAATTGGTTCATCTGAATGTAACCAATCCGGTTTCAGCATCGTGATCTTTATGACCTTGATAGATTTTTGAAGGCCTTGATACATCTAGCCTTTTTGTTTAATTTTTTTTTCTCTTTCATTTACCATTTTCGGTCAGTGCATGCTATGTCGGCGTAGCTAGCAGTCCTTTTCAGGTCTAGCCCTTGTCAAGGCTTTACCGTGTCATGAAATAAATACTAGGAGTCCTTTTCATAGCTTGGTATTTATCATCACTGAAAAGAGTTTACAGAGCTATTTTTTGGAATAACAATTGCGCTATGAATGTTGTTGTTGATGTTGGTGTTTGTCACGGCGCTATTTCGCAGTGCATCGTTTGTACGAAAAGTTAGCCAGGCAACACCGGGGATATCTAAACCGGCGAGTCAGGTGACTACCGGAAGCCGGTAATTCAGGCGCGAAATGAGTCAGTGAGATTTCAGCCTGTGTTCGAGGAGGACGTATATATACTTTCCCTTTGTCAGCAATCTTGCTGTGAAGTTCACGTGATGGACTATTTGTGCTGAGTGCTTGCCATATTCGGTCTAGGTGGATTGTTATGTGATTAGTCTAGTACAGTGTAGAGTCTAGATTGTACAACTGTCAGGCCGTTAGTTTATAAGTTGACAACGATTTGAGTATTTCTTTGTCACAGTTTTGTATTGGCCGTGTGAGGCCTTATTGTTATTGTTCATAGCATTTAAGGGAAGTACCTGTAGAAGGTGTTGATTACTTATGTCAGCCATTGTTGTGTGGTCATACTTCTAGATGAACGAGCTTATAATTGTTATTATAAATCCACACTGTAGTGGTGCAACCATAATGAATTGGTTCTAACAACTGAGGACATCGCCTATAGAGTTGTTCTGACAGCTGGGGAGCTCTTGTCCGATTTTTTTAAAGGCCGTGGCCTATATCTTCATTATAAAGGCTAGACGTTATGCACACAGAATGATAGAAGGTGATAGGAGCATTGTGTTCACGCCTTCAGGTTTCACTTCGGTCACGGCGGTGTGTTGTTTTGGTTGGTCAGTGGGCAGTGGGCTGTTTGCGTTCTGGCGGTGGCCCGCGCGCGGTAGTTGACCTGGATTAGAGTTGGGTCACGGTGGAAGGTTGGTGTTGTCAGTACAGATAATAATTGACAGTTATTGGAGGACTTCTGGTGTCGTGTATTGTGGTTCGCACTATTGACCTGCCATTGAAACATCATTTTTGATGATGCGTAGATGGCAGAGCGGATAGTGTGATTCGCTTGCATGGCTAGGCGGGGTTGTCGCACGGAAGGTCCAGTGTTCAAATCCTGGGTAAGCCACTCATGTCTGTTGTTTTTCTGTTGTCTGGTGTTCTACTTCTTTATTTCCTGCGAGGGCCTGATAACATACCTTTATATTTGTTTCATATTAATTTCATATTAATTTACTGTTTACAGGCCTCAGGTTTCCCTCCCTTATTTGTAATAAATGTTTGTACAATACCAAACCTACCCACTATCCTGTTCTCACTGTTCTAGTCTACTATCATTTACTGTACACAGTATTAAGGTCCTAAGGGTCTTGTTGGATTCGGCCTATACTGCTTGATAGAAATACAACAGAAGTGATTGCGTCATTAATAGGCTGAACTGCCCATGGAGGACTTCTGGTGTCGTGTATTGTGGTTCGCACTATTGACCTGCCATTGAAACATCATTTTTGATGATGCGTAGGTGGCAGAGCGGATAGTGTGATTCGCTTGCATGGCTAGGCGGGGTTGTCGCACGGAAGGTCCAGTGTTCAAATCCTGGGTAAGCCACTCATGTCTGTTGTTTTTCTGTTGTCTGGTGTTCTACTTCTTTATTTCCTGCGAGTGCCTGATAACATACCTTTATATTTGTTTCATATTAATTTCATATTAATTTACTGTTTACAGGCCTCAGGTTTCCCTCCCTTATTTGTAATAAATGTCTGGAAAGTTAATGTTGTGATAGGGTGGTCAATTATTGTTAGAAGAAGTGTCACAGGTGTGCAGAGAGGTTGCGACTGGCGTCCGGCATTATATTTTGAGATGTTATAAGGTGCGCATTGTGGCTTGGTGCTAGGAGGGTGGTGATCCAGTCGGAGCGGTGGGGGTTGGTGTGACATATGTCGGTAGGTGGTTCGTGAAAGATGTGGAGGAGAGTGGTTTGGCAATGTTTGTCGGTGGTAGTTTGGCCTGAGTGACTGACTGTGTTTGTCGTCGGGAGGGAGTGGTTCGTCAGTATTGGTTGGTAATATTTGTCCCGAATGGCTGGCTGTGTGTATCGTCGAGGGGGGGGGGGGGGGGGGAAAGAGTGGAGATCGTCGGGATTGGTGGATTTTGGGAGTGTAGATATTAGTGGTGGCGTCTCGGGATGTGTTCGACTGCTCGTGGTTGGATAATGGTCTGGATCAGTGCAACCAGAGTAGATTGGTTCTTGA
This sequence comes from Oreohelix idahoensis, assembly GCA_024509875.1. Taxonomy (NCBI): domain Eukaryota; kingdom Metazoa; phylum Mollusca; class Gastropoda; order Stylommatophora; family Oreohelicidae; genus Oreohelix; species Oreohelix idahoensis. Next base: position 261,553 of record JAMPIV010000616.1, read on the forward strand.
CATCGTTGTTCTCGTAGCCAACCTGCAGCAGTGTCATCTGTCGTACTGCTCTACCTAACTGGGAACATTGCCTTCCGGGGTTCTTGTCGGGTTCTGTCGGTTTCACGCCATATCGGTGTGCCTTTCCGGTGGGAGGCTGCCCATGCCCTTTCTTGGCCCTAGTACAGCTTGAAGGGATGCCGGTTGCCGAAGCCTGCTGGTCTGAGGGGTCCTGGAGTACACTGTGATGAAGACTGCTGGGTTCCTGAAGTGTTGCAGTGAAGTGAACTTTGCTTGGATACGTATATAATACGCATCACCGTGCCAAAAGACATTATCGTTATTTTCTGGCACATAGACTTGTGAAGAAGTTTGGTTATCTGAACATTACTGTGGATATACAGTCGTAATTCCTGCTGTGGACAGTGCAGAGATAACACAGTGAAGAACATTGTTGTACGTTTTCAAGTGTGGAGACGTGTTCGTGCCGTTTTCGTATACCATCTTCTTTGTTTGAGGAGCTACGTGGAGGATCATCGCTGGATCGTCAGTTAAGATATTGTTTGTATATCTGCGTATGATCTGTTGTATTTATGTTTTCTTTTCTTTTGTGGTGTTTTCTTTAAATTCTGTTTTCTTACTTCACAATTTTTTCTTTTGGTCTATCCATCTGGTACAATTTATCGTACAGTCGGGTCTTTTAGATTAGTGGGATATTTCTGTTCGGGTCGTGTTAGGTTAGCACAAAGCAAAAAGCTTGGTTCTGTTGCTACGTCTGTTTCTTGAGGTTTGCTTATTGGTTTGTTGTTGTTTTCTTTCCTTGTGTTTTGTTCTGTGCCCTCGCTTTCTTTGTAGAAACTTAGTCTGTGTCTTTTAGGGTGTTAGTTAGTAAGGTGGGATCTGTCACTCTATTTCCTAGCACTTGGGGGATACATAATATATACTTATATATGCATAATAAATATTGGATATGTTATATTATTACTTATATGTTATTTAGTTTATTTTGATTGCTGTGATTTAGTTGGTAGCTAGTGAAGGAGATAGCCGTCATCACCGCATTGTTAATTGTAGTTGTCGTTGAGTCTGCGGTATTTATTATTATATTCGTGTGTTCAACGGTGGACGGGTGGCGAGTTAATTATTCCCTTTCTTACTTGTGGGAAAAGATTGGATTAGACTGATTCCTTTCTATGGTGTTGCTGTGTGTGTTTAGTAATGGAGTAAGGCAGAAGGGTTTCCTGCTACTGCCATACTTAACATTCCAAGCTCAGTATTTGTTAGGTGCACTGGTGAAGTTTGTATTTACGTTGCCGTGTACATTCAGTAATTCTATTGTGTGTTAAGTGGCGTGATCTCTCGTTTCTTCTGACTATCTTGTAAATACGTTAACGGGTATCCCTTGTTTTCGTCCGTTGTCAGTCACGCTTTGCATATATCAATCTATCTCTGCTCTGATCATGTCTGTCATCTTTTAACCGTGACTGTTAGTTGTCGTTTCGTTTAGTGTGTATCTTTTCCCCTGTGGAGTATTCATTTTTGCCAGTGTAAACATTTGTATTAGTTAGAATATAAAGAACAGAAATACTGTCATAGTACAGCACCAGGTGGGTGTTAGTAAGATACTGTGGTGAAGAAGGTGTCTTATTTTTCAATTGTGTGGCGGTGCCACAACCTTACAGTTCTGAGGTGGCATAGCACCAAGAGGTATTATCAGCTGATGAAATACAACTTTCGACTATAGTAAGGGACTTTTTGTTGTATAACAGAGACTAAGTGGTCGGAAGGACCAAAACCTAGAGAGTAAGGAGACAGTCGTCAAGTGGTGAAGTGGATTATATTTATACATTGAGAGGTGAAATGAATTATATTTATACATTAAGAGGTGAAGTGGATCATATATACATGCATATGTTTGTACTTTGAGAAGTGATATTGCTATTTATATATCATTACTGCATACTTGGTAAGCAGAAAGGTATCTATTGATTTAAGTGAGGTGGTTTGTGGTATATGTTATTGAGTAGCTGCATAGTGAGAATCTATAGCAAAAGAAGCAGAGTCATAGATAGTATTGAGTATTGTGAATGTATATCATGGACTTAGACGGTTTCATTCGGATAGGCAAATAATGTAGGTACACTGGGAAAGAACTAACGGATTACGCCAAGGCAGAATACCACTCAAAAGAGAATCAGGATGCCTTAAGAGATTTACCTGCCGAAGAACGAGAACTCAAAATGTCAGAGTTAGAATCACAAGAAAAGAAGATACAAGAAGATAGAGAATTTCAGGAAAAGAAGATGGAACGAGAATTACAGGCAAAGAGGACAAAAGAAGATAGAGAATTTCAGGAAAAGAAGATGAGAGAGGATAGAGAGCAAGAATTAGAGAAGGAGAGAATGAGGATTGATAAGGAAATACAATTGAAGAGATTAGAAGTGGGTGAGAGTAGTCAGAACTCGACTCCGAGGGAGTCTCGTCGTCCCTTTATTCTGCATCTGCCAAATTTTAACGACAAAATCGACAGTTTAGATTTTTTCCTTGAGAGGCTCGATGCCGATTGCGTGGCCTGGAAGGCAGACAGAGATCAGTGGCCATCTCTGTTATCCCCATTGCTAGTGGGGCCCGCAACGGAGACATTTTATAGCATTCCGCTGGAAGAAAGGGCGGATTACGACTAGGTGAAGGAACGGTTGCTTCCCAAGTTCCGTCTGACGGCTGACGGATACCGGATGCGCTTTAGAAACACGATGCCAAGTGCAGACCAAGACTTCGAGGACTTAATCTCGAAGATAAAGCTTCTGCTCAATAGATGGATTGAGTTGGAAGGAATTCCAAAGGACTATAATGACCTGGTTGACCTTATGTTACGAGACAAAGTGTTGTCGTCATGTTCAACTGGGTTGGTAGCTTTTTTCCAAGAGCGCCAGCCAAAAGACATTGATTCTAAGGCCCAATTGAGGCACCATTATGTCCTGGCCCATCCGGGCAAATCCATCTAGAAGTCCGGTCAGTCTGACGCCTTAATTGCTAATGTCGGCAAGGTACAGCGTAAACCGTGGCAAAATCAGTCAGGCGACGCAGACAGATACCAAGAGCAGAAGTACGATAGACCCTCCAGTCCCAATCAACCATGCAGAGGGAATTATGGAAAAGTGATAGCGATGGAGGAGAGCGCCAAACGAGAAAGCAGGTACGGTTCGAGGAGTCTCGTGACGAAGATCGGTTTTCATTCATTCATAACCCTCCACTCCCAAAGGAGTATAGGCCATCAACAAACACATGCCAAGTCCTCCTGTCACGTGCCATCATCTCAAGTTTTTTCCACGCTTTTCTCATCATTTTCGCCACTGTTTCCAGCTCTCTTCTCCATGTGCTTCTTGGTCTACCTCTGCCTCTCTTGCCCTGGGGTTTCTTAGAACAAGAACTGTCTTGTAATGCTTTCAACAGGTTTCCTCAGTGTGTGTCCTACGCATCACCATCGTCTTCATCTCATCTCTTGTTCCACTGGCACTTGTCTAGTTCTTGTCCTCAGTTCCACGTTGGTAACCTTGTCCTACCATTTTAATCCCTCTATTCTACGCAAGCTCCCATTTATCAAAGTCTGTAGCTTTTTGGTTGTTGTCTTTGTTGTTCTCCATGTCTCAGAGCCATACAATAGGACTGACTTCACATTTGAGTTGAAGATTCTTATTTTCGTGTTGGATCCGATTTCTCTTGATCTCCATATATTTCCCAATGCAATGAAAGCTCCTCTTGATTTTTGAATTCTTAGTTTGATATCACTGTCTGTCCCTCCAACTTTGTCTATATTGCTGCCAAGATATGTATACGATTCTACATCTTGTATTGGTGTTTCTTCAAGTTCAACCCAGGTATCATTACCTGCATTTATTCTCAATATTTTTGTCTTTTCCATGTGTATTTTCAGACTCAATTGCTGTGACCTCTCATCGAGTGTTTTCAATTTGTCCTGCAACTGATTACCTTTATGGGACAGAAGAGCCAAGTCATCAGCAAAATCCAGATCATCCAACTGCTTAGTCAGAGTCCACTGGATTTCATTTCTGTTGTGTGTTGTCGATGTTCTCATAACCCAGTCTGTTGCTAGTAAGAAAAGAAATGGAGATAAGAGGCATCCCTGTCGCACTCCTGTTCTTATCCCTAACGGTTCTGTAAGCTGTCCTTCATGAAGAACTCTGCATGTCATGTCTTCATATGTTTCCTTTATTAAATTAATGATCTTCAAGGAAACTCCATAATGCGTCATCAATTTCTAAAGTTATTCTCTGTCTACAATGTCAAATGCCTTTTCGTAGTCCACAAATCCGATGTATAGTGGTGAATTCCGTTCCAGACTTTGTTCAAATATTATTCTCAAAGTGGCTATCTGGTCTGTACATGATTGGTTTTGTCGAAAACCTGCTTGTTCATCTCTCAGTTTCTTGTCTATGGACTCTATAATCCTGTTTAATACTTTTCCTGGCACTGATAGTAACATTATTCCTCTATAATTTGTGCACTCTTATAAATTTCCCATCTTAGGCAATTTAACCAGATATCCTTCCTTCCATTCTGCTGGTATCTCTTACTTTTCCCAGACTGTACCAAGTAATTATATAACATATCTGTAGCCGTGTCGATATCTGCTTTGATGGTCTCTGCTGGAATGCCATCAGGTCCAGACGCTTTTCCATCTCTTAGAAGCTTTATGGCTTTCTTTATTTCTTCCTTCGTTGGTCTTTCACCGTTAATTTGTAGCTCTTCTTCTGCTGGCTGGATGTCCGGTGGGTTTTGTGGAGCTGGTCTATTGAGAAGGTCCTCAAAATATTCTGTCCACCTCTTCATTTGCTCTTGTATATTGCTGAGCAGTTTTCCATTCTTGTCTTTTATGAGGCAACTTGTTTGCTTGTATTTCCCTGTTAGCTTCTTTGTGCTGTTATACAGTTCTCTCATATTTCCTTTGGCTGCAGCATCTTCTGCCTCTCTTGCCAACTCCCGCATGTCTCTTTTGATACTTCTTTTTACTTCGTTGTTTGCTTCTGTGTACACTTCTCGAGCTTTGGAACTTCTGGTTTTGCCTGTGTTTAAATCAGCTTTCTTGTTTTTTTTTCTGTTTTTTATCTTATTGATGGTTTCTGTTGTTATCCATGTTTTTTGTTGTCGTTCCCTTTTCCCTAGTATTTCTTCACATGTCTCTTTCCATACAGTTTTGATTTGATGCCAAAAGTCTTCTGTATTCTCTACATCTTCCAGCTGTTGGAGCACTTGGAATTTGTAGGATATTGTGACCGCAAATTTGTCTCTTGTTTCTTTATATCTTAGATGTCCTACATTAAATCGTTGTCTATAATTTTGCATTGTTGCATATCTCTTGAGTTTCATTTTTACTTTGGCTATCAGAAGGTGGTGATCTGATGCCACATCTGCTCCTCTATATACCTTTACACCCTGCAATGATGATCTAAACTTCTTGTTTATGCATATATGCTCAATCTGATTTTCTGTTCTATGGTCTGGTGATATCCATGTTGCCTTGTGTATTCTCTTGTGTGGAAACATGCTTCCTCCTATAGCCAGTTGATTTGAAGCACAGAAGTTTGAGAACAGTTCCCAATTTTCATTCATTATTCCTAGCCCATGTTTTCCCATGACTTCTTCAAATCCGGTGTTGACTGTACCTATCTTTGCATTCGTGTCACCCATCAAAATTGTGATGTCTCTTCTTTTTACCTTTCCCATAATTTCCTGTAGTCTAGTATAAAATGCTTCTTTCACGGACTCTTCTTTGTCGTTAGTTGGTGCATAACATTGGATGACATTTACATTTATTTTCTTTTTAGCTGTTTTAAAACTAGCTGTTATTATTCTGGGTCCAACAGCTTCCCATTCAATGAGTGCTTTCTGTGCTTCATTAGATAACATAAGAGCTACCCCTTCACTGTGGTGTGAACTTTCATCTTCATGTCCTGAGGACAGCACCAATTCACCTGTGATGAGTTTCTTCTTGTCTACCCCATTCCACTTTGTTTCACATATTCCCAGAACCTCGATTTTATATTCCCTCATTTCTGCTGCTACTTGTGCCACTTTCCCTTGTTCGTTTAATGTCCGAACATTCCAGGTGCCAAATCTGAAAGTTCTCCTAGAAGAAAGAAGGTTAGTCAGCAACACAGATTCCTTTTGGCTTTCTCTGTGTTGCATCATACGCCTCCCTGCGAGAGGACCTTCCCCTGTCTTGGATGGCTGTGTTTTATTTTCCTTAATTGACGTGTCCATATTTGTTGAAGTTTTTTGTGGTTTAAATTTTTTACAGGATGGGGTAACCAGCCCAATGCCCAACCTTCCTTAGTCGCTTTCTACGACATGTATGGAAGTGAACAGTGTTACTATTCTTTGCTCCCCTTTTGGGCCCCGGTAACACACGGGTGAAGAACGGTTTTGGTATAAAACAAAATATGCCAATCAGAGGAGTGGTTCCGCAGAGAGTCGATCTTCCGACTCCGAGGCGCGATCGTCGCCGGTTAGCAGTCCTATTAGGAGTCCGCAGGGAGAGTCACAAAGGGAACGCAGATGTTCCAATTGTAGTGGAAGGGGCTATTATGCTGACGTGTGTACTACCCCAATTGAACACGCGAATTCCGCGTATGTGTTGGACACAGTCAACAGCGAGGACTGTGTGGGGTGTCGTCCTCTATTTCATTCGGTCGAGAATATAGTGTTACACTGTGGGCATGCGGTACCATGTCTGTCGGCGGTCCATGAGACTGGCAAGGTGGCACTCCACAAAGGTATGGTGGAGAGGAAATCAGTCTCGGTATTGAGGGACACTGGATGCACTACAGTCGGGTACGTCGGTCGTACATCGACGAATCCTGCCTTACAGACATAACGGTGAAGTGCATCACGTTAGGGTGCAAAGTTGAGTCTTACCCCTAGGCGTGTATTAATGTGGACACCCCGTTCCTACCAGGAAGAGTGAACGCGTTTGTCTTCGACAACCCAATCGCCGATTTGATCGTCGGCAATGTACGGGGAGTGCATAACGCCACGGGAGTGGCTGGAGCAGAGGCTCACCAACACCAAGGTCCCGAGGTGAACGATCAGGTGGTTGAGGTATCACCACCTGACAAGAAAGTACGAGAAAGTCTCGTACATCTGAGACGGGGTTCGCGGCAAGTGCCAAGTGACATGAATAGGAACAGTGGATGCATATCCGAGGGCTTGGTAGCTGGCGACCGCAAGGTATGGGTTCGCAATATCTCCCCGAAGGCTAGCTGGCGAACACTCAGACGAGTGTTTAATGAAGTCGCGCCAGTGAAGTTCGTGGAGGTATCGTCATAACGGGACAATACCAAAGTTGCACGAGTAACTTTCGTGAATAGGTGGGGTGCGCGTGATGCAGTCTAGTGGAAGCACATGTCGTTGCTCTATAACCACCTGCTGATAGTCCAGCAATAGCAAGGGATAGGTATTGGGTTTCGCGTTCAGTTAGGGTGTTTCGGTTAACGCGAACCGAACCGCAGAGTCTGACCCACGCCACCAGTACTATTCTGATAAATATAAGTTGTTTTGGGCAGCTTCATAAGATACTGGGGAGAACGGAGGGGGTGTGCAATGAATTGCAACCACGTTAGAGATGTTTTGTAAACTTTAAATATCATGTTTATGCTATACTATGTTATGCTTTGAATGGATGTATTATGGCGATATAAAGGCAATTTGCTATAGAGTTGAATTTAATGTATATCTAAACCTTGATACAAATGACTGTTTATTTTATGAGATTATCTACTTTAATGGATGCCTATATAAGAGTTACTATGAGTGTACTATGCATTATGAATAGTAGACCAGGGGTGGACAGTCGTTGTTATTTTTCAAGATTGCCAGAACCTGGGGTAACCTACTTTATGTCCATATTGTTTGGTTTGTTTCGGATGGCGGGAGAATGCAGTAACGACAATGGTAGGAAAGAACTATGGCATTCTCTCGGTTCAGACGAGGAGATGCTGTTAATGGCATATGGTCGTCCAAACTCTGAAGGGGGTTGGGCGAAGCTTCCACCGATGGAAGAAAACTACGTTTTCTTTCTTAAGAGAGGGGGGCGGGGGGGGGTTGATGTCACAGCGCTATTTTGCAGTGCATCGTTTGAACGAAAAGTTAGCCGGGCAACACCGGGGATAGCTAAACCGGAGAGTCAGGTGACTACCGGAAGCCGGTAATTCAGGCGCGAAATGAGTCAGTGAGATTCTAGCCAGTGTCCGAGGAGGAGTATATATATTTTCCCTTTGCCAGCAATCTTGCTATGAAGTTCATGTGATGGACTATTAGTGCTGAGTGCTTGCCATATTCGGTCTAGGTGGATTGTTATGTGATTAGTCTAGTACAGCGTTGAGTCTAGATTGTACAACTGTCAGGCCGTTAGTTTATAAGTTGACAACGATTTGAGTATTTTTTTGTCACAGTTTTGCCGCCCAAGGTGAGCGATAGTCATTGCAGTGTTTGTCAGTGTAAGTCGTACTGTTATGTATGATACTGATAGATTAAGTTGTTGAGGCAAGTTTCATTGGCATTTCTGTATTGTATTTCATGCGTATTGGCCGTGTGAGGCCTTATTGTTATTGTGCATAGCATTAAAGGGAAGTACCTGTAGAAGGTGTTGATTACTTATGTCAGCCATTGTTGTGTGGTCATGCTTCTAGATGAACGAGCTTATAATTGTTATTATAAATCCACACTGCTGTGGTGCAACCATAGTGAGTTGGTTCTAACAACTGAGGACATCGCCTATAGAGTTGTTCTGACAGTGTTGGTGTTGTTTAATAGAGCTGGTGAGCTCGTCGCTCTTCAACAGCCATTGTCAAGTTCTAAAATTTGCATATAGGCTCTGTAGCTGATTATTGGTGATGTTTGTGACTGTTGGGGAACCCGGCAATAGATTTATTTTTCTGTGGTAAGTCCTAAACAGGTGAGCAGCACATGCTGATCTGCCTTATATGGATAGTTACAGTTGCGGCAATTAGGCTCTTTTGAGGAATTTAATTTGTAGTTTTTTTGGAGTATTATTTTAGCTGTCTGCGTGTTCGCTGCAGTGTTTGTTTGAACAATTCATGCTCCTAGGTTTGCTAGTATGTCTAATTTTTTTCTTTTACCTGGTTGTTACGGTATTTTATTGAAGTCGTCTGCTATGGTTGGCAGTGTGCTATTTCTAGGGTCACAGCGTTTAATATAATTTGATGTTAAGAATTCACGGACTACTGAGCGCTATGTACACGATCGATTTATGACGTGTTAGCGTTGATAGGTCACGCACCGTGACTAAGATGCGGGACCCTTTTTGTGTTGACCGTCAAGCTGTAAAGACGTGTCTTTTCTCCTTCCAGTGTTGGGCATAGTATTGCCGCACAGATATATTTTATTCATAGGACATAGGTCAGTCCATGGTTATTGTGAAGAGATAAAATGATTAAGGTTAATACGTAATTGAATTCAGGGAAGGATGAATTAACAGTCCATAATATTTTATATTGTCAGACGCATAATCTCACTGTCGGCTGTTGGAATCCCCAACCGCGCGTGCATATAGTTATGACGTTCTGCCTACAGTAATTCGGTTTATTGGACAAGGACTGATATACATATATATCTATTCAATCTAGTGTAATATGTACTTTTTATGATCAACATGTGTGGATTGTCTTGACGTGTGAAACTGTACATTAAAATGTGTGGACTCAATGAATTAACTTATCAAGTCAATCGAATTGCAAAGTTCAAGTATTGTTCGAAATCTTCCACCCCGCATTCGCTTAATTACCATCGAAGGCACGATGCAAATAACTAAATGAAAAGATGAACATATCAAAAGCAATGCAATGGCCAGAAATTTATAATTGCTTTATTCATATTACATGGAACACTGTTCAACAAGTAATGACCCATTTTAACAACAGCAAAAGCCACCCTCAACAGATGGTGCCCATTGTTTGGCGATCGGAAAATTTTTTTCTCCATAAAATACTAAGAACTGTTTACTTTCAAAAGACTATCACGTGATACGTTGAAGTATGACCTATTACACATAGTTACCTCTAGAGGTCAACCTTACGTCACCAAATTGTGCGTAAATGCCTAAGACCAAGATGACAACCGTCAGCGTAGTCCATTCTGATGAAAAATATATTATCTAAGAAGACAAAAGGATGGAAAAACTTTATTTATCAATGAGGAGCAAGCAGTTCGAAACATTGGTCTAATCCGTTGGTGGAAATAGCATCGACAGGAGTATTAACGGAGCACTAAAAGATAAGTCTAGTTGTGACTTTTGTCAGTTAGAAAACACAGTGCTGAGTCCATTTCGCCTTTTACACAGGCATGTCTATTCATTTTCATGTATACATGTTATATTTGTTTTCCACCGTTTTTTTTTTGTTACTAATTAGTGGGTGGTTTTCGTGGAGAATTAAAACCAAATTCATGGCTCCCTGGATGTCCGAATTGGTTTTAATTGGTCTGTAAGGGCGTTAAATAATCGCATTTGGCGAAAAACCCATCGATGATTCTGCCGATGGCATGTTCGTTCGTATTTGCCATTATTTGACCTTGCATGTTAGGTGTCCAGTTCTGTGAATAACTGGTGTATTCTAGTGTATTCAGTTTCATTTTATTGAGTTTTGTATTATTGTTTGTATTCTATCTCGTTAATCTTGACCTTGCTATCTTTATGTTCATTTAGATGTATTGTAATAACCGTCAGATGAGTCCTGTGACGTCATTATTCCTAGTGTTCATAGTTTATCTTGCCTTAGTTATCCTTGACTTTTCTGCATTTCCGGTTAGTATACTTATTTCATAAAATCACTTTTATTTGTGAATATTCACTTTTGTATCGTACTGCTGTTTTGTAAAACCTTGGTTAATAAATTGTATTGTTTGTATTTATCTCTTATATTACTAACATAATGATAGTGCTATAAATTGATTCCAATGATATGGTAAATTAATTTAATTAATTTTTATTAAATTAGATGATGACTTCGGTGACGTCATCACTTTGCAGTAGTCCAATACATGATTAAGGCATTTTATATATGATGACTAAGGCATACTAGCATTATATATATTTATTAAAAGCTATAAGATTTATGGTCTGCCTTGAGTAGGACAGCCATATCAGATGTTAATTAGTACACTTTCCTAGTACTACAGTGTGGACTTATCACATATTATTGATTAAATAACATAATTATTGAGGGATAATACCCATGACTATTAGGTCATGATAGTAGATGCTTGATTTTAATTCAGCATATCTTAAATAAATAAATAGCATAACTATTTATGATATACATTAGTAGGTACATATAATATTAATACAAAATATTATATATTTGTAGAACTTACAAATAACATTACAAGAATATTATAATTATTTATATTGAGTATTCATACGTTGAGTAGGTACAAATAAGTACATAGATTCTATTGTTGATTACTATAGATCAGTGATTACTTACTAAATTAACGTCAAGATGCTTACCTTAGACCATTTTATTAAAAACGGTAAAGATTTTGGAAAAAAAAGGAGAAGCTCTAGAAGCATACGCATTGGCGGAACTTGCAAAATATGAAGCAAAAATGGAAGAACTTGAAAGAAAAGAACCTGAAAAAAGCTACTTTGAAGAAGGAAGAAGAAGAACGTAAGGCTGAACTTAGACGAGAAAAAGAAGAACTTAGACAAGAAGAAGAGAATAAAATGAAACGTGAGGAAATTAAAAGGCAACAAGAAATTGAATTGGAACGTCTTAAGTTTGAAACTGCAAAATTACTGGCACAAAGTGCTAATACGAGTCAGAATGATAATGCTCAAAATGGATCTTCATCCAACCAAAACAAACCGTATTACAACTTTAAATTACCACATTTTAAATTGAACTTCGACGACCTTGGATCGTACCTGGCACGGTTTGAACAGGTATGCAAAACAAATAACATACCAAAACAAGCATGGGCTTTAAACCTTAGTGAATTGTTGGACGGGGAACTATTAAGTGCAGTTCAGAATGTTGACCCAACAATAGCTGGTGACTATGACGCCATTAAAGCTTTATTATAACGTCGTTTCCACTTGGACGAAGAAGGTTGCAGATTACGTTTTAAAAGTATTCTACCAGATTTTAATAAAGACTTTACAGGTTTTATTGCGAACATACGCAATACCTTTAACAGATGGGTGGAACTGGCAGTTGTCAACAAATCATACGACAAGTTAGTCGATTTGTTACATCAAATGGAGTCGCTTCAGGAAAATTATAATGTTAATAACAATGGTAACAATTGGAATAACAAAATAGAAATAACCTGGCTCTAGACATAACGCAAATCGAGATAACATTGGAATAACTAATAAGGGGACATCGAGATAACAGTTACTACAGGGGACAACGGGATAATTCTAATGATTATTCTCGTCATCGGTCTCATTCTCGTAGATTGTCACATTATAATCATAATACAGGGGCGGCAGTTACTAATGGTACAACCCCTGGGGTTCAGAGTTCACATAACGATAATGTAATACAATCTTCTTCTACATGTTATTCCATAAATTATAACGTGGCAAACAGTTGCCCAGAATGTAATCTTGTATTTCAGAAGGCAAAAGAGACTGTATTGAATTGTGGACACATTCTCCCAGAAGTCGGTCTAGCGGCCAATGATGGAACAGGCTCTCTGATTTTTAACAGAGGGATTGTAAATGGATCTATTGTTTCAGTGTTGAGAGATTCTGGATCGACCACTATCGGAGTCCGGCAGTCACTTGTTCATCCCAGTTGTGCAACAGGGGAACATGTCAGGTGCATGAAGTTTGGTGGGACAATAGAATTTTATCCCACTGCCATAATACATGTTAACACACCTTTTTTCACAGGTAATGTTAAGGTATGCATGTTAAGGAACCCAATTGCAGATCTTATGGTGGGTCGCATACATGGCAGCAAGGATTTTACACCACAGGAGATTATTGAATGGGAGAAAAATAATCTATGCATTGGAAATGCTGTGACAATTAGAGCGCATACTAAACTATTAGAGACTATCGACACTATTAAGGAGGAACCAGACAAACAGGAAAATATTGATGTTCATTCTTCGGTTGACCGAGCGTCCTTTGTTGTAAAACAGAAAGAAGACAAATCATTAAAAAAAATTTTTGCTCTGGTCAACAATGTTGACAATCTTACCTTAAACAATAAGAATAATCATTGGTTTATGATTAAAAATGATATATTGATTAGATGTTTTATAGATAAGACTCAAGTAAAACAACAGGTCATGGTACCTTTTGCTTTTAGACGGTACATCCTTCAACACGCACATGATTCTAAGTGCGCAAGTCACATGGGATATACTTGGACACGTTCTCGAGTATTATCTTCATTTTTTTGGCCAGGAGTGTCACGAGATATTTCACAGTACGTACGCTCTTGTACTATATGCCAGGAAGTGAAAGCACGTGGAGCTTTTCACACGGCGCCTATTCAGGCTTGTGACATATCTGTGAGACCTTTTGACAAAATGGCCACTGATATTATTGGTCCACTCTGACCATCAGCAAGAGGACATAGATTTGTTCTCACGTGCATTGATTTATGCACACGATGGCCAGAAGCCATACCATTGAAGACCACCACTACCACAGATGTAGCTGATGCACTACATCTGATCTTTTCTAGAGTAGGTTTTCCTAGGAAGTTGTTATCAGACCATGGATCTCAATTCATATATGATACTATGACAGAGGTAATGAAGACCTGGAATATAGATAGTAATCTCAGTAGCATTTATCATCCCATGAGTAATGGTACAGTAGAAAGACTTAATCGTACACTTAAACAAATGTTACATAAGGTTACGGTTGAACATCCACAGGACTGGGACAGAGTACTCCCAGCTGTTTTATTCGCCTATCGAGAGGTGCCACATGAACAAACTGGCTTCTCTCCATTCCAATTAGTCTTCGGTGCTCCACCAAGAGGTCCTATGGGACTAATAAAAGATTTATTGATTGACTCCGAGATGACTCAGGATACCCAGTCATCCTATGAGTATGTAATTAATCTCCGGAATAACATTATCGAATCTTGCCAAATGGCAACAGCTTCATCTGAGGCTGCTAAAGCGAAAGCTAGAACTTTACAAAATAGAACTAGACGATTACGTCAATTATTTCCAGGACATCAAGCTTATGTCTTACTGCCACATAACGACAATAAACTACTTATCTCATGGAATGGTCCTTACCAAGTTATTGATAAGATTTCTGATGTCGATTATGTCCTAGATATTAAGGGACATAACAAAATATACCATATAAATATGCTCAAACAATTTCATACTCGTCCAGAACATCTACAGGCTATTTTTCACGAACTAGATGACACATTAGTACCTACATGTCTTTATTCTAGTCTGTCAGTTATTCAGGAAGAAGAATCTTCTTTTCCTGAGGTACAGATGGCGTTACCTGTACCTATAGTACAACCTACTGAATCTTGGCGGGACGTAATCATCTCTTCTTCGGTTACAACGCAACAGCATCAACAGATTGCTGATCTTTTACAATCTTATCCAGATGTGTTGACCGACGTACCGGGTCGCACATCAGTAATTAGTCACGACATTACTCTTAATGATGATACACCAATTCGTGTACACCCTTATTCTGTTCCACTACACTTTCTTACTAAAACTACTAAAGAACTTGAGCAGATGTTGTCTTTAGGAATTATTGAGACTAGTAATTCTCCATTTTCGTCTCCATTAGTCATTGTCAGAAAGAAGGACAACAACATTAGACTATGCGTCGACTAATGAAAATTAAATGCACAAACTGTAGTTGATAGCGAACCACATCCACTTATTGACGATTTACTTCCACATCTATCCAACGCAACAATTTTCACAAAGATAGACTTAACTAAAGGTTACTGGCAGATACCATTAACCGAAAAAGCTAAATACTACACAGCGTTTTCCACTCCACAAGGTCTATACCAGTGGAATGTGATGCCTTTTGGGCTCGTTAACGCTCCGGCTACCTATATTCGCATGATGCAAAAAATTTTGTCAAGTAGACCAGACATCATTACATACATCGACGACATATGTTTATTTAGTTCGTCATTTGAGGAACATTTTTCGGGACTTAAATATGTTTTTGAAATACTAAGAGAGAATCATCTAACAGCTAAACCTTCAAAAATACAAATAGCTTTTCATGAAATAAGTTTTTTGGGACATATTATTGGAGCGGGATATATCCAAACGGTTCTTAGTAGGCTACCTTGATAGGGTAAAAAACTCAAATTTTCCTTTCAGAATCAAACAACCATGGGTATAGTGTTAGTATGGACTTAAAATTTTTGTCCACATAATGACCTCATTAATTATGCAAATTAGCTATCCAATATGGCCGCCGTAGTGAATAAATTATACACCTTTTTCAAAACATCATAACTATGTTATTTGTACAAGGATCTGACTGCAACTTGGCAAATTGAATCATTATATATAGCGTGAGATCATGGCCTAAAATGACAGAGATTGACAGAAAGGTTAATTTTTAATGAATTTTCAAAATTTATATTTCTGGAATGTTTGATATTTGTGCCTCATTATATATGCATGATGGTCATAAAACTAAAACTTTGAATTCAATTGAATCCATTTTAGGTCAGAATCTGTAAGATTATATGACAACCAACTGTGTTAATTTTCATGTCAATTGAATGTACAGATCCAGAGATATCTTGTTTCAAAGATCACCAATTATGTTGAAAAGACAATTCCGAGAAATCAAAGAAAAACAGAAAAAGAACTCACAAAATGAAGTTTAATGAGCTCCTGTTGAATAAAGGTCTCCTTCTACTGCTGCTGCAGTGTCTATGAATCCCCTTTTCGGTGCTCTTAGGGTCTTTCCATTGCAATGTCCTTACTTGCTGAATAGATCCTGTGCAGCGTTCTCCTGTATGCTTTCTTTGCCATGGGTTGACTTGTGTTCATGTATATTGAAAAAATTCTGCAATGCACTGTGGCCTTTCCCAATAGAACGCACAAATGCCACCATTCGCACATTTACTTCTTTGTGTTTGTGAGTAGCTGGAGATGAAACATCAGAAGTATTGAAATTGGCATTCCATTCGACACAGTTTGTGCACTTGATACTGATTTCATGACAAAAGCCATCCCGAGTCTCTTCGACGATCTCACAGGTCAGTGAGTACTGATAACATTTGTCACATCTAAAGTTAGCGCATAAAAACCCAAACAGCAGTTTTACATCCATAAGGATAAACACATTTCCTCTGTTGTCATTTTTAGCTTGTCCTTCACTTTCTTGGACCTTTATTTTCTTTGCTGAGGAGCACAGAGGCTTTATAGTGCCACTATCGACAATAGGTGTCTCATTTTCAGGCAACGGTTTGTTGGTGTACCGATTTCCAAGGAACTTACTTTGTCTTATTTCCCATTGTGAACAAAAGAAG
This sequence comes from Oreohelix idahoensis, assembly GCA_024509875.1. NCBI lineage: Eukaryota > Metazoa > Mollusca > Gastropoda > Stylommatophora > Oreohelicidae > Oreohelix > Oreohelix idahoensis. Next base: position 278,085 of record JAMPIV010000616.1, read on the forward strand.
CTCTGCTAACTACTATTATACAGTATAAAACTAGGTCTAGCAATAAATAGAGTTGATGTGGGCGAAAATGCACAATGCATGTAACAAATGCTGAAATTTACGATCAAAGCTTTCTAGACACACACTTTTGAAAAATTCATAAGAAATCATTGAGTGATTCCTCTTGGAAAAGTTATAAATATCTTTCTCCTGTTGCCTCAGTATAATTATAATTTCGCAGTTTTAAAATTATGCACCTTCATGTTGGGTCATTATTCACAAGGTAACCAACTATAAACGTTGGTTGCTATGCAAATCACTCAAGGGGGTGTGTGTAGAAAAACACTGATTCCTATCATACCAGAGTATCTCTAAGCTTCTATGAATTATTTTTAGTACAAGAACATGTTGACGATGATTTAAAGCATGAAAATGAAAATTGTTGGATTTTTATTTTCTTTAATCTTTTGTGGGTAGCCTACTACCTTAATACGGTTTCCAAAATTTTAAACTTATCAGTTCCTCAAACGAAGAAGCAGGTTAGAAGCTTATTAGGATTAGTCCAATACTACAGCAGATTTGTACCCAACTTGTCATCTATCACGGCTGTCTTGTCATCATTGTTAAAAAAAAGACGTGCCGTTGAAAGTGACATGGACTGATGACTGTGATAAAATATTTCGTAAAATACTTTGTATTTTTTCAAATCCACCTATTTTGAAACTACCAGATGCTTCTAAAAAGTTTATCCTCCATACAGATGCGAGTAATTACGGAATTGGCGCTTGTTTGCTCCAGTATCACGACAATATCCTACATCCGACTCTTTACATCTCACGCAAACTCAAGACACCAGAAACTAAATACTCAACAGTGGATAAAGAGTTATTGGCAGTCGTGTGGGCCATCAACAAGTTAGAAAAATTCCTCTTGGGTGCACCCTTCGTGATCCAAACCGATCAGAAGGCGGTGGCATCGCTACGTCGTGCTAATCATAAAAGCCCTAAGCTGACAAGATTCGCCATTCTCCTTCAGCCGTTCGAGTTTACCATTGAATACATATCAGGCACAGAGAATATCGTTGCTGACGTACTCTCAAGAAATCTTTCGGATGTCGATTTATGAACACTGACACACTTCGAATATTGTAGTGGTATTGATGGTATTGTATGATGGTGTTATTACTACCTGTAACTTGTATGAGGCCAGCTGTGAAGGCTCCTGAGATAAAATGTAGTTGAGAATTATCAGAAGGCCTTTCTTGCTACCACTACGACCTCACACTTAATTTTTTTTTCTTAATGAATGTGGCTACGTAAAGTGTCTAGGGTAATGATGTGTAATGTGGTGTGTTAGTTATAAATACACCCACAGACATTTAAGAAGACTAATAAGATTAACAAGTGTTAAAATACACTGAACTAACTCACGTGTATAAAGTTTTTGATATAATTATATTACATTTATTTGTTCTGGATCAAGTTTTATTTTGACCAGAACTTGTTTTAAAAGAAGGATTGAAAATTTATGAAAAAAAAATGCATGGAATGTTACATAATAAATGCAGGAGTGTACATATTTAAGTACTAGACTAGTTAGTTTTATTAAAAAAAAAGTTCGAGTAGTCATCTCTTTGGGAGGATAGTTACTGTTTGTGCTGTTGGGGTGGCCTCATCACACATGTCTATATTGACTACACATTGTCCAGAAAATGGTGGGAATTTTTATGGGGATATTAGTCACTACCAATAGTTGGTGAATGTCCAGCAGACCAGAGGCTCACTCATCTTTTTGTAGCTCTGGTGCTGAAAACTTGCGGTCCCACCTCTCCGTGCTGGCGGACAATAATGGTGGTCTCTGTCACAAGAACTGCACAGATACACTCGAGTAAAGTCACCCACCGAATAGACTCTGCTTTGTTGTCGATAGAAAACTCACAGCTCTGCAATCAAAGTATGGGCTATGTGTCAAAATCTATTCTATACCCACGTCTGGACACCACACTGACACAACAACCACATCATACAGACAGGTCAGATCTCTCTGACCAAACAGCACAGTTACCATGGTGGGTTTACATCCGATAGATCCTCCCAGACTATAGATTCTGAAAAATAATTATTAGTTGTCGGCCCTAAAAGAAGATAGGTAATCTGTTTCAACGCTTGATATATCTTGCATAATCCTTGCTGTAGTTTATGTACCTTGTTAGTCCCTAGACCCTGACTTGGGCGGGGGGTCTAGAGCAAAATCCCTACTTGTTTGTAAGGCTAGATTATGATATGGCAGTATCAAATCACTCGAACATGAAACAATATTCAAAATATATAAAGAAATAATTTCAATCTTACCAGATTATGAATAATTAACACAGAAGTGCTAGCAAAACTCAGCTGAGCTGCTGGCTATAGTATGGCGTCCCTAAATTTATTCACTGTCTTTCATATGGGAAAACTCCACACTTTAAAATCTGTGTCTAACACTGAACAATTATTGAAGAATGACCCCACTTTCGCGTCTGAGCGCTAATGATATGATTGTCTGTGGCCAATCACTGCCTAGTTGTACTTTAAATTTCAAATTTCTACACTAAAGTCATTTCAGTCATGCTTCAGTCAAGTATGGATGGTTATCTGTTAGTCTGTCCGTCTCTACTTGTGTTTCTAAAAAAAATGTGCTTGATTTTTGAAGCAACCTTTCTCTCCCCTTAAAATTTTGTCGTAAAAAAGTTATATTTAGACACAGCTACCGCTCAAAAACCCTCTCCTCCATAATAAGTAACTTTGAACACCTGTCCCCAAGGTCGTGTTTTTGTGTGCAAATTGTGACACTTTTAGATTCAATATAGTCTAGCGATGATGTGAACTACACTGTCTTTTTGTCATTATCTTCAATATTATCTATCCGTTTGTAAAATTAAGATCATATTATTTCATTGCTCAGAATAGGCCATCCGGCCAGCTAATTTTTATATTCCTAACATTAATATTAAGAAAAATTACTTTTTAAATTTTTGTAATTTTCCTACCATCCGCGTTCTGCCGCTCAATTCAAATCAAGGCTTGGTATCGCAAAACGTCCAATTCCGTACCTCGTGTCAATTTGGGGGACGTGAATTTTTACTTTCCTCCATTCCTCCCCCCCCCCCCCCTTGCGTCTCCTTAGCCTTTCCAGTCATATTTTTTTTTTTTTTGATCCGCCGTTCCCCTCCTGTCTAGCAAGTCAATTTTATGGAGGGTGATGACCCGCGGTCTAGGCGATCATGTACATCAGCAGCCTACGCATTATGTTTTTATCCTTAAATGTTATCTTTTGAGTATTTTACCGTTGTATCTCTGTCAATTTCACTACACATCTCCCCACTTGAAAACATGCCTATGGCAAGTTCCAAAACCAGCGATACACATAGGTAAAATTACTCCTCACGTCTGCCACTACTCTAATTTTGATCACAGGGGTGCCGACTGAGGAAATCTGCACCGACATTCAATTTGCCTGGGATATATTGGATACTAAACTGATAAGGTTGAAGCAATAAAGACCACCTCAGCAATCTTGCGTTTTCATGCTTAGCCTGAGACAAGAACACGAGAGGCTGATGATCCGTCTCCACCACAAATGTCCTACCATACAGATAGATTTGAAACTTTTTTATTGCCCAGATTAATGCTAAACATTCTTTTTCGCTTGTGGAGTATCCTTGTTCCGCCTTATTCAATTTGCGGCTTGCATAAGCGACTGGTTTAAGTTCCCCATCAGGTGAAGATGATCTTTGCAACAAAGCCCCTCCTAGTCCTACATTACTTGCATCGGTTCTTAAGACAAAGTCCTGTGTCAAATCAGGCAGTTTGAGAATAGGCTTGCTAGTGAGTTTTTCTTTTAACTCTTGGAACGCTAGTTCACATTGTGCAGTCCAAATAATTTTATCTGGAAGTCCCTTGCGAGTCAGATCAGTCAGAGGAGCACAAATAGCGTTAAAATTTTTGATGTATTTCTGATAAAATCCGCATAACGACACGAATGATCGCACGTCCTTCTTTGTTTGCGGCCTAGGTGCTCTCTGCAGTTTTTCCAAGTTCTTAGGATCAGGGGTCATATTACCCTGATATACAGTGTGCCCCAAGAATTCCAACTCTTTGCATCCAATACAACATTTTGTTGGCCTAGCAGTTAAGTTCGCCTCCCGAAGTCTATCAAACAACATCTCCAGAGCTTCAATGTGTTCTTCAAAGGTCTCGGTGGCGACGAGAATATCATCCATGAAATTTGTGATACATGGGTTATTCAGGGGGTCCAACAATTTTCGCATCATCCTTGAAAACACACTCGGAGCATTTTTCAGTCCGAATGGTAGCATATTGAATTCATAATGTCCATCCGAAGTGCTAAAAGCCAAATAAGGTCTCACTTCAGGCTTCACTGGGATCTGGTAATAGCCTTTACTAAGATCCACCTTTGAAAAGTATTTTGCCTTGTTCAGTCTGGCAAATAGCTGTTTTGTGTCTGGTAATGGATCCACTTGTCCTTCTGTGACAGCATTCAGTTTCCTGTAATCTATGCACAGTCTGTGTTCCCCAGACGGTTTCCTCAACAAAAACGACACTAGAACTAAAAGATGATTCACTGTGCGAAATAATCCCCTCCTTCAATAAATAATCTATTTCTTCCTTTAATGCCTTCTCCTTCGCGAACGGAATAGAATAGGCTCTCATACAGATTGGGTTTGAGTCTACCAGTTTCATGTCATACTGTAGCAAATTTGTATGGCCTGGTTTATCTGTTAATACATCTGTATGTTCCTCCAGAACCTTTTGAACTCTCTCCCTCTGGTTTTTAGTCAGGTGCTTACTGACTTTTACCTGTGCTGCTGTTTCACAAGGATGTAATGGGTATTCATGTGAGGTGAGTGGTTCCTTTTGCATCTGGGTTGCAATAGCTAAGGTCAATAAGGGGGTGCTTTCCTGGAGTGGTCTGTCCAGATACTTCTTTAACAGGTTTACATGATAAACTTTTTCCTTCCCCTTTTTGTCAATTTTATAGTTTGTTCTAGACACCTTCTCTAGAACCGTATATGGACCTTGCCAACCAATTTGTAATTTATTCTGGCTTCCCGGTAGTAAAAGCAGCACCTTCTCTCCGACTGCCAGTTCCCTGTCCTTTGCCTTCCTATTAAAATATGCTGCATGTTTCTTCCTGGCTTGTTTCAAATTATCATTTGCCAGTTTCCATCCAGCTTTCAAACGAGTGGTCAGTTCGTTCACATATTGATACGATGAGGTAACAGTCTCTTCCGCCTTCTCATCTGTCCAGGTCCTTAATAGAGCTTCTAAAGGCCCTTTTATTGGCCTCCCAAATAGCAGAGTTGCGGGAGCCATCCCGGTTGAACTATGTGGTACCTCCCGGTACGCAAACAATGCGGCGGGCAGGAATTGATCCCACAGATCCGTTTTTTTTCGTGTGCCAGCTTTCTCAGGATAGAAATGAGAGTCCCATTGAACCTCTCTACCTGGCCGTTCCCTTGTGGATGGTACGGACTACAATGAAAGTGCCTGGCTTGAAATAGCTTAAAAACTTCTTCCGTTAGTTTCCCCTTGAACTGAGAACCATTATCCGTCAAGATTTGATGCGGGAATCCTAATCGGGTAAATATTGTAAGTAGTGCCTCTGCTACATGTTTTGAATCAATTGATGGCAGGGCTACCGCCTCTCCCCACATAGAACAAGTGTCCACCAGAGTAAGGATGTAACTGTTCCTCCTCTTGGTCCGAGTGAGAGGTCCTACAATATCCACTGCAACCCTCTCAAAAGGTGTTCCCACTATGGGCATTTCCCCTAGAGTTGCAGGAGCAGTCCAGTGCTTTGGAGCTACCCTTTGACATTCTGGGCAGGATTTGACATATCTTTTTATATCCTCCGTTATCCCTGGCCAGAAGTAATGACAAGCTATACGCTGTCCGGTGGCGCTGATCCCCATGTGACCACTGAAGGGGATTGCATGTCCGAGTTCCATCACTTTCTCTCTATATGCAATGGGAAGAACCAGCTGGTTGTGACCATTTGTTCCAGTTCCGGCCTTCCTGTATAAGAGTTTGTTCTTCATGAAATATTCCCCCTTGCTCGGAGGTGTGTGGCATTTGGGTAATTTTTTAAAACCTGGCTGGAGTGTCCTATCCTCAGCCTGCGCCTTCCTCATCTCCTCTGGATGAGCATTTATAGGTTCACCTTCTTCCTCCTTCTTCTGTGACCTGGTCTGCACTGTCGCCATGATCACAGGTTTCTCGGGATTCCCCAAGAAGACGTATCTACACCCCAATATCAGAGGGTAGATTGGTTCATCTATCACTGCTGCTCTGATTTCTCCTTCCACATAGCGAGTTTTCACCGTTATCCTTGCGATGGGAAGTGTCATGAGTGGTATGTCCTTAGTCGCCCCTTGTATTTCCACTGTTTCTGTGGTATACTGACTTGGGTCCACTAGGCTAGACTTCACAACTGAATCATAATCCAAACCTGTATCATAAAGGCACCTTATGGTGACCCCATTACAAATAACATCCTCACAAACTGGGGGGTGATAAGGTTCCTGTTGTCCCTTAGGATTAACCTTTAATCTTTGCGTCCCCGACTTCATTGCAGCAATGTTTGAAGGTTTCCTTCTACAAAATTCGGTGTTATGGTTATCCTTCTTGCACCATTTACACCATCTTTTTCCTTGGTTCAACGGTTTTCTTTCATTGAACTTTTGATCATTGAACTGTGAGTTTCTGTCGCGATAGTCATTTCTTGGCCGCTCAAAGTTTGTCCTACCCTTATTTCCCTGCTCTCTATTATCAAATTTATTAAATTGCTGTGGAGCTTTAAAATTGTCTATGTGCTTCTTCTTAGCACCACTTACCTCTGCCTGGGCTGCCTGATACCTCTCAGCAACATTTAAAATTTCCCCCAACTTCTCTGCACCTTGTTCCATGAGAAATTTTCTCATGTCTGGAGCCATGGACTCTCTCAATTGCTCAATCATGATCATTTCTTTAAGATCTTGGGTCTTCCCCAGAGCCGTCCATTTCTCCAAATAGGTTTCTATTCTGGCAGAAAATTGGTGGTATGTCTCCCCAGACAACAGTTTGGCATTTCTGAATTTCTTACGATAAAATTCACCATTCTTTTCGTACCTTAATAACAAAGCCTGCTTTAACATGTCATAATTGTCTTGGTCTTCCCTGTTCATTTTGGCAAATACTTCATAAGAAGCACCCCTCAATCCCTGTGATAGCTTTAAACTCCACCTCTCTCTCTCTAACCCATATGTAGTAGCTAATAACTCAAAACGTCCTAGGTACCCCTCTATGTCATCGTCTTTCTCAACAAAATGGTCTAAATGAAACCCCATAGCTGAGTTTGAGGCTCCCATACTGGGCGTAGCATCTGAGGCAAAAGGGCTGGCACCATTTTCAGGGGCCGGGCCTTGTAATTCCAGCTCCCTTAGTCGTAATTCGTGCTCCCTCTGCAACCTTCTATCTTCTGCCTCCCTTTCGGCAGTCAACCTTTTTCCTTCTGCCTCCCTTTGCTGTCGTTTTTCTTCTGCCTCCCTTTGCTGTCGTTTTTCTTCTGCCTCAATCTGCAGCCTCTTAATTTCTCTATCAGCCTCAATTTGTAACCTCTTCTCTTCAGCTACCTTTCTATCTTCCCTTTCAATATATTTATCACATTCAGTCGTTACGTATTGCATTAAAATTTGACCATCCATCCCCATCTCCTTCGCAGTGAGCACAGCAGCTGATCTAAACTTTGCTAGCTCTGCCATACTTTTTGGACAATATAATAATATACAAGATAAATCTCTAACCAGTAAATACACTAAGTACTTCTAATTACTATATGACTATAGTCTAACTAATTCTAACTAACCAGTTAACTAATTAATTATTACTGGCTGTGAAGATTCACCAACTTTTATCTGCAGGGACACTTTTAATTTTAAAGGAAATTTTACAATTTATTTCCCTACTTTTATTTCTCCCACCAGGAGATCCTAATTTTACTGTTGGGCTAATTATCCCTGGACAAGACCCCAATTTATGTAGTGGTATTGATGGTATTGTATGATGGTGTTATTACTACCTGTAACTTGTATGAGGCCAGCTGTGAAGGCTCCTGAGATAAAATGTAGTTGAGAATTATCAGAAGGCCTTTCTTGCTACCACTACGACCTCACACTTAATTTTTTTTTTCTTAATGAATGTGGCTACGTAAAGTGTCTAGGGTAATGATGTGTAATGTGGTGTGTTAGTTATAAATACACCCACAGACATTTAAGAAGACTAATAAGATTAACAAGTGTTAAAATACACTGAACTAACTCACGTGTATAAAGTTTTTGATATAATTATATTACATTTATTTGTTCTGGATCAAGTTTTATTTTGACCAGAACTTGTTTTAAAAGAAGGATTGAAAATTTATGAAAAAAAAAATGCATGGAATGTTACATAATAAATGCAGGAGTGTACATATTTAAGTACTAGACTAGTTAGTTTTATTAAAAAAAAAAGTTCGAGTAGTCATCTCTTTGGGAGGATAGTTACTGTTTGTGCTGTTGGGGTGGCCTCATCACACCTGTCTATATTGACTACACATTGTCCAGAAAATGGTGGGAATTTTTATGGGGATATTAGTCACTACCAATAGTTGGTGAATGTCCAGCAGACCAGAGGCTCACTCATCTTTTTGTAGCTCTGGTGCTGAAAACTTGCGGTCCCACCTCTCCGTGCTGGCGGACAATAATGGTGGTCTCTGTCACAAGAACTGCACAGATACACTCGAGTAAAGTCACCCACCGAATAGACTCTGCTTTGTTGTCGATAGAAAACTCACAGCTCTGCAATCAAAGTATGGGCTATGTGTCAAAATCTATTCTATACCCACGTCTGGACACCACACTGACACAACAACCACATCATACAGACAGGTCAGATCTCTCTGACCAAACAGCACAGTTACCATGGTGGGTTTACATCCGATAGATCCTCCCAGACTATAGATTCTGAAAAATAATTATTAGTTGTCGGCCCTAAAAGAAGATAGGTAATCTGTTTCAACGCTTGATATATCTTGCATAATCCTTGCTGTAGTTTATGTACCTTGTTAGTCCCTAGACCCTGACTTGGGCGGGGGGTCTAGAGCAAAATCCCTACTTGTTTGTAAGGCTAGATTATGATATGGCAGTATCAAATCACTCGAACATGAAACAATATTCAAAATATATAAAGAAATAATTTCAATCTTACCAGATTATGAATAATTAACACAGAAGTGCTAGCAAAACTCAGCTGAGCTGCTGGCTATAGTATGGCGTCCCTAAATTTATTCACTGTCTTTCATATGGGAAAACTCCACACTTTAAAATCTGTGTCTAACACTGAACAATTATTGAAGAATGACCCCACTTTCGCGTCTGAGCGCTAATGATATGATTGTCTGTGGCCAATCACTGCCTAGTTGTACTTTAAATTTCAAATTTCTACACTAAAGTCATTTCAGTCATGCTTCAGTCAAGTATGGATGGTTATCTGTTAGTCTGTCCGTCTCTACTTGTGTTTCTAAAAAAAATGTGCTTGATTTTTGAAGCAACCTTTCTCTCCCCTTAAAATTTTGTCGTAAAAAAGTTATATTTAGACACAGCTACCGCTCAAAAACCCTCTCCTCCATAATAGTAACTTTGAACACCTGTTCCCAAGGTCGTGTTTTTGTGTGCAAATTGTGACACTTTTAGATTCAATATAGTCTAGCGATGATGTGAACTACACTGTCTTTTGTCATTATCTTCAATATTATCTATCCGTTTGTAAAATTAAGATCATATTATTTCATTGCTCAGAATAGGCCATCCGGCCAGCTAATTTTTATATTCCTAACATTAATATTAAGAAAAATTACTTTTTAAATTTTTGTAATTTTCCTACCATCCGCGTTCTGCCGCTCAATTCAAATCAAGGCTTGGTATCGCAAAACGTCCAATTCCGTACCTCGTGTCAATTTGGGGGACGTGAATTTTTACTTTCCTCTCCCCCCCCCCCCCCCCCCCCCCCCATTGCGTCTCCTTAGCCTTTCCAGTCATATTTTTTTTCTTTTGATCCGCCGTTCCCCTCCTGTCTAGCAAGTCAATTTTATGGAGGGTGATGACCCGCGGTCTAGGCGATCATGTACATCAGCAGCCTACGCATTATGTTTTTATCCTTAAATGTTATCTTTTGAGTATTTTACCGTTGTATCTCTGTCAATTTCACTACAAATATATTAACGAAAGTACTTATAACAAGAGACAGAATCCTATCGTTAAACTCTCGATCTGTGAATGAAAAGTCGACTACAATTCAAATAAATGATTATTAGAGACATGCGTCATACGAAATGAATGAAAGCAAGAGACATTGTGTTCGTATTTACGCTGGGACTTTGGTTAGTGTCCATTCATGCTACAACTAGTTGCAACAAATTCGGAAATAATAATTGAAGCCAAGTTGGACAAATTTCGTTACGTGACATTACTAATTGGACGTTATGAAGGTCTACATTCATTCCGGATTAGAACAGTTGAACAGTTTTTTCTAAGGGAAATTCACCCGGATAATAACTACGTATGGATCGTCATACCCAAAATTAATTAGTTTCTACTTATTATTTGAATTAATAAATAAATTAAAATGAAATGTGAGAAAAAAATAAAATAAAATGAAGTATGAAAAAAATGAAAGAAATAAAACAAATGAATCTCACACAATGCTTAGATAATATTCTTAGATGAAAACGCAGCAATAAAGACCGCAGACAGCGACTCATAGCTTGACTGCCTGTGTCAGGACCAGCGAACCAGAGCTGGTCAAGACCGCACTCCACCTCCACGTGGTGGTCCTGGAAACAGTCTGCAGCTGTGCAGTCTGGCTGAGCGAGTGTGGATCGAAATGGGAAGGCAAACCCGGTCCTAAAAATGCCGTGCAGAAGTCGGATGTGTCGACCGAAAGGTGTAGATATCACAGCTTAGGCGTAAACAGACACAACGCAACCACCGTCCTTTTCAGGACGAACGAGGAAAGAAAGAAAGAAGATGAAATTAGTAATATGATAATGATATAATATATAGTGCTCAAAAAAAGTTAAAGGCCACTTTCAATTGTTAGGTCATTTCAACTAAGCTGTTTTTTTTAAACCTGAACACTCAGTCAAAAAAGTTTTGCTGCATTTTGTTGCATGCTTAAACAATGTTTGTTAATCTGACAATAAATCAAATCTGTGTTACGTGTGTATACCTCCAAGGTCAATCAAATGCACGTGGTGGAAAGGGAAATAATGCATGTTTGAAAATGCTTCCTATGGCAAAGCCTGTTGATAACATTGCTGAAATTTGCTTTTCACGTGCAAGTCGTGGCTATAGTGAACACCTTTCACCCACTTTTCGGAAGGAACGGGCAATGGGTATGTTTGTAACATTTACCATTTTAGCCATGGGTCAGCGTGTCTTGCCGTCTTGTGGTAGACCTTGGACGTCCTGACCGGCGTTGTTCTGCGACACTGCCGGTTGCATTATAACGATCACGCAGAGTTTGTATGACAGAGTGGGCAACTCCTAATCTCCTAGCAACTTCTCGCAGCCCTACATCATCCTGCAGCCATGCCATCGCTCTCCATCTGTCAACATTGGTCAAGCGTCTTTAACAACAGCAAAAGCCACCCTCAACACTGGTATGTGTGTGTATGTGCGTGTGTGTATGTGTGTGTGTCCTGGAATTCAAAAGAGAGTGACTCTGTGCCAGACTGTCGATGCTTTCAGCTGGCTGTATTGTTTTTTTATTTTCAGTTTAGAAGTATTCTTTCCAGGCCCAAAGCGTTGATTTTGAATCAATGAAAGTTACGATTTTTAGGGGAACAATAGAAGTGATTGCGTCATTAATAGGCTGGGCAGCCCATTGTAAAACTTCCGGTGTTGTGTCTTGCGGTTCGCACTAATGACCGGTCATCGAAGCATCTGTTTTGTGATGCCTAGATGGCCCGGAGGATAGTGTGATTCGCTTGCATAGCTAGGCGGGGCTGTCGCACGGAAGGTTCGGGGTTCGAGTCCTGGGTAAGCCACTCATATCTGTTGTTTTTCTTTTGTCTAGTGTTCTACTTCTTTATTTCTTACGAGTGCCTGAAAAACATATCTTTATGTTTGTCTAATAGATAAAGAGTTCGCGCGTCGGGGAAATGATTTTCTCCACGTTTGTCCTATCGGCCGTAAGTATCTTATCCTAACCTCTTTTTCTAGGATGTCTGGTTTGTTGCCTCATTTATCTTGTCATACCATTAATTGTAGGTCTTCTGCACACGCTTGTAAAATCATAATTGACCGTATGAATAAATGAATATTAATTTTGTTTTGGAAAGATTCCCCCCCCCCCCCCCCCAAAAAAAAAAAATCAAAGAAATAAATAGTTTTCCCATTATCTAGTTAAATGGGTTCATGTGTAGAATAGAAGGATTAAAATGAGGAACAATAGTTGATAGCATTACAAGACTGTCCATTTTCTGGAATTAAAAGGGTGAGAGAAATAGGACACCGAAAAAACACAAGGAGAAGAGAACTGGAGAAATAAATGCTTATGCTGAAGAAGAAATGTAAAGATTTAAAGTGATGGCACGTGAGAAGATGACGTGACATGTTTCTTGAAGGCTTATGCACTTAGGTGAGCTAAAGGGTAATGATGAAGGTAAAGTAAACTCAAAACAAAGGAAGATGAAGAGAATGAAACACCTGGATTAATTGTCAACATGGCACGGGAAGAGACTGAATGCATTGTTGATTCGAGACATCATATCCCTAAGAAGTGGATAGACATATTTGCTAGCACCAGGAACATAAAATTCCATAGTAAAGTTGCATAAGTGTGTTCGTTTGTGTATATATAATAAGTACGTACATATATATGGACTAGTATGGATGTGTAAGCATGTGTGTTTGAGTGCATGCATGTCCACGTGCTAGAATTTATGTTATTATTTATATTATATGTGAATGCGTATGAGTGTGTGTTTAATATATGTTCATGCATAACTGCGTGCAAGCATACGAGTGTATGTATGTGTGCACGTGTATCATAATCTCAATAACTTGTTATAAATAGAATTTAATTAATTAACGTCTAGCACACATAATCAGAATTAGCCTTTCCGACGTTTTTCTTTCAATTTGTACTTTCTTGCGGAAAACCATGAAACCCTACGTCTGTTTGAGGCAATACAAACAAACCTGTGCTACTCATCATTACCAACATAACTACATTCCAGTTCCTCGAGGAGCATAGGCCTTTCACAAAAAGGGTGCAAGCTTTGATGTCCTTGCCATCCGTCCAAGGTCCTTCCATATCTTCTTTATTCATTTCATGACTGTTACCGTGTCTCTTCTCCGTGTGTGTGAGTTTTGTTTTGTTTTTGTTTTGGTCCACCTCTATTTCTCCTAACCTGGGTGTTACCGGTGGGTTTTCTTTGTCTCTGATGTAGTCATTGAAATAGACTAATCGGTCGGACCTGGTAATGTGGCCGACGTATTTCTAAATGACGCGAATATCTTGTGGGCCGTTACTTTGGCTTATGGTGATGACAATGAAGCTCGGTAACAATGTTGAATGGGTCAAGACAGTATGACCAAACTGGCGATAAATAGATGCTGGACTCATAGTGAACAGTTAGTGACGATACACAATTTATTGGAGACATACTTGGGCATCAGGAACGCAGACAATCATCATCATTATGTGCATGGCATAAACGTACATAGTAAAATTACAGTCCTTACTGACGTTGACCGACTCAACTAAGCGTCACCACATCAAGGTTAACAGAAGCTCTACGGTAACCTATTGGTAGTATATATGGTTCTGACGAAGTGACCATGTTAATATTCTTTACGTAGTTATCTATATTCCATTACGCTTCAATAAGCTCCTAGCGTTAGTGGGACGCACTAGCAGCTTGACATATCTGGTCAAGTTGAAACTCTGCCATAACGTTACAGGAGACCAAGTATCGGAGGCAAGATACTTAAAACGAGCCGTTTCTGGCTAAATATTCAAATTACAAGCTTCTTGGTAAAGCTCCTTCAAGAAGACGATATTCATCTTTCAGATGATCATAATTACTACATATTCGTGTCTTCCCTAGACTTGGGTAAGAACACCATAATCAATCACGTCTATACACGACGTTAGTTATCTGGATCTGCCTCAAGTACGTTGCTCGTATAGCAACAAATCACTGCGTGATACCGCGCCATACCCCGTTTAATAATGGTGCACGGTCGTACGCAAATAATATATCATACAATTATCCAAGATGCGCTTAAAAGTGCGTCTACAAAATACTAGACGTGCATGTGAGGGTCTCAAACATTTAACTACCCCCTCTGTGAGTATAAAATATCTTAACACTGGGCTTTTCAGAACAGTGACTGCGTTGTAATGCTATAAACTGGTTTTCACAACGTGTATCCTATCTGATGTCAGCGTATTACCACATCTTGATTCACTGGTACCTTTCGTAGTACTGGGAATACGTCACATCAATGGCCAAATTTAGTTTTCTTTACACACCATATTGGAACCGTGATAAGACTGTATACATTTTGCGAATTATAAACAAGAAAGAAAGAACATAGAAAGCAAAATCAAAACAACAAACACCTCCCTTCATTTTTTCACATGCCAGCCTTTTTATTTCGAAAAAAAAACCAAACAAAAGCAAACAAACAACACATGATTAAACAAAATAAATGCTTCTTAGTTCTAACTTGGCTGAGATGTACACACAAGTACCTTACATTTTTTTTTTCTAATTTCTTTTTGTGCTATATTTACCACTCATTTGGAGCAGTATTCTGAAGACAATACACACCGAGTCCTTGTAAAATAAATGTGTGTGCTGTATTTACCAGTCATGTTGTTTTATGATCTGATGACCACATTACGAAGAGTCAAAGACCTTTACTAGTTTAATTTCCCATGGCCTCTGCCGCATTGCAATGCATTTCAAAATGACGATTTGATCAAATCAGAGACAATATAAGTGATGCTGGCTGATCACACTTGGAGAACCACTTCACTCAACTTGCAATTTTATATATATATATATATATATATATATATATATATATATATATATATATATATATATATATATATATATATATATATATATATATATATATATATATATATATATACTGAAGCACATTAAAAACGCACCACTATTATATATACTGATGCCGAGAAGCTGGAAAAAAAAGTGTGGGAATGGATTTTCCCCGTGTTTGTCATGAGGTAGAGCGAATGGCTGCTGGAATGGAAAGTGCATGATTCAACCCACGGGTTTGTGTACAGACTACATGAAAACAATGAAAGTTACACGTGCAACACGATTCCCAACAGCTATGACCTTGAAAATATGTACGCGTTGTGGCAGTATACTCGGTATAAAAAGGCCGTTGAGACAAAACACCCAGTACATGTGCTTGAAATGCCACGACTATCTGAAAACGACCACCAACGAGCCATTGGTATGTTGGAGACCCGAATGAGCTCGCGGGCCATTGCCAGAAGGATGAATTGCCACCACAGCACTACTGTACGTCTCAATGAACATTACGGAACCACTGGCAGTGCCCGGGATAGACTTCGGAGTGGCCAACCACGAGTTACTACCCCTGCGCAAGATCGTCATATTGTGCTGAGTCACCTAAGGAATCGTTCTCTCCCGGCAGGTCAAACAGCAAGAGCAATAGTGGGTAGACGTGGGCAAGTCTCTCGAATGACAGTCATACGACGACTCAGAGATACAGGCCTTACTGCAAGACGACCTTAAGTTGGGCCAAACTTGACTCACAGACATCGTCAGCAGCGCCTGCAATGGGCAGGGCAACATGTCAGATGGACCAGACTGCAGTGGAATGCTGTCCTATTCACAGACGAAAGCAGATTCAACATATCCTTTGCTGATGGACGTATGCGGATTTGGCGACGGTGTGGAGAGCGCTTTGCAGATTGCTGTGTTCGTCAGCACAACCGATTTGGAGGTGGCAGTTATTCACATTTGGGGAGGATTCGGTTTTCACCATCGCTTGCCTCTTCACGTCTGCCGTGGAAATGTTAATGCAGTGACATATCGAGATGAGGTTCTGGATGCATTGGTTGCTCCTGCGTTCACAAATTATCCAGACTTGCAGCTTCTCCAGCAGGATAACGCACGTGCTCACACTGCATGCATTACGCAGCAATATCTACAGCAGCAAAACATTGTGACGATTGATTGGCCTGCCCTATCACCAGACATGTCCCCTATAGAACATTTGTGGGACGAGCTTGGACGCAGAGTCTGCAGGCAAGGTTCTCCAGCTAATCTGCAACAGCTCGAAGCTGCTTTTACACGTGAATGGGACTTAATTCCCCGGAATTTCCTTCAGAAACTTGTGCGTTCCATGCGGAGCCGCTGCCAAGCTTGTTTGCAAGCACACGGTGGACATATCAGATACTGAGGATAATGTGAATGAATTTTTTTATTGGCTGCATTTTTGGTTTTCTCCCTTGCCTGCAGAGAATGCAATGAATTTCATAACAATCAAATGTACAAATTAATGACCAGCATGGATTCATAGGAAAATGAATGAAAAGTCCAAATATGTAAACTTGTAAACACTTATATTTACATTTCACACTCTGTTCCTGGATTATACAGGTGCTGCGTTTTTAATGTGCTTCAGTATATATATATATATATATATATATATATATATATATATATATATATATATATATATATATATATATATATATATATATATATATATATATATATATACGAGGGTCGTTCAAGTCAGACCGGGACTTTTATTTGTTGTACAAACTAAAAGAACAAATTTGTAGGAGTGAAATTGCCATTTGTTTTTCGATATAATTCCCTGCAACATTTATACACTTATCCCAGCGTTTAATTAATGCTTGAAAAGCTTTAGCGTAGAAGAATATGTCAGTACTCCTGAACCATCGTAGGACATTGCTTCACTTTGTCATCAGTGCTAAAATGCTTACCTACCAGGAATTCTTTCAGGGTTCCAAACAGGTGGAAGTCGCTCGGAGCGAGGTCTGGGCTGTAAGAGGGATGTGGCAATACCTCCCACCCGAGTTGCTGTAATTTGCACGTGGTGCGGTGAGCGGTATGTGGTCGTGCGTTATCCTGTAGAAACAGGACGCCTTTTCTTATCAAACCAGGCCGTTTTTTCCGCACATGGTTATGCACATCACTTAGAATGCGACAGTACTCTTCACTGTTGATAGTGGCACCACGGGGTAGAAAATTTACGTGAATAATGTCACATTTGTCCCAGAAAACACTCGCCATCACTTTCCCAGCAGACGCAATTTTCCGAAATTTTTTGGTGGTGGTGAGTCCATATGCTTCCACTGCATGGATGCTCGTTTTGATTCCGGAGTGAAATGATGCACCCAGGTTTCATCACACGTAATGAATCGATTCAGAAAATTCTGGCCTTCCCTGCCAAAACGATCCTTCAACTCAGTGCAGACTTGAACTCTTCTCTGCCGGTCAAAAGCGGAAAGCTGTCTTGGCACCCACCGTGCACTAACTCTGTTGTCCGCCATTTTCATTATCTATCAGGGACTGACCCGTGACGCGTACGCCACCTAATGGTAATAACGGTAACGGTAACGATAATACGAGTAGGTCACACTTGTTACTTACTACTGTCAGTAGTACCACCACGCTAGCATTCCTTCCTGTACTTCCAGAACAAAAAGTCCCGTACTGACTTGAACGACCCTCGTATATATATATATATATATATATATATATATATATATATATATATATATATATATATATATATATATATATATATATATATATATATATATATATATATATATATATATATATATATATATATATATATATATATATATATATATATATATATATATATATATATCTTCTTCTTCTTCTTCTTCCGTCCTTAGCCAAAGACCGACCAAGCAGTCAGAGGCCATCATGCCTTGTGGCGTCTTAAGGGCAACAGCAGATTGATTTTCTCTGGTGTAGTTTCCCATCACGCCTAGCGGCGTATATATATCTATATATATATATCTATATATCTATATATATATATATATATATATACATATATATATATATATATATATATATATATATATATATATATATATATATATACATACACACACACACACACACACATGTATAGCCCATACAGTATTCTGGGGACCCTAAAATTCCAGAAAACTGATGTGCACAGCTATTACCTGGTTTCCTAGGAGCCGCGCTGGTGTAATGGTTACAACATTGTACTGGCGACCAGGTTTTCAAGGTTCAAGCCCGGGCGTCGGCGCTTGAAGGAGTGTCAACGACCGGGATTTTGACTGAATAATCTGAACGGCTCCTGAGATAAACCCTCTGTGGATGGGAATGAGCGAAGCTCCTGACCGAGTTGGAAGGAAAGTCCTTAGGTTCCCCAGCCTCGCAATGACATGTCACTGGGCCGAAGGGCTGAAAGCCTAAGTGCCGCTGGTTAAGGAAAAAAAATTAAAAAAAAAAATTACCTGGTTTCCTCAAAGTGTTTCCCATCCAGTGCTTACATATATTTCTGCCTTGTACCCACATGTGTTTGTCTGGTTCTTTCAATCACTTTCACATTTATGGTCTTGTCTTACCATTTAAATAATTATATCTTCGCAAGCACGCACTTATGAAAATCTGCAACTTTCTGGTTGTCATTTTTTTTTCTCCACATTTCAAAGCCGTAAATTAGGACTGCTTTGTTTTATGAACTGAAAATTCTTATTTTTAAGTCGAACATGTTGGAGTGAAACCTCCTCTAGGACTTGTGTGTACTGACGCTGCTGTGAATTACTGTTTCTCAAACTTTACTTAAATTACTGTCATCATATATGTACAGAATCTGCATTGGACCAATCGCTATTTAATGAATAATACCAAATTATCCGTTCTCTCTCACTCTTAGTTAATAAAGAAGTAAAAACGACAACAACAGTAAATTATATAGCTTATACAAATGGACCATTAAAACGAATCAAAACAGTAACAATGTTCCTTTACACAGCTGCATTTCTCTAAAAGTGACAGTTACATTTTCACAGTAGATTATGCTACCTATACCCAATTATTAAATCTGTGTTTGCTTTCAAAGCGCTGGTTTGAACACCAGATCTACGGGTATCTCATGGTATCCAGGTTTGAGTCGGAGTCAATAGCGTTTCAGTTTGTGCAGTAGTCGTCTACGACGAAGGAATGAAAAGAGAAATAAAGACACGTTAGTCAATCTTGCAAACATATAGTCATTTCTCCTATAATGCGGTATATATATTCATAAAAAGAGCAGGGATTATGGGGAAAATTGGGTTAGGGGCACAACAGTCAAAACATATACAGTTTCGTAAGTAATACGCTAAAAATACACGAACGTGATATCGTGCGATATCACACATTCTGTTCTGTCTTTTAAAAAGTTTCATTATTTCAAGCTTATTGTCGTTCACTACTTGGATTCTTATAACCAGGATGCTTACTCATGTTTGGGATAGTGTATTAAATACATTTATTAAGAACAGAACACACATTTGGGAGAACAGCGCGATACACACTCGTAGGGCATGAGGTGTGAGTGTGTTTTGTACATTCACCGGGGAGGAAATTTTTGCGCCCACCTGGTGTTAATCAGTAGCGCGAAGTATAGTCACCGTGTCAAAAATCCGCGTGACACGATTTCGCGTTTTGATGATTTTATTCCTCTACTTATCTATCATGTATGAACAAATTCGCGCATTACAGACATGCATTGTAACAAAAGAGACTTACGTTAATAAGATCCGCTTATAATTAAGGCAGAATGTAAATAAAGAAATCTAATGGCTTGTCACAGGGTTCTCCCGAAGGGTAACCAAAGAGAGTTATCTGTGAGGTACCGGCTTTGTCAATGGCTCAGATTCGCCTGGCACCCGGTTGAAGATGAGCAGCAGGAGTGGAGAAGGTGAATATAAGACTTTGGGATGAGTTCCCAGCATATAGTCCCAGTGATTCTGGATCTCGTGATACTATAACTCCTACCACTCTATCCCCCTCTATATATTATAATGCTAACGAGCCCCCACTCCCCTATTACACTGAGTGAACAGAAGAGGAAGAAAGGAAGAACAGTATGTCTCTTTCGCACACTTTCTTTCCTTCTCTATATATGTAATAACGTGTGTTGGTAATGTAACCACAACTACAACATTTATTAAATTATTGAAATATAACAACATTCAATTACACTAATACAAATGAAACTAGGAATGACATTAACTATCCCTGTGAAGAAAGATATTAGTTAATGCAAAATACACAAATGAATCTAAAGTCTACACTATGTGATGATGATGAATTTAAGTTATCTTAACTACTACCAAAAAGGATATCTTGTTTCGGGTCTCTGACTGACTGTCAATAAACACTGGGTATTCGTATACACTGGACAAGTCTTTGTCTGCATTCAATAATATTGGACGGTCCACTTTATTTCGTCAGGTGTCGATGGCCTGCTCTTTTGTTCTTCACAAAGCGAGTGTTGACATTGCCACGCGCGTCTGAGGTGGCTTGTCCCTAGGTTGTGTTGAAGCAATGTTATGCGGTGGGGACCTCGTCTGATATGCAGATGTCCATGTGTGGTGAAGATATTTTCCTCAGGTGGTGATGATGGTGAAATCTGGTCTATAGTTGAATTTGTTTGCGCATCAGTTTTACAGGGAGAATCTGTCCATTACTGCAAGTAATTTAGGATCTCGATAAATTTTGTAGGCACTTGGTTTACACGATCGTCCGTCTTCTCTTGCCACTTCCGATCAAGATTTCTCAAAGGCACGTGTTGTAAAATCGTCCGTTTGCTACTGCAACTTCTGATCATTAAATTCACGTGGACAGCTCTTTAGTAATGCCTCCCTTATTCTAGGTAATTGCGGATTACTTTTCTGTGTGGGTGATTGTTTAGTAGAAAGTCCCTTCGCCGCCTGGCAAGTTCTTTTCTAAAATCCCCGTTGTTTGGTGGTAGGTTTGTTGCCGTTAAATATCTGTGAGATGCGTGTCGTCGCAGTATTTCTGTTTGGCCCTACTCATGTAGCTTATCCCGTAATTAACGCCAACAACGTAGTAGACGAAGGATGAGTATCTCAAATGGTCCCTGTCTCTACCACTGCGATGGATAAAATAACGAACCCTATGTAAGTATCCCGTAAACTATGCTACTCCTGTAGTGTGTTCTTGTATGTGAAATCTTATCACTATAATGAATGGCTGCGCGGTGTTTACTGCACGGTTAACATGTAATGTAAGAGGCAAAATAAAAGTGTCTTGTATTTACTTCGTTATGGTTAATGTAAACTTGTTAATGTTATAATTATAATAATTCTCTGTCTGGTGTCTATTGTAACCTGTACTTATGAGTATAAAATATAATATTATAATAAACGTGACTGGTATTTACAGTGTTATATTTTATGGAAAATATGTATATATAATCTGACTGAAGTTAAAATAGATGTATAATAATAATGTACAAACTATATTACACTAACCTTGGTGTCCATATCAAGAATTTCACTGACTCACGTCTTGATTCTTTCTCGTGAAATCGAGAACCCAAGTTTTTGTTGGCGGACTGCTTCTCTTGCAATGCCAAGCAATAAATTTAGTAGTTTTATATATCGTTTGAATCGCCTTTGGCGATTTTTCGGGTCGCTTCTTGTCATGTGAAATTTCGTTTGTTTTCCTTTAGTCAGACATTCAGTCCTCATTACCGTGTACAATTTCTGTAATGTTTTGCTATAGTCGCTCTCATGTTTTGCTTATCCGAGACAATCTGTCTGCGTTCGTCTTTTGGGGCATGTGCAGTGTTGTTCTTCTCGTTATAATTTCGTATTCTCACTCCTTTCTTGTTGTTATTCGCTCAGACTTTGTGTCTCCGTTACTTCAACATTTTCGGTGCTTGTTCTGAATGACCACCTTTATGTTCTGTTACAAGCCGAAATAATATTTGTAGATTACTGGCCATGGGTAAACACACCCACGACGTCCGGCGATGGACTATTGATGTAATGTCTCCTTGTTGTGCGACATTTATGACTTTCTACAGGTGAATGTTGTTGTGTTTACAGGGCTCACGCCGAGCACTGTCTATTGTTATGTAAACATTCCTTGTCAAATTGGTGGATGTCCCATGACTGTTGACAAACGATGTCTGTGCCGACAATGAGTATAGACAACCGACTGCCTTCTCATTCAGTGAGAAATTTACCGACAAAATATTGGGAATCGGTCTTAGGAATTGAAATGCCGACTTACTCGCGTCCCGTGACATATGTCCCCCGCACCAAGTCTTAGCTTGCAAAGACTCCTGCGAGTCAGGATGCATTTTACATTCCCTATTGTCGGCTGTGGTTATCTTCTCGCTATTACTATCCTCCTCATCTTCCTCGTTCCAATCCTCCTTCTCCTCGTCCAAATCATCTTCCTCCTCGCAATCTTCCTCAGTTGCTACTCCTGTATCAGCTATAAATAGCTGCTCCATTTCCTGTTTTAATATCGTGTCCGTGGCCAAGAGTTGTCGCCCCTGCTCGACTAGGTTCGAAAAGCGGGCTGTGATTTTCTGCACGCCTGCAGATGACTGTCTAGCCGCATTGGGCTGAAGTACTGAGTTCTGATTTCCCTTATTCCAATGCTTTGTGGCTGCTCGTGTCCTGAAGTTGGCCGCTTCAGTTATGGGTCTGGCTAAATATCTCTTTAGCAGAACAATATTATATATTTCTAGCTGATTCTCCTCTGGAATCTTATAATTGGTTCGAGATGCCTTCTCGACCATTGCGTATGGCCCGTGCCGTCCAATCTGTAACCTGTTCTGTTTGCTAGGCATAAACAGTAAAACATGTTTGCCTATCTCTAGCTCACATCTGGGATCATTCGTATTATATTCTCTGTCATGTTGATGCCTCCTCTTCTTCTTACGTGGTCTGTGTACCTTACTAGTGACTTCCTCACTTTTTCCATGATTTAATGCCCCTCTCTGGCATTCAAGGAATGATCTGATCAATCGATCCATGTCCCTTGCGATTCCCTGCCCATAATAATGGTAGGCGATTCTTTGCGTAATGATGTATTGTCTGACCTGACCACTAGATTTACTAGCATGTCCCATACCTAAGATATAAAATCTATATCGTGCTGGTACTACCTGTTGCTTATACTCATATCCGCGCTTTCCTACTTTCCTAAGGAGTTGTCCTTGCTGTTTAAAGCAGTCTCCTGGTTGCGCTGGATTGTCCCCCTTCAGTCTCTTCTTAAAACAAGGTTCTACCGATTTGTCGTTCTTGTGAGCTTGTCTCAGCTCTTGCGGATGGAAATCACACTTGTCTCCTTGTCTCTTCTCCTTCGCTTGTTCACCTGTCTGCCCTGCAGCTGTGACTCTTGATTGACGAGTGTCTACCAAAACCAAATATTTGTAGCCTATAAGGACTTCATGTGTATGATCATTTAAAACTTCCGTTCGTAGTTCTCCCTTGCCACATCTGCTTTCAATGGGAGTCCGGGCGATAGCCGCCACCATTGGAGGATCGCCTTTAACTGTGGACGGAATTTCCACAGTTCCATCACTCAATTGTTCTGGTCTAACCAGTCTTGACCTGAATATCGAATCGAATTCCAACCTGGAATCGAATACCTCTTCCGCTCTTTCTCTATTGGCAACGTTGCGTTCCGAGGGAATCCGGGCGCTAGTTGCTGTCCCTGAAAGATCACTTGTCCTTCTCCACCCTTTTGCGTTAGTCTCCTGGTAACATTCTTTGCCAGGTTTAAACCCCTTCTTTCTCTTGAGTGACCCATTCTGACTGACATCAAATCTCTTTGTGTCTTTCTTCGATCTGTCAAAATAAAAAGAGTTTCCCCGCTTCTTTCTTCTGCTAAACAATCTTTGAATCCGACGACGGATCAAAGTTGGCAATTGTCTGACCTTATTACGTATCTTGTGTATCTTGCCCGTGGAGTGGTCATACTTCAAGATATGGTGCAACCCATCTGTCCTCTTGTGTCGGGTACAGTGTGTTGTAAATTTCGCGCGTCGGCGCTGTGTCTTGCATAACCCGCGTACACCAAGCCGTGTCCTATTGTGTCGCCTGGTGTCTTTCCTTCTGTCTATCCGCTTAGTTTTTGTCTCGCCTACATATAGAATCGGAGTCCCGTGGGTGTTAAGCTGCTGTATCCCCGCCGGCTCTACCACAGTTATCCTCGTGATCCTCTTCTACCTCCTTTTGAAGAGAGTCGGGGGGTGCATCCGTGTCCTTCGTCCACCCTGTCCCGATAATAGTATGTGTTGTTATACCTTCCAAAGGCACACATTTCTCTCCGTAAGTTTTAAAAGTGGTAGGATCTGGCTTTCCCTCGTCCGGGGGAAAGGCAGACTTAGGCGACTGGGGCATCTGTCTATTTTCATGGATAATAGCGAATGCCCGCTCCTGTCCGGTTTCTTCCTTCCACGTAGAAAGGCCGGGGGAGTGAGGTAATAGTTGTCCTCCTGATGTCAGGAGACATGTGCCTGTTTTCTTCTTCCCTGTGATGCCAGGTGAAATTGTTTTATTCGAAGTCCCCTTGCAAGATCCATCGAAGGTACCGCTTGCAATTAGAGTAGGTTCTTCTGTGCCTTTTAATAACTTTCCATTATCTCTGCAGAGGTGTCTGGAATCCACTGAATCCATCACGCCCAAGGAAAGCGGGCCGGGTGAACCCTGCAGTTGTGGTTCAGAGGCGCTCATAGAGGTCTGTTCATTTCGGCCCTGTTAACCGCAACCGTGTGCCGATGATTGAAGTTTTCTGCCTTCTTTCTCCTATCTTTAGCCTCTCTCTCTGTCTGTCTCTCCTCTTTCTCCGCTGCTAATTTCAATCTTGATTGCTCTACTTCTAATGCTAGTTTCCACGCCTGTGATCGCTTCGTACTCTTCCCAGCGTTGTAAGGGCTGCTTTACTTACTTAACCCCCTCCCTTGTTTGGGCTTCGGGTCCATTTCCAACGGGAAGTCCATTTCATGAACCTGGGGCGCAGTTGGAGCTGACACGTTTTCTACGGGCGCAAGATTTTCAGAGGGGTGGTCCAATATGGGCGGCATAACTTGAGAAATAGAGTGGTTAGATTCATCGGCTCTTTCTTGTCGCTCGTTTTCCCTTGCTAGTTGCTCCACCGCGTGTGATAATCGACGCATCTCCCGTTTCTTGGCGCTTACTTGTCGCTCTATCTCCCATTTCTTTAAAATGTCCTCCGAGGCTCCAGTTTGCAGTTCCAGAGAACGCATGGCAAGTTCATGTTGTCTCTCTGCTGCCTGCTCCTGTTCCTCTGCGTCCAGGTATGCCTTGGTCTCGGCCTTATCTATTCCCATCTTCTCGACTGCCTCACGCCAAGCAGCTCGTAACTGGACCAATTCCGCCATCTTACTTGTGAACTGCTGTAACTCACAAATTACCGAAAATGACAGAAAGAAGCAAAAGGAAGGAACTACCTGTTACCTACTAGGAAATATGCTGTCGCAAAACCCCGAACTCAGACTAGCACCAAGTCTGAATTCTAACTGTTACCTGAAAAAAATTATAAGTTATCCAGCTAGATTTCAATCTGCCTATCGCTACTCAAATTTATGTGAGAGAGAAAAATTTAGAGCGAAAAAAAAACGTGCCCTTGGCCAAAGAGAGAAACCACAACAAAATTCCCGTACATTTCGCTATAACCTTTACACCCGTACAGATAAATGACAATATTTAAAAAAAACCCTGACCATAAAAAGTCTGACCATAAACAGTCTGCCTACCAAGAAAACAATAACAAAATGTTTCGTCTTAGTGGCTTAGCCGCTATTGTCCAATTGCGAACAAAAGGACTATACACTGTCGGGTCACTCGTCCGACTTCAACAATGCCTATTGTTCGAGACCCACGTGGTACTACAGTTGACATTCACAAATCCGGCCATCAATAATCCGGTTCCGTCAGATTTCCGGCAAGGATTTCGGAGCGCATTTTTTAAATTTACCGCGTTGGCGCGCCACTGTTTTCTGGAGCAGTTTATGTTTTGATGCAGCTGTTGGGTCTTGCTTGCACGTGTTAACAGGCATTCCTGCTCATTCCTTCTCATTTTATCATTTATTTGCTGCTGTATAGCCCCATTATAGATTCAGCAAATAAAAGAAGTGGTGTAAAACGTAAACATCGTGCATTGTCGATAGCAGATAAAGTGTACAGGTAGTCATTTTCTGTTAAATATATACAGAATATATAACCATAAAAAATCCGGCATTTTCAAAAATCCGGCACTCCTCAGGTCCGGAGGTTGCCGAATTTTTGAATGTCTACTGTACACGTATACTGAAAGTTCAGGTAAATTTATAATGATGACAACAAATCAATATTGGTAACCAGATGCAGTAATTAAATAATATGGTATAATATTCTAACATATGTCAATGTCTTATTTAATATAATATGAATATCTAATTTAATTTAATATGAATATCTAGTTATCTAATATTCTAATCTGTATTCTTTCCCTCTACCTAAGTAGAACAAGGGACAGTATAGAAGACAGTGAATAGGTTTATACAAAATTTCAAAAAAGAGTTATTTCATGTTTTAGTCTAGGGCAAGTCCCAAGGTATATCCAGGACGACAGCCTCCACTTAATGTCACAGGGTTCTCCCAAAGGGTAACCAAAGAGAGTTATCTGTGAGGTACCGGCTTTGTCAATGGCTCAGATTCGCCTGGCACCCGGTTGAAGATGAGCAGCAGGAGTGGAGAAGGTGAATATAAGACTTTGGGATGAGTTCCCAGCATATAGTCACAGTGATTCTGGATCTCGTGACACTATAACTCCTACCACTCTATCCCCCTCTATATATTATAATGCTAACGAGCCCCCCACTCCCCTATTACACTGAGTAAAAAAAAGAGGAAGAAAGGAAGAACAGTATGTCTCTTTCGCACACTTTCTTTCCTTCTCTATATATGTAATAACGTGTGTTGGTAATGTAACCACAACTACAACATTTATTAAATTATTGAAATAGAACAACATTCAATTACACTAATACAAATGCAACTAGGAATGACATTAACTATCCCTGTGAAGAAAGATATTAGTTAATGCAAAATACACAAATGAATCTAAAGTCTACACTATGTGATGATGATGAATTTAAGTTATCTTAACTACTACCAAAAAAGATATCTTGTTTCGGGTCTCTGACTGACTGTCAATAAACACTGGGTATTTGAATACACTGGACAAGTCTTTGTCTGCATTCAATAATGTTGGACGGTCCACTTTATTTCGTCAGGTGTCGATGGCCTGCTCTTTTGTTCTTCACAAAGCGAGTGTTGACATTGCCACGCGCGTCTGAGGTGGCTTGTCCCTAGGTTGTGTTGAAGCAATGTTATGCGGTGGGGACTTCGTCTGATATGCAGATGTCCATGTGTGGTGAAGATATTTTCCTCAGGTGGTGATGATGGTGAAATCTGGTCTATAGTTGAATTTGTTTGCGCATCAGTTTTACAGGGAGAATCTGTCATTTACTGCAAGTAATTTAGGATCTCGATAAATTTTGTAGGCACTTGGTTTACACGATCGTCCGTCTTCTCTTGCCACTTCCGATCAAGATTTCTCAAAGGCACTTGTTGTAAAATCGTCCGTTTGCTACTGCAACTTCTGATCATCAAATTCACGTGGACAGCTCTTTAGTAATGCCTCCCTTATTCTAGGTAATTGCGGATTACTTTTCTGTGTGGGTGATTGTTTAGTAGAAAGTCCCTTCGCCGCCTGGCAAGTTCTTTTCTAAAATCCCCGTTGTTTGTTGGTAGGTTTGTTGCCGTTAAATATCTGTGAGATGCGTGTCGTCGCAGTATTTCTGTTTGGCCCTACTCATGTAGCTTATCCCGTAATTAACACCAACAACGTAGTAGACGAAGGATGAGTATCTCAAATGGTCCCTGTCTCTACCACTGCGATGGATAAAATAACGAACCCTTTGTAAGTATCCCGTAAACTATGCTACGCCTGTAGTGTGTTCTTGTATGTGAAATCTTATCACTATAATGAATGGCTGCGCGGTGTTTACTGCACGGTTAACATGTAATGTAAGAGGCAAAATAAAAGTGTCTTGTATTTACTTCGTTATAGTTACTGTAAACTGTGTAATGTTATAATTATAATAATTCTCTGTCTGGTGTCTATTGTAACCTGTACTTATGAGTATAAAATATAATATTATAATAAACGTGACTGGTATTTACAGTGTTATATTTTATGGAAAATATGTATATATAATCTGACTGAAGTTAAGATAGATGTATAATAATAATGTACAAACTATATTACACTAACCTTGGTGTCCATATCAAGAATTTCACTGACTCACGTCTTGATTCTTTCTCGTGAAATCGAGAACCCAAGTTTTTGTTGGCGGACTGCTTCTCTTGCAATGCCAAGCAATAAATTTAGTAGTGTTATATATCGTTTGAATCGCCTTTGGCGATTTTTCGGGTCACTTCTTGTCATGTGAAATTTCGTTTGTTTTCCTTTAGTCAGACATTCAGTCCTCATTACCGTGTACAATTTCTGTAATGTTTTGCTATAGTCGCTCTCATGTTTTGCTTATCCGAGACAATCTGTCTGCGTTCGTCTTTTGGGGCATGTGCAGTGTTGTTCTTCTCGTTATAATTTCGTATTCTCACTCCTTTCTTGTTGTTATTCGCTCAGACTTTGTGTCTCCGTTACTTCAACATTTTCGGTGCTTGTTCTGAATGACCACCTTTATGTTCTGTTACAAGCCGAAATAATATTTGTAGATTACTGGCCATGGGTAAACACACCCGCGACGTCCGGCGATGGACTATTGATGTAATGTCTCCTTGTTGTGCGACATTTATGACTTTCTACAGGTGAATGTTGTTGTGTTTACAGGGCTCACGCCGAGCGCTGTCTATTGTTATGTAAACATTCCTTGTCAAATTGGTGGATGTCCCATGACTGTTGACAAACGATGTCTGTGCCGACAATGAGTATAGACAACCGACTGCCTTCTCATTCTGTGAGAAATTTACCGACAAAATATTGGGAATCCGTCTTAGGAATTGAAATGCCGACTTACTCGCGTCCCGTGACATGGCTAGAGAATTTAAGATAGAAATATGAGGCGAATTCTACAAGCGCTTACGACTGTTGATGTTACTGGTGATGATAAAAAGAAGCAAATGTAAAGAAAATAAGCAAGATGAAGATGTCGTGAATGTATAGATATCACAGTAGTGACGACAATGTGAGCTGTTGTAATAACAGCAGTATTTATTTCTCAAGTGTATTAAGAAGAAAATGTATCTGGTTGTACTTGTAATAGTGCAAGTTTCCTAGGTGCAGTATGGGAAGCATATTTTGTGTTTTAACAACGGGGCTCTTTACTTCCTAGCTGCAGTATGGGGAGAATAGTTCTTGTTGTAATAAGGGCAGTGTTTTTTTTCTACGTGCAGAATGGAGATAATATTTCTTGTTGTAATAGTGGCAGTGTCCGAGTTGCAGTACGGGAAGCATATTTTGTGTTTTAACAACGGGGCTCTTTACTTCCTAGTTGCAGTATGGGGAGAATAGTTCTTGTTGTAATAAGGGCATTGTTTTTGTTTTCTACGTGCAGAATGGAGATAATATTTCCTGTTGTAATAGTGGCAGTGTTAACATTTCCCAGGTGTAGAATGAGTTGAATATTTCTTGTTGTAATAGTGGCAGTGTTAATTTTCTAAGTGCAGTATAGACAGACTATTTCTTGTTGTAATAGTGGCAGTGTTAACATTTCCCAGGTGTAGAATGGGTTGAATATTTATTGTTGTAATAGTAGCAGTGTTTACTTTCTAGCTGCAGTATGGAGACAATATTTCTTGTTGTAATAGTTGCAGTGTTAATGTCTCAGGTGCAGTATGGGGTGAATATTTCTTGTTGCTATAGTGACATTGCTTTTGTTCTAAGCGCAGTTCAGTGGCCTCCTTCCTGCAGTCATAACCGACTATGGCAATGAAGCGACCTTGAGTTGATAGCCCTCAGCTGCTTTTTGCCTGATGTTCCTTTCGGTGCATTATTGTCTCTTCTGCTTGTTGTAAGAACTTCTTTTCGCCGAATCTGAGGTGACACCGACAGGAGCCTCGCCACTTGGTACGATCAGCAGCTTCCTCCTCCTATGTTGCTGGATTTATGTCCAGCGTCTATCTTGCATTCATCTCTGAACTTCATCTGCAGTCGCCTGGCTGTTTCTATGCCATCAGCCTAAGGGTCTTTTATATTTGGACATGCGCCCTAATATAACCGACTAGGTTGAACGGGACGCGCCTCGCAAAAACGAGGCAAAACTTTATTTTCAAAAAAAAAAATTGACCGTAAAAAATATTTTCTGGAATGCGACCATCTTCCATGTGACGGACATGCCCAAGCCAGCGTAGTCACCCATGAAGATCGTCATGTCTGTTCCTATCTTTGTGTTTAGATCATCCATGCAGATTTTCATGTCTGTTCCTATCTTTGTGTTTAGATCACCCATGAAGATTGTCATGTCTGTTCCTATCTTTGTGTTTAGACCATCCATGCAGATTTTCATGTCTGTACCTATTTTTGTGATTAGATCACCCATGAAGATTGTCATGTCTGTTCCTATCTTTGTGATTAGATCACCCATGAAGATTATCATGTCTGTTCCTATCTTTGTGTTTAGATCACCCATGAAGATTGTCATATCTGTTCCTATCTTTGTGTTTAGATCACCCATGAAGATTGTCATGTCTGTTCCTATCTTTGTGTTTAGACCATCCATGCAGATTTTCATGTCTGTACCTATTTTTGTGATTAGATCACCCATGAAGATTATCATGTCTGTTCCTATCTTTGTGATTAGATCACCCATGAAGATTATCATGTCTGTTCCTATCTTTGTGATTAGATCACCCATGAAGATTATCATGTCTGTTCCTATCTTTCTGATTAGATCACCCATGAAGATTGTCATGTCCGTTCCTATCTCTGTGATTAGATCACCCATGAAAATGGTCATGTCCGTTCCTATCTCTGTGATTAGATCACTCATGAAGATTATCATGTCTTTCCTATCTTTTTGTTTAGATTACCCATGAAGATTATCAAGTCTGTCCCTATCTTTGTGTTTAGATCACCCATAAAGATTGTCATGTCTGTTCTCTTTTTATCCACGATATGGTGCAGTCTGGGGAAAAATTCTTCTTTCACAGATTCATGTTTGTCATTTGTTGATGCATAACATTAGATAATTTTATCATTATTTTCTTTTTGATTTTTGTAAATGTTGCTGTTATTATTATGGCTTCCATTGCTTCCCTTTCTATGAGTGCTTTGTGCGCTTCTTTAGACAGCACCACAGCCACCCTTTCACTTTGGGCATTTTTTTCCTCATGTCCTGAGACAGCACCCTTTCTCCTGTGCTCAATGTCTTTCTTTTTTGGTTTAAAATGTAGATGGACAAGGTAACCTACTTTAAACCCAACCTGTCTTAGTCTCTTTTTACGCTACACACAGTAAGGATGCAGTGTGACTATTCTCTGCTCCGGTTTCGGGCCCCGGTAACACATTGGTGATTGAAATGTGCGTGTGACATAGTTTATCAAAGCTATACACCCGTTTCAATCTGCCAGAGGGAAAACCGGGATGTCTCCGGGAAAATAAATAAGGCAAAATGTTGTGATTATATATTAAGTGATGCTGGTTGATTGATGAGTTCTTCTAAATTTGCTGCTTCATGGGTTTTTCTAGTGAGTCGAATTTGTGTGGTTCTGATGTACAGGCATTGAAAGTTGTGTAATAAAAGACACTTACCGAACATGGGCCACAGCAATCTCTTAACTCTTGAGAGTATTCTTCGCAGCTCGCGCCATCGCACGACATGCCATAGATTGCCAAATTGCCATATTCATCACATGACCCGGCAAAGCAAGAATTGATCCTGAATTGCGAATTGAGCTGGAATTAAGTGTGAATATTAATACACATTTGATCATATTGGTATAATGAAGGAAAAAAAAATGGTTTTAACATGCTTAGAATAACTTAAGACATATTCGTACCTTTACATATTTTCGCCCATTCCTGTAAAATAATATATACTGAGTAGTTCCAGTCCTGGAAGAAATACTACGTCTAGGTATACAATGATACTGTTGACATAATTATGTATAGATGTGAATGTATTGTGGCAGCGAAGCGGGATGGGCTACACAGAATTGTTCGTGTGTCGCAGTAATGAACATAATTGTGCACTACAACACTCGATGCGGGTCAATATCATTATTTAGTCATGAAAATATTATCGTAATATACAAAACATATGGATGACATTTATCATTGAATGTCTAAACGTGGAAGTAATTCCACGTGATTAAAATGAGACATTCAATCCGAGAGCATTGTAGCAAAAACGTTTACTAAATATAATTTTTGGGCCATCGAGCTCTTAAGTCATAGTCTTAAACATTTCGGCACTGAAGCAAATCTTCAAAACAACTACAGCAAGGTTTCTTACTTTGTGGTCAACGAACCTTTTGGGGTTCCATGACTGGATTCTAGAGGTCCATGTACATAACCGAAAATTTTATTTTCATCAACATTTTTACTCGAAAAATTATCATAGAATTGTTGCATTTAAAGAATTACAGACTGTTTTACAATTATGTATACACACTTTAAAAATGTATATATCATGAATAACATAAACAATTTTAATTTTCTTTATTACATTTTAAAGCTAAGAGATAGACAATTTCATTATCATAATAAAGTAATTGTGTTTCACTACTCAGATAGATGAAAAATGATGGAGAATACTCAATAAAGTTTTGAAGAAAGAAAGACAATTAAAAAAGAATTGAAGATCACTGTGTAAGAGATGTCGCTCATTTACTAATGCTGATGGTGGGTATGATGAAGATGGGACTACATTTATGTTATTGTGAAAAATGTATCTATCTCTTAGCTTTAAAATATGATCAAGATAAATAAAAAGACGTATGTTGTTTAAGACATATAAATTTTGATAGTGCTCATAAATAACAGTGAAATACTCTATTATTTTTACACAGTGTTTTTGTACTTCAGTATGACTGTTTGTAAACTTAGCTATTTTTCTTTGTAATACAATTATTTACTCGTGTGCAAATATTTTAAATTTGTGTCAATGTAGGTTTTTCTCAGAAAGCGTCCATAGCCTTCACTGAATAATCAAAGGGGTTCGTAGACTTCACTGGACAATCAAAGGGGTTCGTAGACTTCACTGGACAATCAAAGGAGTTCGTAGACTTCACTGGACAATCAAAGGGGTTCGTAGACTTCACTGGACAATCAAAGGGTTTCACAGCACAAGTAACGATAAGAACCCCTGATCTAAAGGCTTTCCAGCAGAAAAACAGTTTTAAAGGCGACACTGCTTTAGATTGGAAATTAATCATTGCTATGTTGCTGTCACGGTTTCTTTCAAGATATCATCCTTTGTGGATAGTGCACTTTATTCTTTTTTGCCTTGGAATCCCCATAAAACTTTCTTAATGAAATTAACTGATAAAAACTTTTAAAATTTTCTTAATTGAATGTCTGTGACCAGCAAAACAATGGCACCACCTTTTCGGGAAAATACTAAAACGGCGCGCACTGCCCTGTGAAAATTAAACTGAACACTTGTTAAAAGAACGCGCATTTATTTCAATATTTTCATGGTGCAATGTTCAGTGTGTGTGAAATATTCACATCCGCTTTTCTGGAAGTAACGAAAACAGAGTGCATTGCACTGCTCTTTGAGTGAACGCTATCTTGAACAACCATTAGAATCATTCCACACCGAGGCCAGTAACCTACTTTACTCGGATTTCACAGATCTCTTTGCAAGTAGACTGCCAACAAATGACAGAGAAGTTTCATAATTTACGAGTTTCATAATAAAAGAGCCATTAATAACCCATTAACTTTTCACGGTTTTGTTTTTTAACTTTAACATTCTGTTAAAACTGAAGACAGAGATTTGATTTTTTATATTTTTTATTATCACTTGCAGTAATTAAGTGGACGAGCTTTCATCTCTCGCATCAGTTTAGAGCCAAAACAAAACCAGCCTTCCTGCCATCTTGAGACGTCGCAAGCTTCCTGTGAGTTGAGCTCGTGCCATGACAATGAACAAAGAACAATGACAATCATTTGGTCATGTAGGTGTATACTTACTAGCAACAGTCTGTAGTGAAATTGACAGAGATACAACGGTAAAATCCCTCCAAAGATAACATTTAAGGATAAAAACATAATGCGTAGGCTGCGAATAGTACATGATCGCCTAGACCGCGGGTCATCATCCTCCATAATAATTGACTTGCTAGACAGGAGGGGAACGGAGGATCAAAAAGGAAAAATATGACTGGAAAGATTGCGTGAGACTAGAAAGGCTAAGGAGACGCAATTGGGGGGGGGGGGGGGGGGGGGGGGGGGGGGGGGGGAACGGAGAAAAGTCACGTTTCCCAAGTTGACATAAAAAGTAAGCAACTCGACAGAAGGGACCATAGATATGTTACGCCACAGTCATTTATTGGACGCTTTTGCGATACCAAGCCCTTGATTTGAATTCAGCGGCTAAACGCAGATGTTAGGAATATTACAAAAATTAAAAAGTACTTTTTTCTTAATATTAATGTTAGGAATATAAAAATTAGTTGGCCGGATGGCCTATTCTGAGCAGTGAACTAATATGTTCTTAATTTTACAGACGGATAGATAATATTGAAGATAATGACAAAAGACAGTGTTGTTCACATCATCGACAGACTGTATTGAATCTAAAAGTGTCGCTAATTGCACAAAAAAACACGACCTAGAGACGCAGGTGTTCAAATCTACTTGGTATGGAGGAGAGGGGATATTGTGGTGGCTGTGTCTAAAAATAACTTTTAACGACAAAATTTTGGAGGGGAGAGAAAGGTTGGTTCAAAAATCAAGTACATTTTGTAGAAACACAAGTAGAGACGGACAGACTAACAGATAACCATCCATACTTGACTGAAGCATGACTGAAATGACTTTATGGTAGGAAATTTGAAATTCAAATAAACCTAGGCAGTGATTGGCCACAGACAATCATATCATTAGCGCTCAGACGCGAAAGTGGGGCCATTCTTCAATAGTTGTTCAGTGATAGACACAGATTTTAAAGTGTGGTGATTTCCATATGAAAGAAAGTGTAAGAAGTTTAGGGACGCCATACTATAGCCAGCAGCTCAGCTGAGTTTTGCTAGCAATTCTGTGTTATTTATTCATAATCTGGTAAGATTGAAATTATTTCCTTATATATATTTTGAATATTGTTTCATGTTCGAGTGATTTGATACTGCCATATCGAAATCTAGCCTTACAAACAAGTAGGGATTTGCTCTAGACCCCCCGCCCAAGTCAGGGTCTAGGGACCAACGGTGTACATAAACTCCAGCAAGAGTTAGGCAAGACAGATCAAGTGTTGAGAATAGACAAACATATTACCTATCCTCTTTTAGGGCAGAAAACTAATAAATATTTTTCAGAATCTATAGTCTGGGAGGATCTATCTGATGTAAACCCACCATGGTAAATGTGCTGTTTGGTCAGAGAGATCTGACCTGTCTGTATGATGTGGTTGTTGTGTCAGTGTTGTGTCCAGACGTGGGTAGAGAATAGATTTTGACACATGGCCCATACTTTGATTGCAGAGCTGTGAGTTTCTGTTGTCAACCAAGCAGTGTCTATTCAGTTGGTGACTTTACTCGAGTGTATCTGTGCAGTACTTGTGACAGAGACCACCATTATTGCCCGCCAGCACGGAGAGGTGGGACCACAAGATTTCAGCACCAGAGCTACAACTACAAGATGAGTGAGCCTCTGGTCTGCTGGACATTCACCAACACCGTTTAGTTACTAATACCCCATAAAAATTCCCACCATTTTCTGGACACTGTGTAGTCAATATAGACAGGTGTGATGAGGCCACCCCAACAGCACAAACATTAACTATCCTCCCAAGTAGATGACTACTAGAACATTTTAATAAAACTAACTAGTATAGTACATATATATATGTACACTATTGCATTTATGATATAATATTCCATGCATTTCTTTCATAATCTCTAAATCCTTTTAAGTTCTGGTCAACCTAAAAAAATTGATCCAGAACAAAATAAATGTAATATAATTCTATCAAGAAATTTTACACACGTGAGTTAGTTCAGTGTATTTTAACATTTATTAATATTATTAGTCTTGTTAAATATCTGTGGGTATATCTATAACCTATTACACCACACTACATATCATAACCCTAGACACTTTACGTAGCCACATTCATTAAAAAAAATTAAGTGTGAGGTCGTAGTGGTAGCAAGAAAGGCCTTCTGACAATTCTCAACTACATTTTATCTCAGGAGCCTTCACAGCTGGCCTCATACAATTACATTTAGTAATATCAACATCATACAACACCATCAAACACCACTACACAGTCTATGACCCATGGTCAACTTTATGTAGCGCTCACGCGAGGAAGGGACCCAGACAATCTTAAAGTACATTTTCATAACACAGGCTATCAAAGCAGACATTTTAAAAATAGCGGCACATTTACAAAATATACTGAGCGACTTTAATTACGCATCACTATACGAGTGCCTGGTAAAGTATCTTATGGTCATCCAATTGTTACCGAAATTAGTACACAGGTTTACAAGGTCACCGCCCAGAGGCCAGCATAGTCATTTCGCGCCAGCACAGCTGGAGACAAGAGTAGCACGTGAAACACGTAAAACATGATTTAGGTGCCTGGTAAAAATTCTGCACGGAAAACATTAATTTCTTTTCACCCAGAGCTCAGCCTAGAGCACTACGGACTTTAAGTCAGTCAAATTTTTAGTCCACAACCACAAACACGTCGTCAAACCATGCCTAGACTGACCGCTGCAGAGAGAGAAAGAGCGATAGGAATGATAACAGGCGGGATGTCCAACAGTTAAGCATCCAGACACTTGAATTGCAACCAGTCCACCATCGTCCGACTGCAACAACGTTTATTGGCCACTGGATCCATTGCAGATCGACCCCGTCAAGGTCAACCCAGAGCTGCGACACCTCAACAGGACGCGTATATACGGCAGCTTCATTTGCGGAATCGGTTTTTGGTGGCAGCTGTAACAGCAAGAGATGTTGTTGGGAGACGTGGAACCATATCAGAGCACACCGTGCGACGTGGACTGCAGGCGGCAGGACTCAACACCAGACGTCCTCGAGTCGGCCCAATCCTCTTCTTGTATCATCCCGAGCTCCAGCTGTACCAGCATGATAACGCACGACCACATACAGCTAGGGCCACCACTGCGTTCCTTCAGGCCAATAACATCGCTGTCATACCATGGCCTTCATTGTCCCCAGATATGGCACCCATTGAACACGCCTGGGACGAGATTGGACGCCAACTCTACCGGCACAGAGGACTGCAGACCCTGGATCATTTGCGAAGCGATATAACCGAAGTTTGGGATCGACTCCCCCAGGATTTTCTACGCACACTGGTAAACTCCATGCTGAGACGCTACCAGGCTTGCCTTGATGCCAACGACATTTGTGACTTTTCAATTTGACCCCTACCTTACATTTGTGACTGTAGTTTTTTTAACACTGCATGCACTGCTACGCGGATTGCGGGAATCGGTCGGTCAATGGATACTGTTTCTAGTGATATCAAACATGTTACCATTATCTTATTCTCAGACATCTTGGTGAGTGATTCATGTAGTGATGCGTAATTAAAGTCGCTCAGTATATGTCGTGGCTAAATAGCTGCTATATAACTAATCAAGTCACACTCTGTTTACCTATTACATATCATGAACATGCTGTAGATGCTGAAAGTTTAAGGTTGTGACAAAACGGGGCGGCCCCTTGTGATGGACGAACTCGGCTGACCCTGAACTTTGTTGTAATTCTTGTATAACGGGACTTCTTTCACGTGGATTCATTAGCTATGAAACTGTTCCACAGAGGGCAAAACACGTTTGCTGATTGATATGCAGAAAGTTTACCTATCGTTGATTCTGGTCATCGCATTGATTTAAGGAGAGATTAAATCACGCCCACAAACATCTCTGGAACAATCATAGGCAGTTATTTTAATTAACTTGGCCAGTGGGGGGGCGTCGCCAGAATCAAACAGGCACAGCGACCACGATCAAAGAGACGAACTGAGGAATTTCAGGGGAGACTATCGGCGTTATCAAAGACAGTAGTGGTCCCTGATACGAGACGCAGTTGCTTGCCGCTAATTTCGCGTCTCGGTGTCAATCGTAGAACCGAGCGAACGGGGAAAGCGAAACGGGCAGCAGCGAGCGGATACGAAGACCAGGGGGCGGCTTCTTCTCTTGATTTGGTGGTCAGATCCCCAAAAGTTCGTGAGATCAAATAAGCTGTCAAGTTTATCATGTCCCACTCAACTTACATTCCATTTTAGCTAAATAGACCATGAAGACTAGACACGTTATCACTCGCTGGCCAGACCTTTACAGAAGCACTAGCTTTATTGAAATCTTGTTATAGATTTTCCCCTGGATTTTATATATAAATTTGCAGTGATTTCTATTCTGTGCAAAGCGGTAATATATATTGCGTAAAGTGATCAGTGGTCTAGTTCAGTCATTCTATTTCAATGGATTTTGTGTTAATTTAAATCTATTAAATTAAACCATCTCAATAGTTCCAGTTGTAAATATAATGATCTATCTATTATATTATTTCAAAAGATAATAGATGCTTAAATTAACTTTTAAAGTCGCGAAGGAATTTATAATTAATAAATTCAGTTAAGTCCTAGTTTTATAGATGTGTGTTTTAACCACTAGAATTCGCGCAGTGTTTATTAAATACATAATTAAATACTCGAGTGTATTATAGGCTTAAAGGGAAATTTATCGCGCTTGATTTTTCGGTATGTTACATGTCTTTTGTTCTTTCCCACAGTGTGATCGTACCTGCGGTCCCAGCTAAATAAAGAAAGAAATAAAGAAATCATCCTATAAACTTCCAGTCATATTGAAGAAACATTTCTTTTAAAATATAATCTTGTGGCGGTCCTTGCGACCTAGCTGTCAGAATTAAATGAAATAAAGCCCACCCAAGAACATTTTAAAGAATAATCATCAAATTACCCTTACAAACCTGTAAGATAAACTGGAAGGTACTCATCGCCAGTAGCGATATCATATTTACTGTTTACTGTGAGAGAGTACATATTTTCCTGACTGTGACAGCCTAGTTTTTTTTTTCCTCAATTGGATTTAATAAAACTATCATCACGCATTGAAGGAATTTTACCATAGCGGAGGATTAAAAGAGACCACTTCATTTTCACCCCTGTGCCGAACTGTGTTAGTGCCATCCCATAGACTCCTTTTATATATATAATAAAACACGAGAACTCTTAGTCTTCAAGTCTTGCGATAAGTGAGAATATTTGTTACCAACAAACCCTCGCAAACATCTGGGGCGGGACATCGAAGGACTAGACAGTTCATATGTCAAAGAATACTTGCCTAGTAATATAATTTTTCTGTATTCCCTGCATTGTTCCTTTAAGGGGGAGTTGCTAATTGGTTAACTCTGTTTAAAAACCCCCTCCTTTCCATTTGCTTAGTAAAGGGAAGAACAATTGGGAAGAACAGTTTTTTTCTATCACCTATACCTAACGTTGTAACACCTCTTTCAGAGTAATTAACTTCACTGTTAGGTTAACGTACCCGTGTTCCTGATATTATCTATCTCTGGACTGGGTTTATCTTTGTCTAATAAGCGGGAAGGGCTTAGTCGATACCAATCTTCTTCACCCCTCCCAAATTTGTTATTTGCATTTGTGTACTTATGATAATTTATGTAATACCTGATATTTGTTAGTGATTGATGTTTAAAGTGAATAAAATCACATAAACTCATTTAGTACGGTGTTGGACATACCCACAGCCCAACATTTCCCCTATTCGTTTAATATAGTTTGTATCTGCATCGTCTGTGTGTGTGAAAAAACACCAAATCGGTGTGCGCGCAGATGCGAGTCTGGAAAACTGGCAAATAATTGTTTGACCAGGAGAGCGGAAGAGAAGATTGAGAGAAGCGATTTGTCGTAAATAAGTCTGTCTTTACTCTCCTCCAGCACGCTGTGAAGCAACTATTTAATATCTACATTTTCTATCACTGAGCTTTCCATCATCATTTTCCACTCTAAACCGGACCACTATTTCTACGACTCTTTTCTCTCAAAATAAATTTACGACACCCCTATCGATCTTTGTTTCTCTCCGGCAGTGTCGGTACATTTGTGGTACTGATTTTTATTATGTGCTGTCAATTATCGCACTTTTCTTTCTTTCTTTCTTCGTTATTTTTCTTCTTGTGTGGCAAATATTTTGTAGGTGCAAACATTTGTTGACACTCCTCTCTGTAATGTCACCTGTTTGTTACCCGGCCTTCCTAGCTTGCGGTGAGCAACTGAGATAAGATAGTCGCCGCCGTGTTTAGGTTCAACTGCTGATAAGATGACTCGCTTGGTAACCCAGATGGGCAGACACGGAGTTTTTGCGTACTCATACGACAGCTAACGAGATTACTGTCTGTGGGCAGACAAGTGTGACATAATCGCTTCCAGGCCGACTTGTTATGACAACATTACTTTCTACTAAAGTAATAAGTATTACAGCTTACCCATGTTGTCATGTATGTCTACCGATCTGTCTGTGAGAGTGTATGCAAGGCATCAGATGTCCATATATGGTAATACGTGACCTTTGCATGTACGCACCATATTCAACGTGGAACTTGTTTTGAAATCACCAC
The DNA here is from genome assembly GCA_024509875.1 of Oreohelix idahoensis. Classification (NCBI taxonomy): domain Eukaryota; kingdom Metazoa; phylum Mollusca; class Gastropoda; order Stylommatophora; family Oreohelicidae; genus Oreohelix; species Oreohelix idahoensis. The sequence continues at coordinate 319,128 of JAMPIV010000616.1, forward strand.
ACCCTATCTGCATGATTTGAAATGATTGGATCATGCTGATTAGATTCATAACAACAATGCGTGGGAAGATATAAATATATCTGACCATTTCGCAGTTTTATTTCACTGTGAATTTCACGCTCGCCAAGACAACATCAGACCCCGCCAGAGTGAAGATTAGATTCATAATTCCTTTTTTTTTTAAACCGGACCTTTTATTGGAGAACCAAATAAGTCTTACAAAGCACAGGAAATCTCTACATTTTAATAAGGAACACCGGGACTAGGAAACTAAAGAAAAACACGGAGTCAAAGAGGGAATCTATTGTCAAAATTAAAGACACATCAGACGCATGCAAGAGACCGACTCATCTCTTTTATTCATCTGAGCAACGAGGCTGTAGCCAAGATTGGAGTAAGTAGTGCATTTTTCATTCGATGACTCATTACTAACATATGAACTGACATTATATATATATATATATATATATATATATATATATATATATATATATATATATATATATATATATATATATATATATATATATATATATATATATATATAAATATAAAAATATATAAATATAAAAATATATAAAAATATATAAAAATATATAAATATATATATATATATATATATATATATATATATATATATATATATATATATATATATATATATATATATATATATATATATATATATATATATATATATATATATATATATATATATATATATATACACTGAAGCACATTAAAAACGCACCACTATTATATATACTGATGCCGAGAAGCTGGAAAAAAAAGTGTGGGAATAGATTTTCCCCGTGTTTGTCATGAGGTAGAGAGCGAATGGCTGCTGGAATGGAAAGTGCGTGATTTAACCCACGGGTTTGTGTACAGACTACATGAAAACAATGATAGTTACACGTGCAACACGATTCCCAACAGCTATGATCCTGAAAATGTGTACGCATTGTGGCACTATACTCGGTATAAAAAGGCCGTTGAGACAAAACACCCAGTACATGTGCTTAAAATGCCACGACTATCTGAAAACGACCGCCAACGAGCCATTGGTATGTTGGAGACCGGAATGAGCTCGCGGGCCATTGCCAGAAGGATGAATTGCCACCACAGCAATATTGTACGTCTCAATGAACGTTACGGAACCACTGGCAGTGCCAGGGATAGACTTCGGAGTGGCCAACCACGAGTTACTACCCCTGCGCAAGATCGTCAAATTGTGCTGAGTCACCTAAGGAATCGTTCTCTCCCGGCAAGTCAAACAGCAAGAGCAATAGTGGGTAGACGTAGGCAAGTCTCTCGAATGACAGTCATACGACGACTCAGAGATACAGGCCTTACTGCAAGACGACCTTATGTTGGGCCAAACGTAACTCACAGACATGGTCAGCAGCGCCTGCAATGGGCAGAGCAACATGTCAGATGGACTAGACTGCAGTGGAATGCTGTCCTATTCACAGACAAGAGCAGATTCAACATATCCTTTGCTGATGGACGTATGCGGATTTGGCGACGGTGTGGAGCGCGCTTTGCAGATTGCTGTGTTCGTCAGCACAACCGATTTGGAGGTGGCAGTATTCACATTTGGGGAGGATTAAGTTTTCACCATCGCTTGCCTCTTCACGTCTTCCGTGGAAATGTTAATGCTGTGACATATCGAGATGATGTTCTGGATGCATTGGTTGCTCCTGCGTTCACAAATTATCCAGATTTGCAGCTTCTCCAGCAGGATAACGCACGTGCGCACACCGCATGCATTACGCAGCAATATCTATAGCAGCAGAACATTGTGACGATTGATTGGCCTGCCCTATCACCAGACATGTCCCCTATAGAACATCTGTGGGACGAGCTTGGACGCAGAGTCTACAGGCAAGGTTCTCCAGCTAATCTGCAACAGCTCGAAGCTGCTCTTACACGTGAATGGGACTTGATTCCCAGGAATTTCCTTCAGAGACTTGTGCGTTCCATGCAAAGCCGCTGCCAAGCTTTTTTCCAAGCACACGGTGGACATACCAGATACTGAGGATAGTGTCAATGAATTTTTTTATTGGTTGCATTTTTGGTTTTCTCCCATGCCTGCACAGAATGCAATGAATTTCATAACAATCAAATGTACAAATTAATGCCCAGCATGGATTCATAGGAAAATGAATAAAGATTCCAATACGTAAACTTGTAAACACTTATATGTTACATTTCACACTCTGTTCCTGGATTATACAGGTGGTGCGTTTTTAATGTGCTTCAGTATGTATAACTAGTAACGTAAAGAGAACTAAACGCATAAAGTAGTTCCAGGTTCCCTATGGAGCAGGAAGAGAAAGATGGAAGAAATGATGTACATTCTAAGTATAATACTTACATTTTCAAAGCAGTGTAAATGTCCCTATAAACATAGTCACTTTAAAATTAATTAACGTTTTCAAGCATTAAACCAGTGTAAATGTCTAAATGAAAATATTCATTTTAAAGTAATGGAAGTTTCAAACTTTTCAATCAGTGTAAACATAAATGAACGCTTTTCAATCAGTGGAGATGTTTATGAAAAAAACACTCTATCTGTATTATTACCCTGTTCATTTAAATGTCATATAAAGCTAAAGCTATTCTATTTAAATGTAAAAGAAGTTTTATCCCGAGGGATTAAATTTAATTCTCATCGAGGGTAAAGTCTGAGTAATTGGGATGGTGGAATGGGAAGAAAGGAACCCATAACTATGGGGTGGAAAACGCCATACTCAGAAGAGCGTTACGTTCTATTCTTTTACCATAGTTATTGGTGGTACCAGCAGAAAGTACTATCTCTGGAACAAGAAGAGAACAGTGGCCTAAGCTTTAAGAAGAAAGACGCACGTGCTAGACTCTCCTTGACATTTCGTGTAAACGAGCTACCCCCGACAACCTTGATCAGAGACGAACGAGAGCAGAGTGTAAAAAAACTAACCCATAAGCAGGAGCAGAACCGTCATTGGCAGCTAAGTTCAAATATATGCTGCCACTTGAACTTCTAGTAATATCTCACCTTCCCTAAAGACTGTGATGATACCTTTTCTTGATCCATAACTTTTAAAATTATTTTTCAACTGTTAAAAACTAACGTGATTATTAAATTTTGTTATTTGTAATGTTACAAATTTAACTTCGATTTAAGCATTTTAAAGTTACTGCATGTTTGTCTCAGTCAAATTACTACACACACTCTAAACAGAGCTATACCAGAATAATAGAATTCCACTGAGTAAATCAAGGGTGGCGGCTTAAACGAGCTTAACTTAAGAAGTGCTTAAATCCTTCACAAAAGCGTCCGCAGAATTACTGAGTTAACATACTCAGACAAAGCAGTATTGCTTTCGCTTATTCTGAATATCTTGTGAAGACTCCCTTTGTAATAGAAGTATCATCACCCTTATATCTACATATCTGCCAAGAGTAATCTTGTGCGAAGGTAGATACCTTTTGAAGCCCATATTAGATACTCTTGAGTTTTGGCTACTGTTGGACCATTACTGCAAAGCAGGGGAGACAATACCGTCACAAAGATGTTGACTTTAATTCATCTCTCGTCAATGTCTTGACGGGTATACATTCTCGTATTTCAAGATTCGTGAACTATTAATCACCACATGCGCAAGGCATATTGACATTTTTTTTAGTTTTAAATATTTACGTAGGAAAATACAGGTGTTGATAACCCTTCATGCTCATATTTTTTTAGCTATGTGTACAGAGTTAGATGTGTCTAACAGTGACGTTATTTGGGTAGATCTCTTCTTTACTAAGGCAGTAATCAGTGACGTTTGTTGTACTGACTAATTACATGCTTTTAAATGGTCGCCAACTTTTTCTTTCTCTGCTATGTAGCAGAAATTTTGTATTTTCAAACATTCTTACACTCCTCTCAGTGATAAGTCGTCATGTCTGTTTGGTTACCCGGTCTGGGGAAGGAACAGATGAGATAATATTGATCTACAACCATGTTGGTTAATTTCTGGTGTGGCCGACATCAGACTACAGATTAACAGTAATATCGCCCAGCGCATTTGTTTAATCGCTGATAAGGCCATGGTGCGTTCTTTGCCAAGATAGTAATACGCTGAAAGTGTGATAGCACTACGGGGAGATAGCTTATTTGTCAGCGCACAGGAATGACATAATCGTTTCCTGCACACCTTGTGGCAAAGGAGGAAAATAAGATGTTACAACTGACACATGTTATCAAATGAGTTTACAGATGTGTTTGTGAGTTTGCATACAAGGCATCGAATGTTTTATTTCCATATATGGGAAAGGTGACGTGCATCACGCACATTATTTCAGGGAGAAATAATTTTGAAATTACCCCACAAAACACGCATGTTTGAAACGATTGACGCTCTGATTAGCATTGTAACAACCAAATGCGGGGGAAGACAGGCCATATAACCTGGCCTTTTTTCAAGTCTAGTACACTGTGAGAATAGCTTGCCAAGATTACAACCAGAATGCAAGGGTTAGAATCAGATTTCATATATACATATATATCAGACCGGACTTTGTGGAACATCCTGAAAGAGCCCAGAAAAAGCATTTTAATAAGGAAACCGGTATCTGAGGAAACTTAAAACACGGAGTGGGAATCCACTGTTAACATAACAACACCCGAGAAACGTGTAAAAAAGCATCTGCTAGCTCCTTAACTTTTATTCCTCTGAACAAACAGTCTGTGAGCCAAGCTTGGCGTAAGTTGTGCATTTTAAATTCGGTATTTTTCGTCGGCGTCTGTGGCCTAATGGATATGAACGTAGTTTCATAATCCAGATATACCAGGTTCGAAACCTGCTGCAGGCGGTTTTGGTAGCAGATCGCTTTGTGTGGATTTTTAACCATGGTATAAACGCCGTACCGTTCAGAAAGCAATGGCAAACTACTGAATGAAAAAATTGCCTAGAAAAATCACAAACAGCCAATAAAAGCTGGCGTTGATTGCCACGTTCTGTAAAGGATAAGCAACTAACTGTTATTTTTCATTACTAACATGTGAACTAATTTGTATATATTGCCATGTTAATATTAATATGTGAAAATTGCAAGTGGATGTCCAAGTCATTTGAGGCTGGCAACCTCAGCGTATAGAATGATGATTTCATGAACCACCACTGAAAGGGCTGGTGACTGCACCATTGCTAGTTTCTTAAAGAGAACTAAAAGCATAGGTGGTCCCAAGTTCCATAGGGAACAGGGAGGGAAAGATGAAAGAAATGATGTACATTCTAATTATAATATTTATATTTTCAAACCAGTGTAAATGTCTATGTAAACATATTCACTTTAAAATTAATGAAAGTTTCAAAGCTTTTCAACCAGTGCAGATGTACTTAAAACATGTTCAATCTATATTGTGAACATTTTTCAACCAGTGTAGAAATAAAGGTAAATATATTATATCTATACTATAACCATTTTCATTTGAATGTAAAGTCAATATAAAGCTATTCAATTTAAATGTAAAGATAGTTTTCTCTCGAGGGATTAAACTTAATTCTGATCGAGGGTAAAGTCTGAGGTAGATGGGATGGTGGAATAGAAAGATGGGGACACTCAATACTCAGAGGGTATTCGTTTCTATTCTTTTACCATACTAGTTGGTGGTACCAGTTGCAGGTACTAATCTCTGAAACAAAGTGAAAGTAGAAGTGGACTGACGTCGAACTAGACACCATCATCAGAGGGTATTAGAGATGCGGGATCAGATTTGCAGTTACTCCATGATCTTACTTGGAACGTGCTGTGCCTTTAATCTTGACCAGAGACGCGAGAACTCCAGTGACGTTATCTGCACAGAACCCAAAAACCCAGCGGGAGCAGAACCTACAATTTGCAGCTAAGTCAAACTTAAAAGCTGCCAAAAGAATCTTTCTCATAAAACACAACCATCATACGATGATGGGTATTTTCTGTTAAAGATTATTCAATTATTTTTTAAACTGTTAAACTTAGTTGATTATTAAATTTGTTATTTGTAAATTTATAAATTTAACATCGATTTAATCATTTTGAATGTACTGCATGTTTGTCTAAATCAATTTACTAAATACACTCTAAACAGAGTTATACCATAATAAAAAGAATTCCACTGAGTAAATCAGGGTGGGGGCTTGAACGAGCTGAAATTAATAATTGATTAATTCTTCACAAAAGCGGACGGATCAGATATAAGTTAATAGTGCTCTTGTGACCGGGTGAATAGGAAGGAGTAGACGGGAACGGCACTAAAAGTCCAGGCTCGTGTGACAGTGTCTATCGTGATAGTGGATTTTGGGGAAGGGATGTAATTCTGTATTTTACTTGATATAAGGGAAATAATCCCAGGACTTTTCTTTAGTGTTTCTTCTGGTAAATACTGGTTAATCACCAGAGTTAGTAATTCCAGAAGGGAGGAACAACCCAGGTAATTGGTAGATCTCGTAAGTGCCGTAACGGATTTAGTATTGATCTTGCAGGGGTGGTAAGTAATTAGCAACTCGAACAATCAATGGAAACTTTCAATGGTGCAGAGCATTTGATAAGTCCAAATGGTTATAGAAGATGTTCTTTTATTTTCGTTTCGAATTCCAAATAAACAGTGGCAGCTCGAGATAAATTTCTGGTGGGGAGGAAAATGAAAACTGCCAGCTTTAGCCTCCAAGGCGAAAGGCTTACGGCACCTCAATACTCTAGTCGTTTTATGATCTGCGGAAATCCTAGCGAAATAAAAATCGTGGCAGGGGTTAGCGCTGGTTCACTAACCTTCCTGGTCGGTAGGAGGTCTCTAGATAAAACGTAGGAGTCAAGGGCTTTTGTTCTTTAGTAGTCGTAGCGCCAGGTTGCTCCAAACCTAAACTAAAGAACGCTCTATGATGTTCTGACTCTAGCTTTGAGATAACTGTCTCAAGCTCTCTCTGTCCCTGGTTTCTAAGATGCATCAGTCTTTATACTGGTCTGGTGCTATGGCTCGCCAGAGGAAATATTTCTTATTGGAGTTAAGACCGGAAACCTTCAAATGATTGGTCTTGGGGGCTAGTGGACCGTTGAAATAATCTTTAACCTAACCATCTACGAATCCTCTAGTCTAAAATTATTGTTTCTATGTGATGATGACCAACCATTGTTTAAAGTTCTCTCTAATCTAAATGTTTTCCGGTCTGACTTGTATGTAGGCCACACAAGGTTTGATGACATCATGGGTTCATGTGTGTCATGACTGATGATGTCATTGAATCTTGACTAGTAGTTTATTTATCTAACTAGTCATTCATAAAATACTTTACTATAAGGCTAACAGTTGTAGCTACTTAATAGTCTACCCTGTTACACTCTACCCTATGCAGCATTGTTCTTGGCTTATGAAAATGTGAACATTCGCTTGAGATAGAAGCGTCATTATTCTTCTATCTACAACTCTGCCAAGAGTAATCTTGTGCGAAGGTAGACACCTTTGACCCATATTAGATACTCTTAAGTTTTGGCCACTGTTGGACCACTACTGCAAAGCAGGGGGTGCATTTTTGTGACACAAACGTTAAATAAGAACTAGACATACATTTCTTTGAAATATGATTATTATGCAGCTTCCGTGTATTATAACTGTACGAACGTTCAAAGGGAAGTTATATTTAAAGTTCTTATATTGTGGTGAAGTGAGATGTTATAAATATTTATAGGGGACTTAGTGTACTGACTGAGATCAGCTGTGAAGGTATATATATCTAATAAGAGTAGTGTATTATATATAACCTTGCTTGCTGCCACATATGTATACCTCAGTCAGAATTATTCTGGAATAGTGTGATGACTACGTTGTATGTCTAGGGTATGTGTATGATGAAGTGTAAGTCATAACAACAACAGACAGATAAACAATTTAATTTATTCCACCACACTTGACAACACTGTGACACTCACATACATATAACACTCTAAAGGATATCTTAAAGGAGTCACTGATAACTTTTCAAATAACAATATGTATTCATTGCTGTTATGAATGAATATGTGTCCTGATTCAAATACAAAGGGAACCAGGAATCACAATCAATTTTACTTACAAGTTATATGTACAGAATTTATCAATATGAATATGGTAATGACATATATTATTAAAAGTATCCTATGTGTGTCAGTTGTGTAGTAGTAATATGAGGTAATACTGGTTTTGTTTTGTTCAAGCTCTGTTGGTATTTGTCATCATGACTTCAATAGTTTGTCTTTATGGGGACTAGTATTGGAGATGTTCTCAGTTCCTGATATTAAAACAATTTAATTCCCCTCTTAATGTTATTTTTACAAGGTCATTTTAAGCTGGGGTACATAATTTTGAGCTCAGCTGGCCACATCAGCTTATCTTGTGTGAGGGCGGCAGGAAAAGACTCCTCTGCTCGATTTCTCCCCTGGGCTCTGGAGACACCTCACTGATAGCTAAATGGACCAAGGAGTATGCTGTCCGACTCTGGATTCAGCAAAGCTCTGACCAGGTGCTGCTCAATACCATCAAGACCACGGTCCCTGAAAACAAGAAGGATGTACCTTCTACTTCATAACTAATTTATACTCTCTTTTTACACTGAGCACAATACATCACAAACATTGAGTTCAGAGCGTTAGGCCAACTGTCAGCTTCATCTGAAATACTTTATACCAGTATTTACCTCCTTAATGGTTACTACGCCTCTGCACTTCCAGCATTATTTCTGTCTAATCAATAATCTAGGTGTCAGTGTACTGTTTGGCCATTCCATGCAGTTTTACTTTCCTCCGACACCTTCTGTTCAGGCTGGAGCATTATAGGCTTTACATCATGTTTGCTACTGAACTACACATATATACAGGCATAAATTAACAATTCACATTCAATTTTCATTAAAAGATACTGAATGTTTCAAGCTTACCACAATTCATGGAAACAAACACAGATACGTTGATTAGCAATGAATTCTGGCACAACTACTGGCACAAATTCCCATCTGCTTATGTTCCAGGCTTTTTATTTAGCAAAAATATGAGCTGGCTTCAACGCACTGTTGCTTTATCAAGCTTATTTGACTAGTGGTCTCGAACTAACGCTCCTAAGTGAGTATATCAGCGAGTCTGGCCAATGGAGCCACGTTTCGACAAGTGTTTGAAAAAATTTTAACTTCCCACGTCTCCCCTAACAACCAAAGATAGTATTTATAGCCCGACTAATCGTGTTTAGCCTTACATATCATTCCAGCCAATCAGTTCAAATGTAACTTGTGGCCCATTTCCCGTACAATGGTGGTGTAAAAAAATCTACCACTGAGCGATTCTGATTTTGGGTGTTGCCTGACAGCACCATCATTTTATTTTGGCTATAACTTGTTAATTCCTAGACTATTTGCATAACGTTGTACATATTCTTTGTCAGCAAACCCTAAGGAACCCAAATATATATATTTAATAGAGCTAAGGGGCTGCGTTCAAAATATGCAATTTCTTCTACCTCCTGTTTCGAAGATGTGCTGTCTGGGTACTGTAATGTTTTCAAACGTAAACCCATATAATGTTATCTTTTCTAATAAGCGTTTCCCAGGTTTTTTTAAAACCTAACTCTGGGAAGGGTAGTGAATTTATCACTGTCCGTCTGAAAAAGTTAGTGCATGTGGCCTTACACGCGTGATAGTAGTAATTGTGTATCGCGCGACGCGTGTTTTGTGTTGCACGTGTTCGGCTTTATGCCTCTCCCTTCTCTCTATCCTTTAGTCCATCTGTCTTTAGTTACGCCGTGTATAAAATGGAATGAATGAAATATTTAAATTAGGTCATTGATCAGCTTGGTATCTCAATGTTTTTCCAAGAAATACAGCACACGTTTCATTGAAGAAAGCGGGTAATAATATAGTAGGCTTTTACTATCAACGTGAAAGCGTTACAATTTGCAGACGAAGCATAAAACAAAGGGGATTTCGAGTACATTCCTTGTGACAGCACTGTTATTTTACCATTGCTCTTTTCTTTATTAGATTTATTTGTTAGGCTTTATGTTTACCTTTTAATTTATATATGTGGATTAGAATATTCCACGACATCTCCCCTCTTAAAACAGACATCCCATGTCAGTCCTTTATTCTATATACACATAGATAAATGTAAGTCAACTTGACTTTACTCTGCTGTGGTGCTATCATGGTTTTATGTAGTTGGGTCCATTCAGAGTAGGCACTACTCATGAAATCTGCCTCAGACTTCTACAACCAATAATATATTTCGGTTATGTTACTTAACAGCCGCAAGTGTGAGTGCTTGTCTTAATGCTGCTTCGCAACCCGTATTCACCACTTCTCTTCTCTGAGTCTGCGCACTGACATGTCCAGAGAACATTATATTTCCCTCAAAATGTACGTTATGAGGAGATAACATATACCTGGTGATAGCAGAGTTTTCGTAGTGGATCCCATACTTCTTATTATCCTGTATGAAACATTCGGAATATCCTCAATCAAAGAGGCAACTCAGGGATTCATTACGTTCCTCCGAAATGTTTACATCCAACAATTTTGTCTGATCTCAGGTTTTACTGGAATCTGATATTATCCTTTACTCAGATCCACCCTTGAGAAATATTTAGCCTTATTTAGTCTGGCAAACAGCTGATTTGTATCCGGCAATGGATCCACCTGTCCTTCTGTAATAGCATTCAGTCTCCTGTAATCTATACAGAGTCTATGTTCTCCAGAGGGCTTCCTTAAGAGTACAACACCGGAACTATATGAGGATTCACTGTGTGAAATAATTCCCTCCTTCAATAGATAGTCTATCTCTTCCTTCAAAGCTTTCTCCTTAGCAAACGGAATCGAATATGGTTTCATACAGACAGGTGTGGGGTCTATCAGTTTCATATCATATTCCAATAGGTTTGTATGCCCTGGTCGGTCTGTTAACACCTCTGCATGATTATTTAGAACCTGTTGCACTCTCTCTTTCTGAGTTTTCGTTAAATGTGTACTGATTTTCACCTGTGCTGCTGTCTCACAGGGGTGTAATGGATACTCAAATGATGAAAGTGGTTCCTTTTTCATCTCCATGGCGATGGACAAGGTCAACAAGTGTGTCTCTTCCTGATGTTCTCTTTCCAAATATTTCTTCAGGAGATTCACATGATAGATTTTTTCTTTCCCCTTCTTATCTATCTTATAATTTGTTCTAGATACCTTCTCTAAAACTGTATATGGACCCTGCCATCCAATTTGTAACTTATTCTGACTCCCGGGCAAAAGAAGCAGTACTTTCTCTCCCACAGCCAAATTTCTGTCTTTCGCTTTCCTGTTATAATAGGCAGCATGTTTCTTCCTGGCTTGTTTCAAATTTTCATTGGCAAGTTTCCAACCAGTTTTTAAACGAGTGGTCAGCTCATTCACATATTGGTATGAAGATGTAATGTTTTCCTCTGCCTTTTCATCAGTCCACGTTTTTTAACAAAGCTACATATGGACCTTTAATTGTGTGGACCTATTTGTCCATGCACCGGTATGGTCTCTTCCACTCGAAGCTTTATAGTGATGATTTTTCCTCCCAGAATTATCATTCACAAAACGACCGCTACCAATTTTTCTCTTGGGGCTGTCTCCCCTCTTAAAATTCTTGATGAGAGATTTCCTCTCTACATCCTCTTCCTCCAGTTTGTTTAAGTCCGATTGAGGGATTATCGGCTTATCCTGGGGTAAGACATCTTTTTGCACTCTCCGCATAGTGGCCATTGTAAAACAGTTAAGTGAAGCTTGTCCGTGAAAAGGGGCTTCCCATTCCATTTGGTCCACTTTATCAAATCTATTTTTCTTTTTATTATCAGGCCTAATTTTGCCCCGTGGCGTGTCCAGGTCCTGATCCATGTTCCCACTTGTGGGTGTTCCCTCATGGGCTATGCTACACCTTTCTACAAAATTCTCAATGTCCCATCTTGCTTTGGGCCAATAATAATTGTGAGCCACCTTTTGAATGATGGTACCTATCTTCTCATGGTCCCCATCTGGTTTCACATGTAGGCTCCTTATTAAGTCTGCCCTATATCTTTTAGGAAGTACCAGTTGTCCCTGACCTTTGGATCTAGCTCCAGTCTTCCTATACATCAACTTGTTTTTCATGTAAAAATCTCCCTTGCCTGGAGTTGTATGACAAGTTGACAATTTTCTGAAACAAGGCTTGAGTGTTTTATCCCCAGCCTGTGCCTTCCTCATCTCTTCTGGAGTGGTATCTAACATAATATTCTCCTCCTGTCTTGAGGTCGACCTGACCTGAAGGGTTGCCATATACACAGGTTTCCTTCTGCAACGGTCAGTGTCATGATTGTCCATCTGACAATTTTTACACCACCTTTTTCCTTGGTTGAAAGATTTTCTTTCATCATATTTCCTTTCATCGAATTGTGGGAATTTATTTTTATTTTCATACCGTGGCCTATCAAACTGGTGCTTACCTTTATTTTGATCCCTAGGATCAAATTTATTAAAGTTCTGTGGTGCCCTAAAGTTATCCACTTGTTTCTTTTTATTTCCTGTTACCTCTGCTTGAGCTGCTTGATACCTTTCAGCAACATTTAGCAACTCACCCAGCCTCTCTGCACCTTGTTCCATGAGAAACTTTCTCAGGTCTGGAGCCATGGACTCTCTTAATTGCTCTATAAGGACCATTTCCTTAAGATCTTGGGTTTTCCCCAGAGAAGTCCATTTCTCCAAGTATGTCTCTATTCGTGCAGAGAACTGGTGATAGGTTTCACCTGACAGTAGTTTAGCATTCCTAAATTTTTTTCCTATAGAATTCTGCATTCTTTTCATATCTTAACAAAAGAGCCTGCTTTAGCATGTCATAATTTTCCTGATCACCTCTGCTCATTTTTGCAAAAACTTCATAAGCTGCCCCACGAAGTCCTTGAGATAACTTTAAGCTCCACCTTTCTCTCTCTAACCCATACGTGGTAGCTAATAGTTCATACCTATTTAGGTAGCTCTCTATATCATCGTCTTTCTCAACAAAATGATCTAAATGAAAATTCATAGCTGAGGTTGAGGCTCCTTGGCTAGCAGTGGCATCAGAGGCAAAGGGACTGGCACCATTTTCAGGAGCATGGCCCTGAAACTCAAACTCCCTTAGTCTTAACTCATGTTCCCTTTGTAATCTCTTCTCCTCCTTTTCTGCTTCCCTTTCTGCAGCTAATTTTCTTTCTTCTGCTTCCCTTTCTGCAGCTAATTTCTTGTCTTCTCTTTCTGCAGTCAATCTTCTTTCTTCTGCTTCCAATTTCTTAGCCTTAGCCTCAATCTGCAACCTCTTAGTCTCAGCCTCAGCCTGCAACCTCTTAGTCTCAGCCTCAGCCTCAAATTGTAACTTCTTAATTTCCCTTTCAGCCTCTAACTTTCTTTCGGCTTCAAATCTTCTTTCTTCGCGTTCAATAAATTTGTCACATTCCGTAGTGACATAGGCAACCATAACTTGCCCATCTAATCCTAACTCCTTTGCAGTCTGAACAGCAGCAGATCGAAACTTGGCCAGGTCCGCCATTGTCTATCAGGTAAGTTTATACAATGTCTAACCAACAATTTAATCTCTAAATATATATCTAATGGACAACACAGGCACCGTGAGCTCAACCTTATTTAATTCCACCCAAGGATACCTTTTAATTCTTATATTCCCTGAAGTGAATTACCCCCAATATTTTTAATAGGGAAAGATTCAAAATCCCAAGAGCGAGACCCCAATATATGTGGTGAAGTGAGATGTTATAAATATTTATAGGGGACTTAGTGTACTGACTGAGATCAGCTGTGAAGGTATATATATCTAATAAGAGTAGTGTATTATATATAACCTTGCTTGCTGCCACATATGTATACCTCAGTCAGAATTATTCTGGAATAGTGTGATGACTACGTTGTATGTCTAGGGTATGTGTATGATGAAGTGTAAGTCATAACAACAACAGACAGATAAACAATTTAATTTATTCCACCACACTTGACAACACTGTGACACTCACATACATATAACACTCTAAAGGATATCTTAAAGGAGTCACTGATAACTTTTCAAATAACAATATGTATTCATTGCTGTTATGAATGAATATGTGTCCTGATTCAAATACAAAGGGAACCAGGAATCACAATCAATTTTACTTACAAGTTATATGTACAGAATTTATCAATATGAATATGGTAATGACATATATTATTAAAAGTATCCTATGTGTGTCAGTTGTGTAGTAGTAATATGAGGTAATACTGGTTTTGTTTTGTTCAAGCTCTGTTGGTATTTGTCATCATGACTTCAATAGTTTGTCTTTATGGGGACTAGTATTGGAGATGTTCTCAGTTCCTGATATTAAAACAATTTAATTCCCCTCTTAATGTTATTTTTACAAGGTCATTTTAAGCTGGGGTACATAATTTTGAGCTCAGCTGGCCACATCAGCTTATCTTGTGTGAGGGCGGCAGGAAAAGACTCCTCTGCTCGATTTCTCCCCTGGGCTCTGGAGACACCTCACTGATAGCTAAATGGACCAAGGAGTATGCTGTCCGACTCTGGATTCAGCAAAGCTCTGACCAGGTGCTGCTCAATACCATCAAGACCACGGTCCCTGAAAACAAGAAGGATGTACCTTCTACTTCATAACTAATTTATACTCTCTTTTTACACTGAGCACAATACATCACAAACATTGAGTTCAGAGCGTTAGGCCAACTGTCAGCTTCATCTGAAATACTTTATACCAGTATTTACCTCCTTAATGGTTACTACGCCTCTGCACTTCCAGCATTATTTCTGTCTAATCAATAATCTAGGTGTCAGTGTACTGTTTGGCCATTCCATGCAGTTTTACTTTCCTCCGACACCTTCTGTTCAGGCTGGAGCATTATAGGCTTTACATCATGTTTGCTACTGAACTACACATATATACAGGCATAAATTAACAATTCACATTCAATTTTCATTAAAAGATACTGAATGTTTCAAGCTTACCACAATTCATGGAAACAAACACAGATACGTTGATTAGCAATGAATTCTGGCACAACTACTGGCACAAATTCCCATCTGCTTATGTTCCAGGCTTTTATTTAGCAAAAATATGAGCTGGCTTCAACGCACTGTTGCTTTATCAAGCTTATTTGACTAGTGGTCTCGAACTAACGCTCCTAAGTGAGTATATCAGCGAGTCTGGCCAATGGAGCCACGTTTCGACAAGTGTTTGAAAAAATTTTAACTTCCCACGTCTCCCCTAACAACCAAAGATAGTATTTATAGCCCGACTAATCGTGTTTAGCCTTACATATCATTCCAGCCAATCAGTTCAAATGTAACTTGTGGCCCATTTCCCGTACAATGGTGGTGTAAAAAAATCTACCACTGAGCGATTCTG
The DNA here is from genome assembly GCA_024509875.1 of Oreohelix idahoensis. NCBI lineage: Eukaryota > Metazoa > Mollusca > Gastropoda > Stylommatophora > Oreohelicidae > Oreohelix > Oreohelix idahoensis. The sequence goes on from JAMPIV010000616.1 coordinate 334,528, forward strand.
ATTTTGGGTGTTGTCTGACAGCACCATCATTTTATTTTGGCTATAACTTGTTAATTCCTAGACTATTTGCATAACGTTGTACATATTCTTTGTCAGCAAACCCTAAGGAACCCAAATATATATATTTAATAGAGCTAAGTGGCTGCGTTCAAAATATGCAATTTCTTCTACCTCCTGTTTCGAAGATGTGCTGTCTGGGTACTGTAATGTTTTCAAACGTAAACCCATATAATGTTATCTTTTCTAATAAGCGTTTCCCAGGTTTTTCTTTATTAGATTTATTTGTTAGGCTTTATGTTTACCTTTTAATTTATATATGTGGATTAGAATATTCCACGACATATATTTTATTCGTTGAAAATGAAGTAATTGTTACATCAATACTACTCTGAAGATTGCTGTATGAAAGATTCAGTGGCAAAATAGCAGGTTTGTGCTACGAAAATTAGGTGGCTTTTTTACCTAGTGATCTTGTATAACGGAGGAAAGCGCCAAACCGAACGTGGATTTTTGCAGCACAGTGCTCTTGCCTGCCAAAATATGCTTCCTATGTTGCCTTCATTTAGCTTGCTGACATGCACTCAACCTCTTTTCTTATCGACTCACAATTTCACAACTCTTCTGTTGAGTTAGGAAAGGTTAAGGCAACGAGGAAGGGAACTGGTCATCACCATCTCATAAAGCTGGAACAAGTATGGTGAAGTCTCTAACAATTTACTCTTCTACGGCAGTATCTGCTATGAGACAACCTTGTTGTTACAAGAGACTGCGGGCGCCAGCAGTTCCATTTATCCTAATGTATAAATCTACCTGTTCCATTTGCAGGTAGCAAGCGTCCTACAATAAGAAGCACACAAACTGAACAAAACGTTATCTGTGAGAGAATCTATGGAGTTTTCCCCAGGGGTGCAACAATGTCACAAACACGGAATACTCGTAATAACCGGTTATGTCTTTTGTTAGAACACTATGTTAAAGTAACAAGAGCAGACATGGTTCGCAGCCAGACGATATGTCATAGCCAAAAAATAAAAAGAAACAGCTGGAAAATAATTGGAATAGTTATGGATCAAGAAAAGGTATCATCACAGTCGTTATAGATTGTGAAATGTTACAAGAAGTTCGTGGCAGCATGGATTTAAACTTTGCTGCCAATGATGGTTCTGCTCCTTCTTATGGGTTGATTCTTTTCACACTACTCAAGCTCGTCTCTGGTCAAGGTTGTCCGGTGTAGCTCGATTCCCAGAAATGTCAAGGAGCGTATACAAAATGGGTTCTTCGTCTTAAAGCTTAGGCCACTGTTCCCTTCTTGTTCCAGAGAGAGTACTTTCTTCTGGTACCACCAATAACTATGGTAAAAGAATAGAACGAAACGCTCTTCTGAGTATGGCGTTTTCCACCCCATAGTTATGAGTTCCTATCTTCCCATACCACCATCTAATTAACTCAGACTTTACCCTTGATGAGAATTAAATTTAATCCCTCGGGATAAAACTGTCTTTACATTTAAATAGAATAGCTTTCATAGTTACTTTATATTTAAATGAAAATGTTAATAATACAGATAGAGTCTTTTTACATATACATCTCCACTGATTGAAAAGTGTTCACAATATAAATTGAATACGTTTTCAATGATTTAAAGTTTTGTTTTTTTCGTACGCCCGCTATTACTCGAGGCGAAATCTAAGGTTAGTATGTCTAACCGGAGACTGATTTTACGTGAGTATCCGTTTTTTCTTGTACAGAAACAGGTGTCCCTCGCCATTCAGGCAGACACTCGCCGATTTCGGAGGTACCCATTAGAGCTGGGTCGGCTCAGGAGCCGCCAGTCCCTGGTCGACGACACTTCTTCAAATGTCCTCGCCAGGCCTCGAGTTAATCCAGACCAAATCCCGGTCGACGAAAAACTCCAAATGTCCTCGCCCGGGTTTGATCCTGGGTCACCCGGTCGCCAGCGCAGTGTGGTAACCACTGCGCTAGTGCGGCTCCCAATTTAAAGCATGAAAGATTACATTAATTTTAAAGTGACAATGTTTATAGGGACATTTACACTGCTTTGAAAAAGTAAGTATTATACGTAAACATGTACATAATTTCTTTCATCTTTCCCTCCCTGCTCCATATGAAACCTGGAACTACTTTATGCTTTTAGTTCTCTTTACGAAACTAGCAATAACGCAATCATCAGCCCATGCAGTGGTGGTTCATGAAATCATCATTCTATACGCTGAGGTTGCCAGCCTCAAACGACTTTGACATCCACAAGCGAGTTTCATATATTTAAATTCACATGGTAATATATATATATATATATATATATATATATATATGTATATATATATATATATATATATATATATATATATATATATATATATATATATACACACACACACACACAAACACATATATATATATGTGTGTGTTACGGTATATGATATTAACGCCGTCTGCTAAAGGTTATCAGACGTGCAATTGTAAGAGGTTAAGGCATTTAATATATTGCGATAGAGGTTTCAATTTTGAACGCTCCACACACGATCGATTATGACGTGTATAGCGTTGTTTAGGACACAGTCGGTAACTAAGAAACGCTACCCTTTGTTACTTGACCGCCAAGCTGAATAGCTGCGTTGTTCTAACCTTCCAATGCGATGGCATGATATAGCCACTTATATGTGTATTTTTTTGATGGACCAGGGTCAGTCCTAGAACTCTTTATGAGAGGGAAATTTATGGAGGTTAGTATTTTAACTAGAATTCTCAGAAGGAGAAGAATAATCGTCAAACTCGTATGAATATATTCAGACTCGCAGTCTCACTGTCGGCAGGTAGCCATGTCTAGCTGCGCGTGCATATAGCTGTGATGTTCTGACGACAATTACTGCTCTGTATCCTTAAACGGACATTGACACGTAAAACAGCAGTCTACGCCATTGATTAATTTATGCATGACTCATGTTCTGTCCCTATTTGAAATGTGTACATGTGAATTAAATGTACGGACTCAATGAAATGACTTATCAAATCAATCGTATTCCAAAGTTCAAGTATTGTTTGGAATCTTCCACCCCAGCATTCGCTTAATCTTCCATCAAAGGCACGATGCACTAAAACTAACATATCAAGGAAGAAAACAATGGCCAGAATTTTATAATTGTTTTATTCATAACACATGGAACATTGTTCAGAGCAAACCACCACGCAACAGTGGTGTCCGGTGTCTGGGGACGACAAAAAAATTTCTTCATGACTTTCGAATGAAATGTTTACGATCAAGTTTCGATCACATGACCAGTACGAGGCTGACGTGACGCAGTACTCATTATAATACCTAACAACGTGACGTCACTGAAAATCGTGTAGGTGATCTGTCGAAGAAACCAGCCGTTTCTAAGTCTAACCAAAGGAAACATAAGCCATTTGAAGCCAACACATGATATGGACTATAGGAGCAGACAGTCAGGGGCTTTAGCCTAGCTGTTGACGACCGCTAGCACTGATCGAAGCAACGGTAAAGATAAATCTAGGTGTTTAACTGTTGGTATTGCAAACAGTGCTAACTAAGTCCATTGTCCTCTGCCTACATCGGCATGTTTTTATCTATGTTTAATGTAATTTTTGTTGTCTTAATGTGTTGTTAATTCGTGGGAGGTAGGGAGGATGAACCGAAATTAGATTCTGTGGCTCTCACGATGCCTGAATTGATTTCGGTCGTTTCTTAGGGCAGTTAAACGATCGCACCTTTGGAAACCCCATTGAGGTTTGACATTGGACTTGTTGTCCAAATCTGCTATCGTTTGACGATTTTGCGTTAGCTGTACTGTCCCGTAGATAATTGGTGTATTTTATTCGTACTCAGTTAATAATTTTATTCAGTTCTGTACCATGTTCGTTACTATTCGTCCAGTCTCCTCTGACTATCATTTATTTTATGATTGTTAAATTTTCGTCCGTTATGAGTCCTGTGACGTCATCATTTTTCGCAGTCATTTTTTTTTTGTGTGTACCTTGAATATTCAGTTGACCTCCGGTCAGACCTTGCCCTTCATTTGGTCTGTGACATTTCCGCTTATTTTATTTAGTTCATAAATTCATTTTAATTGTGAAAAATGTCTTGTTTGCGTCTTGACATTGTTTGTACCCTTTAGTTGCATCATTGTTTTGTTTGTCCTCATGATATATATTAATATTACATTAATAATATGCTATTATATGCAATAATACACTTGTAATTTAATTTAATTAATTTTTTCTGATAATTAAGGTTAATATGGGACATTGCATAATTATGCAGTGATAGTCCAAGAAAGTAGCACTACAATTTATAAGAGATGCCTAGGGCATAATAATATAATATATATATTGACAAAATAAAATAATCTTATAGCTACCTTTGAGGTAATAGACCCATTGTATATTATTTAATATACTTTTCTGGTACTAAGAGAGTGACTTAGTACATTGAACAATATAATTACTAGGAATTATACCCAACATTATTGGATATTGAGATTAATTGTGTGATATAATTACATTATATTTAACAGATATCATAACTATTTATGATATAGTATTATTTAGATACAATATTGTTACAAAATATTGTCTATTAGTTGAACTTAGACATTAAGTTCAGTACTATTGTGATTACTTATATTGAATATTTCTAAGTTGAGTAAGTATAATAATTACTCTGAAGCTACCATTGACTATTTTAATCAGTAATTATCAATAATTACTTACAGATAAAAGTCAAAATGCTTACTATAGACCATTTCGTTAAGATTGGTCGTGAATATGGTTATAAATCTCAAGAACTTCGTCAGTTTGCTGAATCAGAACTGGAAAAATATGAAAGAAAAGAAGAAGAGAAAAGGGCTGCATTAAAGAAAGAGGAAGAGGAACAAAAGGCAGCATTAAAGAAAGAGGAAGCAGAACTTGAGATGAAGCAAATTGCCAAGGAAAATAGATTGAGAGAGATTGCTCAACGTGAAAGAGAAGAGCAAAGAACAATCGCCAAACAGGAAGAAGAGAATAAATTGAAACGAGAGGAAATTATTTTACAACAAGAAATGGAATTGGCGCGTATTAAATTGGAGACAGCAAGATTACAAGCACAAAATGCTGATGCAAACCAGAATAATAACGCACAAAATGGATCATCATCCAGCCAACCTAAACATTTCTACAACTTTAAATTACCCATTTTCAACTTGAACGTCGACGACCTTTCATCGTTCCTGGCACGTTTTGAACAGACTTGCAAATCTAACCATTTGCCTGAAGAGTCATGGGTACTCAAATTAAATGAATTCTTGGTTGGAGAACCACTGACAGCTTCTCAAAATGCTGACCCATCAATAGCTAATAACTACGGTGCTATTAAGTCCTTGCTTTTACGAAGGTTTCACCTGGACGAGGAACACTGTAGGTTGAAATTTAAGGGAATTTTACCAGAATCTCCAAAGGATTTTGCAGGATTCATTGCGAACATACGCAATACATTTAATAGATGGGTTGAACTGGCAGAAGTCAACAAATCATACGACAAATTAGTTGATTTACTACTGCGGGATAAGGTATTATCTTCGGTTAGCCAGCCATTTTTTTGCATATTTGCAGGAGCGTAAACCAGGTACTATGGATGAGTTAGAAAAAATTTCTTTAAACTACTGTTCGGCACATCCGAATGCAACCATTTCTAACTCCTCATTAAGAGAACCTCTACCTGTGGCGTCTAATATGACCTACAATCACAATAACAAACAAAGACATCACAGTGTAGACAGAAGCAGGTTCCAAAGAAATCACAACGTTAACTTTCAGAAGGGACATAATAATGATTTCAACAATAAAAATGAGTTCAACAGAGGTAGATCACGAGATAGAAATTATTCACCTCAAACAAACTACCACAATAGTCAACATAACACTCATTATAATCGATCACATACTCCCAATAATAATAATAACTGGAATGGTAATAATCATGGCTCGAGACATCGAGATAATAGTTGCTATAGAGGACGACGAGATAATTCTAACAATTATACTCGGAATCGATCTCATTCTCGGGGATCATCTCATTACAACCATAATACAGGGGCGGCAGTTACAAATAATACTACCCCTATAGCTCAGGTCCCACTTGACAATAATACAACACAGTCTTCTGCTGCATGTTTTGCTATTAATTATAATGTGGCAAATAGTTGCCAGCAATGCAATCTTATTTTTCAGAAGGCGAAAGAAACAGTGCTCAACTGCGGACATATTATACCACAGGTAGGTCTTGCAGTCAACGATGGAACAGGCCTACTAATTTTTAACAGGGGATTAGTTAATGGATCCGTCGTCTCAGTGTTGAGGGATTCGGGATCCACAACGATTGGTGTACGACAGTCGCTGGTACATCCTAGCTGTGCAACAGGGGAATATGTCCGTTGCATGACTTTTGGTGGAACAATAGAGTTTTACCCCACAGCTATTATTCATGTTAACACTCCTTTCTTCACAGGGAACGTAAAAGTATGTATGCTAAAAAAAGCCTATAGCTGATTTGATGGTCGGTCGTATACACGGCAGTAAAGATTGTACTCCAGATGAGATTATAGAATGGGAGAAACATAACCTATGCACTGGAAACGCCGTGACGACTAGAGCGCAGACTCAACTCATGGAGAAAGTTGATGATAATAAAATGGATGCAGACAACCAAGAGGAATTTATAGTCAATTCACCTATTGACAGGGAAACATTTGCAACCAAACAAAAAGAGGATAAATCTTTAAAAAAATTTTTTTAAATTGGTTGATAAAGTTGACAATCTATCCTCAGGTAATAATAACAAACATTGTTTTGTTATTAAAAATGACATATTGATTAGATGTTTTCATGACAAATCACAAATGAAACAACAAGTTATGGTCCCATATACTTTTAGACGGTACATTCTTCAACATGCACATGACTCACATTGTGCTGGACATATGGGATATACTCGAACACGATCTCGAGTACTGTCTTCATTCTTTTGGCCAGGGGTGTCAAGAGATATTTCGCAGTATGTACGTTCCTGTACTACATGCCAAGAAGTGAAAGCACGTGGAGCTTTTCACACGGCGCCTATTCAGGCTTGCGATATCTCAGTGAGACCTTTTGACAAGATGGCAATAGACATTATTGGTCCATTGCTACCATCGGCCAGAGGACATAGATTCGTCCTTACGTGCATTGATTTGTGCACACGATGGCCAGAAGCTATCCCATTAAAGACCACCACTACCACAGATGTAGCTGATGCACTACATCTCATCTTTTCTAGAATAGGGTTTCCTAGAAAACTTTTATCAGACCATGGGTCACAGTTTATATCTGACACCATGAAGGAAGTCATGAAAACTTGGGACATTGATAGGAATTTAAGTAGTATTTATCATCCGATGAGTAATGGTGCGGTTGAAAGACTTAACCGTACACTTAAACAACTACTACATAAGGTTACTGCTAAGCACCCTCATGACTGGGACAGAGCACTCCCAGCTGTTCTATTTGCTTATCGGGAGGTACCGCATGAACAAACTGGCTTCTCTCCCTTTGAATTAGTTTTTGGTGCTCCCCCAAGAGGTCCTATGGGACTAATAAAAGACTTATTAATTGACGAGGAGATGACTCAGGACACTCAGTCATCTTACGAATATGTGATTAATCTTCGGAAGAACATTATTGAGTCTTGCCAGTTGGCAACAGCTTCTTCTGAGGCTGCAAAAGCTAAGGCTCGATCTCTACACAATAGGTCTCGACGATTACGCCAATTATTCCCAGGCGACGAGGCTTATGTGTTACTTCCTCACAATAACAATAAATTATTGATATCTTGGAATGGTCCTTACAAAGTCATTGATAAAATTTCCGACGTTGATTACGTCTTAGATATCAAGGGACACAAAAAGATATTTCATATTAACATGCTCAAGCAATTTCATACACGTCCTGAACACTTACAGTCAATTTTTCATGCACTAGAGGACAACACAGTATCCACTTGTCATTATTCTAACTTATCTGTCATCCAGGAAGAAGAATCTTCTTTTCCTGAGGTACAGTTACCGTTACCGGTACCAGTAGTTCAACCTACTGAATCTTGGCGGGATGTAACCATCTCTTCAACGGTTACACCGCAACAGCGTCTACAGATTGCTAATCTATTACAATCTTATCCAGATGTATTGACCGACGTCCCGGGTCGCACATCGGCTATCAGTCATGACATTACTCTCAATGATGATACACCTATTCGTGTACATCCCTATTCTGTTCCTTTACATTTCCTTGCTAAAACTACTAAGGAACTTGAACAGATGTTGTCTCTGGGAATCATTGAGACTAGTAATTCGCCATTCTCTTCTCCATTAGTGATTGTCCGGAAGAAGGACAATAACATTAGACTATGTGTTGATTATAGAAAATTAAATGCTAAGACTATAGTTGACAGCGAACCACATCCACTTATCGACGACTTACTGCCACGTCTATCCAACGCAACTATATTTAGTAAGATAGACTTAACTAAAGGTTATTGGCAGATACCACTGACCGAAAAGGCTAAGTACTACACCGCATTTTCCACTCCACAAGGTCTATACCAGTGGAATGTGATGCCTTTTGGGCTTGTTAATGCGCCAGCTACCTTCATTCGCCTGATGCGACAAATTTTATCAGGTAGACCAGACGTTATTACATATATTGACGACATATGCTTGTTTAGTTCGTCGTTTGAGGAACATGTTTCGGGACTTAGATATGTTTTTGACACTCTAAGGAATTATCATCTAACTGCTAAACCTACAAAGGTGCAAATCGCGTGTAATGAGATAACCTTTTTGGGACATATCATTGGATCGGGATATATCCGAACTTTACCTAGTACAGTCTCCAAAATTCTAAACATAGCAGTTCCTCAGACGAAGAAACAGGTCAGGAGTTTGTTAGGACTTGTTCAATATTACAGTAGATTCATACCAAACTTGTCATCCATCACGGCTGTATTGTCTTCATTGTTAAAAAAAGATATGCCGGTGAAGGTGACATGGACTGGTACATGCAATGAAACTTTCAACAAAATTATAAATTTGTTCTCGCATGAACCAATTTTAAGACTTCCCGATGCTTCCAAAAGATTTTTCTTACGAACAGATGCTAGTAACTACGGCATTGGTGCATGCCTGCTCCAGAACCATGATGGCATTCTACATCCTACGTTATACATTTCAAGAAAGCTGAAGCCGGCAGAAACGAAGTATTCAACAGTCGACAAGGAACTTTTATCTGTGATCTGGGCAATAACGAAGCTTGAAAAATTCCTGCTCGGTGCTCCCTTCACCATACAGACGGACCAACGTGCTGTAGCAGCCTTGCGTCGATCAAATCATACAAGCCAGAAGCTTGCCAGATATTCAATCATCCTACAGCCATTCGAGTTCTCCATTGAACACATACCTGGCACTGAAAATTGTGTGGCAGATGCGTTGTCACGTAATCCTATTGACGACGGATAATCAATATTGACACTCTTAAACTACATCAATCAGAACTACATTGGATTGAACGAAGTATCAACTATAAGAGAACTAACCTTGCCTTCAATTTAAACTTTATAAACACTATATGCATCACAGAATTGAACTAAAAGACATATTGACATTGGAACTTCGTCTAACGTCCATACACGATATATAAATACCGTTGAACAATCATGGAATAATATCTGACGACAAGTCGAACTTATTATCCTATGGACTCTTAATTCTTGGATGTTAGGATAAATGACATTTCTTTCCAACGTAAACGTTTGAACATTTTTGCCTAAAAGAATTCATCAGGATCAAGACTACGGATGGATCATCATATCCTATACTAATTAATTAGTTAACTTAACTTCTTAATTGAATTATTATCAATAAAATGAAAGGTGAGAAAAAAATTAAATGAAAAAAAAAAGAGAACGAAATATAAAAAGAAGAAATTATGAAAAGAGAAAATAAATCTCACACAAGTATTAGATTAATAATTTTTTTAATGTACCTATACATTATTTAGTTAGTTAAATTAGATAGTTATTATTCACTAACACTTAACACACACAATTAAGTTAAACTTATATTCGAATTTCTTTCTATTTCTTCTTACTTAGTTTGTCTTTTCTTCTCTCATGACATCACGTTACATTAGAACCTTAATAATTTAACTCTTAGTTTAATTAATTAATTTAATTTTAATTAGTCAAATTAATTCCTATATGACATACTAATACGACAGACCTTACTTTAATCTCACCCTTTGTTACTTCTGTCCCTATTTGAAATGTGTACATGTGAATTAAATGTACGGACTCAATGAAATGACTTATCAAATCAATCGTATTCCAAAGTTCAAGTATTGTTTGGAATCTTCCACCCCAGCATTCGCTTAATCTTCCATCAAAGGCACGATGCACTAAAACTAACATATCAAGGAAGAAAACAATGGCCAGAATTTTATAATTGTTTTATTCATAACACATGGAACATTGTTCAGAGCAAACCACCACGCAACAGTGTGTATGTATATATATATATATATATATATATATATATATATATATATATATATATATATATATATATATATATATATATATATATATATATATATATATATATATATATATGTGTTAGTTCACATGTTAGAAATAAAATAAGAAATGTAAATCACAACTTACGCCAATCCTGGCTCACATACTTTATTGCTCAGATGAATAAAAGAGACTTGGATCGGCCTCTTACATGCGTCTGGGGTGTCGTTAATTTAATAAGTTCCCTCTCTGACTTCGTGTGTGGTTCTTCAGTTTCCTCAGTCCCGGTTTCCTTATTTAATATGAAAGAGATTTCCGGGGCTATATTGTAAGTCCTGAAAAATACTCCAATGAAAGGTGTCCGGTATGTTAAGAAGGAATTCTGAATTCTAATTCTTCACTATAGCAAGGTCTGGTATCTTGGCGAATGATTTCTCAAGGGAAATAGCTTGAGAAAATGGTCAGATTATATTCCCACGCCTTTGTTATGCCCGCCTCAAGGGATCAGCCAATTTGATTTGAATATGTTGCATGACTCAGCTAATGCAAAATTTCAAACATTATTTTTCTGAAAATGGGCTGTACACATCCGCTTGCCCTTGGGTACAATCTTACGAACCTGTCGTTAAACTCATATAACAACGTGTTCCCAATGTAACAATCCTTACTTTTACAGGAAGTAATATCTTATCTGTGTTTGTCCATCAGTTGTCTCCCCATATTCCAAGTGTTGGTGATGAGCGAACCCGTGTCTTATCAGTGATTAAGCACTGCGCTGAGGTGATTTACGTGTTTATCTGTATACTGATTTCGCTGCTCCCACGATAGCCAACATGATTAGGTCGCTGCCACTCCTCGCAACGCAGGGAGAAATGGGTAACAACCAGACATGTCTACTTATCCCTGAGAAGGGTGTAAGGATGAAAATACATAATATCTGCTACACACAGCAGAAAAAGACAGAAAGAAAGTGTGACAAATGAAAGCCCAGATTAAAATCAGTACCACAAATGTACCGATACTGCCGGAGTGAAACAGAGATCGATAGGGGCCGTCCCGTTCTGTCACAAACATGATGCAAAGGAACATGAGGGAAATTTATATCTGTTGAAAGGAAATTTGAAGTAAGATAGAAGTACCTACCTCGTAAGTGTTTCCTTCGTATTGACAACAAGTATTAATGAAGTCAATGGAAGTTCCACTCTGACAAAATGCAGACACGCAAGTGTCAACTACAAATGTAGTTTGAGGCTGAAATTTAAAAACAAAGAAAGTCTGTATTACGATCACAAGTCTACGGTTACTTATTAGACTATTTTCTCGACACTTGTAATTACATGTTCAATTAGTTTTCAATCAACACGAAGAGAAAAACATGAGTTAACAACTGATGGTTTATAAAGAGTTTGGACATGAAAGTAACAGTAAACTATACATTACAAAATGCTGTTTCATTTATCTGACTTATAAAAAATTGTTGTGGGTCTTTCAAGTCTGGGCAGGTTTGGTGTAGGCAACAAAAATGGTTATGAACAGTGGCTCTTAAAGGTATGTGTTCATCACGCCCTCTGTGCCACATACACCCTCTTTAAGACAAAACCCCAGCATAAGATGTCATGTTGACATCCACGATCCAAGCACTGGCTCCAGCTGGATCTGATTCTTGTTAGGTCACTCACTATTCACGTTCGTGCTCTCCACGCGCTCCATGGTGCAGACTGTGACAAAGTTAACTTTCTCGTTTGATGCAAAATCAGAGCACAACCAAGAAAGTTCCATCATGTAAGACATGAAGGAAACCACACTTAAAATCAGCTCGATGTTAGACCCTGTCATGATCACACAATTTACCAAGACATTCAATGAATCATTCAATATCCCACAACACTTTTTTTATAAGTCGGTTAGGTGAAAACAAGAGAATTAGACTTAATATGAAGAAAAAAAACGATTGCGAAATTGGGACCCACTCTAGCGTTGATGTCATCGAGGAGAACAAGTTGATCTTGACAAGGTGTGCTTTTGATGACTGCTTCTAGAATTTCGTAGATTTCTTCTTAAGCTTAAGATGTAGAGTACTTCTTCTTCTTCTCCGTACACTCTCAGACGTCTGCTTGAACGTTTTCAAAGAAAGTAGTAGTCAGTTTGAGGCTATTTGAATCTCCGTAGAGCTTTTCCACAAATGGTACTGGTGTCGGCCATATGTGCTTTCTCTGTGCCACATATGTTGGGCAACTTTGAAGCAGATGTTCAGCAATCTTTTTATGGTGCCACAGTTACACTGATCGGTAGGTCTTATCATTAGTTTATTGAATAGATGGTATCCCAGTCTGTTGTGCCAGTGCGAAGTCTGAAGATTACCACTAGCTCTCTTCTGTTGAGCTGGTACAGTAGTATGCATTATTTTGTGCGTGACCTGGATGCTCTACATTCCATTTGTTTCTGGATGATTCTGATAAAATTCTTTGCCTCCTCGAAAGTTATGATTGCATCGGGCTGAGGTAGCTTTCCACCTTCCTTTGCCAATCTGTCAGCCTCTTCATTGCCGGTGATGTTACAATGAGATGGGATCCATTGGATCACAACACTTTTGAATCGTTGATAGAGTAGGTGGAGTACTATTTTTAGATCATCCAGCTCTGCATTATTTTGGCTTTTCAATGTACAGTACAAAGTTGAGCATATACACTAATAAGGGTGATGGGACCTGCGCTTGCTTGCAAGCGAAGGTTAACAGGCATTCTGGTCCATCCTCACCTGTTTAAACGAATTTAGTTAACGATTTTTTTTTACCGCAAAGCCTACTCGTGTTCTCTTGGTCTTTAAGGTCTTTCCATTGCCACTAAAATGTATAGCCTTTTCCGTTCACTGCACCAGTGCCTACTTGGCACTTTTCGTGAAGTGCAATTGATGGGTTTGAAAAAAAAATCGAAAAAAGGTGATTCGTCTTACGAGGACAAAAGACAAAGAAAATAGTCTACGTTACGGCCACAAGGCCTTCGTCAGGAAAGGAAAGAAAGTGGAGGCTAGATAGGACACATTAAAAACTAAATAAAATAAAAACTGGGTACTTCCCTGAAGGCAAGAACCGAAATTCTATCAAAATCGCTGTCTGTTGATGACCGCGTGGCTGAACAGAAAATGACTTCCGCCGCCGGATGTACACAATGCATACTAAGAAACTAAAAAACGAAACCGGACAATAAACTACCCAACGTGATAAAAGTGGGGACTGGAAATAGAAGAGGACAGAATGAGTGGGAGATAAATAAATATGAAATAAAAAAATGTATCAGAGAGGGCATAGTGGGGAAAAGTAAAACGTCCAGAAAATAAAAAACGTAAGATATGAAATAAATAAAATATAAAACGCTGAAACAATAAATAAATAGGGTAGATTGCGGTAATATGAGGTATGAAGGAAGAATAGGGAAATACGAAAATAAATAGGTGAATAGGATATAAAATACTGAGAAAAGGCGATAGGATAGGATCAGGGAGATAAGCAGGATAGGTAGATAGAGATACGAGATAACAGAGACACGGTGCAGTCAAAAAAAAAATATATATAATCGAGGATGTTGAGGGGAACTGCGGTAAGACGTGGAATACAATTGATGGGTTTGAAAAAAAATCGAAAAAAAGTGATTCGTCTTACGAGGACAAAAGACAAAGAAAATAGTCTTCTCTGGGGTCTTGGCCAGCCATATCCTGTCAGTATGTTTTCCACTAGTGGCTTATGGACGGTTTAAACCAGGGTTCGGCAACCATTCGATCTCGATCTACCAGTATATCACTGTGGATGATTTGGTAGATATTTAGTCTACTGCTGTGGGAAACGGGGGGAGGGGAGAAAGACAGATAGTTAAAGAATTTTTTTTTTAAACTAGGGAAATTTCGGACTAAACCTCTCCTGCTAGCATTTAAAGTCACGATGTTCCCGGTATCAAATGAACTTTTTCCACACTCCGGATGGAAACATTACAGCTGGCTACTAAAATATATTCGTGAACTGCAAGAAATAGGAACTCAATCTTTTCTTAACAAGGTTCATCATTCCCCCCCCCCCCCCCCTTTTTCCCATCTCTCCCCTTGCTTAATATTACAGACACAAACACCATATATATATATATATATATATATATATATATATATATATATATATATATATATATATATATATATATATATATATATATATATATATATATATATATATATATATATATATATACAGTACATCTTTAGAGGGCTCAGTGTTACTAATGTAGATACCAACAGCTCCCGGGTTGCCGACCCCTGGTTTAAACTGATCAGTCTCTTATAAACCTCTGTAGTCTCTTCTGTCATTCATGACGTGTAGAATTGCTGCCTTGTTCCACTCTCGATTATTGGTGGAGGAGACGGTACTGCTCCAGTATTGATGTTCAGGATGATGTTGTAAATCTGGGTTTTTCTATCAAAGTGGAATTTTGAACCAAGTGCTCGGGATGTGATTCCATATTTTTGTGCCGGTTTAACAATTTCAACATGAATAAATTTAAAATTTCATGGTCTGCGCCTGCGCCCAGCTGTTCCTGCAATGTTTCTACGATAGCCAATATACCCTGTTATAGCAGTACCACTATGTAAAAGAAAAAAATTAATACAAACGTATAAGTTCAATACTCAGTTGTTTAAACATTGACAGTAACGTAATAACAGTTAGCACTCATTGCGCAGTTGTCTTCGTCAAAGCACACCACGTATGAGAATGACATAAACTAGAGTCAGAGAAACTCAAAACGGAAAATCAACGGCAGAGACAAAAGGTGAAAAAAAAGTAAACGAAAAAACAAACATATCTTGTTAAATGTTAACAAAGGATTTGCGGAATGGCAAAGGATTAATAATGTGAAATATCATTTTGCCCAGTAGACAGACCTAAGAAAGAAAGACTTTAAAAAAAAAATGATGTCATGAAAGACAAAGAGGACAGTCTAAGAAAACTTAAGTAAACAGTCAAAATGAAAAAAAGAGAGCTACATACCGGGTACATCGTCCCATTAAATTCACAACAAGGAGGTTCATATGCCACTAGATTGTTGTTATCACAAAAAGCGAAGTTGCAAGAATCCACTGGAATTCTCTGACCACCCTGACATAACACACAAAATTACATGTTGATAAATATTTTAATTACGCAATTCGTAGTAAATTAACTGCCCCTTATTGGGTTCTGAAAGGTGTGTTTCATGGTAATAATGCAAACAAATGTGTGTAGAAATTAGAATAATTTTCATTCATTGTCTGCATATCTTAATGAATGAAATGTAATGAAGACTGAGAACTGGTTACAATTTCTCTTAGACATGCTAAACATAATAAAGCAAGAAAGTGGAGTCACGAGTATATATAGAACAAATAATCAAAACTATTACGTATAAAAGTTTCATTTGACGTCCTTCTGTCACAAAATTTTTCCCACCAGAGTTGCTGTCCGGAAATTACGTAAAAGTTATGCACTTCTAGCCATTGCACTAAATTGAACGACGCTCAAAATAGCGTGCATCTTTTTTTTCCCACCAACGTTGTGGTCTGGAAATTACGTTAAAGTGGTGCGCACCTGGCCTGTGCACTAAACTGCACACCGATTGAAATATTTCCTTTTGCGCCCATACACTAACATTTGTTCCATCTTTTTCCCACCGAAGTTGCAATCTTGTTCATGGCGTGTATTTTTTCGTGCATGGAATTAAACATTTTGTTTCAATCCTTAATAATGACATTTGTCTGATTATTGTCACAATTTCTTGAATTTTCCCCATGGTTAATTTTAGGAAGTGTAAATAATAAATGGAGTGCGTTTCATTTGCAGTAACACGACCGATTTAGTCGCTCAAGTCGATACTCCATTAAACAATGATTCGGAGACGCAGTAACAGAAAGTTTTTTTCTTCCGAATTTTCTTCTTTTTTTTTTTTTTAGATGGGTACAAAGGAAAGATTTAAAAAAAGAATAACCGTGCACTTACAAAACATGTTCTGATAAAGCAGCTGTTAACTAATTAGTCAAATTTCAGTTCATTTGATTTTTTTTTCACTTGTCCCCAAACCATTTTTATGACGCGTAACTCTACAGCTTCTTAAGCGATGCATTCGGATAAATGACCACAGAGGAACGAGTGTCGTCATCCGGGTATGCAGCAGAAGAAGCTTAGCATAATTATTTCCCGCCAAATTTGGTGGCGGGTATCCTGCTTGTGGTAGACAACAAAAGAAGGTCTGGTTATAATTCGGTCCAAAAACTGGATGCTTGACCGAGCATTCAAATATAACTTTAGGTTATTAGATTTCTCCTATTCTAGAGCAATTAGAAATCTTTGTCTTTTGTTAATCAATATAAAGTGCTCGGGAGCAGGAATTGTTACGCTTCACTGTGGACAAAATTTCAATGCTGAATCAATCACATGTGATGTGATACCACTTGCTATTTATGGTTGTGCTGAACTTTTACCCTGGTGTCAGTCCAAGAGCCCCGGACTCCGTTGCAGGAAATTGCGCCTCATTAGAGTACATACCGTACTTTACACGACTTCGCCACCACCTTGGAAAATGCCTAGGTCCGGCTCTTAGAATTGCAGTTACCTATGAAGTGTGAGGATTTTCTTCCAGGAAAATTGTGTTCTAGACAGTTCTATTTACATGTTTTTAGGAGACAAATAGTCGAAAATGTTCACGAGAAAGGCTTGCCTGGTATAAGGTTCGTCTCTTTTGAGTGATTCCTTTCACATTTCTTCTCTTATTGATTCTTGTTGCTCTTTCGCTCTTATAAATCCCCCGCACTATTTGTCTCTGATTAATCCCGCTGTCTCTTTTTCTCTTATTGATACTTCTCTCACGCGTTGTCTGTAATTAACCATTCTCCTTCTTTACCTATTTTTAATTCATGTCACTTTTTTCCTCTTGTTGATTCCTCTTACTTTTTCTCTGTTTGGGTTGTTCTACCTTTCTCTCTTACTAATGCTTGCAGCCTATCTTATTATTCCTCTCTCATTCCTTATTTCTTATTAATTCCTTTCAATCTTTCTCTCTCGTTGATTCATTTCTCTCTTTCTTTCTTTCCCATTGATTTCTCTCCCACACTATTTCTTAGAGATTAATATCTCTTTATCTCTTATTGATTCCTTTCACGCTTTCTCTTTTAATGAGGCCTCACACTCTTTCTCTCTTGCTGAATGAAATGTTGTAAATTATCAAAATCTTGCTGCCTCGTAAATTTCTTTTTTGGAAAGGTGTTGCAGATATGTATGGGACATTAATGTATGTCGGAGATAAGTTAATATTATTGCAATTGTTGATCAGGGTCGACATCATTGCACGCCAAGCAAACCCATAGGTGTCCTCACCAATTGTCGAAGTATGTGAATGCTAATTATTCCATTAATAAATAATGAGAGAAATCCGAGACCTGTGAACAGTAAACATATGATACACATAAAGGGCATGTTATAGACACTCACTCATACGAAATAAAGAACTAAACAAATAGACAGCAGAAAAACAACAGAAATGATAGGCTTATTGGGGACTCGAACCCAGGACCATCCGAACGACACCATCGCCTCGCTACGTGAGTGAATAGTGATTAGTCCCACTTCCAACTAGGCACCATAAAGGGTCGTGCTAATGTCTACTGTCCTCAAAGTAATATTTTTGATCCTATTAATTGTTCCTGTAGCTCGCCCGTTGTATAAATGCCTGACGTATCCTCTCATGTGTCCGTCTCTGTTAGCCTTTCGTTTGAAGCCAAATTCCAGCAGTGTGGGTAGTGTTGATTCATCGACTGCTGTGTCGGCCTCTAACAGGCGATTAGTAATTGTCCTTCCTAACTTTCCCTTTTCATAATCCATTGTCTCCACTATGGATGTTCTTGAAGCTAGTTTGGCAGCTCTCTCACTGCGGCGTACTTCTTGGAGATAGGTTTGAGACATGAGATCAAAAAACATCTTTGGAGATAATATAAGATAGGAGCGTATAAGAAGTTCTTTAAAATGTGTTTGTCTAAAGCGTAGAAACATCCCTTGGGTGCAATAATGAGATAGGATCGCAGAAAAAGCCTTTGGGGATAGGTCTAAGACAGGGTTGAAGAAAAGGTCTTTGGAGATTGATATAAGACAAGGGCCCAGAAAAGGATTTTGAAAATAGCTCTCGGGCATAGCTGCAGAACGTCTTCGGAGATAATTATAAGGAAAGACTGTAGACAATTTTGTTAGAGATAAGTCTAATATTGAGAGCTGTTAAGGGCCAAGCTGGTCTGTATTAGGCATAAGTAGCTTATCTTGAAATAATTAATCGTATTTATTAATAATTATATTAATATATTGAAATATTCATTAATGTAGTAATATAGTCATTATTAATGGAGAACTATATTGTAAAATGTTAAAACTAATCAACTTGGCAGAGGTCAAAAGTGACCAACTTTTCTTAACATTTAAGACGAGTTGTACTTCACCGATCCCATTATTCAATTATACATACAGCAGCTTCATTTTGATCCATTATTCATAGGTACAATTTACAAGTTTAATATGCGATTCAGTGACAGAGAATTTCTCACAAAAAGCTTGTGTCAATTCATTTCGGAAAAACAATATTTCCTACAAAAGGTTCACTTCATTCAATTATAACGCAAGTTCATATACTTCAAATAATAGTAGATTTCCATTCAATTGACACGAACCAGCTGTAAGTCTAAGAGCCACTTTTCTTACACTTGAAAATGTGGCCTTTTCAGCTACACTCTAGACGATAATAATCTCACATCTCCAATGAATACATAGTACATCATCACATAACAACACGAAACTCATCCCATCACATAACAACACGAAACTCATCCCATCACATAACAACACGAAACTCATCCCATCACATAACAACACGAAACTCATCCATATTGATCCACTTTTCTAATGAGATTTCCCATTTGGCGCGTAACATATATCACAACATAAATCACAACAAGAGCAGACTAAGTCTTTGGAGATAAGTATAAGACTGAGAGCCTTTTTTTATTATAAACAACGCCTGGAAGTTCTCTCAGTACAGCACAAGCACAAAATTAAGATTATATCAGAGCTGTGTGCTTTCTGTGCTTCTCTATGGCGCGGAATGCTGGAGAGTGACAGAGAAGGAAATGTCGAAATTGTCCTCTTTCCACACAATCTGCCTAAGAAAAATTCTCCGAATCTTTTGGCCGAATACCATCACTAACCAAGATCTGCTTACTCGGAACAAGCTCTTGACATGCACACCATCATAGCTGGCAGACGCTGGAGTTTGATTGGCCATGTCCTCAGAAGAGACCCTGATGCCATCACAAGAACAGCAATGCTATGGACTCCCGAAGGAAAACGAAAGAGAGGCCGACCAAAAACAACGTGGCGGAGGACTGTGGAGACAGAGATGCTAAAAAATGAACCAGAGTTGGGGTACTGTACGAAGGATGGCCACCGACCGAGCAAAGCTGAAAAAATTTGTTGCTGCTCTACAAGACGCCACCAGGCGTGATGGCCACTGACTGCTTTGACGGTCAGCGGCTAAGGATCAAAGAAGAAAAGATAAGACTGAGAGCAGAAAACGTTTACTGTTCCTAAAATCTTCATTGGATATAGGTACTTGTAGAAAATTGCTTTAGAGATAGGTGTAAGACAAGAATGCAGGAAAAAAAAAGTCTTTGGATATACGCATGAGACAGAATCGCAGAAACAATCTTTGGAGATTGACATGTGACATGAGTACAGGAAAGGTCCTTAGAGATATCTAGGACACAAGAGTGCATTAAAAGTCGTGGAAGATAAGTAGGCTCCCAAGGGCCGGAAAAGAAAAGGTGAAGAATAATAAGATATCAACGTCTGTACACAAAAACTGAAATAAGGGTAGTGGTTTTAAATAAAATAAGGAGTGGGAGAAACCTTGGGACAAAGCAAGAATGGATTAAAGTTTACAGGAGACAATTTTTTTAATTTTAAATCAAATTTTGCCTCGTTTTGCCGTGGCGCGTCCCGTTCAGCTTAGTCGGTTATGTTAGGGCGCATGTCCAAATATAAAAGACATCAGGTCTTGAAACAATATATAAATCTTATCTTACAGGAGATAAGCAGAAAAGCACAAGATAGTAAAAATCGGAGTACATACCAGGTACCAATTTCCATTGTAGTTACAATGTGGGTTCTGAGGATGAGTAATTTGAAAATGTAATGAATAACTAACATACTTGACATGTAATAATAAAAATAATAATAAATGGAATTTTTACAGACATTCAGCAGTATAGATACCGTTTAAAAAAGCACTAAATGTGATGGGCAGACATAAATGACGAAAATATGGTTTTTAATGAAAATAAGAAAGAAGAAAAAAGAGACTAAAACAAATGATACATTATGGAAGAATGAAAACCAAGCATAATTACCTTCGTCCATTCTTCCGGACACCGTGCGCAGCACTGGCCATCGATATAAAAAGGATTTGGGCATTCAGGTACGGAACAACATCTGTAAATAATTGACACTTCACCGCCGTAGCAGTAGACCCCCATACTGCAAGGGTCGTTACTAATATCGGTGTCGGGATCGATCTGAAACCGAAACCATTATATTATACATCGATACACGTGAATACACACATTCAAACCGCATATGGACTCATATTACTAAGGTTTTGAAGACTTGTTGATTTGAAATCTGGTAAAGTAATTTCCTCATACCTTTATAACATTTACACTCATACGTTCTGTTACAGAATGATTCGCTCATTTGTCTTTAAAGGCTTTCATCATGTCCCTCTTAAATTTTTATTTATTTTCTTTTTTAACCTGCCGCTTTCTCACGGGTTGCCTCCCCTTAGCTCTGCAGTAGTGTTCCAACAGTGGCCAAAACTCAAGAGTACCTGAAGTGGGTCTTCAAAGGTCTCTACCTTTGCACTAGATTACTCTTGGCAGAGTTGTAGGTAGATGGATAATGATGCTTCTACCTCCAGGCAGTGTTCACAAGATATTCCGAAAAGCGAGAACAATGCTGCATTGGCTGAGTTCGTTAACTCTAGGATCTGCAGACAACTTTTGTGAAGGATATAGTTATCTTATAATTCGTGAGCTTGTTCAAGTCCCCAGCTGACTTAATTCAGAGAATTTCCTCAAATTATTATTTAGTAGCTCTGATTGAGTGTATTTAAGAAATTGTCTGAGACATACGGATACAACACATTCAAAATGATTAAATCAACTTTAAATTTGGATAGATATAAATTTAAAAATTTAATAATCACTTGGGGTTTAACAGTTATTAAAAATTGAATATTCTTTAATAAAAATTGGTCGTCATCATATAACGTTAATGGGGAATTATATAAGGGGACGTTTCACTTGTCAGCTTTAATGTGTACACTTAGCTGCTGGGGTTTATGCTCCCGCTAGTGTTTTGGTTCTTCGCAGATAGGTGACTGGATTGCTCATGTTCGTATGCCAGTAAACACAGCAAAAACGAAATCTATGTTGATTACCACCAGACAGAAACTCCTAAGCTGCACTAAAAGAGCGCTACAGCTACACGCGTAATCAATACAAATTGAACATGTAACAGAACACAAAGTTCTAGGGATCACGATTGACCAGCACTTAACGTGGAACTCCCATGTACGGAATTTAACCAAACACTTAGCTCAAAAGACGTACCAGCTAGCCAAAATAAAACACTTCTTAGACGCAGGCACTAAACTATTGTTCTACACCTCACATATACAGACACATCTAGATTACTGCTCTACACTATGGGATGGTTGCCCTGCTTTCACCTAGAAGAGACTGCACTCCCTGCAAAAGAGAGCAGTACGTCTGATCACCGATAATCGCACGACACCACACACAAGGACAGGAAAAGAACCCAAAATACTGTCCCTAAAAAAAACGCCTTCTCTACAACAAAGCCAAGCTGACTCACGCAATTCTATCTAACAATGCCCCGCCGTACCTACGATCATTGTTTCAAACCAGTAGACGAGAGGGACAACAATTACATCAGTTACGTCTGCCCAAACCTAGGATCGACCTGTTCAAAAAGAGTCTAGCCTACTCTGGAGCCTACTTATGGAACAGCCTTCCACACCACCTAAAAAGCCCACCTACACAATATTCTTTTAACAAAGCACTTTTCAAACACTTCCTCAACACTGATTATCTACCCCCATAGAAGCAACATTTGCCTGTCAACATCTCATCCATAGGTCAACATTTCTTTTCCTCTTCCGCTCCTTTGTTGTGAATAATTTGTTTTATATCCATGTAATATTATTATATTCACTTAAAAATATTATTACATAATGTAATGTATGTGAGAATGTACCCACATACCACTGTACTTTAGAGATGTGAATGTTTTTGTGTGCTTAAATGGGATGATGTATATGAGAATAAGCAGATATACATTTTTATTTCAATTTTTTTTTTTTTTTTTTTAAACTGCTGTAAGACTTTACCTGCCACAGAAGTGCGTAAGAAAGAGTTATTATTATTATTTCTTTTTCCACCAAGAATGTATGGATATAAGCGAGAATGTGTTTATGTAATTTTTGTATTGATGATTGATGACACATTCAAAAATACAAATTAATTGTAGACGGTTTGACCGCATGAGTGAGTGTGTGTGTTGCATGCCTTTAAATTAATGCTTAAAGTATCATGTGGGAATGAAAGGATATAGTATGCAATATAAATGAGTGTGGAAGGGCAGAATGTTAGACGGGCCTGCGCGCACAATTCTTAACCTTTCGAAAATAAAGTTCGTTCGTTCGTACGCTCCTGGTCAAGATTAAGAGTTGTAGCAATCCAAGTAGAATCAGGGAGTTACTGCAAAGTTGGTCCCGCGTCTCTAAGATCCGTCTGATGATGGTGTCTAGCGTCGACTTCAGGCCACTTATACCATCACTTCCAGAAATAGTACCCTCAACTGGTACCATCCACTAGTACGACAAAAGAAGAGAAACAAATACCATCTGAGTATTGAGTTTCCCGACATATACTTATGTGTCCCCATCTTCCTATTCCACCATCCCATCTATCTTCAGAATTTTTACCTTCTCTGAGAATTAATCTTAGTCTCAGTGGGCGAAAAACTATCTTTATATTTAAAATGAATAGTTTTATATTAAACTTTAGTTGAAAATGTTAACAATATAGTTTTAATATGTTTACATTTACATCGGTTGAAAAGGCTGTAAACTTTCATTGCGGTTAGAGTGAATATGTTTTACATTTACACTGGTTGAACATTTACACTGGTTGAATAGGTTGAAACTTTCATTTCATTTAGAGTGATTATGTTTTACATTTACACTGGTTGAAAAGGTTCATAATATAACAAGTATGTACATCATTTCTTTAATCATTCCCCCCCCCCCCCAATCCCCTTCCGATCCATAAGAAACTTGGGACTACCTCTGCTTTTGGTTCTGTATAAAAAAACTCGCAATAAAGCAGTCACCAGCCATGGCAGTGGTGGTTCATGAAATCATCATTCTAAATGCTGAGGTTGCCAACCTCAAATGACTTGGACATCCACTAGCAATTTTCACATATTAATAATGAAAAAATATAGAATTCAAAATGTACAACTTACGCCAATCTTTAGGCACACAGACTGCTGGTTCAGAGAATAAAGGCACTTATAGAGGCCTCTTACACTTGGTATGGGGTGTTGTTACTTTAACAGTACGTTCTCACTTTGACTTGTGTGTCAGTGAATCCTCAGATTCCGGTGTTCCTCTTTAATAATGTTAGTGTTTTCCTGGGCTTTAAGATATATTCCTCAAGAATTTCAAACATGCCCGGTCCGATAAATGAAAGCTGATCTTCTTAGTGTTAACTTTGGCAAGGTCTAGTTGTCTTCTTGGCACGAGGTAGATTTTCAAAGTGTTCTACTCTGACTGAAGTGTCAGGTTATATTGCCTGTCTTCCCCCGCATTTATTTGTTACGATGTTAAGCAGGACTCCAATCGGAAGGGGTGTTGTGCCTTCATTCCGAGTGTCTGCCAATCGTTTCAAACATGCATGTTTTGTGGGGTAATTCAAATTATTTCCTCATGGACATTTATGCGCGTTACTGCAGAGGTCATGTCTCCCAAATATGGAACTAAAACATCCGATCCTCTCTCGGCATTGTTTACAAATAACTTCATTTTACTTTCATATAAAGTAATGCCTTTGTAACAAGGTGTACCGGAAACGATTGTGTCATTCTTGTCTGTCCAGAAATGTGTCGCGCAGGCGAGTAATCTAACTAGCCATCGTTTGCGCAAACAAAATTCTTCGTTTACCCACCTGGTCGAGGACGGCACATCAGCCTTATCAGCGATTAAACAAATTCGCTTAGCGATTTTAGTGCTAATCCGTAGCCTGATGTCGGGCACACCATAAATTTTCTAACATGATTGTCGGTTAATATTATCTCATCTGTCTCCTTTTCCAGCTGGGAAGAATGGGTAAACAAACAGACAAATTAGACTTATCACTGAGAGGAGTGTAAGATGATTTGAAAGTACTAAATATCTGCTTGATAGCATGAAAAGAAAAGTGCCGACCATGGAAATGCAAGTAATTTATTACGCACAAAAATGTAATTAAATACTGCCGTATAGGAACAGAGATCGATCCAATAATTATGTGACACGTTTAAACACAGTTTTCACGGCATAATTTCACTTTTGATCCCCCGAGTTGTGATTGTCATCAGACATCATTACTGTCTGTCAGTCTTTGTTGTCTTATAAAGATGTTACTGCCTGTGATGACTGATTATAGAGCAAATTTTAATTATAAATCTCAATAAAACCCTTCTTTTGTCTATGCTGGTACTCCATGCTAGCCATTTCGCCGACTCGCTTTGCAAATTGCACGAGAGATCAATCTTCACACAGAAGGAAACTCCAAAACAGATAGTAGACGTGATTCCGCACCAAAGACATGGAAAGCCAGTTATTATCGCAGACAGGATGGCTAGTGGAATGCATTACAGGTTGTAATAAAACTGCCTGGTAGATGGCGTCCGGTTAGAGGAGAGATCGTTAACCAATCGCTGGTGTCAATTACGAAAGGCCGTATTACCAGAGTTTTATAACAACAATTGACAGGACTTAGTTTTAAATCAAACCATTTTGGAGGGAGACGAAGCCCCTGGTACAGCAGCGAAGCGCGATAGAATGATGCAACGGAAAAATTCAGCGTACTCTCATTTCAGAGATCCCGATGCCAACTAAGAAAACATAGATCGATGTCTACAATAGAATTCAATTCTAGTTCTGGTAGAAAAAAATGATTAAAATAAAAGAAGAAAAGAGAAGTCTAGTGACGTAACTAAGCTAATTGTCCTCATGATCATGTGTATGAATATGCATTTATGTCAGATAACAGATAACATTTGTAGGACTATTATCTCCTCTGCGAATATTGTTATTCCCTTTATGTGCGTAGCTCTCCATATTATCTATTGAAATATACTACTCGTCAAAAGTCAAGGGCCACCCAACTATTTTCAATACACCTTTATATAAGCGCATAGAATGATTAAATGAAGGAAGTTTTTAGTAAAAATGGGTGCAATATCTTCCTCTGACAGTCTTCTATGCACGTTAAGCATAAAAACAACTCACCGACAACCATGGTGATCACGTGCAATTAGGTTTGCTGACCATAAATTCACATTTTAAATCTGTTTTTTCAAACTTCCGTACAACCAAACAGGTGAAGTAATCGTGCTGATTGACATTCCACGTGCAATGGCGACTTTTCGTGAACAGAGTTCACTCTTAATTTGTTTTACAATCAGTAGACTTAGGGTAGTTTCATCATTTGCAAAAACCATGCCACCGAGAAGTCTTGACACCTTACAAAGAATGAGGGCTATAGCGTGGGTTTAAAGTGGTTTATCTGTCCGTGAGGTTGCTAGACGGCTTGCAGTGTCACACTCTACTATCCAAAGAATTTTGGAGAGATTTCAGGCCACAGGAAGTGTGGAGGATCGCCACCGGCCAGGTCGCCCTAGATGCACCAATAGACATGATGACCGGTACCTCTTGTTGTCAGCCCTGCGCCATCGAACAGTGACTTGTTCCACTCTAAGATGTCAGCTGACTGCATTTCTGCTTCAGGAATGGCAAGCTGTTCCTCAGGATACTCTTCGGACTCTTGTGGACTCAATGCGTCTACGCTGTCTTGAATGCCTTGCTACAAACTGTGGTCATACCCGATTTTGAAATGTTTATTTGTCCAATATCTATTGTGTGACTTTTGAAAAGGTGGGTGACACACTTCACAGCTTCATTGCGTTTGAATGTGTGTTTCCATTTCTTTACATGACATGTCAATTTGGTATTCAATAAATACCGTTTTGACTGATACCAATTACGTTTATATCAGATGTGTTTTATGGTTTCAACCAAGGTTTTTCTAAGTGGCCCTTGACTTTTGACGAGTAGTATAATTCTTACTATCTCTACGCGTGTAACACTGTTTGACTTTCATAAACAATGGAGTTCCTTCAAGAATGTTTACCATTTTCATCTTCATTTTTGACAGTTGAGTACATGTGCTTACGTTACGGGACAGACGGTGGGGAACGAGCAAACTACGAGTATAATGTATTGACAAGACCAGTGTTGTGGGCGGCTTGTTCATTTACCATTACAGGTGTGTAATAAACTCACTTACCTCTTCGGCCCAAAAGAATCAAAATGGTTATTCTCTGATTTGCTGAAACCGTAGAACAGTGAAATGCAGACTATATGACTTCGTCACGTACGGACAGTGAGTGTAGATTTGTGTATTGAGTATTTTACGTGGTCTTAGGCAGGGCTTGAATAATGCGGTCCCGTTTTGTGAAGATCTTTGAAAGTGCGACACGCCCTTGACTGAACTAGAGGAAAGAGACAAAGCTGAGAGAAAAACCAAGAAATCAAATACAAATTGAGATCGAATCCTATTCCTGATTCCTGAGATGCGAAGAAAGTCACAAACAGCTGTCTAACTGCCATGACTGACACCAGATGTCACCTACATTTAAAGAGTTTCAGAAAAAACACGGAGCAAAGTCAAAAACGGAAAACTCCAATATGGAGTATATTTCTTGCGATTATGCTGCAGGTATTTTTTATTCAAACACAGATTTTGTTCCAATCTAAAATATTAAATTATGCCTTTTTATTAACTGTAATTTTATTAATTGTGCATGTTACGCTATTTTGATTTGCAATAAATATATGCATATAAATACACATCCGAGCTGTGTGCTGTCTGTGCTTCTCTATGTTGCGGAGAGCTGGAGAGTTACAGAGAAGGAAACGTCGAAATTGTCCTCTCTTCACACAACATGCCTAAGAAAAATTCACCGAATATTTTGGCCGAATACCATCACCAACCAAAATCTGCTTACTCGGAGCAAGCAAGAGGACATGCACACCATCCTAGCTGGCAGACGCTGGAGCTGGGTTGGCCATGTCCTCAGAAGAGACCCCGATGCCATCACAAGAACAGCTATGCTATGGACCCCTGAAGGAAAACGGAGGCTGAGATGCAAAGAATGAACCAGAGTTGGGGCACTGTACGAAAGATGGCCACCGACCGAGCAAAGTGGAATCAGTTTGTTGTTGCCCTACAAGACGCCACTAGGCGTGATGGCCACTGACTGCTTTGACGGTCGGTGGCTAAGGATCAAAGAAGAAAAGAAAAGAAAGAGATATAAATACACATTCACCCGTGTGTTACCGGGGCCCGAAAGGGGAGCAAAGAAAAGTAACACTGTTCCCTGCAAAGCATGTAGTAGAAAACGACCAAGGAGGGTTGGGAATGGGTCTGGTTACCCCATCCTGTAAAAAATTTAAACCATAAAAAACTTCAACAAACATGGACAAGTCAATTAAGGAAAATAAAACAGCCATCCAAGACAGGGGAAGGTCCTCTCGTAGGGAGGCGTATGATGCGACACAGAGAAAGCCAAAAGGAGTCTGTGTTACTGGCTAACCTTCTTTCTTCTAGGAGAACTTCCAGATTTGGCACCTGGAATGTTCGGACATTAAACGAACAAGGGAAAGTGGCACAAGTAGCAGCAGAAATGAGGGAATATAAAATCTAGGTTCTGGGAATGTGTGAAATAAAGTGGAAGGGGGTAGACAAGAAGAAACTCATCACAGGTGAATTGGTGCTGTCCGCAGGACATGAAGACGAAAGTTCACACCACAGTGAAGGGGTAGCTCTTATTTTATCTAAAGAAGCACAGACAGCACTCATTGAATGGGAAGCCGTTGGATCCAGAATAATAACAGCTACTGTTAAAACAGCTAAAAAGAAAATAAATGTAAATGTTATCCAATGTTCTGCACCAACTAATGACAAAGAAGAGTCTGTGAAAGAAGCATTTTATACTAGACTACAGGAAATTATGGAAAAAGTAAAAAGAAGAGACTTCACAATTTTGATGGGTGACATGAATGCAAAGATAGGTAGAGTCAACACCGGCTTTGAAGAAGTCATGGGAAAACATGGGCTAGGAATAATGAATGAAAATGGGGAACTATTCTCAAACTTCTGTGCTTCAAATCAACTGGCTATAGGAGGAAGCACGTTTCCGCATAAGAGAATACACAAGGCAACATGGATATCACCAGACCATAGAACAGAAAATCAGATTGATCATATATGCATAAACAAGAAATTTAGATCATCATTGCAGGATGTAAAGGTATATAGAGGAGCAGATGTGGCATCAGATCACCACCTTCTGATAGCCAAAGTAAAAATGAAACTCAAGAAATGTGCAACAATGCAAAATTAGACAACAATTTAATGTAGGACATCTAAGAAATCAAGAAAAAAGAGACAAATTTGCGGTCATAATATCCAACAAATTCCAAGTGCTCCAACAGCTGGAAGATATAGATAATACAGAAGATAATAGGCAGCAAATCAAAACTGTATGGAATGAAATGTTACTATTAGTGCCAGGTAAAGTATTAAACAGGATTTTCCTTGAGAGATTAAAAGAGTCCACAGACAAGAAACTGAGAGATGAACAAGCAGGTTTTCGACACAACAGATACTGTACAGACCAGATAGCCACTTTGCTAAGATGGTAAAGAGACTGATTTTGTGCGCTCAATCGACAGATAACGAGAATACTCGTCTGTGCGACACATTTTGGACAGACATGTATGACATCATCGTTTCCTGCACACCTTGTGGCAAAGGAGGAAAGTAAAATGTTACATCTGACACATATTGTCGAATGAGTTTACAGATGTGTTTGTGAGTTTGCATACAAGGCGTCGGAAGATTTATTTCCATATATGGGAGAGGTGACCTTTTATTTCGGGCGGAAATAAATTAGGAAATTACCCCACAAAACACGCATGTTTGAAACCATTGTCGCTCTGATTAGCATCGTAACAAACAAATGCGGGGGAAGAAGGGCCATATAACCTGACCTTTTCGCAGTTTTAAGACACTGTGAAAATTCACTGTGAGGATCACTTGCCAAGACGAAACCAGACTGACAGAAGTTAGAATTCAGATTTATCTTTATTAGAACGGACTTTGTGGAACATCTTGAAGGACTTAAAGAGCCCAGGAAAACCATTTTAATAAGGAAGACCGGCATCTGAGGAAACTGAAACACGGAGTCATAGTGGGAGTTTAGTGCTAACATAACGACCCCCAAGATACGTAAAAAAACCATATACCAGTGCCTTAAACCTACTTCTCTGAGCAAACAGTCTGTGAGCCAAGATCGGCGTAAGTTGTACTTTTTACATGTTATATTTTTCCTTACTAACATGTGAACTAATATGTATATATTACCATGTGAATATTAATATGTGAAAATTGCTAAATGGATGTCCAAGTCATTTGAGGCTGGCAACCTCAGCATTTAGAATGATAATTTCATGAACCACCATTGCAAGGCTGGTGACTGCTTTATTGCTAGTTTCATACAGAGAACTAAAAGCATAGGTAGTCCCAAGTCCCATATAGAGCAGGGAGGGAAAGATGAAAGAAATGATGTACTTTCTAATTATAATATCTCATTTTCAAACCAGTGTAAATGTCTAATTAAACATATGCACTTTAAAATTAATGAAAGTTTCAAAGCTTTTCAACCAGTGTAGATGTAAATGAAAACATATTCAATCTATATTGTGAACACTTTTCAATCAGTGTTGATGTTAACGTAAACAAAGGGAGCCGCGCTAGCGTAGTGGTTACAACACCGCTCTGGCGACCGGGTGATACAGGATCAAACCCGGGCGACGGCATTTGAGGATTTTTCGTCGACCGGGATTTGGACTGGATTAACTCGAGACCTGGCGAGAACATTTGAAGGAGTGTCGTCGACCAGGGACTGGCGGCTCCTGAGCCGACCCAGCTGCAATGGGTACCTCCGAAATCGGCGAGTATTTGCCTGAATGGCGAGGGACACCTGTCTCTGTACAAGAAATAAAGGGAAACTCACGTAAAAATCAATATCAGGTTAGACATAAAATAATAACCTGAGATTTCGCCTCGAGTATTAGCGGGCGAACGAAAAAAAAAAAAAAAAAAAACGTAAACAAATTATATCTATAATTTTAATGTAAAGTAAATATAAACCTATTCAATTTAAATGTAAAGAGGGATTAAGCTGAATTCTGAGGTAGATGGGATGATGAAATAGGAGAAATGGACCCATAACTATGTGTCGGAAAACGCAATACTCAGGAGAGCGCTTTGTTTCTATTCTTTTACCACAATTGTTGGTGGTACCAGTTGAGGGTAATATCTCTGGAACAAAAAGGGAAAAGTGGCTTGAGCTTAAAGACGAGGAACCAACTTCGTAGACACTCCCGGTTTTTTTTCTGAGAACGTGCTGCGCCCTACAACCTTGATCAGCGATGAGCGTGATCAGTCTACGAAGAACCAAACCATCAGAAGGAGCATAACCGTCACTGACAGGTAAGCAACCCATACAAGCTGCCAAGTGACCTCCTTTACACATTTCTATCCCATAACAACAGTGATGATAAACATTTTTTTAAATAAATAATTATTAATTTCTTTAAAACCTCGTTAAAACCCAAATGACTATTAAATCTGTTATTTGTAAATATACAAATTTAACGTCGACTTAGTCATTTTGAATGTGCTGCATGTTTGTCTCAGTCAATTTACTAAATACACTCAATCAGAGCTACTAAATAAAAATTCCACTGAGAAAATCAGGGTGGGGGCTTGAACGAGCTGAAACTAATAATTGCTTAATTTTTATAAAAGGCGGCGGACCGATATAAGTTAACAATTGTCCTGCCAATCCAGCATTGTTCATGACTTCGGAAATTTCTTTTGAAAACTCCCTTGAGATAGAACCAGCATTATCCTTCTATCTACATCTCTGCCAAGAGTAATCTTGTGCGAAGGTAGACACCTTTGAAGACCCAGATTAGATACTCTTGCGTTTTTTCAACTGTTGGACCACTACTGCAAAGCAGGGGAGGCAAATCCGTGACAGATGAAGAACCATAATTACATCTTCCTTTGCACATTTTCATATAACAAAAATTTCCTTTTACCAAATACTCGCTTTCAAGTTGAAGCAAAGGAGAGATGATATTAAGGATTTACAAATAGAGCTGTTAAAGAAAGAAACAAACACAGACGGAATTAGACAGCAAGACAGCTGAGAAGGAACATACAATCGCAGAAAAGTTAATCATCATAGCATCCAATTAATAAAGAACTAATGGCATAGTGTTTTTATTTTCTTGTTCGGATCCCTCTTGTCCTGAAGCGCAGTGTTGTTTGCGTCCGTGAGCCAAGTATGTCGCGTTGGCTACCCTGAACAAAGTTTTTTGAAGGATTTATGTGATGGTGTCTGTCCATCGGCCTCTTGGTCTTACTCGTGCTCTGAAACCAGATCTTCTACTGTTGTAGCGTAGTGGTAATTTATCGTCTCCACTTTCATGTGATGGCTGAACCACTTAATTTTCTTTCACTCTATAGACTTGATGAAGGATATAGTTCTACAATTTTTATGATGTCATCATTTCTCATTCTATCCCTCCTCATAACATTGATGGCTTTTTTTAAGCATCTCAAATCACAGTAAGTAATTTTTCTCTCCTGTGCTGTGTCGCTGATATACATCTGTTTATGTGCCTATTAAGACTTATCAGTAATAGAATAACCACCGTCAGTTTGCTTGGTCAGTCACAGTAGTGATTCAGCTCCCTAGGTAAACGATATTTCAGAACGCCGCGGGCCGGCCTGCGTGGCAACCGTAACGGTTTTATTTGATACCCTACACCATGCTTTAGACCAACCTAGCGATCCGTACTTTTGTCCTCTTTCCCCCTTCTACAACATGGGCGACTTGAAAATTAAGTGGAACTGTTACATTCGACAGACTATACAAATATAAAAACTTAACATGAAGTCAATTTTGGAGTGGGTGTAAGAAATAGAGAAAGAAGTAACAGATCAATTTATTAATTTTTTTAAATTGGAAAGTAACAATGAAGAAATAGAGAGTACATGCCTCGTATGTCTTTCCTCCGTACTCACAGCATGTGTAAGAAAATTGAATATTATCCTGTTCATAACAATAACCGATAAGGCAAGTCGTCACCTCAATTGTTGAACCTACCTGAAACGACAAACATTTATTTGCTGATATCACTTTTACTGACACTTACAGAGTTAATACTGATTTTTCTAGACATGGCCTTTGTCGATTTTGTTGCTTTGAAATCTTGCATAAAGTAAAAAAAAAAAAGAATAAAAAAATAGATTTACTGTCTGTGTATTTAAATGCTAAGTGAGAAAAATAACTTTGTAGGAATGGTGGTATGTATGTTAGAAATAACATACATATATATATATATATATATATATATATATATATATATAAGAGGACCATCCAAACGGCGCCATCGCCTTGCTGTGAAAGTAAATCGTGAAAGGACGTACTGCCAAGTCTGCTCCTTGGTAAAATTTGCAGAGCGGCCTTTCACGGTTTACCGTCACAGCAAAGCGATGGCGCCGTTTGGATGGTCCGTGGTTCGATTCTCAGTTAGCCTTTCACATATTTTGTGTATGTTGTTTTGGTGTCCTCCTTCATGTTCAAAGAGTGCCTGTGAATTATCTATAGTTATTTATTTATTTACTTATTTATTTATTACTCACAGGGCTAAGGTTTCCTTATTATTTATTTTAGACGTTAAACAAAAAAAAAAAAAATATTGCTCTAAATAAGAATATTATAATTTTTTGGTTGGTTTCTACTTGCTTTGTAAGTGACACCTTGATACTGGCATGTTTCCTCCTGTGGCGTTGTCGTTGATACTGTTGTCATCGACCATGTTGTCACAGACATGCAAGCCAGGACACTGAAAAGAAGGAATTTGTCTGCAGCCATTGTTTACCTCACGCTTGTAGCAGTCGTCTGTTAGATATGGAGATGGATACAGAGGCTAGAGGAGATTAGCCGTCTTATTTATGGTTGTGATTTGAAAGACACAATTCTATAAGCGATAAATAATTATATAAACTGATGTTCAAATAAATTATTTATCAAAAGTTACAATTGCATTAGACTTTGATGTGACGCATATTGTAATGTGTCATAAAGAAATAATTGAACAGTCTGTCGCTGCTTGAGATTGATTTTGTATACGTTTGTGAAAGAAGACGTTAAATATCTCATTATAGTGTGTTTACGTCCGTTGATATTTTTCCATATTGAGTCGCAGGATTGCAAACAAATGTATTTTAGCTCTCTGATTAGGCAGTTCGATTGCTGTTGACATACAGTGCAGTCCACTTAAGCGGAACTCGCTTAAGCCGATTTTCGGTTAAGTCGAAGCAATTTTGCAGGTACTGGCCAAACGTCTTCTTTGGCTTTCTTAAGAACCTCCGGTTAAGTCTGTAGTAAAATCTGCGAGAATAATTGCTCATTTCAGTAAGATTTTAGTCATAAAATGATAATAAATAAACCCACTCTATTGTGTCTGACGGTGATACTCTCACACGCCAGCATAGCGCTGAATTTTGTGCCGTGGAAAGGCTTAGAACCGACCCCGCCGTTTAAACCTCCTCGCTTTCCTTGTGACGTACATTTTTAACATTTTGCCCGATCTGATAGAGACTGCGGCAAGACTTATAATTAACGATTTTGCGGAAGTATGCCGCCAAACTACTGTCTGAATTAACGTAATATTTTTGACTTTAACGCTGGTAATAAGTAGTAATCCTTACAAATTTGGTAGTGTAACACGAGACATCAGTTACAATTAACGCAAATTCTTACCCCGCCACGCAAAACCCCGCTTCGCTTGACACGTTGTGCCTTGCATATATACACGCTGTGGCAAAGCCAACCGAGCCAAACACACAGACAATTTTATTTCCTCCTCGCGGTAGTATTTCTGACGTCACTAAAACAAGTAGTTATTTGAAAATACATGCTAGCGAGAGATGAATGAGAGGGGAAGATGGCCGTCTTGTGTTAAATTTTTTGTTTGACGATTGCCGGTGACAAAATTGAAAATCTAAACCATAATGAAACTGACCATAAAAATTATATAATAGTATAGCTTAGAGTCCACTGAGCAAGAATGTGTTTTAAATAATATGGTAGTACAAGTATTAGCAAAGTTATTGAGAAAATACTAAATGTCTACGGACGCGCGACCAGACAGACTGTTGTTCCTGCTTGTTTTTTTTCATAACGTTAGTGGGGACGCCAGCTTAGAAAAGAGGCATTGAGGTATTCAAATTCGCTCGGGTAACAAGAGTATAGGAGGGAAAGGGGAGCGGTAGGAAAATGTAATCCATAACGAAACATCTTTTTGTATTGGCATAACTAAAGCAGACTGGCCAATCGACTACCAGACGCAGATTTTGTTTGGAATTTTTTTTGTTTTTCAAAAAACTACATTTGAATTCTGGTAGTCGCAAGCTTTCGATTGGCCAGTGCTAATAAATATTAGCAAAAGGCTTTCACTATTCATTGCCAGTTGAACAAAACTTTTCATTGAAATACGCTGAGATCAGCTGTGTTAATTTTAAAATTAAATAAAGAAGTATTCACAGTCTGGACAGTGCAGAAGAAACTGAGGCCACGTTTTTGCAAGTCAGCGTCATTTGTTTATATTTCTTGAAATTTGTGGTAAGAATGCTTTATGAATTATTATGTTTAATCCCACTGCCAAAGTTATATACTGCTATAGGGAAAAGTGAAGGACGTGCCGGGAGCAGACATTGTTGAGTCCTCACATTGAACTGTATCAAACTGATGTATGTTGTTATGATTGTGTTTTCATATTATTGCATTAGAATATATTAGTAAGCCTCTGTGTTCCATGAACACTGTTTAACATGCCTGAAGCATTTATTTTTAAAAAAGAAAAGAAGAGAAAATCATACAAAAGGAAATGTGGTTACTCCACATTATTTTATTGAGGAAAACTATGTAAACGTACAGTGGCGTGTCTGCAATAGGGACCTGAGGTGTGGTCACAGCAAGGTGTGAGTCATGTAAAATTAGGGGCGAGTGCACCTGTAATGCACGCGAGGCTGACCCCATAGCACAGTAGGAAAATAATAAATATAATAAGTGATCAGATATAAAAGGCCAGGGTGTCCTTTTGTTGCAGAGGTTTTATTTCCTGTTGCCAGCCGGTAACAGGAAACCTGCTGAGAGAGAATAAAGCCATCAAGTCTCCGACCATTTGTTTATGCTGTCAAAAGATAACGGGAGGAGCTTGGGCATTTTGAGAGATCGAGATTTCCTGCAACTTCATACTGTATTATCATTCTACAAGGAATCCCAGGTGATGTGTTAAGCATCTGGGTATATCTGACACTTTCGTTTGAATAAACTCTGGTATTTCAAAATCATACTCAGGAAGTTTATGGGGTATGATGAAACTACAGCCCCTCATACACAGTGACTCTCCCTCTTAGATGAATAAAGTGTAAGCTGTGAACATTCCAATAGGAAAGATATATAGTGACTTTATAGTTATTGGGCAAATTGTCCACACATTTTTTGTTGATCTTTTCTGTAAACTATCTTGTCCTCATGTTCAAAGACCTGTCCAAAAGATATGACTGGACAGGCAGATTAAATTGTACCAAAAAAAATTCATTTTAAAGAAAAACTTAACCACTGGTTTTATTAACTTCCTCGTAGAAAATTAAAGTGTTTTTGTGTTGTGTACCATCATTTCATTTCTCCCCTAGACACTAGGTACATCATACACCAGACACTAGAGCCAAAATAGTGACCGTGTGAGATCTAGGGAGGTAGCGTTAGGTTCCCTGCACATAATTCATCATCATCATTTATAGAGTCAGGGGCCTACATGTGCTTGACCTCACACGGTTAATACATACACGGATTTCATTCTTTTAGGATACCATCATAACCTCCCCAGCAAATCAAACTTTGCTACAAAGTCGACCTCTGATAACTTGAATTTTCGGACACGTCGAGGTAATCGTTCATTCCCAAGTCAAATTATAACTCGCTTAAGCAGAATTTTTTTTCCCTCATGCCTCTCCTGAAGATCAAGTTACAATTATAAGTATCTGTTGCCGCGTGTAGTTTTATTTTTGCGACTAGCATTCATAAATGATGATCGGACTGCAGAATTCGGTTCTACCAGTCTACAAATGGCTGTGAACGGAAATAGGGCGCCAGACTCAACGATATAAGAAAGATAGACAAGAACGACAGTTAATAAGCCGTTTTGATCAAACGGACATCGAAAGACTCCGTGCTATGGGCAAATAACACGTAAGAGAGACATACTAGTACTACAGTCGTTCTGACATTTGCTGTTAATATTAATACAGTAAACGCTTGGAGAGTATACGCCAAGATAGACACTTTAGATTGTACTTGTATCATGTATTGTTGTTAGCACACGTGTTATGGGACTTTATGACATGCCTCCTTTCTAGTTTATCATAGGTCCAAGATTGTCCATTTTGCTAAGAAGGCTAAAGCCTAGGTTACCGGAGCTTTTTGGAGCCTATGCATACGTTTAAACAATTTTAAAGTGCATAGATTTATGTACAAAAAGAAAATGTGTGCACTTTACAATCGCATTCATAATGTTTAAATTTGACAGTAAAAACAAAAATAGCTTAAAAGACTTAATGCGCCCTGGCAAAATCATAACGGCGCATGGACTATTTGTTATACTAACAAACATTAATAACAAAAAATATTTACTAATAAAAGACGTAAGCAATACTAACAAACTAACATATCAGTCTATTAATAGTACTAATATACCATCACCATGGTTTGAAAAAAATATTAAAATTATTGCCTGTGATGGGGTGGGCGAGATGATGATGATGATTATATTGTGATGTGTGATCACTCTCTTGTCACACTCGCACCGACCCGAACAACAATAAAACTCTTGATTCTAGAGGCAGGGGCTATATTTATTTTTATAACCCATTCAGTGACAAAGCAAACATTAAACAAATAAACTAGCGAACATAACGAAACAAAACAAGACACCCAACAGTGCCCGATGCTAATCTGAAGAAGCAAACAAAGCACAGAATAGTTAAAATCATAATATAATACTGAATGAGAAACACCACGCTCTCACCTGTCAAACTGTCCTACGCCGCAACCTGACACACTCAACTATCACAAACACACACACACACACTCATGTGTGTCGTCCAATGCGACTAGTATGGTGTTGTGCATGAGGCTGGCAACCTCACCATGTAACACAGATTGCTACCAAAACCACTACTGCCCGAGCATCTGAATGCTTAATATGAAGGCAGACCACACTGTTGGCCCCATGCTCCCTCAGGAGCGGAGAAGAGAAATATATATCTTGAAGTGAGCCCACGTGCTCTCACAACCATTCCTCACATAACCATAATTAAATAATCATAAAATGGACATAAAATAATATTCAACTATATGTACAACAAATACTCTCAATAACGAGAATAAACCACCACCACCTCGCAACTGAGCTATCTCAATATTCGTTACTGCATTCGGAAGCATGTCGCATGTGACGACTGGTGCGCCTGGCAACAAGCGTGTCGTATATGACCACTGATGAGACTGGGAATCTCATCACATGAAACACATCGTTACCGAAACAAATCACTGCCATAGCATATAAATGCTTCATGCAGGCTTCTGTTGGATTCAGCCGCACTGGTGTCGCCCTGCTCCGCAAGGAGCAAACAGCAACATTTATGTCTCAAATGCGCTTTACGCGCAAGGAGTGGCCTAACGCGCTCTCCGGAAATCTAAATACATATCAAAGTAAACCACTAAAGATAAACAGTAGAATAATAAATAATCGTGAAATACACTCAATTACTTTTACATTAAAGAAATAAAATAATTACTCTTGACTTTAACAAAACTGGCATTAACACGAAAACTATCTCTTTCCTTTACTGGGGAAAATTATCTTTATCTACTCTCACCCACGTGTCAATTCACACGATCTAAAACTGCGTAACATTAAGTGATAACTAAGAGTGTTACCGCAGACCCCTTGGCGCCTTCTTTATTCACCGCGCCGCCTTTCATGACCACGTGGCCGCCATCTTGATAACAGTCAATATCATCTAAATTCAAGTTAAAAAATCGCTTCTCTGCTCCGGGGTGTCTTTTCGGCCCCATCACATATCTCCCTCCTGATTTTATTGTCGTCCCGACAACATCACTACCTCAGGCACTTCTGTCGAAATCTCTTAGACCGTTGGTGCTGCGTTTGATTATTTCTCAGCGGCGATGTTTTGGGCTCAGATTCTGTATTCGGTACAACTCGGCTGGGGACCCTCTTGGTCGTTATGTCCCCAGTTGTACGTTGTCGGGCTGGCAGTTGCTGTGGTCTAGAAGACTCGCACACCTGTGCCGCATCGCTGCCTGCCCGTGACGTCTGCCTGTCAGTGCTTGTAGCTGTCGAATCTGTAGGGGATTGCTCCTGACGTGCTTGACACTCGTTTTGCGTGGACAGTGGCCAACATTCCCCACTATCTGCTTTTGATGTGTCTCCTCCTCTGAACCTTGACTTGCACTCCCTCCTCTCTGCTTAAGACCAGTTTCCTCCCCTAACCGACTACCAATCTTCTCGGCGCCCTTAGGGTGACAGTTGTCACGGTCATCTCTTGGCTTGCACCCGGAAGGAAACCTGGTTGTGGTAGCCCGTCTCGGGAAAGAGCTCTTTGAGGGACAGGCGGCTATCAAATGTTCAGTTGACTTGCATCGAAAACATCTCTTCGGAAGCGGGCCTTGAGGGCACTTGGCTGCCATGGGTCTGACAGGTCTCCACAATTGTAGCATCTTATCTTTCTGGGCTTCCTCTGTGCCATGGGTCGCTTCCTGCTGCCCTTACACTCTTGACCGCCAATGCCGCATACATAAATTGCTTCCATGCCCTGGACCGATGGTTTGCTGTCAAACTCTACTCGTTCATTCCTCGCCAGACTCCGGAATCCCTTTCTGTAGATCTTGGTCTGATGTACGAATACATCAATACCACCATCATCTGGCGTGTTGAATCCCCATCCCCTGTGAACACTGTACCACTTGCAAACCCCTTTTCGCCTTGTTGGTGCAACTGTGTTTGTTGGTGCTGTCAGCTCATAGCTTTCCTTGGCAACAGCCTGACTCTCACATACACGAAGGTCTAGTTGAGGTTCCTGCTCACACACCCCCTCGTTGTGCTTTGGCTGCTTCCGCGGTTGGCTTGGTGCTTTTTTTCTCTCCACCTCCTCTTGTACTGGTGAGCTGGCCTCTGACATCTGTGCTATCTGGGACTTTAGGAAGGATAATTCTGCTCTGAGTGCATCCTACTCCTTCTGAACTTCTGCACTTGCTATCTGGACCAGTGTCTCAGGCCTTTTACTTTCACCATAAGCAGCATATTCCCAAGGGAAATTCCTGGACATCTCACTGACTGGTGGTTGCTCGCTGTAGGCTCTTTCTATTATCTTGAGTAACTGCTCAGGGCTGGCCTTGGCTCCGCCATGTATCCGTAATTCTCTAGATACCCATGGTGTAACGTTGTTCCATATCATGTCTAACTTGTCTTCTGCACAAAAAGGCGCCACCTTCCACGCGGCTTCCACATCTTCCACAAACTCTTGCCAAGTGGGCCTCCCCTCTCCACTAAACAACCTTATGTCTGGCTCCTTCACGTACAATATCTTCACAGGCACATTAGCCATCTTGCTGCAGGAATGCACTGCTAGGTGTTTACAATATTTGTTCGTTTGCTGTTTGCTCAGTGTCACTGTCTGCCTTATCCTGCCGACGACGCCAATTGTAATGGGGTGGGCGAGATGATGATGATGATTATATTGTGATGTGTGATCACTCTCTTGTCACACTCGCACCGACCCGAACAACAATAAAACTCTTGATTCTAGAGGCAGGGGCTATATTTATTTTTATAACCCATTCAGTGACAAAGCAAACATTAAACAAATAAACTAGCGAACATAACGAAACAAAACAAAACACCCAACAGTGCCCGATGCTAATCTGAATAAGCAAACATAGCACAGAATAGTTAAAATCATAATATAATACTGAATGAGAAACACCACGCTCTCACCTGTCAAACTGTCCTACGCCACCACCTGACACACTCAACTATCACACACACACACACACACACTCATGTGTGTCGTCCAATGCGACTAGTATGGTGTTGTGCATGAGGCTGGCAACCTCACCATGTAACACAGATTGCTACCAAAACCACTACTGCCCGAGCATCTGAATGCTTAATATGAAGGCAGACCACACTGTTGGCCCCATGCTCCCTCAGGAGCGGAGAAGAGAAATATATATCTTGAAGTGAGCCCACGTGCTCTCACAACCATTCCTCACATAACCATAATTAAATAATCATAAAATGGACATAAAATAATATTCAACTATATGTACAACAAATACTCTCAATAACGAGAATAAACCACCACCTCGCAACTGATCTATCTCAATATTTGTTACTGCATTCGGAAGCATGTCGTATGTGACGACTGGTGCGCCTGGCAACAAGCGTGTCGTATATGACCACTGATGAGACTGGGAATCTCATCACATGAAACACATCGTTACCGAAACAAATCACTGCCATAGCATATAAATGCTTCATGCAGGCTTCTGTTGGATTCAGCCGCACTGGTGTCGCCCTGCTCCGCAAGGAGCAAACAGCAACATTTATGTCTCAAATGCGCTTTACGCGCAAGGAGTGGCCTAACGCGCTCTCCGGAAATCTAAATTCATATCAAAGTAAACCACTAAAGATAAACAGTAGAATAATAAATAATCGTGAAATACACTCAATTACTTTTACATTAAAGAAATAAAATAATTACTCTTGACTTTAACAAAACTGGCATTAACACGAAAACTATCTCTTTCCTTTACTGGGGAAAATTATCTTTATCTACTCTCACCCACGTGTCAATTCACACGATCTAAAACTGCGTAACATTAAGTGATAACTAAGAGTGTTACCGCAGACCCCTTGGCGCCTTCTTTATTCACCGCGCCGCCTTTCATGACCACGTGGCCGCCATCTTGATAACAGTCAATATCATCTAAATTCAAGTTTAAAAATCGCTTCTCTGCTCCGGGGTGTCTTTTCGGCCCCATCACATGACTATTTGGTGAAAAAGGCGGGAGGGGGGAGGCGGGGGTGGTCGACACACACACACACACCTAAAAGACTAGAGATCTTTCTTGGCTTAATTATTCACACCAATTTTTACGCACTTTTTCTTTGTCGATCGAACTAATTTTGTGAAAGAATAAAAAAAAAAAAAAAAACAAGAAAACAAAGTATTTGTTTTATACAGGGTGTTCCACGAAAAAAGCGGCCCGTGACGTCATGGAATACTGACGTATTGTGTCGGAAGTAGTGTGAATGGCCAAGTAGTCCTAGCGTTGTAGAATTGTGACGTCATAACAGTTGGCACTCTACATTTTTTGGCATTAACGACCGACCCTGTTGTACGCCATTTTGAGATCAACTTATGTATGCTACTCTTTGCAGGAATTTTAGAACCAGAAAACGTTGATGCGAAAATCAGATGTTTTTTTTAATCATCCCGTACGGATATAATTCTCAACAATAGCTATCCTTTCTTGCAGTGAAAACGGCATTGTGATAGACAGTTTATTTAAACACACACGATGGTTTTCAAATACTCACGG
The DNA here is from genome assembly GCA_024509875.1 of Oreohelix idahoensis. Taxonomy (NCBI): domain Eukaryota; kingdom Metazoa; phylum Mollusca; class Gastropoda; order Stylommatophora; family Oreohelicidae; genus Oreohelix; species Oreohelix idahoensis. The sequence goes on from JAMPIV010000616.1 coordinate 377,439, forward strand.
TCCAGTCACGGAAAATAATTTAGGTCAATCTAGTACTACTTGGAACCTTTTATAACCGACATATTTGTAAACATTAAAAAATGCTGAAAAATCTGCCTACTTTCACTTTGTGAATGGGGCCGCTTTTTCGTGGAACACCCTGTATAACGCCCACACCGCGCAAGTTGCACACCGGGAATTGCGCACTTATTTTCTGGTGCGAGTTACTATTTTGAGTGAGACCGACCGACGTAACATACATCGGTAATTATGTTAGTTGGGATTGGGATAAAGGCACAATTAACTTATATTTGTGCACATAAAAACATATTGCAACCTGAAACCATTCTTGTCTGGTGGTAATATAGAAGAAGGCAAGCATCAATAAATGAGTGTGGAACAAAAAAAAACCGAGGACCCAAATGCAACAACAACGAAATTCCATGTTAAACAGTGCAATTTTAAGCCACGAAAAAATATCAATACATTATTATTGGAAAACATCGTTCAGGGAATACAATATTAGTAATAAATGATGGCTTAAAGCAATAACATTCGAGCTGTTGCCAGGACAGAGCGAATGACGTTTGTAGGAAGTTTCATGTGTTTATTATATTTCTTCTTTCGCTCTTACAGTCTGTTACTTTCTTCTTCTTTTTTTTAAAATCAATACCATTGTTTTTAATTAGACAACGAAAGAATAAGAATACTTCTCCCTCAGGCATGTCGTAAGTGGCAGTTAATATCAGGGTGGGCATGAGGTTGGAAACGTCATTATGTAAGGCACATTGCTACAGAAACTGTCACAGCAATAGTACATGAATGTGTTTGTGCAGACTACAAGCCAGTAAATCAGCTTCAATGGTGACCACATGCTCCATACGGAGCGAAAAAAGGAAATGAAGATGATTATTTTTAAAGGTTATCCTGCGCACTTCAAACTAATATTACTATTTGTTTTTCTGTCAGTTATTCTGGCTTTATTTTTCTGTCAGTTATTCAGGCTTTATTTTTCTGTCAGTTATTCAGGCTTTATTTTTCTGTCAGTTATTCTGGCTTTATTTTTCTGTCAGTTATTCAGGCTTTATTTTTCTGTCAATTATTCTGGCTTTATTTTTCTGTCAGTTATTCAGGCTTTATTTTTCTGTCAGTTATTCAGGCTTTATTTTTCTGTCAGTTATTCAGGCTTTATTTTTCTGTCAGTTATTCAGGCTTTATTTTTCTCTAGATTTACATTACTTTTTACTCATTCTTTTCTATATTTTCGTAAGTCTCATAAAACATATGATTCAAAAAGGAAAAAAAAAAGATCTAAACACGAAAGCTGCAGTGGGATCTCTTGCGTGCAAACAAAATTCCTTGATGATGAATAATCCTATTTAAAAATAATAAAAAAAATAAAAATGTGTTTTTGACCCTGACAGATTTATCCGTTGTCGAAAGAAGTCATTGGCCTTGAATCAAAAGTTGTTTACGTGTGAAATAATGAAATGTAGACCGCATAAATTAACTTAGATATTGGCTTTACATTCGTCAATAAGTTACTGAACATTTCAGATTCAGGTCACACACAAAATGATTCATGCTACCAGCTCCACAGAAGAGAACAAGTGGTAATCTTCAGACTCCGCACTGGCCACAACAGATTGCGATACCACCTATTCAACAAGCTAAAGATAGGAACTACCGATCAGTGTAACAGTGACACAGATAAAATGACTGCTGAAATTCTGCTTCAAAGTTGCCCAACATATGCGGAACAAAGAACGTGCATATGGCCAGCACCAGTACCATTTATGGAAAAGATCTACGGAGATTCAAATTACCAAACTGACTGCTGCTTTCTTTGAAAACATTCAAGTGGACGTCTGAGAGTGTATGAAGAAGAAGAAGATCCAATCCTATTGTAATTTCCTAGCTCTGTTGATAATGGTGAAGCTTAGTAATGTGATACTGCAGTTAGTAATAGAGTTCTTTGGTCGTTGACGCTTGCCTTTTTTGTCATTTTTAGTTGTTTCCGCTGAATTATTATTGCGAACAGCTTCTATGAGTATCATTTTAAGATTTTTTTTTCCCTTAACCAGCGGAACTTGGGCTTTCAGTCCTGCGGCCCGATGACGTGTAATTGCGAGGCTGGGGAGCCTGTGGACTTTCCTTCCAACCCGGTCAGGATCTTCTCTCCTTCCCATCCACAGAGAGTTTATCTCAGTAACCGTTCAGGTTATTCAATCAAAATCCCGGCCGATAACACTCTTAAAATGCTCACGCCCAGGCTTGAACATTGAACACCTGATCCCCAGCGCAATGTGGTAACCATTACACCAGCGCGGCTCCCAATCATTTTAAGATATAACAGAATATTTCTATAATGGACGTGTCAATAACTCCACAGTTGTAGCGCTGAGGGCAAGGGTAGGAAGAAAGGTTATTGGGGTCCAGGCTGAGTATCTTTTGGACCGTGTAAGAAAGCAAAAAGAGTTTATATAGAGCAATTGATGGTTTAATCAACATTATCATTTTTCAAACCCCCCCCGCCCCCCCCCCCCCCCCCACCCAAAGGACCATAGGCCTTCAACAAACGTATGCCAAGTCTACCTATCTTCAGTCATCAGCTTAATACAGGGTATATAAGAAATTCAATGCAAGTTTCATCAACATTATCATCTTTCTGCCCCCCCCCTTTCCAAGGACCATAGGCCTTCAACAAATGTATGCCAAGTCCTATCGTCTGCCATCAGCTTAATATAGGGTATCTAAGAAATCAAATATTGGTTTACCTGTCAGTTTTTGTTGTTGCTGCGTTTTTCTTGTTTATTAATTTCTTTTAATTTTAGTGGGGAGGAGGGAAGAAGTTGTCTTCATTTGCAATATATTTATGATTTAGTGTTTATGTGTTGTGTGGTTTTCTTTCTTTATGATATGGGGTTGGAGTGGCTAAGAGGTATGGCATTCGCCTCTAATTCTAAAGGTAACCGGTTCGGTTTCCGGCACAGGGGAATATTTTTGATAGAATTTTTTTTCAGAAGCAGCGAGTCCTAATGATGTCATACTCACACCCCTGATCTCATGAAAATGAGATGCCAAGCCTTCTTGGAAGAGGGCGAGAAAATAGGTCCAGTTAGCAAGTTGCGCACGTTAAAAGTCTCTCAGCAGTTGGAAATCGTAAAGAGTAAACCCATACGACCGCTGCCCTGGCAAAATTTACAAAGTTATTGAATTCTACCCACCACAAAAATATTTATAGAATATGTCATTCCTACATACACACATTGGAATCTTCGCAGGTGCTACGGAGTTCGTGCAATGTGCTGAGAACTTCCTCGTGGGATCGAAAGGAAGAAATCAGAGGACTGATGGAGTGGTCCGAGTGCAAAGAAGATATTCCTTAAAACCAAACCAGGCTTTTTTATGTACATGGAGTAAGCATTCATATTTTGTGTGTGTATGGTCATCATGAGAAGTTAATCTTAGCAATTAGTCTACACTGGCGTGGTCCGACTGCAGTCCCGCGGGCCAAATGCGGCCCGCGTTAAATTGTTTTGTGGCCCGCGCTCATGCAAGAACTATTTCTTTAATTATATGGCTTAATTAATACTTTTGAGATTTGACTCAAAACGTCCGGTGGAAAGCAATGTTTTACTGCCTGCAATCAGCACCAGAAAGCACTGGATTAACACTGATATCGAGACTATGGTTGAAGAAAATCCACATCCCCAAACTTCCCATTAAGTTGTAGAAAAGAAAAACAATTATTTCCAAAGAAATTTAAAGCTCATCGTTATTTTTAAATTTTGTTTTTCATTTCGCGCTCTTTGATTTTCATTCATTTTTCACTGAGCTTTTATTTTAAATATGTTTTTACCATGAATGACCTGCGAACTTTAAAATCTTTGGTTTATGTGGCCCTCAGGGTTGATTGAGTTGGACCACCCTGGTACACACTTACCAGTCTGTTGTAGTCCGTCTCGAAGGTTTCTGAAGAGACAACAGTAAGAATACTGCAGCCTCAAGCATGTCGTACAGGGCGCGACTAATATAAACTTGTGCATGGGGGTGGCAACCTCATCATGTAAAACAAAGTACCACAGATAAGCCCCAGACAGTAGCATGTGAATGGTTGGTGCTTGTTTCCTGCACAGATGAAAAACTACTTTTGTGGGTCTTTGCTCCAAAAAAGATCACAGACGAAAATAATGATGTTTGTTTATTTTAGTTCATTGCGCCAGTATTCATAATTATGTGTGTGTGTGGTTTTATTGTTCCTGGAATCAGTATTCATAATTATGTGTGTGTGTTTTTTATCGTTCATGGAGTCAGCATTCATATTTATTGTGTGTTTTTTTTATTGTTCATGGAGTCAGCATTTATATTTATTGTGTGTTTTTTTATTGTTCATGGAGTCAGCATTCATATTTATTGTGTGTTTTTTATTGTTCATGGAGTCAGCATTCATATTTATTGTGTGTTTTTTTTTTATTGTTCATGGAGTCATCATTCATATTTATTGTGTGTTTTTATATTGTTCATAGAGTCAGAATTTATATTTATCGCGTTTCTTTTTCCTTCTTCATATAGTAAGTTTTCATATTTATTGTACATTATGTCATTTGAGCAAAGCAGTACATTTGACAGATATTCTTTATCCCACACCTAACTGTCATGTCATCTCACACGTGTCTCATTTCTCCTTTTCTCTCTCCTCCTCTATTTTCTTTTCTTTCGTTCTTTTTTTAATTTTTGAGGTCGATCTCAACAAAACACCCCCTACCCTTTTTTTTATAGAGAGAGAGAGGGCTATTACATTTGATAATACCGTTTTAAAACAAGCAGAATAGTTTGAATATCTTAATACAGCTGTAGCATGTTCACCACTGGGACACAGCTATTTGAGGTGGGGGGTTACCCAATTCCACGCTGTCTTTGCCTTCCCTAACTGGAAAAACACAGCCAGGGACCCAAATAATACAGTTGAGAAGACTCGAGTGCGACACGCCTTGATTGTAAACCCAATCCTGTTGCCTTGAAAAGTAAACACTTCAACTGCTTTGCCACTCGGACGCTCCATAATAGATAGGGAGAAAATAATTTATGTGGTGTGAAGCTGAGGATGAAAAATGTGACATTAAATACCTATATTTATAAATATATTATACACAGTCTTCATACACAGTCTTCATACACAGTCGGCTCATGGGAGGTACGGCCCCACCTGTCGCCGTCTTATGGGGTCTTTAGTGATCGCCGAAATGAAACAAACAATTGAGAGTCTTATACGAGTAGTTTTTTTTTTTTTTTTTTAAATAAAATTGTGCCCCGTTTTGGCGAGGTGCGTGCGAGGTGCGTCCTGTTCAACCTAGTCGGTAACCCAGGAGCTATGGGGATCTACTTTAAAATCTACCTTGATAAAATAATGACTGTTTTCAGGTATCAGAGTATTTATAATCTGGAATAAGTGCAGGCTTTTTAGTTAATTTTATCTCTTCCGGACGCTCTACGTTCTGCAATTCCATCAACAGAGCGGTGGAAAATTGAAACTAAATTATATTTTGTCGAATTTTAATTTTACTTCAAACAAATCATTTGCTTTATACATTACGCAGTTCACGAATAAAATGAGTATTAGTAAGCTAGCTTCAGGGTTTCACTGGGGATGTTGCGAAAGTGCGTTTAAACATGGTGATACTGCATTTTTTAGTGCTGGAAGGAGAAGGCTACCTTACAGCTAACAATACCAGACCACAAGGTCTTTTATATTTAGACTTGCGCCCTAATATAACCAACGGTCCTTGTGTCTAGGCTGAACCAAGCGCCTCGCCAAAACGAGGCAGAACTACTATTATACAAAAATAAAAATAAATAAATAAAACAAATACTCTGCAACTACCCTAGGTAAGGACTAACCAAGGAGGATTTAGCATGTGTTTGTTGAAGGCCTATACTCCTTGTGGAGCTAAAGGGTATTGATTGATTGACTGAACCTAGGTAAAAATGTCTATTTTCCCCTCCGCCACCTAGTGATCTACCAACTAATCGTCTGGCATCTATCAGTAGATCAATGTCGACCGGTTATCGACCCCTGGAATAGTTGTTGAGGAAAGATGTTGCCAGTTATTAAATATCAACAGCTGAATATATTATCTCAGTTATATCCGTGTTATAGTCTATGAGAGTTTGAGCCGGATATATTTTTTCTATTCTTTAAAATAGGTCGCCCGAAATTGTTATTGTTATTAATTACATAATTAATTCTATGTAATTAAATAATCCAAAGAAACCCCGTTGTATTGGTGGGCTATATTTAGCAGCCGATGACAACCGCTAGCGTATAACGCTTTTGATTGGCTAGTCGACATTTCCTGCACTGTTATCAACCAACAACATAAATAAATCGAAATTTGCATTCTTAAATTCACGTGTTGATATTTGGGATTTGCTAAAATCAGCAACAAATACTGCTGCATGACTTCCTGCATCATAAACATTCCTTTCAGTTTGCGTCAGAAGTGGGAGTGGTTTGTTTATCTGGTACGGAAAAAATTGGCTTAATTGAAATGTTGTTTTCAAGTGTTCAAAACCGAGATATGGCAGAATCGAATCCTGCAATCAAGTCATACTCGAGTCGAAATGGAAAGTGCTGTTTCAATAATATTTTGTACATTACGCATCAGTTCTTCATCGACTTGATAAGTTCCTTCTTCCGTGTTCATATCTAATGTATTGTAACCAAAACAACCACGCTGCAGATGTGACGAACAACGAATTCGGAATTTGGTTTTCCCCTTTAACCGATGAGTTTTCTTCTGTACAAAGTTAAGACAAATTTTCATGGGAGTTATGAATGCATCAACTTTGAATCCTAAAATGCCGACTCGCAGCTGTGAGGCAGGGTTGCCAGATGAAAGTTGTGAAAAAGAAGCCAAACATCTTCACAAAACAAGCCACACAAAAGAAAAAAAAACCAGACTTTTTTTTTAAAGCCCCCCCCCCAAAATGCAAAACTATTTTAAACACATTATTCATACTCACAACACAAAAAAGCTTCAGGTCGAGGTCACCAATGACATCCCCGCTGGAACCTTCGCTGTATATTTTGTTAGAAGTATAGTGTTTTAACATCTTTGACGGTGCAGTAAAGTTCTTACAACATGTATTCGAAAAGAACAGTTAGGTTCTGATTCTTACAATAGCGTCAAGCAGAAGCAGATTTTTTTTTTTTATATTAATGTGTTTGCTACTTTTCTTTGTAGCACGCCCCTTTCAACCATCTACCATGTACATGGAGTTGTTGGTTATATCAGGACGTGTTTCCTTTATTGTAATATGTTTTTGTTTGTATTTATTTTATACTATATTATCTCTAGTCGGTATTTTTCCTTTTGTAGTTACAGTTCAACATGGTTTTTAAAAGAAATTCCAAAATATGCTATTTTCTAAGTTAGTATGTTTTTAATTTTCACTGGATGGTTTCTTTGGTTAATCTGTATGTATCTGGGGCGAGTCTTTCACGAGTTTGGACTACTGACTCAAATCCTTATTTGTTTTTTATATGTTAGCTTTAGTTTTTGTAATATAGTGTTTTATTAACTTTTGCATTTCTGAAGGGGTCTTTGTGCCTATGAGATTTTCTACCCTCATTTCTACATTGTGGTTACTACAGTATGTCTTAATGTTTTGCCTCTGTTGGTCATATTTCTTGCAGTCCACCAGAAAGTGTCTAATTGTGTTTGGTTCTTGACACTCTTCACATGTGAGTTCCTCAATCATGAAATATCCAGTTCCAAGCTTGAGCCTCAGCAATTTTTTATTAATTGGTATTTTTAGTTCATCTTTTATTTGACATTTTTTGCTTGGTTTTTTAAGGATTTTATATGAGTGTCTTGCTTTTTTACTTAGGTCCCATGCTGTTATCCACTCTTTAGTTATTGCTTGAGCAATTAAGCTCTTAATTTCAAACTTCCCTAAGCCTACTTCAATTTTGTTATGGCTAGCTTTTATCTTAACCCTTTGAGCCCGACGCTGAAGTTTCACCCAAAACCTCTCCCCGACGTTCCTAGACATAGTCATAAAAACCGCGGTGCCATTATGACGTGTAACGGTTTGTCACCTGCGCGAGGGAAATTGCAATTAAATGTCATGGACCGTGTCCATGCGATCAAACCGGCAGCGCAACAAATCAAATCACTAGGCTATTGTTATTTCATTTTCCGACCAGAAAAGAGTTCACGGAGTGGTTTCGAATTTTGCTTTCGCGAATGTATTCCTAACTGTTTGAATATTTACTAGTAACTGCTCTGCTAAAGCCTTTTAACAATTTAGGTAAAATCCGTCGCAATAAAAGGCAAATTCCCCGTTCTGCTTATGTGAAATTACAGTCTCAAATGAAACTCGATTTCTGAATGCCCAGAGTTCACAGAGTGGTATCACATTTTGTCACCCCATGAGAACAACAAATATGGCCGTTTGAAATGGTTGAATATTTACTAGTCACAGATCCGCATATTGTCCCGTGTGTTTCTCGGGGGGTGTGTGTGTGTGGGGGGGGGGGGGGGGGTTTTCTCTGATGAGACAAATAAATAATTGGATTACTGCTCCCTCAGGTATGTCGTACAAGGAGAATAACATGAGGTTTTGAATGAAGCTGACAATCCGTTCTAGTAAAACGGATTGCTACAGATATCAATGCTGCAAGAACATGTAAATGTTTGGTGTAGGTTTCATGCCAGGGGATCAGATATGTTAGTGGCTCCCTAGGGAGCATAGAGCTTGGTGTAGGCTTTATGTAAGGGGACCAGATGTGGCTAGTGGTATTTCCTAGGGAGCATAGAGCCACAGTTACAACAGGTCCCCTTATAAGAAGCAAACACTAAAGGGAGCATAGCGCCACATTTACAGCAGGTCACCGTACAGGGAACACTAAAGAGAAAATAATTTCGTCACTCGACAAACTTTCACTGCTGGTGCTGTCACTGTCTAATAACATATTTCTGGCTTCCTCTAAATTATAAGCTTGTCTACACCAGCACAGTTTCTTTTCCTGTTAGACATCTTTACTATTTTACTAACACACAGCGTATGTTCCACTAATTTTTCTTTCAAGAAAGAACAAACTACTTCTGAAGCAAATGACTATTTATCCATTCAGACATTACCATCTAGCCCGTCCAGTCTGGTACTAACGACCACCCAACCGTAGCGCAGCTTTAAAGCCCGTTTATGGGAATTCAGGTACGTGTGAAGATCCTTTGATGTAAACTGACCGGGACTGCAGGGATTAGGAATTGCTGATGAAACCGAAATACCGGGACTGCGGGTTCAAAGTGTTAACTGATGGTACAAGACAGAATATCGTCTCAATGATCAGCTCTACTTAGTTGAGTTATTAGACACGTAAGGGCGCATGCAGCGAGCTCTTTAAATGCCTTACGTTGGAGTACACCCATTAAAAACTGTTCACTTTCTGTGGGGAGTCTTTCTTTCTTAAGTTGTAATTCATCTCTCCAATCAACAAAAGTTATGTTTTTGTACTGGGATGATGTTGTTTTCTGAAATGTGAATAAAATAACTCTGAAAATGAGGGCCTTGAACCTCGTAATTAAATACACGCATACTTCTTTCAGTGCAAGCAATTTTAGCACGTAAAAAATTAAAAAGTCAAAAAAGCGCCAAAACAAGCCAAATGAATTATTTTACACCAACCAATTGTTTTAAAAAAGCTAAAATATTAAAAAATGCCAAGAAGCCAAACGAATTTTTCGAAGCCAACAAACGTTTTTTTTTTTTTTTTTTTAAAAAGCCAGAAAAACGTAAAACTAATTTTTTGACGCCAAGCAATTTTTAAAAATGCCAGATTTGTGAAATTTGGTATCAAAAAAGTCAAATTGGCAATCCTGTTGTTATGTATAGCTGAATTTCTGGGCTTTAATATGCTACCAGAAATGTCTTTTGCATGTCGGCCCAATTTAAAGTTTTGCAGCTTAATGGTGTTAACTGGTAAATGCCTTTATTTTGTTTTTTTTTATAGTTGGGTTATATTTGTTATCCCTCAATATCCCGGCTTGACATGCCGTGTTGTTTGTGTTTTTGTTTTCTTTTTCTTCTTTTAAAAATATACGCAATAGAAGTAGATTGCCGTAGTCTGCTGTATAGAGCAAGGTTTCTCAACTGGGGTTCCAAGGAACCCAAGGGTTCTGCGAGAGATGGCTAGGGGTTCGCGAGAGGTCATGATTGAAAAGACATTATAGTCGTTTTTTTTAAAACTTTGCACGCCGGACGATGTTAGCGCGCGCAGTGGTGGGCAGTGCTCGAGCAGGATATATTTTTATTCATTATGCTGTGATCTATGATTTTTAGTAGCTTTAATATTCAACATTGTAATAAATGTCCATGTTGTACATAATATTAATTAAGATCAATTTACAACCTTTCTTTAAATTAAATCTATCAAGTCTACCTTTGAAAAATTAAATCCCATTTAGGCTTAAAGCAGTTATTTAACAGAAATTTATTATGTTTGCCTTATATGAGTGTTTTTAAATGTATGAAAGGAAAGAAATAGATCGTTAAGCTAAGTTTAACTACCTTTTTTCCCTGAAAGTTGACTAAAGTCATTTTTTAGTTTTCAATAGGGAAGAAACGCGATTTTGCGCATACCACATTTCATTAGCATCTTGTAGAGTATAAATTTATGGTAAGACTTGTAGGCCTACTTGAATTAGGTAAATAATTCAAGCAAGAAATTAAAAAAAAAATAACTGAAAATGAGTCTACCTGCACTACTAACTTGTATTAGAGTTTATATCCTTTCTTTGTGGGGACGGAAACGACACAAAAAGAGAAGGTTAATAAGTTGCACAAAATAAACAAACACACAGAAAAAAATACTTCTGTACTCAAAAGACTATTAACAATAGTTATTTTATTATTATATTTACTATTAACACACCTTGAGATGTAGATATAATTATTTTTTACAGACGTTCCCTGAGACCTGAAAATTATTTCAAGTCACCCTTCAGAATAAAAAGGTTGGGAATGACTGATGTAAATAGCAATTTTTAATTATTTCTTTTTAATCTGCATATTTAATTCTTTCAGGGCATTACATCGTTTAAGCCGCTCATAAAGAGGCACAGAGAAGTGCACGTATAAATGTACAGTTAAACACACGGATTTAAAGAGACATCACAGGTAGCAGCAACAAAGATAAATGAGCAGAAAAATTGAAATGCTTCACCATGTCAACAAATATTATAGAAACGTAGCTGGTACCTTCTGGCTCAAACTCGTAACACGTGACATTTAACCTTCACAATCCGAATCTATCATCAAAATAGAAGATAAGTTGTTGTCATTGGAATAGTCACTTCAACGCCTCCCCCTCAAATTTCTAAACACGTCCTTGCATTCAACAAGGTTTTTGACCGACAGATGGTGCACCAAGTGTTGAGTGGCATATGGAACCTCAGAGTCGTATTTACAATTATAATTGCTATTTAATCTGCTCTGTTGCTTTCAGTGAGAATAGTTTTAAAAAAAAATGTGGGATCAATACATAACTGACATAAATTTCATTTCAAAGGAAATCGCATGATATACAAGAAAAGTCTTTCTTTTGTTGTTCTACAAATCTCCGGGGCCTAATGTATGGACAATTAGAATATAAAGGCATAGCTGAATTGACTGTTGAGCTTATAATTTGCAAATTGTTATCTTCAACTGAATCAAGAAAACAAAAGCTCATTAATGTATGCTGGTGAAACCAACCGGCATCCTGGACGCTGTTTACTCTAGAAACCGATTATATATAAAATATTGGAGAATATCTTTGTAAACTCGTCAAATTTTCACGATTGTTTTTCCAATCTTGCCTCTCTTCATTATTCTCTGAGCAAGCTGAGACGATCATTTACGTTTAAGGCACGATGCAAGCAAAGATACTGCCAATACTTTTTCTCTCATTCTCTGTTTTGTGTATCGGGATTCAGTGCTTATGTGCACCCAAGCGCTGCATATACAGAGGCGTTTCTTACCCGGTAATTAAGATGGATTGTGTATTACTTGTTTCTTGGTTAACTTGATTGATTACAGATGACTCTCTTAGCCATTTCGTTCGTTTACGGAATGATTGTAAAACTAACTGGTTAGTTTATGTATGTGTGTGATGAAGCTCCTGAGCCTTAAGAGGTTCGTGCAAATAGTAAAACTTGATTTACGTGTGTAAATTTGCTTAACAAATAAGAGACAGATGGTATTTACCGTTAACTTTACAATGCAACAATGCGATTGATGAGAAAGGAACGCTTCAGGAAAAGACGATTGTCTCCATCTACAGTAACAAATAAGGAGGGTTGATGAATACACCAAATTCCAGAAAGTCATCACCAGATGCCTCGTTTGCAAGTCGCGATAGCGAACTTAGACCAGTGGAATAGAACCGGTCTTCAATCAGTACCGCTAAAAATTAAATAGAAAAAAATTGGGATAGATAGGATTTACCCTCGGAAATCAACCGTTTTTTTTTAAATAGGAGTTTTGGCGACACAAGGTTCAACCTAGACATAATGTCAGTTGGTTATATTAGGGCGCACATCCAAAGATAAAAGACCTTGTAGTCTAATGGTCGGAAACCAACCACACAGTATAACCAAACCTCTCCTTGACTGGAACCTACAGTGGAAATGAAGAATGGGGAGGTCAAAGAGAACATGAAGGAGAGCAGAGGACGATTAAACCGGGATATCATAGGCTGAGCTGAAGATAACAGCCCAAAATGTAAATCGACTGCGAGTAATTGTTGCAGTCTTAAGTTCTATATGGAATAACAACAACAGAGAGAGAAATGTAACTGATGAGCTGATACTTTGATTGTTTAGTTTGTAGAATGTTGCGTTGTCTAAGAGCTTATTAAAATGAAAGTTTACTTTTTGTGATATATTGGTTGGTAGATTGGCTGAATTTCAAAATGTGCACTTTTTTGGGGAAGATAATCAATTTTTATTATTCGCACGAACCCCTTAAGGTTCAGCAGCTTCATCAACTGAACACTGAATTAATTTGCGCGTACGTTTTTTGGTCAGAAAAGGAGAATTTTAGTTCTCTGTTGTTACTACTTGTAATATGAAGTCATAGAAGCATTCCCATGCAGATGCGTGACGTTAAATCTGGTGCAGATAATTTGGACCGCTCTTAGCTCGTACTTAGTCGTTCCTCTTCTAATTTGGAGTGTAGAGGTTTGCCAGAGAGAGCACCATACTATCCTATTAGCTGTCTTAACATTTATAACACATAAGGAAGGGAAACCCGAGGCCTGTAAACAGTAAATAAATATTAGACAAACATAAAGGTATGTTTTCAGGCACTCGTAAGAAATAAAGAAGTAGAAAACTAGACAACAGAAAAACAACAGACGTGAGTGGCTTACCCAGGGATCGAACCCACGGAAGGTCCTGTAGGGGAGTCAAACGCTTTTTCCAGATACAAGAAGCAATGATGCATCTCACCTTTATACTCAATGGCCTCTTCCCTCATCTGCATGAGTGTGAAGATATGGTCGTGAGTACTTCAGTTTGCCCTGAAGCCACATTGAATCTCATCCATTTGTGGCCCTGCTAGGCGTCTGAGACTCTGCTACGGGATTCTAGAGTAAATTTTACCAGATACAGTGAGAAGAGGTATGCCTCTATGATTTCCACATTTTTGATTGTCACTATTTGTGAATAAGGGTATCACGATGGCAATCTCCCAAATCATTGGTTTGGTCTTGTGGCACCAGGCTGCCTGTAGGACCCTCAGGAGTAATAGGTCGTCTGCTGCTCCCATGTATGTACTTAACCAATTCTGGTGTTACACCTTCATGCCCTGCTGCTTTGCCAACCTTGATTTTCTCCAGTACTGCCTTCAGCAAGTATCTTGATGCCATCTTTACTACCACTAGTTTCTTCTTCTGTGATAGTGTTTATCATTACTAAGTTTCACCTTGGAAAAATTTATTTCTCACAGCTCCCCTTGGCGGAGCTGTGAGAAAAATATTTTTCCATCTTTCCATTACTTCCTTTGGTCCTTTATAAATTTAAGAGGTCACTTTATTCCTTCTTCTTGTGCTTTAGGACTTAGTAGAACAATTTCAGGTTTTCTTTAGCATCTTTTTCTAACTTTTCTCCAAATGCATCCCTGGATTTCTATTAGCTGATTGCACTTTTCTTCTGTTCTAAATATCACCTATTCTCTATATTTCTCTGTTTTTTTCCCCTGCTTTGTTTTTAGCTCCTAATTATTGCTTACTTGCCTTTTTCTTTCTTCTTATTTTCTCTTTAACTTCTTCCGTCCACCAAGGTGCCCTCTTTTCCTTCTTCCCAAGTCGGACTTTGTGACGTGTAATGGAAAAATAGTCTACAGTAATCTGACAGCCTATTGTAACCTCCTAGCTGCGCGGTGATTTGCTAGCTAAATAGATGCATTATACTGTCTGTCTTCACTTACACAGCTACTCTTTCGTCACGCGTCTTTTCTTTTAACACGAGCTAACACAGTGTTTACAAACTTCGTGATATGTCAGTCATAACAGGAAAGCAAATCAGGTTTGTTTACCTAGTCCACTCACGCAAGCTTCATCTATCAATCATAATACCTCTCAGACAGACAGCACGTGAGAAAGACGAAACACAGACCCTTTTTGAAGTTTTACTCAGGGAAAGTTTATAATCCCCTGTGCTCTTTGATCTCGAGATACGGGCATTTTAAAGAGTAACCCGTTAGCCGTAAGTAAAGCCTCTGATGTCGGTCAACAGCGCCAGACGAGAGATTCTGGTAGCCGAATCGTAAGCTTTCATCTTTAGCGCTAGTTCCTAAATTCTTCGTTCTCACAGTAGCGTGAAATTAACAACATTAGAGATCAGAGCAATTTAATGATATATATATACTGATGCTTTCTTAACCCAACTGTCAGAAGTCAGTCAGAATTTTGAATATTCTAGCGCGCAGTCCTGGAACCCAATTCTTGTGGATATGGTGTATTATTGATTCGTGGAGTTTCATTCTGAATTTCTTGTAAAACGATAATGGTGCTAATGATTTAAAAAGTGATAGCTTTAACATTTATTCTTCACTTAGATTGTTCTCGCTAGTAAAACGAGTGAAATAAAGTAATGCGTATGGATTTCATACCAGATATTCATTTAAAATGTTAAATCACGCCACCCGCTACTCACATACCTTAGACGGTAATTAGGTTAACAGTTTAGGCAGACGCGACACTTAATCTCTAAAGGAGAGAGATAAACCCGACGGTTTAGCTGACCGGACTTATAGGCATTAAAGCGAATGATAGCGAGAGTATAGAACACACGTTATATTTCATTTTGTATATATCTTATTATAGTGTATATTATTTTAATACCAAACTACAAAACTAACAGACGCCGACAATTTAATAGCTACTTAATGACAGGCGATCATTGTTTAGGGAGCGCGTATGGAGAAATTAAAAAATAATTAACATTGTTCGCTGACCGCCGGCGTGAGCAGGTGCGGGCGAGTTATTTATTTATTTATTTTCGAAGGGTTAAGAATTGGGCCCGACCGAACTCAGCCACCAGCGACGTCTGCTAGCGTGTAGGCGTAAGGTAACACAGCGTGCCTTTTAAACCTAGTCAGGACTGACGGAGTGGAGAAGAGATCGTCTTGTCTTCGTCTGTGTGTATATATAATAGTAGCATTTTTTCCATAAACGTTTTTCTTGTATTCTTTGCAGACCTGATCACAAGAGCTTCCAGCGGTCTTCTTCTGTTTGTTACTTTTCTCCTGTACTTGGCTTGTGCGTTACCAATTTCATCTAGAAACGTCCACTCGCCAAATGGTATTTGAGAACAATAAAATTTAACCACTGGACTTACCAAATCCAGATTTATATTTTTACCAGCCACAGGGGTACATATACCATTATTTTCGTTCCCGACTCCTGACAGTCGTAATTCCAGTGGAGTATCTCCCAAGATACATACGCTGTGCAGAATCGGCGCTCTAACACAGAGTTGGCCGATAGAAGAACCATCATCATCACATGTAAAAAAATTTTATAGCAACCAGATGTTTCCCAATACTGAAAGTATTTTCCCCGAGAAAGGATGAACCTCAAGAACTCTCTCAGTTTTCACTATTTGTAGTAACACTTATATCCAGGAGAAGCACCATATTAGGCGTCACCTCACTAGATAGTTCTATGATGAACTGGGGCGAATTTGGATCTGCGACAACTGAGGTGACAGAATATTAAGTGAAATAGATAATATATTCATGGACTAATTCTATTACCAAGGGATATTACAGACCAGCCATACCAGGCAATTAGGTAAAAGTGTGAGAGTTGCCACTGTTTGAGAGAGTGTGTGAGTATTTTCCGTGTTTGCTGGAAACTATCCAAATATCTGATTTGTCTAAATTTTGTTTACTTTACTGGGTCTCATGGAGTACCAATACTGTTCATTCTGTAACAGAGTGGTAACCTTCAACCTTTGGGTTAATAATTTTGGGGTTTTTTCTCCATTCGGTGAGGGTGCACTTTTCTGCTTCATTTCATATGCATGTACATGACTCTTTGATCTCTTTTTCTTTAGATATTTGATATTGTCGAGTTTAAATGATAATAAACTACAAAGAAACTTACCTTTGTGTGTTGGTCAGACCTATACCCATTTATCCTTAGTTTTTTTCACGTTTGTGTGTCTTGTTGTCACATAGCTGTGTGTGTGTAGAGTAACTTATCTATTCTTGATAAGGAAGCAAAGGCTGTCTGGCAATAAAGTACAGTCGTACGGATAGGCTGGAGGAGATAGCCTAATCACTCCAGCGACATATCTTTTCCTCAATCTACCACCTGTGAAATATATTTTCTATACCTTCTCTCGCGTATCTGTCGACATCCACTTTACTTAGACGGGACAAATAAAACAATTAACCTTCCGTACGACAGACTTCACCACATGCTTCTGCTGCAGCTGCTTTTATGATGTCCTTGAATTTGAGCCAGACCACCTTTATGTCACTATGAAGAATCTAATTCAGTTGTTCCTAAAGAGTGTGGCTCGCCACACTCGTGCTTCGCGACAGGGTGGCTTGTATGGCTGGAAGATTCAAAGGCAATCAAGAATTTAGAGACATTTTGAAAAAAAAATTCATTCTTACAACGAGCAGACTTGTACGGTCTCATACATGGAACACCTTGCCACACTGGTAGAAAAGGCTGATCAGTACTTCTCATCGATGTCTACAGAAAACGTTCGACCGGATTAGAGATCCCTTTCCGAATTCCAACTGTTCAAATCTGACATAAGATGAGGAGGATGAAATGGCCCGCATTTGGAATGATCGTACCTTGAAATTGAAACACGGAAGTATACAACTGGACTCTTTTTAGATATACAACCAGAAACCGTATCCACGCATCTCTACAAGAGAATTATCCATTCATCTACAGGTCTCCATGACATATTGTTGTTATCAGGGATTTTCAGCTCTGACAAATACCAAAGACCAGAAAAGTGAAAGGCTTCATTGTGTTGATGAGGAAATGAGAGTTTGTTTGTATCAAATAAGACCAAACATAAATGAGATTACCAGACAAAAACAAGTTCTCACTTCTCAATGAATTTGTATGTTTTATGAATGGATCATTTTGTTTATGTAGCTGTATTTTTAAAAATACTTTTTGGGTGCCTTATCATAAATTATTTGTTTTTGAAGCTATTTCTTATCAATAAGAAATTCGGTGTGGCGCGAGCAAATTTTCATTCCGAAAGTGCGGCCCAGAGAAAAAAGATTGGGAACCACTGATCTAATTGGTCCGCATAATCGGCTTTTTCCCACAAATCAAGACTGCAAAATTGTCTTTCACAAACATTTTACAGAAAAGAATCACTTCTTTTTCAGGTAGCATGCCAACTGGTGTATGTGGTTTGGTTCCTCCACAAATACCTGTTTCCAGTTCTGCTGTCTTACTCTGTTGTCGACTTCATTCCATTCCATCGTGTTGAACTGCTAAGGATCGTCAAACTTTGTAGTTCTCTATCTATGTTTCTGTTGTCACAATATATCCCATCTTTCTTCTCCTCCTAAACTCGTCAGTTGCCTGATGTTGGGCGGCAGAGAATAATAATACCATCTTTTGTCATACCAAGAAAACCAGACCGGGTTCAAGAGATGTATGTAAATAATAAAAGGGGCTGAAGTTGTTGTTGTTGTTGTTAAACTATGGCTGCTGAGCTACTAGCTCTTTAGCAACCAATATGAAGTTGAAGACTCCTTGGTATTATCTACACTGGAGATTTAGGCTTTTCCAGTGGCTTTTCTGCCATTCAGAAACGTGTTGAGTTAAAGTCATGAGCACCAGTTTCTACAGCTTGGCTTGCATTTAAAACATCGTATCATCTGGTCCCAAGCTAGGAGTAAAAAGTGCGTGGCATACTGTGCATTCCCCGCCATCCAAGGGGGCTCTTCAACTATGCAGAGCTAAAATACTGTACTCTGGTTAGGGCTCTCCCAAGTAATTGCCACGTCCTGCACAGAGCCACTTCTCAGCTTCCCCTTCCTTTCACTGGGTCCATAGTGAGATCCTTCTGCATGCAGTCAACCAAGTCAAAGGTAAAGAATTACGCCTGGGGCTCCAGTGACTTCTCCAAGCTTAGTGTGCAATGCTGAATTCTCAACATGTTTCACCAAGTAAAAGTGGGTTTAAGCAGAAAACAAAATAGTAATAATAACATTTGCATTGAGTCATTTTTATAACTTATATTTACAGCTTTAAAACAGACTCGATACCAATTTTTATTAATATATTTCCTTCCAAAATTAACAGTCCATACACTGTATTGCACAGACTAGAAGTTGTTGGCTAGTTTTTATTAATCAGTAATTCGTAATACTATGCTAGACTGCAAGACACCTGGCAAGACTACAGTATACACACATGTACAGCTAAAGTATAGTGGACAAAATCTCCTCATCGTAGAAAATACTGTATGTTTTCTCCTTCATTTCTTAGCCTGGCCCCATGAAGACTGGTAATCCGTGCGATATCTGCCACTGCCCGGAGACTGGAGGTGAAGCAATATGTGCTGTGATAAACTGTTATCCATCCGGATTTCTATTGGAATGTCCAAAAGGCGAAGTTGCAGTTCGTTCACCTGGACAGTGCTGCGCTGTATGCCAGCCAGAAGTAGGTTATTCTGATTTTATTATTGAATGGCGTTAAGACTCCAAGTTCATCTTCATTATTATGTACTTCTTATTTCATTCTCTTTTCTTTCGTTGGTCATCAGTTCCGGCCCTAGGTTGATTTAATCTATTTGACCCAATCGGGCACACCGGTTCACGGAGACCCCACACTCGGGTTCCCACACTATAGCTTCCAAAAAAAAAAAAAAAAAAAAATAAGGAACGAAGATTATCTCAGATTAAACCTCAGGAATATATGTTTTTACAATATATTTAATATAAAATAAAACAATATCTATATTTTATTAGCCAAATTTTTACATAAAACATGTTACAAGAAAACCAGAGACCCACCAGAATGGTCCAAATCGGGCCCCACGGTTACTAACATCAATCCTGGTGGTCGTCACCATCGTCATCATAATTTTCTTCATATTTCGTACTATTTAATTTTGTCTTCTGCATCCTCCTCCTCCCCCCCCCCCCCCCCCCCCCCCCCCCAATTTATCTGCGTCATTCTTCAGAATTTCACCCTATTAATTTGTCCCTGTACTGTATATACAGTTGCAGTTCATGGTGAAATTCTGAGCTTCGATTTTCCTTTCTCAACTTCTCGTTTTTCCTCATCCCTAAAACAATTTTCTCTATTTGGATCGTCCAACGCTCTCCATTTTTCTTCCCTAACTTCTATTAATTTCTTCCTCCTTTACATTTCTGACAAAATCTCTCATCTTCTCTCATCTCTCCATGTCTCACTTTTATAACCTTTTTCGTGATTATTTTGTTTATCCATCATCTATATAGGAGTGTTATTTACATTTTAAAGTTGTGTATGTAAATTGGGCGTTTCTACATGTAACGACAGGTTTTTATGAGTATAGTTGTCAGTAGTAGTTACTGATAGGACAGAAAAGAATTCTGCCTGAAAAGAATATAGCCCCAGTGTCAGAGAAGAGCACTGGTATCACAGGATAGTCACGGCTGTGAAGGTCTCTACTTCAGATAGTAATCAGATTAAAGTTAGAGCCTAAGATGCCACCTTTGCTAGTAACAATCCTATGAAAATCAACAATTCAGTAAAACTCAAAATGCAACAATATAAAATTGATAAGTCAGAGAATTACAATTACTGAATCAGTTATTATCTACATCTATCTTTTGTTTTCTTCTTGTGTAAATTATGAATGATGAAAATGTTGAAAATTGAATGAATAGTAGTTTAATTACACAATTACTCAATAGTTGAGTTCAGTCATTAACTAGACAAAAAGTCCTTTCTGGAATCTTCAAAATAGAATAAAATGTTCATCGAACTTTTTCTTTGCAACTAATCGTCTCTTATCTTGCTTATTATCTTTAGAACAGTTTGTTTAGCATAACCCAAGTAGGTAATTCACTGTGACCACTCACAATGGCTGCTTGAATTTTTCACATTGAATACTTAACATTAAGTTCTGTGAATGTCCTTTGGTAATACAACACAGCAGTATCAGTTGTAGGTCTTGTACCAGGCCACCAAGCACAGATGGGGCGGGGCATAGTTCTCGAATATTGACGGTGTCGTAAATTTTGATAGGTATTAGAGATAGATTTGGCCCGTCTGAATAGAACAGGCAAAGTGGTAAATAAGTGAGAATTAAGGTATGAGAAATAGATTTCACGAGTGAATAGTTTAAGGGTAGAATTGGATTGAGAAGATACTCTAGTCCAGCCTATCTTTACGACTGTAATTTACTATTAGACAATCCTACTCTCCATACAGGTAATATATATGTTTAACTATACACACACACACACAGTTATGTGACAACAGGAAACACAAACGTGAAAACTATGGTAAATGGAGTATGGGTATGGCCTGAGCTGACCAACACATGTAATTAAGTTTTGTTAAGTTTATTGTCATATAAACTGCTCATAACACTAAACATATATATATATATCAATAAAATCAAGTTTACAGCATATAAAATAACTCCATAAGTGCCTTCCCCTCTGGTGAGGAAAGATCCCGCAAGAAGTTAATAGCCCCAAAAGGTCAAAAGATAAACACCAGGGTATAGAATAGACGAAAAGTAAAGAACAGAGTTCTTAGCAAATCACTACTCCGTTAAGTACTTAGGTTATTGAAAATAATTATAGAGAAATAAGTACAGGGATTGTATTAATTGTAACAAAAAAAATTATTTACTCTCTCTCTCTCTCTCTCTCTCTCTCTCTCTCTCTGCCTCTTCCTCTTTCATCTGTAGCCACAAAACAACACTCGTTCTTACCTACTGCTTGTACAGGTATTCTTTGGAGAAAATACAATGGTATGACTATTGTCAGGTGGATTGCCCAACTATGGCCCCAGACCAGCCTTGATATTTCATAATAATTAAGAGGTGGTCGCCACAGTTGGTAGTTTAATTTGTCCTGGATGAGTCCTGTGGTACTGCCTTTGGTGTTATTGAAGCGATACGTTCTCGGGCGTTCACGATTATAAAAGGAGAAGAATAGTTCCTGTATTTTCGATTCTCTGGGTGGTAGACAAACTGTCACAATATGACACGAAAATCCTGATAAATGATGACAAATCCTGTCGACTAACTCTTATGGTAAATGTCGATTTTTGAAACAGCATAGTGTTCTGGATCACTCCGTGGCTATGGCTGTCAAACGTCAGGAATATATGTTCTTCCGTATATATATATATTTTTTCCAGCCACTGGATATAAATGCTAGTGGCAGAAAAATGGATACAAAGTCAAAGTGTATGTTAATTTCACAGCTTTGGAATGAAGGAAATCAAACATGTTCCAACATTTCTAAAACCTTGAACATTCCTGAACGGACTGTCTACAGAGTTGTGAGTAAATTAAAAGCAGGTAATGGAATCGAGCGAAAAGAAGGTAGTGGGGGGTCAAGAATTTTGGACACAAAGGACCATCGGCGTCTCGCCCAAATCGTTCGGGCTGGGTCAATGAAGGGTGTAGAAAACATACGGCAGCGCATGATCGAGTTGGGAAGCCCAGAGGTATCTAATGCTACTGTCAACCGGGAGCTACACAGGATGAATTACACAAAAAAGCGGGTAATTTCGTCACCATTTCTCACAGAGGACTCACAAAGAGATGCGATTGAAGTGGTGCCACGAACACCAAATTTTGTCATGGGACAATGCGATTTTTTCAGATGAATGTTCTGTTTGGTCTTATCCTGCTCAAATAAATATTTGGATGAAAGACTCTGTAACGCCTGTGTACCAGCGACCGAAACATACCCATAAATTCCATCTTTGGGGAGGGGTGGCAGCAAGAGGTGCCACCCCACTGTGTGTTTTCACAGGAATTCTCACGAAAGAAAGGTACATCGACATACTAGAGGGACACCTTCTGCCATTTATGCAGGTCATGTACCCCGATGGGTGCACATTTCAACATGACAATGACCCAAAGCATACAGCTCATACCACCAAAGCATGGCTGTAAGAGAAGAATGTGATAGTGCTGAAGTGGCCCAGCAACAGTCCCGACCTAAACCCAATTGAAAACGTTTGGGCACTACTCAAGAATCATTTAAAAAAGAGTGGACTCAGAGACGTTGAACAATTGAAGAAGGTAGCTGAAAAATACTGGGACAGTCTGACTCCCAATTACCTACAAACACTTGCGGGAAGTATGCCTCGCCGCATCCAGGCTTGCCTTGCTGGAGAAGGCAACATTATATTGTACTGAAACCACTGTTAATAGATAGGGGAGATACCAATCTTCCCCTGGACATACAGTTTTTATTATTATTTGCTTCTATGAGTGTGCTGCGTTGCAAAAATATGACTGCCATTTTTTTTGCAAAGTACTGTATATATATATATATATAGATATATATATATATATTATATTATATATATATATATATATATATATATATATATATATATATATATATATATATATATATATATATATATATATATATATTATATATAATATATATATATATATATATATATATATATATCCAGTGGCTGGAAAAAATTTGGTAAAATAATTAAGGGTAAAGTACTGTTCACAGTTATCATTAATTACTGTTTATATTGATCTCGCTCTGAATGAAGAAAAGAGACCGCACAGGTCCAAGAAACTTGAAGACCCAAAGTAATAACAATGTTATTGGTACTATTTAGACCGCTGGTAGCTGGTTTGTGACCCGTACTAAATTTAGGAAGGAAAACAAAACATTTAGTGAGAATATCAATATCCTATCCTATCACGCGCAAAAGTAAGATCTCTTATCCACTCCGGTAAAACACTCAGCGCACAATATCAGTGTTAATTTAATGATGACTACTTTACAAATATCGCATGTCATTACTAGCTATTTGTTTCACCACATGATATTACACTAGTCACTTACACAATTACACATAATGGATTAGGAGTGAATTTATATTCCGTCAATAGTAATTCGCCTAGTGTATTTAACAGTCAATTAAACATCTCTTTCTTGGGGATAGTGAGTGATTAAGTCCACATTACACTGGAAAATTTGAGCTATGCGTTATTTAATACGCTAGTATTAACACTTAGAAAATCCCAGTGAATTAGAATGATGGACTTAACACATTAAATCACTTAAATGCTAATATATATTACCGCAAATCAGAAAAATGAAACAATCTCCACGAAATCTAATAATCCACTTTTTACAATGGCTCTTGAATAACGAGTGATCACGGACAAACAAATGTGGTCGGTAACTGTTATTATCGCCACTTTGCATTTGCTTAAGTCCCCCTGTAATATTGACCATTAGAAATGGGCAAATCGACACACTCCGCTGTTTCGAGACATTCGACGCAGTGATTTAAACTGTTTCGACACACTGTTTCGACGCAACGGCACAGCGGCACTTTTGCCCGTTGTCGGGAGAAATCTCTAGCAATAGAGAGAGTATACATGAACTGTGTGAGAAATGAGACATTCTCCGCCGTTTTTCTGGCGTGTGTGAAAATCTATGGCAGTCCGTGTGACCACAATTCAATATTTTTACACAAGTCTTCATTATGATGAAATAAAACGGAGATATGATGATAGCTGCAGTATATGCGAAAATAATAAAAAACAACAATAATAATAACAGTAATAATAACACATGATATCAAACTAGAGTAAGCTAGTTTTGGTAGACAATGATTCAAATTCACACCGAGAACATATATATCGGCAGAGCTAATAAAGTGCCATTACATTTATACGAACACACGGACACTTTCAACTTATACATAGGGCCTAAAACATTGACAACTGCAGCACTGAGACAATTTCCAGTGTCTATAACTTCTCAGCAAAAATAATATGACTTGTAAAATCAAGTCATCATAACACATCCCTGAAAAATATGACGTGTTTGATATTCCATACTAATGTTCCGAACGGTTGATTCAAATTTTACAAAGGCCCACGGAAGGTGAGACAGTGACACAGTGTGTCTCTGCAAAACAGCGAGGCAGATAGAAACTGTTTCGAAACAACAAGCAGGCTGTGTGTCGAAGCTTTCGGACTCGATGCTGTTTCGAAACATTGTTTCGACACATACACACAGTAGCCATCTCTATTGACCATCAAACCGTTACGCGGCCGAGTTTTGCCTCTTTTTCTCCCTCCAAAGAACGATTTATCTCCCTGTATGTATAAAACATCACACATGTATGTCGGGAACTCTCTGCCCGCGTTTCCCCCTGATCAGAGAAACTGCTTGTATCTCTTCGCGCATGTAAACAGGAAAAAAAGCGTGGCTTCAAAATATGCGTTGCAAAAACGTAGATCCTAATGAGGAAACAAGGTAGTCGGATTGCGTAGTTTTGCGTAGCCAAAATTATACCTTAGATGAGGAAGCAAAGGTGGACGGAACTCTGCTGCCCTATTTACATATATACGTGACAGATGGCATTGTATGATGCTCTTGAGTTGGTCCAGGAAGGCACTATTGATCTACAAGTGTAGACCTCGTGCTGGAGTATGACACGAATGACCCTGGAGACAATATGTGACTAGTGGCTAGCCGTTGGTCATAGGTTCCACAAGCATACATGTCCATGAATGAAAGTATTCAGATGTGTGCACGTATATGAATGATACATGGATATGTTCTGATCAGGATAGCGAGACAAGACAGGTGCCTATCTGCATAAACATTCTAAAATAATACATCAATAAAATCTAGTAATTTTTATGCATAATCATGATGCTACCTTCGCCTTTAACATTCTGGAGTGCCAAGTCCATTATTCCAGTATAATAACTTTTAATTGACCTCTCCTAATGACAATCATGATAATCGTTGGTAGACATCGAATTCCTTTATACATCCACAACTTCATTTCAGTTCAGTCCTCTGGTCTGATCCTGATAGATACCCTCTAGAATCGATGCAAAGTACAGAAGAGACTCAATTTGGTGACGTAGAGCAGCACGGCATACAGATGGTAAAAGGTTTTAGCCTTGACAAGCGTCTTCTTCCTTCAGTCTATCTGTCTTCTGCTTCTTCTGTGTGCGTGTAAAGTTTGAAAAGTCCGCTGCTGGCCTTTTTATCGAGAGAGCGCCTGCGTATCGGAGGGCAATACATCGAAACAGTTTCTCAGACTGTTTATTTTTGCGTTTGGTGTGCAGACTAGAGCGAGGTGTGTAGGTTTGGTCCAGAAAACACATTCGTTCTTCTCAACCCAGGAATCTCCTACCTTCATTTATATATCCTTTTACTGGGACGATCCTTAGCTTCCTTTACATCTCTGATTTTTCTTAATTAATTTTGTCTACGATTTGTAGCAATTTTTGGAAGGCCACTTTCACAATAACTGTTAACATGCTGGCCTAATTTACCTCGGCATGGTGCTGACCACATAACCCCAAATGCGCCGATGGTCAAGAAAATATGGGCCTAGCACCATATTCCCAATATGCCTTAATGGGCGTGTAACGGGATCCTTTACCGTTACTTTTCTTTACTACATTACCTCGAATATCTCCGACATTAATACATAGCAACTATTCCTTTTGAATATAACTGCCTGGTCTACTCCTTCATAAAATGCAGTATATTCCATTTCTTTCATTCCCTCCATTTGTTTGCAATTCACGTAAATCCATGGTACTATTAACAGAAAAATTCCTTCTGCCAGTATGTCATATACAAATCGTTCGCGACACATACAAAGGGTGTGCGTTGATTTGATTGGACGACATTTTTCCTTATACAGTGAATAGTAACGCATTGTTCCATCATGCTACACTATATAAGAACGCAGCGTGTGTGTATGTTTTGTTTTGTTTTAAATTAGCCTGCTATAAAAATGATTGAGAGTATTATTTTATTTTTTTTTCTACTCTTTTTTTACAGTGGCCACAAACACAGTAATGAAAAAAAAGCAGTAAGGATATCTTCAGAGGTGACACGTTCTTTTGTTTGTCTTCCCATTTAATTTGTTCAGATGTTTAAATTATAAAACGAACACCTTTGTGCTGTATTTATGTTAATAAAGGATACTACATGATGTGCTTCGTTTATATCCCGGGTGTCTCTGAAAATGCATACTGCTCCCTCGTGCATGTCGTAAAAGGCGACTAACATGAGATTGTGCATAGAGATGATATTCTCATCATGTAAAACAAAGTCTACAGAAACCACTGTCGCACGTTTATAGCTATGCAGTGGTGCAGGCTTCATGCACGAGGGACCGTTACCATGGCGACGCCATGCTGTTATATGAAACGAATAGGGAAATGAATGGACGACATTCTGTCATTATAACTTATTGATTTTCTTACCGGGTTTATCATAGCCTTTCAGCTCCTCAAGAAGCATAGACCGTCAGCATTCATACCAAGTCTTCCTGTCCCGGGTCATCAGCTCAGGGTCATACCAAGTCTTCCTGTCCCGGGTCATCAGCTCAGGGTCATACCAAGTCTTCCTGTCCCGGGTCATCTGCTCAGGGTCATACCAAGTATTCCTGTCCCGGGTCATCAGCTCAGGGTCATACCAAGTCTTCCTGTCCCGGGTCATCAGCTCAGGGTCATACCAAGTCTTCCTGTCCCGGGTCATCAGCTCAGGGTCATACCAAGTCTTCCTGTCCCGGATCATCAGCTCAGGGTCATAACAAGTCTTCCTGTCCCGGGTCATCAGCTCAGGGTCATACCAAGTCTTCCTGTCCCGGGTCATCAGCTCAGGGTCATACCAAGTCTTCCTGTCCCAGGTCATCAGCTCAGGGTCATACCAAGTCTTCCTGTCCCGGGTCATCAGCTCAGGGTCATACCAAGTCTTCCTATCCCGGGTCATCAGCTCAGGGTCATACCAAGTCTTCCTGTCCCGGGTCATCAGCTCAGGGTGATACCAAGTCTTCCTATCCCGGGTCATCAGCTCGGGGTCATACCAAGTCTTCCTGTCCCGGGTCATCAGCTCAGGGTCATACCAAGTCTTCCTGTCCCGGGTTATCAGCTCAGGGTCATAACAAGTCTTCCTGTCCCGGGTTATCAGCTCAGGGTCACACCAAGTCTTCCTGTCCCGGGTCATCAGCTCTGGGTCATAACAAGTCTTCCTGTCCCGGGTCATCAGCTCAGGGTCATACCACGTCTTCCTGTCCCGGGTCATCAGCTCAGGGTCATCCAAGTCTTCCTGTCCCGGGTCATCAGCTCAGGGTCTTTCCAAGACTTCCTCATTATTTTTATTTCTGTCTCCAGTTCTTATCTCCGTGCGTTTTTCGGCTACTCTTTACGATTTGTTCCTGAGGATTCCAGAACAATTAATGCCTTTTAGGCTATCAACAGGTTTCCTCAATGTGTGTCCTATCCAAGTCTTGACATATGGATGCGAGTCATGGGCAATGACTACAACCCACAAAAGCCAGATCCAAACCTCAGAAATGAGGTATCTGAGGAAGGTGGTTGAAGTAACAAGAAGAGATATGGTCCGCAACCAGACGATACGTCAAGGCCTTAAATCCCACCCCCTGCAGACCCAAGAAGAATAGTCTCAACTAAGATGGTTTGGCCATGTCTGCAGAATGGGAGAAGATCGGCTACCACGACAAGCATGGGAAAGAAAGAGCCAGGGATCCAGACCCCCAGGACGACCCAGAGTTCGCTGGGAGGACAACATTAGACAGTCTTTGAAGGACCGAGGACTAGAATGGAACCAGGCCAGGAGGAAGACAGCCGATAGAATAGTCTGGCGCTCTCTCTTCCAAACCTCTACACCTCACGGTAGAATAGGAACGACTAAGTAAGTAAGTGTCTTATCCATCGTCAGGCATCGTCTTCTCATTTCCTGTTCCACTTGCGCGCGTTTGGCTCTTGACATCAGTTCCATTTTGCTATTCTTGTTGTACCATTTCAGTCCTTTTATTCCACGTCAGCACCAATAGCCTTTTATTTATTTTTTTTTCTCCATGTTTCAGTGCCATACAAAACGAATGACTTGAGGGATGAATTGAAGATTCTAATTTATTCTCTGGTTAGCTAATAAAGAAGTTATCAGTGTAAAATTTACCAACAAATATACACGAATGTTAAGAACAGACAGATCTAGGGAACTGCATAATTTAATTACACAGTATTTAACTAGAACAAAAGTTAATATACAGTAATTGGGAAAGTGAAGGTCTGATGATGTTCTTATGACTAATGGCAAGTGAAAGTCAATTAAACATCTACCTGGAAACACCAGACCTTTATATCCCTCCCACTGAATATTATTTTTGTTTAGTGTGTTGATTTGGTTTGTTTTGTTTTATCTTGTTTTTGTTTGTTTGGTTTTTTTTGTAACATACAAACAAAATTGGTAATTTTTATGTGCCATATTTACAATTATTTGACAGATGTGATGTCACTTTCCTACATCGGCAGTTATTTACCTCATTTGGAATTGAAAACACTATATATCCTAATTAAAAGCAATCAGGGGTTGAACGGGATATGTTTCATTATTAAATTTAAAAATTGGTGTGTTTGTCTCCAACAAATGAATAAGCCAGTGACCTAATATTTAGTTAATAAGAGTGTTTTCAGTTTCTTTTTTTAATTTTTAGCTGCCACATTTTAAATAGCAAGATTGATACAGCTGACCTGTCTTCAGCATTGCATTGTTATCTACTTTGATAGGGGGCCGCGCTGGTGTAATGGTTACAACGTTGCGCTGGCGACCAGGTTTTCAAGGTTCAAGCCCGGGCGTCGGCATTTGAAGGAGTATCAACGACCGGGATTTTAACTGAATAACTTGAACGGCTCCTGAGATAAACCCTCTGTGGATGAGAAGAAGCGAAGCTCCTGACCGGGTTGGAAGGAAAGTCCTCATGTTCCCCAACCTCGCAATGACATGTCCTTGGGTCGAAGGGCTGAAAGCCCAAGTGCCGCTGGTTAAGGAAAAAAAATCTACTTTGAGCATCTTTGATAAAATAGTCAGACGCTCTTTATTTTACTCACTGGGCTGATCTCTAGCAAGCACTATATTCTTATTTCCTTTTTTTTTTTCTTTACTTCTCATTGTTATCTACTTGTATGTTTCATAATTGGTTAAGTGGTATCGCTTTTAATAATTTTACCGCTACTGACACATATGTGATTCAATAACGCCAATCTTCTAGGGCATACATATATGATACAAATTACCAATAGTTTTCAACAAATGTTAACGTTTGTAAACCCAAAACTAAAATGACCTATCTTCAGCAATAATCATTTTAAAAATTGGCTACTTTGATATCAAATATGGCTTACTGCTTAGTAGCTGCAAACATAATCTGTGAAAGTCAATAGTGTATTTCTTCGTATTTAGAAATGTATAACATCCCAAGTGTGTATTTCTTCTTCTTCTTCTTTGATCCTTGACCGCTGACCGTCAAAAGCAGTCAGTGGCCATCACGCCTAGTGGCGTCTTGTAAGGCAATCAACAAATTGATTCCACTTTGCTCGGTCGGCGGCCATCCTTCGTACAGTGCCCCAACTCTGGTTCATTCTTTGCATCTCAGTCTCCACAGTCCTTTGCCAGGTTGTTTTTGGTCGGCCTCTCTTTCGTTTTCCTTCAGGGGTCCAAAGCATAGCTGTTCTTGTGATGGCATCGGGGTCTCTTCTGAGGACATGGCCAACCCAGCTCCAGCGTCTGCCAGCTATGATGGTGTGCATGTCCTCTTGCTTGCTCCGAGTAAGCAGATCTTGGTTGGTGATGGTATTCGGCCAAAAGATTCGGTGAATTTTTCTTAGGCATGTTGTGTGAAAAGAGGACAATTTCGACATTTCCTTCTCTGTAACTCTCCAGCATTCCGCACCATAGAGAAGCACAGAAAGCACACAGCTCTGATATAATCTTAATTTTGTGCTGTATTGAGAGGACTTCCAGATGTTGTTTAGGCTAAACAAGGCTGTTCTTGCTTTATTCATTCTGATGTTGATGTCTTTGCCTGCCCCGCCGTCTTGTGTTACTATGCATTCTAGGTATGTGAAGGTGTCTGTCTGTACCAGTTGCTGATTCCTTACTGATATGGGCTCAGGGTTGCTCACATTGAGCGTCATGACCTCTGACTTCTTTAAATTGATGTTCAAGCCCACCTGCTGGCTAAACTTATTAAGTCTATTCGTTTTTTCCTGGATGTGTTAATGTGAATGTGCTAGTAGTGCAATGTCATCTGCATATTCCATATCTTCCAATGTAGAAAATGTAGTCCATCTTATTCCTCTTGGACTACCCTCTGTTGTCTGGCGCCTCACCCAATCTATGACAGTTAAAAATAGAGTGGTTGATAAGGGGCATCCCTGTCGTACTCCTGTCTTCACCTCAAAGGTTAGGTTGCTCTGCCCAACATTACACGTAAAGTTGGCATAGAGGCTTTTTATGATTGACACTATGCGGCTTGGAATTCCATAAGCTCTCAGTATTTTCCATAAACTGTCCCTATGTATGCTGTCAAAAGCCTTTTCAAAATCAACGAAATTAATGTACAGCTGTCTTTGCCATTCTGAGCACTGCTCTATTATGTTCCTGAGAGTGAATATATGATCTACACATCTTCTATTCTTTCTAAATCCTGCTTGTTCTTTTCTCAGTTTGTGGTCTACTGCTTTTGAGATTCTCTGTATGATTATCCTGCCTAGTATTTTGCTGGGAACTGAGAGAAGAGTGATTCCTCTCCAATTATTGCAGTCTGCAAGATCTCCCTTCTTGGGCAATTTGACAATTATTCGTTTGTTCCACTCTGATGGTGTTGTCCCCGTTTTCTAGACTTGTGCAAATAGTGGTTCTAATAGTTCTGCTGCTAGCTCATTGTCTGTCTTAAATAGCTCTGCATTTAAGTTATCATGGCCAGGAGCTTTTCCGTTCTTTCACCCTTTGATTAATTTATTTTGCATACTGTGCTTTGTTCATTTCTCAGTGCTGCCTCTTCTGCCTGTCTTGCAAGATTGTCTAGGAAATTCCTTTTGTTGGCTCGGGTTTGGCGTTTAACTTCCTTGAACCAGAGTTGGGGCACTGTACGAAGGATGGCCGCCGACCTAGCAAAGTGGAATCAATTTGTTGTTGCCCTACAAGACGCAACTAGGCGGGATGGCCACTGACTGCTTTGACGGTCGGCGGCTAAGGATCAAAGAAGAAGAAGAACCCTTTGGTTGCTGTGATGATTTCTTCTTTTTGTGGAATGTCTGTATTTACATCTAGATCGTTCTCAGCCCCAGGAACGTTCAATTGTGTCTCTGGTGGTTCCTTGTTCAGAGTTTCTCTGAAGTGCTCTGCCCATCTTGTTTCCTGTCCCTCTGCTGTCGTGATGAGATTTCCTTGCTTATCTCTTACTAATGTAATATTGTTTGCACCTCGTTTTCCGCTGATGAATTTAGTTATTTTGTATACTGTGCTTTGTTCATTTCTCAGTGCTGCCTCTTCTGCCTGTCTTGCAAGATCGTCTAGGAAATTCCTTTTGTTGGCTCGGGTTTGGCGTTTAACTTCCTTGTCCAGATGACTGTACTGTTCGCTATATAGTTGCTTTAACCTGGGGGACTTCGCTTCTGTTTTCTTTCTTTTCATTTCCTTTCTCAGTGTTATGGTGTTTAATGTTTCTGGTGTTATCCAGTCTTGCTTCTTCCTTTCCTGGAATCCCTAGCATGATTTGCTGCTTTCCTTATATATTGTTGAAATGGTGTTGAATTTCTGGTCTATATCATCAGTCAATGTCTTTTCCTGACTTTTGGCAAATTGATATCGTTTCTTTATGTCAGCCGCAAAAGCTTTTCTGGTAAGGGGGTCCTTCAATTTGCTGATGTAAAATCTTTTCTGTGTAGTTACAGTTGGTCCAGCCCTTCTTAGTTTCACTTTCAGTTTTGCTACTACTAAATGGTGATCACTTCCCACATCTGCACCTCTTCTTACCTTCACATCTTGTAATGCATGTCTCCATCTACCGTTAATCATGATGTGGTCTATCTGGATTCTGTCCCGACCATTTGGTGATTCCCATGTTAATTTGTGAATTTCTTTATGTGGGAAAAGTGTTCCTCCAATGACCAGGTTCTTAATACTACAGAAACTTATTAATTTATCCCTATTTTCGTTTGCTGTTCCGCTGCCGCATTTATCCATTACTCTTTCATTATATGTATTGTGTGTACCAGCTTTCGCATTGAGGTCTCCCATTACTATAATAAGATCATATCTAGGTGTGTCTTCCATTTCTGTCTGCAGTTGTTGATAGAATTCATCCTTGACCTCTTCATCGCTGTCGTTCGTTGGTGCGTAGCATTGTATTATTGTAGTATTGGTGAATCTACCTCCCAATCTTAATCTTATCAGTCTGTTGTTGATGGGTTTCCATTCCAGTAATGTCCTTTCTGTAGAATAATGGCTACACCTTCATTGTGCTGTCAATCCTCTCTTCCAGAGTAAAGTACTGTTTCTCCTGTTGCTGTTTTAACTTTTCCTGCTGCTGTCCATCTGCTCTCGCTTATCCCTAGAATGTGCAACCTATAGTTGCTCATTTCTGCCGTGACCTGTTTTAGTTTACCCGTCTCATTCATTGTCCTGTCATTCCAAAATTCTATTCTTGTATCATGTTTTGCGGTCAGGACGTCCGTTCTCATGTCAGTGGCTTCCTTTCGGCTTTCACCACTGACAGTCATACGAGCCTCAGACTCCGGATGTCCATCCCGCAGCAAAGTTTGTTTATTCGTTGTTGTTTTTAACATAGACAGGGGTGTCAGCCCTATGCTAAAACCCCCAACCTGGAGGACCAGGGTGTCTGCTTTAGTCTGACCCCTGCCCGCGAAAACCTGTCCAGCTTGGTAGAACCTTCCAGGAGTAAAACTCCCGCTGGCATAGCTCTGGGGGTAATCAGGGTACGCAAGCCGCCATACCTCGACAAGGTATTGACACCGGTGATGGCAGGTGTATTTCTTCACATAACTTAAAAACTGTAGGTCATTCGTTTGAATGTGCATACGGCACTTGTCAGTGATTTAGAAAGTGGTTCTCAACATTTTACGACCACGACCCAAATTTCACAGCTGGTAAAGCTGACGACGCATGTACCAAAACGCGATCCGTAAGTTAAGAATCAATGATTTAGACGAAATGGACAGATAGTTTTAAATATACTCAAGCTATTAAACTATTTGCAAGTGTTGTTATCTTTCAGTGTATACTTCTTTGTTTAATCCAACATTAAAACTTCCCCCGAAGCAAAACGTATTAAATATTCGAGATTTGCTTAACATACCAGAAGATCTATCCATTAATTAACGGGTAATTATTTTAGTTTCGACTTCGGAGAACAGAATTATTCATTGCCGGGGCAAGATTACCAAAACAGGAAAATACCTTGTATACTAGTGCAGTATTTTTTCCCCAGAAAAACAACTCAATTTTAAGTCAATGTCTTTTTCCTCAAATTTGCTAATATTCATGAATAAAGTTACTCCATAATTTAGAAAAATAAAGTTTGCTGAAAAGAATATATATGACTTCAATTCTCCATAAGCTTGAACGCGCTGATAAATTGTTCCTATAATAATCTTAGCTATACAAACAAAAGTACTGCTACGAAGCTTTAAATGTATATCAAGATTACAGTTAACAAAAATAGTAATCAAGATCACAGTAAACACAAGACGGTAAACAATATCGCAGTAAACAAAGTCTGTAGTCACGATCACAGTAAACAATAGTCAATATCTGTGGTAAGAGGTTTTGATGTTAATAAAATCAAAGGTTAACAAGGTGAGGTCTAGCTATGTAAGTTCCCTGAGTAAGGATGATGATGATGTATTTCTCAGGGTCCCTATCCGCTACCTCTTCTGATCTCACCCAGTGTACATTAATCACTGTTGTGTTATGTGGCTAAGTGTCTAGGGTATTGTATTTATTATAAGGAATTAATAATTTCAAACAGAACTTTAACTCAATAAAAATCAAGTAAGTAAGACTGTATGTACGTTTTGATATATACAGGGATATCTATATATAATTTTAATCTTCCTGTACTTCAATCTTTTGGGACAGGAATTGTCAAATCAAGAAAATTTTTATTTACAGAATATAAATGAATAAGGTGGAAACTTTGTCCATCACTTGTAACAAAAGGAAAGGTCACTGTAATGGGTACCCCACAGTCTGATTCAATGCTTGACATTAACACTAGTCTATTATTGGAGAGTCTGTTCTTTACATCATTCCCCAAGAAATTCTTTTTATTGTTGTGGATGGAATTGCGATGAACTCTCATGTGCCCGTACTAAGGGACTTATCTGGTCAGCCTGTCTGATGCTTTTGGCTCTGTGGTAAAGTGGGATGTTATAAATATTTATAGGGGACTTAGTGTACTGACTGAGATCAGCTGTGAAGGTATCTATATCTAATAAGAGTAGTGTATTATAGATAACCTTACTTACTGCCACATATGTATACCTCAGTCAGAATTATTCTGGAGTAGTGTGATGACTACGTTATATGTCTAGGGTATGTGTATGATGAAGTGTAAGTCATAACAACAACAGACAGATAAACAATTTAATTTATTCCACCACACTTGACAACACTGTGACACTCACATACATATAACACTCTAAGAGGATATCTTAAAGGAGTCACTGATAACTTTTCAAATAACAATATGTATTCAGTGCTGTCATGAATGTATATGTGTCCTGATTCAAATACAAAGGGAACCAGGAATCACAATCAATTTTAATTACAAGTTATATGTACAGAATTTATTAATATGATTGTTATAGTGACATATATTATTAATGGTATCCTATGTGTGTCAGTTGTGTAGAGGTAACATGAGGTAATACTGGTTTTGTTTTGTTCAAGCTCTGTTGGTATTTGTCATCATGACTTCAATAGTTTGTTTCTATGGGAACTAGTATTGGAGATGTTCTCAGTTCCTGGTATTAAAACCATTTAATTCCCCTCTTAATTTTAGTTTATAATGTCATTTTAAGATGGGGGTACATAATGTTGAGCTCCATGGCCACACTCTCTTATCTTGCGTGATGACTGCAGTAAAGGACTCCTCTGCTCGATAACTGTACTGAGTTCTGGAGCCACCCCACTGGTTGTTATATTGACCAAGGAGTATGCTGTCCACTTCTGGCTTCAGCAAAGCTCTGACCAGGTGCTGCTCAATAACTTTAAGACCACGGTCCCTGAAACAAGAAGGTTGTACCTTCTACGTCAGAACTAGTTTACACTCTAGTTCTACACTGAGCACAATACATCACAAACATTGAGTTCAGAGCGTTAGGCCAACTGTCAGCTTCATCTGAAATACCTTATACCAGTATTTCCCTCCCTAATGGTTACTACGCCTCTGCAATTCCAGCATTATTTCTTTCTAGTTAATAATCTAGGTGTCAGTGTACTGTTTGGCCATTCCATGCAGTTTTACTTTCCTCCGACACCTTCTGTTCAGGCTGGAGCCTATAGGCTTTCCATCATGTTCGCTACTGAACCACACATATATACAGACATAAATTATCAATTTACATTCAATTTTCATTAAAAGATATTGAATATTTCAAGCTTACCACAATTCATGGAAATAATAATAAACAGTTTCGTTGACTGGCAATGAATATAGCACAACTCCGATCTGCCGATGTCCCAGGCTTTATTTTATAAAAAATATACACTGGTGCTCAACGCACTGTTTCTTAGTAGGTTTATTACAAGATGTGGCAATGAACAGACGCTCTGAATGGAGTATATTCGCAGCTCTACCCAATCACACCACGTCTACACATCTTTTCAAAAAAATACCCCTTTCTCACGTTTCCCCTGACAACACACGATAGTATTTATAGTCCGACCAATCGTGTTTAGTCTTTCATTTGTTGCGCTCCAATCACATAGGAGTTAACATGGTAGGCTATTTCCGTACGTAATGTTTTTTTTTAAACACGTTATAAAAAAATTTTATGAGCAGAAATGATTTCATGCTGTCAGGCACCCCCACTATTTTATTTTGGCCATAACTTGGTAATTCCTAGACTATTTGCGTAACGTTTTACATATTCTTTGTCAGCAAACCCTAAGGAACCCAAATATATATATTTAATAGAGCTAATATGCTGCGTTCAAAATATGCAATTTCTTCTACCTCCTGTTTCGAAGATGTGCTGTCTGGGTACTGTAATGTTTTCAAACGTAAACCGGTATAATGTCATAATTCCTAATAAGCGTTTTTCAGGATTTTAAAACCTAACTCTGGGAAGGGTAGTGAATTTTATCACTGTCGATTTGAAATAAAGTTAGTGCATGTGGCCTTACACGCGTGATGGCAGCAATTGTGTATCGCGCGACGCGTGTTTAGTGTTGCACGTGTTCGGCTTTATGCCTCTCCCTTCTCTCTATCCTTTAGTCCATCTGTCTTTAGTTACGCCGTGTATGGAATGAATGAAATATTAAATCTAGGTCATTGATCAGCTTGCGTACCTCAAGGTTTTTCCAAGAAATACAGTACACGTTTCATTGAAGAAAGCGGGTAATAATACAGTAGGCTTTTACTATCAACGTGAAAGCGTTACAATTTGCAGACGAAGTAGAAAACAAGGGGGATTTCGAGTACAGTCATTGTGACAGCACTGTTCTTTACCATTCTTCTTTCCTTTTATTAAATTTATTTGTTAGGCTTTGCATTTACGTTTTAATTTATATATGGGGATTAGAATAATTCACGACACAATCTCCCCTCTTAAAACAGACATTATATGTCAGTCCTTTATTCTATATACACATAGAGAAATTTATTATTATTTCTGGGGTTTACGGTGATTCTCATCACACGGATGGCGGCTTAAAAAATCCGCTCCCAAATTTGTTTTTCCAGATATATACTCAATGCTAAAATTATAGGGAGCCAAAAGTAAGGACCATCGGAGTAACCTAGAGTTCTCATGCCTAGCCTGGGCTAGAAACGATAAAGGTTTGTGATCCGTTTGTAACTTAAAGGCCTTCCCATACAGATAAATATGGAACTTCTTTATTGCCCATATTACTGCAAGACATTCTTTTTCGCTAGTTGAGTAGTTGATTTCAGCTTTATTCAACTTCCTGCTAGCATATGCCACTGGGCTTAATTCCCCATCCAATGCATCTGATTTATGTAGTAGAGTTGCACCTAACCCAATATTACTGGCATCCGTCCTTACTATGAATTCTTGACTTAAGTCAGGTAATTTCAAAATAGGTTTACTTGTGAGCTTTTCCTTCAATTCTTGGTAAGCCATTTCACATTGTGGTGTCCATGTAATGCGATCTGGATGTCCTTTACGTGTCAAATCAGTTAACGGTGCACATATGGAATTAAAGTTCTTGATATACTTCTGGTAGAAACCACATAATGAAACAAAGGATCTCACGTCCTTCTTGGTTTGTGGTCTCGGGGGCTTTCTTTAGTTTCTCTAAATTCTTTGGGTCAGGGGTCATGTTTCCCTGATAAACTGTGTGTCCCAAAAATTCCAATTCTTTACATCCAACGCAACATTTGGTTGGTCGGGCTGTTAAATTTGCTTCCCTAAGTCGATCAAACAGCATCTTCAGAGAGTCAATGTGTTCCTCAAATGTTTCTGTTGCTATAAGGATATCATCCATGAAATTTGTTATACATGGATTATTCAGATGGTCCAATAACTTTCTCATCATTCTAGAGAAGACACTAGGCGCATTCTTCAATCCAAATGGCAATCTATTAAACTCATAGTGTCCTTCTGAGGTACTAAAAGCTAGGTATGGTCTAACCTCAGGCTTTACTGGAATCTGATAGTATCCTTTACTCAAATCCACTTTTGAGAAATATTTAGCTTTATTTAGTCTGGCAAACAGCTGATTTGTATCCGGCAATGGATCCACCTGTCCTTCTGTAATAGCATTCAGTCTCCTGTAATCTATACAGAGTCTATGTTCTCCAGAGGGCTTCCTTAAGAGTACAACACCGGAACTATATGAGGATTCACTGTGTGAAATAATTCCTTCCTTCAATAGATAGTCTATCTCTTCCTTCAAAGCTTTCTCCTTAGCAAACGGAATCGAATATGGTTTCATACAGACAGGTGTGGGGTCTATCAGTTTCATATCATATTCCAATAGGTTTGTATGCCCTGGTCGGTCTGTTAACACCTCTGCATGATTATTTAGAACCTGTTGCACTCTCTCTTTCTGAGTTTTTGTTAAATGTGTACTGATTTTCACCTGTGCTGCTGTCTCACAGGGGTGTAATGGATATTCAAATGATGAAAGTGGTTCTTTTTTCATCTCCATGGCGATGGACAATGTCAACAAGTGTGTCTCTTCCTGATGTTCTCTTTCCAAATATTTCTTCAGGAGATTCACATGATAGATTTTTTCTTTCCCCTTCTTATCTATCTTATAATTTGTTCTAGACACCTTCTCTAAAACTGTATATGGACCTTGCCATCCAATCTGTAACTTATTCTGACTCCCGGGGAGAAGAAGCAGTACCTTCTCTCCCACAGCCAAATCTCTGTCTTTCGCCTTCCTGTTATAATAGGCAGCATGTTTCTTCCTGGCTTGTTTCAAATTTTCATTGGCAAGTTTCCAGCCAGTTTTTAAACGAGTGGTCAGCTCATTCACATATTGGTATGAAGATGTAATGTTTTCCTCTGCCTTTTCATCAGTCCACGTTCTTAACAAAGCTGTCACAGCAGGTTCGTAAACACAAGAGAGAAGTTCGTTCTCGTTTGAAGGCCGTTTATTATGATCAGTATAGATGGTAGTACATTTTACAGGGGTGGTAATGTTATGGACGAAAACAGATTACATGCTTTCATTTCAGTGACCGGCTTCATGTCTCTATCACAGGGTGGTAAATCAGAGACGCTTCAAATCAAATCTTCGACCTCCGTGTTCAATGGCCGGCTTCATCTCTGCTAGGTTCTACGTCACTGCCCAATTAAAATTATTATTTTCTACGTCATCCGTTTCCAACTCACTAGCTAGGTGTCCGCTTCGAGAGTACAATTCTTGCTCAATTTCCCATACTCGCAATTGTGGCGTCATCATCTAATATGTGTCGAAATATGCTGTGACATATTCACCCCTGGGCTCTTCAGAGAAAATGTGGCTTATAGCAACATTTTGAATAAGTCCTTCTAAAAAAAAAAACATTTACAGAATCTCAACAACAACGTAATTATATAGCTCCCCTTTTCTATAAAACTTTGGAACTATTAACCATTAATGTCAACTAATGTCTTCAACCAATAATTTAAAGTCAAACATTTTCAAAATAATCGTTAAGGTACTAAATATATAACCCCCTCTTCTTATAATCTTCCACTCGCTGCTACCTAAACAAGTTCAGCCCTCGACTGACACTCGTCTAATCCTGTGCTCAGTGTACCCATTGTATCTCTACCTAGAAACACAACTTCTACAGGTCCCGGCACCCGTCTTGCTCCCTGTTTCTATAGTCAACCTTCTGACTCTCCGCCATTGCGTCTAGGTTATCACCCCTCGCTCCGCTAGGTATGCATTAACATTATTCCCCAGCTCAACTCGCACATAAGTCCTTTTTGGACCCTATTATGCCCCTATGCAAGATCTAGCTATCGCCTCCATCTTGCACCTATAGTTGCTATATTCAGCCCTCAGAGAATCTCTTCTTTCTCTTTCTCCTCTTGCTCTCAGTTTCTATCTTACTCCTGTTTGCTATCTCATTTCGTTCTCTATGCTCCTCGCATAATTTTACTTTACCCTCTGGGTTTTGGAGAAGCCTATCTCCTCACAAGTTTTCACAAGACTTCAGCAATCGCTGCAGCACCTCTGTGCTCCACTCTACCTCTTAATCCTCACAAGTTTTCACAAGACTTCAGCAATCGCTGCAGCACCTCTGTGCTCCACTCTACCTCTTAACCTCGTTCCCTCTCTGGAACTATCTATACGTTTACACGTTCTTTATTGTTAATCTCCCAGTTCCTTCCTTACCTCCATTGCTCACCAATATTCAATGGCCTCTTCTGAATTCCAAGAATTCAGCCATTTTCTTTATAATTTCTTAATTTACCCTATTTCTCCGTTTTCTTATAACTCATAAGTTCGTCAGTACTCTGTGACTTCTCAATTTTCCCGTACTTACTTATTTTAGCGATTCTCTTGTGCTCGCCATCTCCCATGGCCCTTGATACCTCACCGTCCAATCTCTCAATTACTCACTCTTGATTTCGCCATCTCCTATGGCTCTTCTACCTCTCATATAATATCCCCGCCATTCTTCCATGGCCTTAACCTACCTTTATTTATTCATTATTTCCAACATTTACTTAATTCTCCTTTTACTCCTCATTCCCCCCTACTTCACTTATGCAGTGCCCTATCGACCTCCTTGTTAGCCTTATCCAACGAAATCAGTTTAGCAAATGCTATTTTTGCCTCTTCCTTTATTTCTCTTGTGATCGTTCACGATTTTCATCCTTCCAATTATACTTAGTTTTCAAGGTTTCAGCTAATACGCTCCAGCAACCTATACCACGCTTCTACTTAAAATAGGCCGTTTTATGATCTTCTTCTATCACCCTCTTCCTCCTCATGTTTGGTTCATCCCTATTTTTGCTCGTGCCATTCATTTCTCCCACTCCTTTTCTCATTTCTCACCCGTTTCGTACCTCTCTGTGGGCCATACTTCCCTCATATGACTCTCTTTATTTCTACATCTTACATTTTCTTCTGTGTCCTCGTCCTCTGAAAATTCTAAATTATCTTCTTCATCTGACGATACACTGTCTGAATAACTGGACTCCGAATCAGAGAACACGTCTCTTTCCACTATTTTGATTCCCCAGTAATTTAGTTCCTCCATTACCCTTATTACCAGCCTGCGAATTTCTTCTTTTCTTCCTGATAAGTCCGTATCAAACCTTTCTTTCCAGAAGTTTCTGCGCATACTTTAGTACTACTGTGTCAGGTTTAGCTCCTTTCAGTTCGTCTTTTATGGCTTTTTTTCATATCCTCTACGCTTGGCTTAGCCACCTTGACGCTTTTCTTCATCTCCTCCTCTACTCCATTAACTCTCTGTACTCCTTTCTCTTTCTCCCGCTCTCTAATTGTTGTGTCGTTATTGACACATTGTGCTGCTAACTCTTTCTCATTCCCTCTTCTACTAATATTCCTTGAGTTCTCCTCAACCTCGTCAGCTTCTCTGGCACTTCTCTTGTCTCTTGAGCTTTCCTCAGGTTCGGTACTCTTTAACTCGTAATTACTTCGACCTCTATTTATAAAATCCTCTCGCTGTGTCCTTGTTACACTCCGTGGTATCCTGGATTTTCTGACACTGCTACAATTTGATGTGTCTTTGCTTCTATACCTCCCTTTCCCGTTTTTCACTGGAATTCTTGATTTTTTTATTTCTATTCTGTTGCTACTACTATTCCTCTCTTCCTGTCTATCTGTCTTGCCGTCCGTTCTGGGTCTCTTATTCTTCCCACAATTTCTGATCCCTCTAACCTTCATCTCAATTGGGACAATTTCTCTCAATCTGGCGAGACGCTTCACATAATCAGATGAATCGTCCGACGACACATCAGATTTTTTTGAATCCCCGCTTATACCTGTGGTGCCCAGCACTCCCGGTGTCTCTGAAGTCCCTCTTATCTGATTCATCAAGTCCTGCAGATCTCCCTGCTCTTTCTGTTGAACTGTGGTCCCTTCTGGTTCCGTGTCCTCCTTCCTCTCTTTCCCATTCGTCAGAAACTTCTTCTTATATTCCATCAACGGAATATCATCTTCGCTCTCCCAATCATCTGTCAGAAATCTCCTCTTATATTCGTTCAACGGAATATCATCTTCACTCTCCCAATCGTCGGTCAGAAATCTCCTCTTATATCCCATCAGCGGAATATCATCTTCACTCTCCCAATCTTCTTGATCTGCCAGTCCCTCTCTCCTATCTGAATTCTCTCTATCTTGTGGTTTATCAACGTCAGCTGGTACTCTGCCTCCATTCTCATGTTCCCCATTTAACTCCTTATTCCCCATCGTAACTGATTCACGAGCTCTCCTATCACCTTCCTCATCACCGTCTTCAATTCCCTTATTTTCCTTTACAGTTTTTAGTTCTGATTTTACATTGTTCCTGCCAGTCTCACTTCTTACTCTATCGGTATTTGTGTCCGAATAGTTCGTTATACTCAATTCGTTTTCCCGATCCGATTCCCTACCATCGACAACTGGTGGTGATACCCAGGTGGTCATCCTCTCGGGTCTAATTCTCCTTTTTAAAGGGGTTTTGTCAAATGTGAACCACGGTCTGTAATCATCCTTTCTTAATTGTTGCACGTGTGCCTTAGTGGTGTGATTTAGTTTCTCATTCCAAATCCTATAATTTGCGACTGAGGTTCTCTCTAGTACTACGTAACCCTTTATCCAACGATTATCCAACTTTGTTGGACGTACGTGTTTCTTATAATACACTCTATCCCCTGAACGAAACTCCTGTAATTTTGCTTTTCTGTCAGCATAGCGTTTTTGCCTGTCAAACTCCTTCCGTAAGTGTCCGAGTACAAATCTATGTGCTTTATGTTTTTCTTGTAGGATCACTTCAGTAAAGTCCTCTCCATAATATCGTTTTCTGTCCCTTAGTATTCGCTCCATCGGAAACGTGGGATCCCGTCCGTACAACAAATAGAACGGTGACATGCCCCTACTTTCATTTACATTGAACCTAATAGCTTCTAGTGCCTGCGTCAAACACAAGTCCCAGTTTTCTACCTTTCCTCGGCAGTACTTGCTAATAACATCATTAATTACCCCATGCATCCTTTCATTCATTCCATTTCCCTGCGGCCTGTAGATCGTAGTCTTAATATGCTTTATATGCAGCCTTTCCAGGGTGTCCTTAAAAGGGTTACCTAGAAACGCTTTCCCGTTGTCCGTTAGAACAGTTTCAGGACAACCATGTCGTGGGATAATTTCTGTGGTCAATATCCTGGCAATAGTATGTGAGGTCCCATCTGCTACTGCGAAACATTCCGGCCATCCACTATAACAGTCTAGGAAATGCAATATCATGGTGTTCCCCGCATTTGTCTTTGGGTACGGACCAGATAAATCGATACTAATTTTCTGCATAGGAAAATGTGGTCTATCCATCTCCTGTAGCGGACACTTTATAGCTTTCATCCGTCTAAGCCTACATGGTTCACAATTTCCCACATATTCGGTAATGTGCTTGTTCATGCCAGGCCAGTAGTACCTTCTTTTAATGACATCCATCGTCTTATCTCTCCCAACATGCCCGTTACCATCATGGTATTGGTCTAAAATTTTCCTTATCAACTGTTTCGGGATGTACTTGCGCCAACCATTTTCATTATCTCTTCCGGCATAGTATACCTGCCCATCGTCAGGCCATAAAAAGAAATTATCCACGTCATCGGATCCCCTTATCAGCCGTTCCTTTAGCTCTCTGATTTTCTCATCCTTCTCTTGTTCAATCACCATATCGAAGTTTTCTTGCCACTTTGTTATTTCCTCCTCCTCTTGTTCAATTTTCTGGTGGTGTTGACGTCTTCTTCCGTTTTCTACTTTTTACCCTTTCTATGGTTTCCACCTTAAAAAACTTATCATTTATATCCTCCTCCTCTTCCTCCTTGTCCCCGGAATTCTCTTCCTTTCCAGTTTCGATTCTAGCTCTAGATAACAGATCTGCACAGGTGTTCTTCCTTCCGGCAATGTGTTCTATCTTCATGTTATACCCCTG
Source organism: Oreohelix idahoensis (assembly GCA_024509875.1). Lineage (NCBI taxonomy): Eukaryota > Metazoa > Mollusca > Gastropoda > Stylommatophora > Oreohelicidae > Oreohelix > Oreohelix idahoensis. Next base: position 421,846 of record JAMPIV010000616.1, read on the forward strand.
TAAGTTTAACGCCCACGTTTGTAACTTCCTCGTTCCCTCCTTCTGCTTAGACAGCCAAGTAGTTAGAGGCTTATGATCAGTGCGTACAATAAAGTCTGCTCCCCTTAAATAGTAGTCTAATTTCTGCACTGAATAATATATAGCGAAGGCTTCTTTCTCTGTGGTCCCCCATTTTTTCTGTGAGCCACTCAGCTTGTGTGACACAAACACAATGGGTTTCTCGTCCTTTATGTATGGTAATATATCCTCTTCTCCCGGTCTGTTTATCTGCACTAAACAAGCTCCTATTGTTGTATCCGATGCATCAGTATATAGTACCATTTGACCATGCAAATCCGGATGTACCAAATAAGGAATTTCAGTGAGTGCTGTTTTCAATTGTTCAAACGCCCTTTGACAATGTTGATCCCACCTAAAGCGAACATTCTTTCTGGTCAAATTAGTCAAAGGTTCCGCCATTTCAGAAAAATTTTGCCATATGCCTCCTAAAATAGGCGAAGGCCCCCAGAGCTCCACGAACTTCTCTGACATTTCTAGGAGAAGGTATGTTTCGGATGGCCGCAACCTTCTCATCATCCGGTCTCACTCCATTCTGGTCAATGATGAATCCTAAATATTTGATTTCTTTTTTTAAGAAATCACATTTCTCCAATTTTAGCTTTATTTTATGTTCCCTCAATCTATGGAATACTCTTTCGACATGTTCTAAATGCTCCCCCCTAGACCCAGCCGTATGAATTAAAATATCGTCTATGTATGCCATGGCAAACCCGTGCATCCCCACCCGGGAACCTCGTCCATCAGTCCCATATATGTGGCCGGGCTATTTTTCAATCCGAAAGGCATAACCTCCCACGCAAAGCTGCCCATATGCGTGCAGAAGGTACTTTTCCTTTTTGCTTCTTCTGATAGAGGAATACTCCAAAATCCTGACCTCGCATCCAGGGAAGTAAACCACGTAGAACCACCAAGCGTGCTCAATATATCATCAATCCTCGGCAGAGGGTAAGAGATTGTCTTCGTCACCTTATTCAACGCCCGGTAGTCACAGCAGAATCGGTATGTTCCGTCCTTCTTTCCCACGATGACCACTGGCGAGGACCATTCAGAACGGGATCGTCGAATCAACCCCGCCTTCAACATACCCTCTATCGCCTTTTCTATTATCATCCGGTTTCGTAGGGGTGTACGATATGGTCTGGACTGTATTGGTTCTTGTTTCTCCGCTGTTTCAATTTCCATGACCACCGTATTCGTCTGCGTAACTTCTGAATCAGTCAACGCAAAGATATCTTGATGTTTTATGACAAACCCTTCTAGTACCTCCTTATCTACTTTTTCTGCCCTCAACTTTGTCAGCAATTCCTTAATCCTTTCTTCAGTTATCAACTTCTTCTGATCCATTTGCTTCTGATCCTTAAAATTTTTCTTTTTGTGATCTATTTCCCTTTCCGACCCTGACCATTCCTTAACATTACTTGAATGGATTCTCTTTCTACATCCTCGATTTGGTTTTTGGGTTCCTAAATCACCAATTTCTGCTATCATTTTTTCCGTGTTTTCTTTTCTGCACGACCATCTTTCTCTAACAGTTCTTTCTTCAGTCGGAATAATTTCCTTTTGTCTATATAATTCGGCTGTTTGTGCCTTTTGATGGGGGCTCCAATTCTGTTGGCCCCTATTATCTGCTCTCCCTCGTTCCGTGTTCTTGGTCGTAGAATTACTTACTCTCCTTAACTTTATTCTTCCCACCACGCTGCCTCGTGAAACCCTGGTAGTCTTCCCAGATGTATTTATCAGAATTACTGTCAATTCATTATTTTGTCCTAAGTTCTGAATTCCTTCCAATAACGTAATTCCTGGTTCTTGTTCTATATCTCTGCCTTCCAATTCCAACACATCAACCGTCTCATTTTTTTTATAGTAAGGATTTAGTTTTACCTTTCCTCGAACAAAATTTATAGAATTCGGTGGCAGGATTACTTGTTTCCCATTCCTCACCAAGGAAGCTAACTCGATATCGTTTTCAATTGGAACAACATTTTTACCTATCTCCAACACGTTTTTTATCATAGTCCAGTCGGGCTCGATACTTACATAGGAAATCCCTACCCAAAATTATGTTTCTTTGAATTCCTCTAATAACCTGAAAATTGTGAGTAATTTGTTCCATTCCTATTCTGAAGTTCAATTTTACTTCCCCCAAGACTATCAATGGTTCCCTAGCTACAGACTCTAGTTTAAGCCGGCTAACATTCAGCTTCATCCTACTCCTGTTTAACTTATAAACTTCTTCTCTCATGATCGAGTGGCTGGCTCCGCTATCTATCAGTGCCCGAAATTTTTGATCCCAAATTTGTATTAAACAAGAACTGGGGTCCAGTTCTCCTTTTATACATTTAGCAGTTCCCTTTGTTACCGTCAGTACATCTGGCAACCTAATGGGTTTTACTTTATAATCTCCTAGCTTCTTCCTATTAATGTTTTGATTATGGTGATTAGTCGTTATTGGTCCCCGTACAAAACTTTTCTTTATACATTTATTCATGGTTCCTAATTGAGGCCCTTGTCTATGAGTCCCCCTCAGTCCTGCCTCTCGCACTGAGTGGTCGAATAATTTTTTCGATATCCATTCGGTCTAAATTTCCCATGATCCTCTTCCACTCTTTTCCTCAGGGGTTCTATATCCGTATATCTATTCTGTATCCACTGTCCTCTAGTATTTCCTGCGCTTTTTTGCAAACCTACATTTCTGCCTGAATTCGAACCTCTTACCTCGTGAGCATTCCTTATCCTCGCGTCTTGCCCTAAATCTTCTTTTGCTCCCCAATATTCTTCTCTTCTGTGTGGAGGTTTCGGGATTGTATCCCGGGTCATTGTTGTCGTTTGGCCCCATCCATTCTCCCGTTCGGGTGCTCCATGACTATTATGGTTCATGCGCCCTCTGGTCATCTCTACGGAGAAATCTCTGGGATAAGGGTATATCCATCTTTCATACCTGGTCGGTTCTTCTCTATTCTCCTCAAATCTCACTTTTCGTCCTGGAGCATTTTGAGCCCTATGTCTCCATGTCATTCCAAAGTGGGCCTCCTCTCTCTCTAGCTCTTCAATTTCTGAGTTACATTGCACTTCCTTCCGCTCACAGTTCTTGGCTATGTGTCCCCTAACATTACACAAGAAGCATCTCCTCTCATCAGCCACCTGAATCATGCCCTTTCTATTTTCATCATCTCGGCTAAATTCACGATACCTGTGGGGTGCCGATTGGTGATCTCTTACCCTTGGTCTGTCTCTATCCAGGGGTCTCTGTTGTTGACCAACTGGTTCCTTTAATCCTCCACCTTCCACCTGATCACTCGTTCTCAGTCGAAACCTTCTCAATAGGTTCTCTTCTGAGATAGCCAACCTCACAGCCTCGTTTAAAGTTTCCGGGCTTTTCCTCAGCAAATGCAACCTAATTCCATCCCTTTGTAGGGCATCAATAAATATACCGACCAATTGTTCTTCAACGTCCGGGTGATGTATATCTCTTCCCACAAAAAACCTCTTCTGCCAAGTTTTTTAGTCTATCGCTAAAGAGTTGTGTGGACTCTCCAACATTTTGTCTGAGTTTTCTAAGTAGGCCCCAGGAATATTGTGGGTCCAAGATCTCTCCGTAACTATTCAATAAATCTTTCTTGAGGGTCTCCCATGGTTCTAGAGGCTCTTCCTCAAATCTCCTTCTTATAAAATCATTTAACAGACCATCACTGGTCAGAAAGGCAAGTCTTTTTTTTTTCATTTTCATCCGCTCCTATGGTAAATGCGTACCTCTCTATCCGGTCTATCCATCGCTTGCACCCTCCGGCCTCTCCTCGATATGTCTCTACATTTTGGAATACATTATGGTGTCGGCCCTCTAAGTTCCATCTCTCTAAAGCACTTGTCATCTGTAATAAGGCCATTGTGGTGGGGTCAATTCTTTGTTCTTCCGCCATCCCAATTGCTTACCTCTCCTTCTTCTCAATCAGGCCCCCCCCCCCCCTTTTTTTTTACAATTAATCAATTATATTTTTTTTAAAAAAACTAGGCGGAGTTTTCTAGTTTGACTGTTTGTAGTTTAACTAATATAATACCCAGTGACTGTCTGTACAATCAAAAAAAAACTGGGTCAGTAGGTGTACCTGACTACTTAGTTAATTCTCTAGCTAAACTCCGCTATCTGACTAAATCGTTCTCTGTAGTTCTGGCTCCTCGATGAGAAATTTTTAACAAACGTTCTCGGTGGTTCTGGCTCCTCGATGAGAAAGTTTAACAAACGTTCTCGGTGGTTCTGGCTCCTCGATGAGAAAGTTTAACAAACATTCTCGGTGGTTCTGGCTCCTCGATGAGAAATTTTGACAAACGTTCTCGGTGGTTCTGGCTCCTCGATGAGAAAGTTTAACAAACGTTCTCGGCGGTTCTGGCTCCTCGATGAGAAATTTTGACAAACGTTCTCGGTGGTTCTGGCTCCTCGATGAGAAATTTTGACAAACGTTCTCGGTGGTTCTGGCTCCTCGATGAGAAATTTTGACAAACGTTCTCGGTGGTTCTGGCTCCTCGATGAGAAAGTTTAACAAACGTTCTCGGTGGTTCTGGCTCCTCGATGAGAAATTTGGACTAACGTTCTCGGTGGTTCTGAAGAAGGGATTGTCCTCTAGCCATGTCTTTGCAACCTCGAAATTTTCAATGTATGACCGTTGCAGGCCAGCACATTTTCATATAACAAAGTCTCAAAGAAGGGATTGTCTTATAGCCACGTCCTTGTGACCTCTGAATGTTCAACGTATGACCGTTGCAGGCCAGCACATTTTCATATAACAAAGTCTCAAAGAAGGTATTGTCTTATAGCCACGTCCTTGTGACCTCTGAATGTTCAACGTATGACCGTTGCAGACCAGCACATTTTCATATAATAACGTTTTGAAGAATGGATTGAAGAAGGGTAATTTTACCTTATCCCTTATTCTCAGCACATAAATTTGAATCCTGTACTACGGCACCAGTTACCTACCCCCATATGTCACAGCAGCATCGTAAACACAAGAGAGAAGTTCGTTCTCGTTTGAAGGCCGTTTATTATGATCAGTATAGATGGTAGTACATTTTACAGGGGTGGTAATGTTATGGACGAAAACAGATTACATGCTTTCATTTCAGTGACCGGCTTCATGTCTCTATCACAGGGTGGTAAATCAGAGACGCTTCAAATCAAATCTTCGACCTCCGTGTTCAATGGCCGGCTTCATCTCTGCTAGGTTCTACGTCACTGCCCAATTAAAATTATTATTTTCTACGTCATCCGTTTCCAACTCACTAGCTAGGTGTCCGCTTCGAGAGTACAATTCTTGCTCAATTTCCCATACTCGCAATTGTGGCGTCATCATCTAATATGTGTCGAAATATGCTGTGACAAAGCTACATATGGACCTTTAATTTTGTGGACCTATTTGTCCATGCACCGGTATGGTCTCTTCCACTCGAAGCTCTATAGTGATGATTTTTCTTCCCAGAATTATCATGCATAAAACGACCGCTACCAATTTTTCTTTTGGGGCTTTCTCCCCACTTAAAATTTTTGATGAGAGATTTCCTCTCTCCATCTCCTTCCTCCAGTTTGTTTAAGTCCGATTGAGAGATTTTCGGCTTATCCTGGGGTAAGACATCTGTTTGCACTCTCCGCATAGTGGCCATTGTAAAACAGTTAAGTGAAGCTTGTCCGTGAAAAGGGGCTTCCCATTCCATTTGGTCCACTTTATCAAATCTATTTTTCTTTTTATTATCAGGCCTAATTTTGCCCCGTGGCGTGTCCAGGTCCTGATCAATGTTCCCACTTGTGGGTGTTCCCTCATGTGCTATGCTACACCTTTCTACAAAATTCTCAATGTCCCATCTTGCTTTGGGCCAAAAATAATTGTGAGCCACCTTTTGAATGATGGTACCTATTTTCTCATGGTCCCCATCTGGTTTCACATGTAGGCTCCTTATTAAGTCTGCCCTATATCTTTTAGGAAGTACCAGCTGTCCCTGACCTTTGAATCTAGCTCCAGTCTTCCTATACATCAACTTGTTTTTCATGTAAAAATCTCCCTTGCCTGGAGTTGTATGACAAGTTGACAATTTCCTGAAACAAGGCTTGAGTGTTTTATCCCCAGCCTGTGCCTTCCTCATCTCTTCTGGAGTGGTATCTAACATAATATCATCCTCCTTTCTTGAGGTCGACCTGACCTGAAGGGTGGCCATATACACAGGTTTCCTTCTGCAACGGTCAGTGTCATGATTGTCCATCTGACAATTTTTACACCACCTTTTTCCTTGGTTGAAAGATTTTCTTTCATCATATTTCCTTTCATCGAATTGTGGGGTTTTATTTTTATTTTCATACCGTGCCTATCAAACTGGTGCTTACCTTTGTTTTGATCCCTAGGATCAAATTTATTAAAGTTCTGTGGTGCCCTAAAGTTATCCACTTGTTTCTTTTTATTACATGTTACCTCTGCTTGAGCTGCTTGATACCTTTCAGCAACATTTAGCAACTCACCCAGCCTCTCTGCACCTTGTTCCATGAGAAACTTTCTCAGGTCTGGAGCCATGGACTCTCTTAATTGCTCTATAAGGACCATTTCCTTAAGATCTTGGGTTTTCCCCAGAGAAGTCCATTTCTCCAAGTATGTCTCTATTCGTGCAGAGAACTGGTGATATGTTTCACCTGACAGTAGTTTAGCATTCCTAAATTTTTTCCTATAAAATTCTGCATTCTTTTCATATCTTAACAAAAGAGCCTGCTTTAGCATGTCATAATTTTCCTGATCACTTCTGCTCATTTTTGCAAAAACTTCATAAGCTGCCCCACGAAGTCCCTGAGATAACTTTAAGCTCCACCTTTCTCTCTCTAACCCATATGTGGTAGCTAATAGTTCATACCTATTTAGATAGCTCTCTATATCATCGTCTTTCTCAACAAAATGATCTAAATGAAAATTCATAGCTGAGGTTGAGGCTCCTTGGCTAGCAGTGGCATCCGAGGCAAAGGGACTGGCACCATTTTCAGGAGCATGGCCTTGAAACTCAAACTCCCTTAGTCGTAACTCATGTTCCCTTTGTAATCTCTTCTCCTCCTTTTCTGCTTCCTTCTCTGCAGCTAATCTCTTTTCTTCTCTTTCTGCAGCTAATTTCTTCTCTTCCCTTTCTGCTTCCCTTTCTGCAGCTAATCTCTTTTCTTCTCTTTCTGCAGCTAATTTCTTCTCTTCCCTTTCTGCAGCCAATCTCTTTTCTTCTCTTTCTGCAGCTAATTTCTTCTCTTCCCTTTCTGCAGCCAATCTTTTGTCTTCTCTTTCGGCCTCCAATTTCTTAGCCTCAGCCTCAATCTGCAACCTCTTAATCTCTTTTTCAGCTTCTAACTTTCTTTCGGCCTCTTTTTCTAATCTTCTTTCTTCTCGTTCAATATATTTGTCACATTCAGCAGTGACATAAGCAATCATAATTTGCCCGTCCATGCCTAACTCTTTCGCAGTCTGTACAGCAGCAGATCGAAATTTTGCCAGGTCGGCCATTGTCTAACAGATAAATGTCTAAAATAATCAACTAAACAATTGTATCTATGACTAATTAACTTAGGACAACACAGGCACTGTGAGCTCAACCTTATTTATTTTCACCCAAGGATACCTTTTAATTCTTATTATTCCCTGAAGTGAGTTACCCCCAAGTATTTGTAATAGGGAAAGATTCAAAATCCCGGACGAGCCCCCAATATATGTGGTAAAGTGGGATGTTATAAATATTTATAGGGGACTTAGTGTACTGACTGAGATCAGCTGTGAAGGTATCTATATCTAATAAGAGTAGTGTATTATAGATAACCTTACTTACTGCCACATATGTATACCTCAGTCAGAATTATTCTGGAGTAGTGTGATGACTACGTTATATGTCTAGGGTATGTGTATGATGAAGTGTAAGTCATAACAACAACAGACAGATAAACAATTTAATTTATTCCACCACACTTGACAACATTGTGACACTCACATACATATAACACTCTAAGAGGATATCTTAAAGGAGTCACTGATAACTTTTCAAATAACAATATGTATTCAGTGCTGTCATGAATGTATATGTGTCCTGATTCAAATACAAAGGGAACCAGGAATCACAATCAATTTTAATTACAAGTTATATGTACAGAATTTATTAATATGATTCTTATAGTGACATATATTATTAATGGTATCCTATGTGTGTCAGTTGTGTAGTGGTAACATGAGGTAATACTGGTTTTGTTTTGTTCAAGCTCTGTTGGTATTTGTCATCATGACTTCAATAGTTTGTTTCTATGGGAACTAGTATTGGAGATGTTCTCAGTTCCTGGTATTAAAACAATTTAATTCCCCTCTTAATTTTAGTTTATAATGTCATTTTAAGATGGGGGTACATAATGTTGAGCTCCATGGCCACACTCTCTTATCTTGCGTGATGACTGCAGTAAAGGACTCCTCTGCTCGATAACTGTACTGAGTTCTGGAGCCACCCCACTGGTTGTTATACGCCTCTGACCAAGCAGTAAATTCATGGAAAAAATAATAAACAGTTTCGTTGACTGGCAATGAATATAGCACAACTCCGATCTGCCGATGTCCCAGGCTTTATTTTATAAAAAATATACACTGGTGCTCAACGCACTGCTTCTTAGTAGGTTTATTACAAGATGTGGCAATGAACAGACGCTCTGAATGGAGTATATTCGCAGCTCTACCCAATCACACCACGTCTACACATCTTTTCAAAAAAATACCCCTTTCTCACGTTTCCCCTGACAACACAAGATAGTATTTATAGTCCGACCAATCGTGTTTAGTCTTTCATTTGCTGCGCTCCAATCACATAGGAGTTAACATGATAGGCTATTTCCGTACGTAATGTTTTTTTAAACACGTTATAAAAAATTTTTATGAGCAGAAATGATTTCATGCTGTCAGGCACCCCCACTATTTTATTTTGGCCATAACTTGGTAATTCCTAGACTATTTGCGTAACGTTTTACATATTCTTTGTCAGCAAACCCTAAGGAACCCAAATATATATATTTAATAGAGCTAATATGCTGCGTTCAAAATATGCAATTTCTTCTACCTCCTGTTTCGAAGATGTGCTGTCTGGGTACTGTAATGTTTTCAAACGTAAACCGGTATAATGTCATAATTCCTAATAAGCGTTTTTCAGGATTTTAAAACCTAACTCTGGGAAGGGTAGTGAATTTTATCACTGTCGATTTGAAATAAAGTTAGTGCATGTGGCCTTACACGCGTGATGGCAGCAATAGTGTATCGCGCGACGCGTGTTTAGTGTTGCACGTGTTCGGCTTTCTGCCTCTCCCTTCTCTCTATCCTTTAGTCCATCTGTCTTTAGTTACGCCGTGTATGGAATGAATGAAATATTAAATCTAGGTCATTGATCAGCTTGCGTACCTCAAGGTTTTTCCAAGAAATACAGTACACGTTTCATTGAAGAAAGCGGGTAATAATACAGTAGGCTTTTACTATCAACGTGAAAGCGTTACAATTTGCAGACGAAGTAGAAAACAAGGGGGATTTCGAGTACAGTCATTGTGACAGCACTGTTCTTTACCATTCTTCTTTCCTTTTATTAAATTTATTTGTTAGGCTTTGCATTTACGTTTTAATTTATATATGGGGATTAGAATAATTCACGACAGGCTCCAGAATCTACAAGATCAATCAAATAGTGTTGCCTCCTGGATGAAGATACAGCTTGTAGCTTCCATGTATATTGTAAGCATTCACTGCCCACAGGTTCTGTCTTCTCCAGGTTTACTGCAACAACTTTGTAACTGGCAATATAACCCTGGAATAAGAAGGAAAAGTTCCTCCCCTTTAGAGCCTGTCTTTAACAATTCCACAACTAATCAGTAGTAAGCTTACCTGGGGTCAGCCATGTGTGCTGATCAATTTGCACCAGACTCTAAGTTTCCTTGACTACACTCAGTCCTGTGTTTTCATTCTTTTTCCCATATGGCATCAAAGCCACTTTCCTTAAGCATTGATTGTCTTCCATAGAATCAGCAGGGGTGTACAAATATATCTTGTGACCTGTTAATTTTTCTTTCAAACATTCTATGCATGGTTTCACATGTTATTTGAACACTGTGTCACTCCAGAAGCCACTATCAATTTATTTTCTCCTGGACTTACAGTCGCAAAATTTTATGGCAAATTTACAAACACATTTATTTTTCACCTCCCAATAAGTCTGCTTTTAGACACATTCCTACTTAGGTCGTCGTAACCTCTCCCAATTGGCAGTATCGAAATAAAATATGGCGCACACATAGCCGGTGGCCTACATGTCAATATATTACAAATAAACTTATCTGTCTTACCCCAAGTAAAGAATAATAACACATGCACAAGCTTGACTAGCAGTAAATAGGTTTTCAGACTGCTTTATCGTCCAGACGGCAAAAGCTTGGTCACAAGGCTTTCCCGCTGATCTCAACTTGTCAGTGAGTGTTAGTTTTCCAAATGGCGGTTCAAACTACAATGGCCCTATTTTTCAAGTAGTTGTAAATTTTATTACCCTACCCCTAACCAATCAGAAGTCGAGTCAAAAAAATTAACTATTTTTGGATTATAATTGGAGCGATTCTAAGTGTGTTCGTTCGTCTGATTAAATTTGGGTATTTTATATCTCCGTTATTTATGGACCGATTTCAAATATCAAAAGTGATAATTAAACGGCCAACTGAAATCTATCGTTCTACCTAATTTTCTTTTGGTTATTTCTTAACAGTTTCATCTGGGTAATTGTTTTGTAATTAATTGTAGGTCTACCCTGATCTAAAATATCAGTAAATTAAATTTTTCTAAGTCAAGAAAATTTTATTAAGTGGGAATCTTTAGGTTAATATATTAATCAATATCAGCGCTATAATTCAAGGTATCCTTTCATTTTAATTCCCTTTAGTTATTGAGAAATAAATTAGTTAATTTTGGTCAAAAATACAGAATCGGCATTTTTGCCACTACAAACAAATTTTTTCCTTGGCTCTACCAAAACGAGGTAACAATTTGATTGGTTGTTAATTTTTCTACGTCCTTCGATAAATATTAGGGTGGGTGTGTGTGTGTGTGTGTGTGTGTGTGTATGGGGTTAGTAACTTTTAAACAGTGGTAGTAGAAAAATTCAAATTTTCTAGTTAAATTTTTAGCGGTAAATGGACTTTGCCCCTCAGACAAATTTCAAATATTGTAGTTATTTATAGATTTAAAAAAAATACGCGGACTGGTTTTTAAGCAGGAAGTTTGAGCGTGGGGTTTACACAGATCCATTTCACTACATATCTCCCCTGTTAAAAAGCGTGAACCACTAGTGCAGCTTTAATATCTGTGTTACCATCACGATCAAATTAACTCAACTATTCTTTAGATTGATCCTGGTTTCCTGCAGGTGGGTGCCTACTCAAGAAATCTGCCACAACGTTCTGCGATCCAGGAATGTACTCAATGGTAAACGAGTAAGGTTGTATGAGAAGTGACCACCTTAACAATCGTGCATTACCATGTTTTGCCTGAGCAAGAAAAACCAGGTGCTGATGATCGCTCTGGACCACGAAATGCCTACCATACAAATAAATCTGGAATTTCTTTATTACCCAGACTAAAGCCAAACATTCTGTTTCTATAGTTGAGTAGTTTTGTTCCGCTCTGTTTAATTTGCGGCTGGCATAAGCAACGGGGTTCAATTCTCCGTCTGGTGATGAGGACCGTTGTAACAAAGTGGCTCCCAATCCCACATTACTAGCGTCCGTTCTCACCACAAATTCCTGACTCAAATCAGGTAACTTCAATATGGGCTTACTGGTGAGTTTTTGTTTCAGCTCATTATATGCCAGCTCACATTCTGCCGACCATTCTATTTTTCTGGTTTCCCCTTTCGAGTTAGGTCAGAGGAGCACACACAGAGTTAAAATTCTGGTTATATTTTTGATAAAATCCACAAAGTGAGACAAAGGATCTCACATCTTTCTTAGTCTGTGGTCTGGGTGCTCTCTGCAATTTCTCCAAGTTCTTAGGATCAGGGGTCATGCTACCTTGATGTACTGTATGTCCCAAGAATTCTAATTCCTTACATCCAATACAACATTTTGTTGGTCTAGCAGTTACGTTTGCCTCCCTGAGTCTGTCAAATAACATGTTTAGAGAGTCTACATGTTCCTCAAATGTTTCCGTGGCGATGAGGATGTCATCCATGAAATTAGTAATACATGGATTTTTAAGGGATCAAATAGTTTTCGCATCATTCTGGAAAACACACTCGGAGCATTCTTCAATCCAAAAGGCAACATGTTGAACTCACAGTGCCCTTCCGAGGCTCTAAAGGCCAGATAAGGTCGAATCTCAGGTTTCATTGGAATCTGATAATATCCCTTACTGAGATCTACCTTGGAAAAATATTTTGCCTTATTCAATCTGGCAAACGGTTGGTTAGTATCAGGTAATGGATCCACCTGACCTTCTGTGACAGCATTCAGTTTCCTGTAATCTATGCACAGCCTATGTTCCCCAGAGGGTTTCCTCAACAATACCACACTGGAGCTATAAGGAGATTCACTATGAGAATAAATCCCCTCTTGTAACAAATATTCTATCTCCCCTTTTAAAGCTTGCTCTTTAGCGAATGGGATAGTATAGGCTCTCATACAGATGGGTGTTGGGTCTAGCAGTTTCATATCATACTCCAACAAGTTGGTGTGCCCCGGTTTCTCCGTTAACACATCTGTATGATTCTCCAGAACCTTTTGAATCTTCTCCCTCTGCCATTTTGTCAGGTGATTACTGATTTTTACCTGTGCAGGTGTTTTGCATGGTTTCAGGGGATATTCATACGAGATGAGAGGTTCATTTTTAATTTCAGTGGCTATGGCCAAGGTCATTAGGTGTGCGCCTTCCAAAACTCTTCTATCATGATATTTCTTAAGGAGGTTCACATGATAGACCTTTTCCTTTCCCTTTTTGTCTATCTTATAATTAGTTCTAGATACCTTTTCTAGAACTGTGTATGGACCTTGCCATCCAATCTGAAGTTTGTTGTTGCTGCCTGGTAATAGAAGAAGCACCTTCTCCCCCACAGCAAGCTCCCTATCCTTCGTTTTCCTATTATAATATGCAGCATGTTTCTTCCTGGCTTGTCTTAGGTTATCATTTGCTAGTTTCCAGCCAGTTTTTAGTCGAGTGATCAGCTCGTTCACATACTGATATGATGAGGTTACAGTCTCTTCTGCCTTCTCATCTGTCCATGTCCTCAATAAGGCTTCCAATGGACCTTTAATAGGCAGGCCAAATAACAACGTTGCCGATGCCATTCCTGTTGAATTATGTGGGACCTCCCGATAAGCAAATAAGGCCGCGGGAAAGTATTGATCCCATGTGTCAGGTTTTTCATGTGCCAACTTTCGCAGGATGGAAATAAGTGTCCCGTTGAACGTTTCCCCCTGCCCGTTCCCTTTGGCGTGATACGGACTACAGTGAAAGTGCCGGCTTGAAAGATCCTGAAAACTTCCTCCGTTAGTTTTCCCCGGAACTGTGATCCATTATCAGTCAGTATCTGGAGGGGAAATCCTAACCGTGTGAATATTGTAAGTAACGCCTCTGCCACATGTTTGGAATCGATTGATGACATGGCTACTGCCTCTCCCCACATAGAACAAGTGTCCACCAGAGTAAGAATATAACTGTTTCTCCTCTTGGTTCGTGTGAGAGGTCCAACAATATCCACTGCAACTCTCTCAAAAGGGGTTCACATGATTGGCATCTCCCCTAGAGTTGCAGGTGCAGTCCAATGTTTTAGAGCTACCCTTTGGCATTCTGGGCAGGATTTTACATATCTTTTTATATCTTCTGTTATCCCTGGCCAGAAGTAATGACAAGCTATACGCTGTCCTGTGGCGCTGATCCCCATGTGACCACTGAAGGGGATAGCATGTCCTAACTCCAACACCTTTTCCCTATATGAAGTTGGAAGTACTAATTGTCCATGACCATTGAATCCTATACCAGCCTTCCTATACATTAACTTGTTCTTCATATAAAAATCTCCTTTGTTTGGAGGGGTATGGCTTTTTGGGAGTTTCCTGAAACACGGCTTTAATGACTTATCCTCAGCTTGTGAATTCCTCATCTCCTCTGGATGAGTATTTATTGGGTTATCTTCCTCCTTCCTTGACAGTGACCTGGTCTGTACTGCTGCCATAATCACTGGTCTTTTGGGATTTCCCAAAAACACATATCTACACCCCAATATTCTGGGTAGATTGGTTCATTTATCACTGCAGCTCTAATCACTCCTTCCACATAGCGAGTTTTTTACATTTATTCTTGCAATGGGAAGTGTCATGGTTGCTACGTCCTTAGTTGCCCCTTGTATCTCCACTGTTTCTGTGGTATATTGATCTGGGTGCACTAGGTTAGAACTCACGACTGAGTCAAAATCCAATCCAGTATCATAAAGGCACTTAACAGTGGCCCCATTGCATACTACTTCTTCACATACAGGGGGATGATGAGGTTCCTGCTGTCCTGTAGGCAGTTCCTTTTTTCCCTTGTTCACTTTTTTAAGGCATGCAGCGAAATATGGAGGGCTTTTCTTCCTACAGTCTTTTGTATTATGGTTATTTAACCTACATTTTTTACACCATTTTCCTTCTGGTCTGTAGAGTTTCTTTTCATTTACTTGAGGGTTTCTATCTCTAGGATCAAATCTTGGCCTATCATAATTTGGTTTAAATCTATGAGCTTGATCTCTATTATCAAATTTATTCTGGTTTTGGGGGGTTTTATTACTGTCTGCTTGTTTCTTTCTTGCCCCAGCTACTTCTGACTGGGCTGCTTGATATCTCTCAGAAACATTGAGAATCTCCCCCAATCTCTCTGCACCTTGTTCCGTGAGAAATTTTCTCAGGTCTGGAGCCATGGACTCTCTTAATTGCTCCACCATAATCATTTCCTTCAGATCTTGGGTTTTCCCCTAGAGCAGTCCATTTCTCCAAATAAGTCTCTAGTCTGGCAGAGAATTGGTGGTAGGTCTCCCCAGAAAGCAGCTAAGCATTCCTAAATTTCTTCCTATTAAATTCACTATTTTTTTCGTATCTAACTAATAAGGCTTGTTTGAGAATATCATAATCTTCTTGGTCTTCTCTGCTTAACTTGGAGAAGACTTCATAAGATGTTCCCCTAAGTCCTTAGGATAATTTTAAACTCCACTTCTCCTTCTCCAACCCATAGTTAGTAGCTAGTCTCTCATATCTACTGAGATAGGACTCGATGTCATCGTCTTTCTCTACAAAAGGATCTAAATGAAAATTCATGGCTGAATTTGAGGCCCCCTGACTAGCACTAGTATCAGAGGTAGATGGGCTGTTTCCATTTTCTGGAACATGTCCTTGAAGTTCCAGTTCCTTGAGTCTTAACTCATGCTCTCTTTGCAATCTCTTTTCCTCTTTTTCAGCCTCCATCTGCCATCTCTTTTCCTCTTTTTCAGCCTCCATCTGCAATCTCTTTTCCTAGCCTCTAATTTCCTCCCTATCTGCCTCTAATTTTAAATCTTATCACATCTTCCCAGTAGTAACATACTGAATCAGAAGGTCCCCACTCATGCCAAGTTCTTTAGCCGTCTGCACTGTAGCAGATCTACATTTGGCCAAGTCTGCCATTCTCTCTTACAAATTATCAACACTTCTATAATAATGTAACAAATACTAACTTAATTAAATAATGGCAATGACAGCTCATCCAATTCACCACAATTTGTTTAGTTTTATAAAACTTATTTCCTACTGAGTGGGCCCCAGGGTATAGTGGAACAAAACTCCCGGACAGGACATCAATATGTGCTAAGAGGTTTTGATGTTAATAAAATCAAAGGTTAACAAGGTGAGGTCTAGCTATGTAAGTTCCCTGAGTAAGGATGATGATGATGTATTTCTCAGGTCCCTATCCGCTACTTCTTCTGATCTCACCCAGTGTACATTAATCTCTGTTGAGTTATGTGGCTAAGTGTCTAGGATAATGTATTTATTATGAGGAATGAATAATTTCAAACATAACTTTAACTCTATAAAAATCAAGTAAGTAAGACTGTGTGTACGTTTTGATATATACAGGGATATCTATATATAATTTTAATCTTCCTGTACCTCAATCTTTTGGGACAGGAATTGTCAAATCAAGAAAATTTTTATTTACAGAATATAAATGAATAAGGTGGAAACTTTGTAACAAAAGGAAAGGTCACTGTAATGGGTACCCCACAGTCTGTTCAATGCTTGACATTAACACTAGTCTATTATTGGAGAGTCTTTTCTTTACATCATTCCCCAAGAAATTCTTTTTATTGTTGTGGATGGAATTGCGATGAACTCTCATGTGCCCGTACTAAGGGACTTATCTGGTCAGCCTGTCTGATGCTTTTGGCTCCAGAATCTACAAGATCAATCAAATAGTGTTGCCTCCTGGATGAAGATACAGCTTGTAGCTTCCATGTATATTGTAAGCATTCACTGCCCACAGGTTCTGTCTTCTCCAGGTTTACTGCAACAACTTTGTAACTGGCAATACAACCCTGGAATAAGAAGGAAAAGTTCCTCCCCTTTACAGCCTGTCTTTAACAATTCCACAACTAATCAATAGTAAGCTTACCTGGGGTCAGCCATGTGTGCTGACCAATTTGCACCAGACTCTAAGTTTCCTTGACTACACTCAGTCCTGTGTTTTCATTCTTTTTCCCATATGGCATCAAAGCCACTTTCATTAAGCATTGATTGTCTTCCATAGAATCAGCAGGGGTGTACAAATATATCTTGTGACCTGTTAATTTTTCTTTTAAACATTCTATGCATGGTTTCACATGTTATTTGAACACTGTGTCACTCCAGAAGCCACTATCAATTTATTTTCTCCTGGACTTACAGTCGCAAAATTTTATGGCAAATTTACAAACACATTTATTTTTCACCTCCCAATAAGTCTGCTTTTAGACACATTCCTACTTAGGTCGTCGTAACCTCTCCCAATTGGCAGTATCGAAATAAAATATGGCGCACACATAGCCGGTGGCCTACATGTCAATATATTACAAATAAACTTATCTGTCTTACCCCAAGTAAAGAATAATAACACATGCACAAGCTTGACTAGCAGTAAATAGGTTTTCAGACTGCTTTATCGTCCAGACGGCAAAAGCTTATTCACAAGGCTTTCCCGCTGATCTCAACTTGTCAGTGAGTGTTAGTTTTTCAAATGGCGGTTCAAATTACAATGGCCTGATTTTTCAAGTAGTTGTAAATTTTATTACCCTACCCCTAACCAATCAGAAGTCGAGTCAAAAAAAAAATTAACTATTTTTGGATTATAACTGGAGCGATTCTAAGTGTGTTCGTTCGTCTGATTACAATTGGGTATTGTTGCGGTCATTTTTGACGGAGTTTCAAACGTCAATTTATTTGTCGTATTTTTTCACCCTGGTCAAAGTTAGGGAACTATGTCTTAACTTTGCGGTGTCAGGTTGATTAGGGGTTATCTCCCCTTTTGGTTCATTCATTGTGTTTGATCATTATTGAGATAGGGTCAAAGGTACATAGTTCTGGGCCATTGCCCATGCACTGTTTGGGGCCCGAAGGGTTAGACTTCCGTCAGGTAGAGATGTGAACTGGCTTCTGTGGGAGGTGAATGTCCGTTGTATTTTGGGGAAGGAAAATCTTCGAAGTGACTGCGTTGTCAGTTTTCCCCAGTGATTTACTGTACGTCAGGAATGACGACAGTGTTGTTTCTTGTGTTCTGAGGATTCTGTTCAAGGTAACACCGACTTTATCATTATTACGCATTCGGTTGCAGAACTTGTTAAAGGCTTACCTAGCCTGTGAGAATAGCTCACAGTTCCTATAATGCAGAACCTATATTTTGTGCTCGAGGTAGCCATTTAAGACTATTCGTCTTCATTTGATCAGAAGTCCAGTGACGAAGTTATATATGGTGGAAACCGCAGGTTGACGGTATATTTATACAATCATTATAGCAGGGTTTATGCAACCTGCTTATGAAGAATACACAGCTGACGTCATAATGAGGCCCTGTGTTTCGGCCAATACTCTACAGCATGATAAGATGCAACTGGCGTGTCAGGCCAAGTTGAACGACGGCCCTGGTAATATTATTACATGATTTAGGAGCTCGTCTTTTGTATGACGGAGTTATTAATGTATCTGACGCGTTAAGTCAGGGATACCAAAGCGGCATTGTGAACTGTACTTTAAAGGACATACCACTATTGACCATGCCCACATATTTGAATGTTTTCCAGCCTTAGAATGCCTGATATGTACCAATCGATTTCAGTTAACATGATGTACATGATCCTGCTTACATTGACTGTTCCTGTGATACTACTGTTAGTCCTGTGATTAAATGTTTGAACTGTTACCAGTAGTTACAACCATCATTGGCTTCCGTATGAGTGTGACTGGGTGAATTGTCTACATATATATGAGCCTAAACGCATTCGCGTCTCTACACACCCATGTCTCACATCATCATCATCATCGTACAAGAACCATGTATGCTGTCAGCGTGAGTGACATAGATCTTCACCGCACCATTACACTGTTCAGGTGACATCAACACGCATACCTGGCCAACTACACATCAACATTAGGGGACCCCACGAAAACACAGCAACATTTCTGGCGGACCAGTTCCGTGGGCTTTTCGGCTACAATTTTGGTTTCTGCTACATATTGGAATGATCAAGGTTGACAGCTTATAAATAACACAGGACAGTAAAATAGGTCATCGACTGTTGACCCACATAAACAGTGTTAGCATCTGTGTGATAATGCTACATGAACCACAGTTGGTACAAGTACTGGAGTTAGCATATGTGCAATATTGCTACGGGTACCACAGCTGCACACAAGTCGATTCCTTATTGTAAACAGTACCGCTGGTTGTTTACACGTTACAGCTGCACACAAGTCAAGTCCTTTTTGTAAACAGTACCGCTGGTTGTTTACCGTTACAGTCAACAGACTCTCCAACGTCTGAGCGATCAAGTCACGTAGTTTGAGGGCAAGTTCTTTTCGTAAAACAGTACCGTCTAAGAACTTTTCAATATTGGGTCTCAAGTCTCAACTAGTTGTCGAGAAGGTCATAGTGACTTTATGTTCCTGAAGACCACTACATGTTATCGTCGTACAGTGGATCTAACAATCATTGCGCGCTTGACATTGTACTTCCGTGTTGACAAGGAGCAAGAAAGTTACTTTAGTGTCATGTGTAACTGAGCTTTGTTTTGCAACACATTCCATTATATGCTGTTTATGTTATTTGTGATATTGTTGTGTATATTTCTGTGGGTTGCTTGGGAAGGTGACTCTTGTAGATAATACCACGTAATAGAGGTATCTACTGAGAGCGTGTCTTTAGGGACTGAACAATTTTCCTTCATTGGAAATTGTTAGCTATATTTATTGCTATTTACGTTTAGGTGTGACGAAGTGTACCTTTTCGTTGTTTTCGTTATATTTTTTCTGTTCTTTAGTTTTGATTTCATTCGTTTGTATTTGTAGGCCTCTCCTTCCTTTCATTTATTTCTTTACACCTTTTCGTTTATAATTGTGGTGTCATTGGTTTTGTTCATTTTCGCAGTTATCGTCACATGCTTTGTGATATTTTCCTTAGTTTCGCCGTATTGTTTATTTGACTTCTGCGAACGTTTTCGGTTGTTGTTCTGTATCTTTGTTTTTGTATGTATTATTGTAATACATTGTTGTCATACACAGTCTAGATATATATACTTGGTCATGTATTATTATTATTATTATTAATATGGTACACTCTTCACATAGAGATTATTGATAGAATATTATTATAAAGAATCAAGGTAACCATACAAGGTCTTTGATTAAGACTTGTCTCTCAAAGAGATTGGAATAAAGTATAGTGAGTATAAAAGTCTAGCATTACAGACTTGTCTCCCATTGAATTGGGATAAGTGTATTACTATTGCAGGTACTAATACATAAGTATCAGACAGAATGTCTACATTGGATTTCTTCATCCAGCAAGGGTTAACCCTTGGTAAGTCGGGTGATATATTGGAAGAATATGCAAATGCTCAATATGCCAAGGCATTGAAATCAGAAGAGAAGAGACAGAAAATAGAAGCTGAGAATAGAAGATTAGAACTTGAAGAGAAAAGGTTTCAAAGAGAAGCTGCTGCTGAAGAGAAAAAAACTGCAAGCTGCTGCTGAGGAGAGAAGATTTCAAGCTCAAGCTGCTGCTGAGGAGAGAAAACTTCAGGCTGAGGCTGAAAATAGAAGATTAGACAGAGAAGCCGAGGAGAGAAAGGAAAAAGCAAAAATGGAACATGAGGAGAAACTCTTAGCTTTGGAGTTAGAAAAATTAAAATTGACAAATATGGGTGCTCATCAAGCAAGTTCGGGTACGACAAAGGAGTTTGCTAGTAAGATCAAATTACCTCATTTCAATCCTTTAAAGGACGACATAGCAGATTATCTGGATAGATTCCAATTTTTATGTGATACGCATAAGATAAAAAAGGAAAAATATGTCGAACAACTGATGGAGTCTTTTACAGGTGAACCAGTGACTACTCTTATGACAATAGAGGAGCATGACAGGACTAATTATGATGTTGTCAGAGCAGCATTACTAAACACATATCAGCTAAAAGAAGAAGATTATCGTCTTCGTTTTAGGACAATGTTGCCAGAAAATGGAGTAGATTTCTCTGATTTTATTACAAAGATACGTCGTACATTCACACGATGGATTGAGTTGTCTCAAACTGAGAAAACATATGAAGGTCTAAAGGACTTATTGCTTCGAGACAAAGTTTTGTCATCTGTTAATGATTCTTTCCTTGCATTTCTTCATGAGCGTAAACCTAGAAACTTAAAAGACATGGAGGAATACTGTTGCCAGTATGCCACCGCGCATCCCCATGCTACAGTTAGCAATTCTAAAGTGAAAGAAGGGTTGCCAGTTGCTTCGACAGCACCATATGGCCCTAATTTCAATAAGAAATTTCAGGGTGCTCAACAAAACTGGAATAGGAAAAGTAATCAGAATTACACTCAGAATCAGAGTAATCCAACATATAATGGTTCTTCTTCTAAGAACTGGAGACGAGATGGTAGTTCTCGTAATTTTGGTGGTAATAATTTTAGACACTATCGCAAAGGTTATCACAATAAAAACTATCCGAGCTTTTCTTCTCGAGATAATCATTCTCGACGTCAAGAATATGACGATGGTGGTTATGGAAACCGGGATTCAAACCGGAATGATGATTACAATAGGCAGTATGATAACAATTACAGGGAAATGATAATCGCGGCAGACCTAGACATAACAAAAGAAAATCTTACCAACAGGCAAACTCTGCACAACAAGAGTTTAATGGAGCCTGTAATCAAGTAAATGATAGTGGGAACTCTAATGCTATCACTGGTTGTGCTTTCGATTTTGGGAGAGCAACTGAATGCCCCCAATGCTTAACATTGTTCGAGCCATCGACTGTATCTACCTTAATTTGTGGTCACCCTCTTCCTGCTCTTCCTGCTACAGTTGCGCATGATGGGAGAGGATCTCTCATCTTGCATAACGGTCTTGTGAATGATAGTCTAGCCTCAGTGCTTTTTTATTCTGGATGTACTACTGTCGGGGTTAGACAGTCTCTCATAGATAAGCGCTGTTACACGGGAAAGGTGGTCAAATTTTTTACATTTGGTGGTACTATGGAAAAATATCCTACTGCTGTCATTAGCATTCACACTCCCTTCTTTACAGGAGATGTCCACGCGTGTCTTCTTCCTAATCCTATTGCGGATCTTATAATCGGTCGTATTCATGGGGTTAAGGAATGCACCCCGCAACAAATTTCTATTTGGGAGAAACAAAACATCCAAACGGTCAATGCGGTGGTAACAAGAGCCCAAGCTCTTATTCCTCCAACTTCATCTGATGATAGTAATGGAGTTGATAGCCAAGACGATCACTTGGTGATTTCGCATGACTCGTTTGTTAAACGACAAGAGGAAGATCCTTCTTTAAAGAAATTCTTCCTTCTCGCAAAGAAAGGTGATCCTAATCAGAATACGAATCACAGATCGTATATCACTATGAAGAATGGTATACTGGTACGAATGGTACAACACTCAGACAAGTCTATGCATTCGCAAATTCTTGTGCCTAAGTGTATGAGAGCCTTAATTCTTCAACATGCACACGATTCTCAGTGTGCTGGACACATGGGTTTTTCCAGAACTAAGACTAGAGTCCTTGCGTCTTTCTTTTGGCCATTCGTGAACAAAGACATACGAATTTATTGCCGATCTTGCAAAATTTGTCAAGAGGTCAAGTCTAGAGGTCCAAGACATGCTGCACCTATTCAGGCTGCAGATATTCCTATTCGGCCGTTTCAGAAAATGGCAATAGACATTATTGGCCCGTTTAAGATTAAGTCAGCCAGAGGACATCAATTTATCCTTACTTGCGTTGACATGTGCACGCGTTGGCCAGAGGCTATTCCTCTTAAGAGCATATCAACTGTCGATATCGCAGATGCTCTTTGGCTCATATTTTCTCGTCTGAGGTTCCCCGGAGAAATACTGTCAGACCATGGCACTCAAATAATATCGGACACTATGTCTCAGGTAATGGCCACTCTGGACATTAAAAGGTCTCTCAGTAGTATTTATCACCCAATGTCCAATGGATTGGTTGAACGTCTTAATAGGACACTAAAGAACTTACTTGGCAAGATAACGGAGGATCATCCTGATGACTGGGACAGGGTTCTACCTGCAGCTCTCTTTGCTTATAGAGAGGTTCCCAACGAACATACAGGGTTTTCTCCTTTTGAACTTGTCTTTGGCGCGCAACCGCGCGGTCCTATGTCCTTGCTACACGATTTGATAACTTCCGATAATATTGACGATGATACACAATCGTCATATGAGTATGTTATTGCTCTTAGGGAAAAGATTATCGAATCATGCAGGCTAGCAACTTTATCATCCGAATTTGTTAAAGAAAAGGCTGTGCGATTTGCTAATAAGAAAAGACGCCTACGTCAACTTTGTCCTGGAGACAAAGCGTATGTCTTACTTCCCACGAGGGAGAATAGACTTCTCATTTCATGGAAAGGTCCATACACTATAGTCTCGAAAATTTCCGATGTCGACTATATTGTCGATGTTGATGGAAGGCATAAAACCTTTCATATAAATATGCTTACGGAATTTATTGAACGACCAGACTATTTGCAGCCTATTTTCCAGGCGACGGACGACTCTCCAGTCCAATATGGTCATATCTCATCCCTGTCTGTTATACAGGATGAGGAAACTACTTTTTCTTATGTTAACTTACCTCTTCCTGTGATTCCACTTAATTCTACGGAATCATGGAAAAACGTTACCGTTTCTTCGAATTTGTCTTTTGAGGAACAGCGTCAAGTATCTTCTACGCTACAATCATTTCAGGATGTCCTTACCGACATTCCTGGACACACAGATGTCATTGAACATGACATCATACTTACTGATCGTAATCCGATCAGAGTAAGACCATACCCTATACCTATTCATTTTCAAGCACAAGTCGAGAAAGAATTGGATGAAATAATTCAGTTGAAAATAATTGAACCATCCACTTCAGCTTATTCTTCGTCGATGGTTATTGTTCGAAAGAAAGACAATAACATACGTCTTTGCGTTGATTATCGCAAATTAAATCAAGTTACGAAGTTCGATGCTGAACCTATGCCTTTATTAGATGATCTATTTATTAGACTTTCTAAAGCTATGTTCTTTACTAAACTAGACTTGTCGAAAGGTTATTGGCAGGTCCCTTTGACGGAACACGCCAAACCTCTCACTGCTTTTTCAACACCTAGGGGTTTTTTCAGTGGAATTTTATGCCTTTCGGGCTTATGAACGCCCCAGCAACTTTCGTGCGCATGCTGCGACGAATTCTATCATGTCGTACAGATATCATCGCATATTTAGACGACATCTGTCTTTTCAGTGATACTTGGGAAGAACACTATTTATGTTTAAATGAATTACTATCTACTCTACGTGAGCATAATTTGACTGCAAAACCCTCTAAAGCTTTTGTTGGGTTTAGTGAAATTTCTTTCCTAGGTCATCGGGTTGGTCATGGTCTATTGAAGACAGAGGACCAAAACATTTCGAAGATATTAAATATCTCGGTTCCGAAGACAAAAAAGCAAGTGCATAGTCTCTTGGGATTGATATAATTCTATGGAAGATTCATTGAGAATCTATCCTCCATTATGGCACAACTTTCAACGTTATTAAAAAAAGGTTCTCCTGATATGGTGCGTTGGTCCCAAGAATGCCAATCATCATTGGATCAGGATAAGAATTTATTCTCATCACATCCTATCTTAAGACTACCAACGATTGATAAGACTTTTGTCCTTTGTAGTGATGCCTCTTCCACTGGGATTGGAGCGGCACTAATGCAGGAGTATTCAGGAACTCTGCATCCTGTAATGTATATCTCTAGGAAGCTGAATGTGGCAGAAAGGAATTACTCGGTTTTGGACCGTGAATGTTTGGCTATGGTTTGGTCCATTCTTAAGCTACAAAGGTTCCTTCAGGGCGCATTTCATTATGGAAACCGACCAAAAAGCTCTTACAGCTATGCAAAGTAAGGATTTGAAGAGCTCGAGATCTACTCGTTATGCTATTGCTCTTCAACCTTTCCATTTCACGGTGCGAGCTATCCGTGGTTCGGATAATGTGATGGCAGACATATTGTCTAGATGCCCACATGATTCCATTTAAATCTTGTGTCCTAGATCTCCTGATACACTTCCAAACTTTGTCTGTTCTTAATATCATAATATATATTAACACAATTGTGTCACTATTTGGATGATGTATAATGACTTTAACAAATTTGGTTATGTCCATCCATGATAAATATCCATTAGATATGTTGATAGTATAGCATTGTATTTCATGATATTTGTATATTGCTATAATTATAGTATTTCATAATTTTTGATATGTATCTTGGGGTTGCCAGCAACTTAGATTTCTTTGATGGTACCTCCCGAGTTTGTTTTGCTTAGAGGAAATATTTTCTCTTATGTTTGGAGATGATTTTATTCTCTCCAGGCGCTTTATTTGTTCGTCCATTGTACCTGATATTAGGTTCATTCTTTCATTGGCGCATAATTGATGCTTGTGCTATCTTGCTCATGGTTATATTTTCAAAAAAAGTGTTATTTTTTTACGGGGGGGGGGGCGCGGGGGGGGGTGGGGTGGGGGAAAGGGTGCAGTAATATGTTGCGGTCATTTTCTACGGAGTTTCAAACGTCAATTTATTTGTCGTATTTTTTCACCCTGGTCAAAGTTAGGGAACTATGTCTTAACTTTGCGGTGTCATGTTGATTAGGGGTTATCTCCCCTTTTGGTTCATTCATTGTGTTTGACCAGTATTGAGATAGGGTCAACGGTACATAGTTATGGGCCATTGCCCATGCGCAGTTTAGGGCCCGAAGGGTTAGACTTCCGTCAGGTAGAGATGTGAACTGGCTTCTGTGGGACGTGAATGTCCGTTGTATTTTGGGGAAGGAAAATCTTCGAAGTGACTGCGTTGTCAGTTTTCCACAGTGATTTACTGTACGTCAGGAATGACGACAGTGGTGTTTCTTGTGTTCTGAGGATTCTGTTCAAGGTAACACCGACTTTATCATTATTACGCATTCGGTTGCAGAACTTGTTAAAGGCTTACCTAGCCTGTGAGAATAGCTCACAGTTCCTATAATGCAGAACCTATATTTTGTGCTCGAGGTAGCCATTTAAGACTATTCGTCTTCATTTGATCAGAAGTCCAGTGACGAAGTTATATATGGTGGAAACCGCAGGTTGGCGGTATATTTATACAATCATTATAGCAGGGTTTATGCAACCTGCTTATGAAGAATACACAGCTGACGTCATATTGAGGCCCTGTGTTTCGGCCAATACTCTACAGCATGATAAGATGCAACTGGCGTGTCAGGCCAAGTTGAACGACGGCCCTGGTAATATTATTACATGATTTAGGAGCTCGTCTTTTGTATGACGGAGTTATTAATGTATCTGACGCGTTAAGTCAGGGATACCAAAGCGGCATTGTGAACTGTACTTTAAAGGACATACCACTATTGACCATGCCCACATATTTGAATGTTTTCCAGCCTTAGAATGCCTGATATGTACCAATCGATTTCAGTTAACATGATGTACATGATCCTGCTTACATTGACTGTTCCTGTGATACTACTGTTAGTCCTGTTATTAAATGTGTGAACTGTTACCGGTGGTTACAACCATCATTGGCTTCCGTATGAGTGTGACTGGGTGAATTGTCTACATATATATGAGCCTAAACGCATTCGCGTCTCTACACACCCATGTCTCACATCATCATCATCATCGTACAAGAACCATGTATGCTGTCAGCGTAAGTGACCTAGATCTTCACCGCACCATTACACTGTTCATGTGACATCAACACGCATACCTGGCCAACTACACATCAACATTAGGGGACCCCACGAAAACACAGTAACAGGTATTTTATATCTCCGTTCTTTATAGACTGATTTCAAATATTAAAAGTGATAATTAAACGGCCTACCGAAATCTATCGTTCTATCTCATTTTCCTTTGTATTTTTTCTTAACAGTTTCATCTGGGTAATTGTTTTGTAATTAATTGTAAGTCTACCCTGATCTACAATATCAGTAAATTAAATTTTTCTAAGTCAAGAAAATTTTATTAAGTGGGAATCTTTAGGTTAATATATTAATCAATATCAGCGCTATAATTCAAGATATCCCTTTCATTTTAATTCCCTTTAGTTATTGAGAAATAAATTAGTTAATTTTGGTCAAAAATACAGAATCGGCATTTTTGCCACTGCAACCAAATTTTTTCCTTGACTCTACCAAAACGAGGTAACAATTTGATTGGTTGTTAATTTGTCTACGTCCTTCGATAAATATTAGGGTGGGTGTGTGTGTATGGGGTTAGTAACTTTTAACCTGTGGTAGTAGAAAAATTCAAATTCTCTAGTTAAATTTTTAGCGGTAAATGGACTTTGCCCCTCAGACAAATTTCAAATATTGTAGTTATTTATAGATTTTAAAAAAATAAGCGGACTGGTTTTTAAGCAGGAAGTTTGAGCGTGGGGTTTACACAGATCCATTTCACTACAATATCACAGTAAACAAATGACGATAACCAAGATCACACTAAACAAAAACTGTTATCAAAATTAAAGTAAACAAAGATAGTAATCAAAATCACAGTAAACAAAGACGGTTTCCAATATCACACAAAAAAAAGACAATAATCAAGATTACAGTTAGCAAACATAGTAATCAAGATCACAGTAAAACAAATACGGTAGATAAGATTCACTCACTCACTCACTCACTCACTCACTCACCCACTATTTTTATTTTCAGGCATTGTCTCGATCCCATGGAGTTACAAAACGGGAAAAGACAACTAACATAGCAAGCTCTGACGTTTATTATGTGGATATGTGGTTTATTTTATTAAATTATTTTTGTTTTGGACGGAGCATTGTTTTCATTGTTAGCGAGCATGAGCATAAAACAACCGTGTATTTAAATATGGCAATAAAAGGTGCTTTTCTTAAAACAGTTTTTTTCAGTTCATTCGTTCATTCATTTCAGCTCTTGAAGAAGCAAAGGCATTCAACTAACTAAAACCGAAACCCCTTGTCCCGTGTCATCAACTCAGGGACTTTACCTGTCTTTCTTATTATTTTCATGTTTTTCTTTAGCTGACTTATTGTACATTGTTGTCCAAGTTTTTGCTGGTCTAATGTAACTACACAATCTTCATAAGTCGCGTTTTACGACATATTTGACAAATTGAATGTTATTATTCCTTGCTTCATTTTCAATGCGTGAGGATTGTTTTTTTTTTTTTTTTTTTTTAACCTTCACGCCATGACTTTTATGTTTAACGTTTTTTCACACTCTTGCATACGTTTAGTTAATTTTTGTTTTTTAAATACCTCCTCAAATTGTTGAGTTTATGTTGAGAGAAAAGGCTTGGCACAAGGAAGAACCTAACATATAGAGATGCTTGTTACGTAATCAGGAAAAGAAATATCCCTTGCTATTAGCAGTAGAACGAAGCTTCTCTTGCAAATCTGATAAAATAAATCCTAGACCGGCATTCGGATGGCAGAGTGGTTACAGCGCTGGTCTCTCGCGGCGAAGGTTCTGAGTTCAATTCATGGTATCGACACGCTCAATTCTACCTAGCTCTAAATGTATACATGACTTTGCCCTTGTGTTAGGGAAGGAAAAAGCAGCGAGGAAAGGAACTCATCACTGTCGTGGGGTGAACTGAACAAAGTGAGTTACGAAGTGAACAAAGTGAGTTACGAAGGCAAAGGTTTCCAAATTGAGTGCCAATTTAGTGAAATGCATAAGTGGTAGGATAGACAGAATCACTTAGTGTGATTCTCCTTGAGTGACATACAACAGCCCAGATTCTGGGTTTTTACTTGACCTAGATCTGGATTTCAGCTCCACGTTTGTATTTTAGAAGTATTCATTCACTGTTTCTACGATTTGACGACACACAAAGACAGAAACACAGAAAAGAAAGTGGGAAAATTCTGATTGGTTTTGTATCAATCTTTTTAACGATTTATTAAATGAAACTACTACAACAAAAAATTAATATTTATCACAGTGCACAAATCCAGTAGATATTGAAAAAAAACTAATATAATCTTACTGTGTATATAAAAAAGATAAACAAACGAAATATTTAGGGCATCACATATGAAAACCATAAATCAGTTTTTCTCAATAAACATTAAACCAACAGTACAATGTTAGCCACGACACTAAACGGGACAACACTTTCACAAGTAGGACAAATACACAAAGTGTCTGGTATTGTTCTGGCTTTAGGCTTGCTGGGTTGGCAGCGAGAGTTGAAACGCCTGAGATATGAACAAAACTACGTTCTAATTGGCAGAAACAGCCTCAGGGTGTCTGAGTTGCACACAAACACTAAATGAAAATTGGAAGAAACAGCCTCAATGTGTCTGAGCTGCACAGAAGCAGTAAATGAAAATTGGTAGAAACAGCCTCAATGTGTTTGCGCTGCACACAAACACAAAATGTGTATTGGCAGAAATAGCCTTGGTGTGTCTGCTCTGCACACAAACATATAGTGGAAATTGGTAGAAACAGCGTCAATGTGTCGGAGCAACGCCCAAGTACAAAATGTAAATTGGCAGAAACAGCCTGAATGTGTCTGAGCAGCGCACAAATACAAAATGTTAATTGGCAGAAACAGCTTGAATGTGTCTGAGCAGCGCACAAATACAAAATGTTAATTGGCAGAAACAGCCTGAATGTGTCTGAGCAGCGCACAAATACAAAATGTTAATTGGCAGAAACAGCCTGAATGTGTCTGTCATATAATTGGTTGTTCTCTTTAACGCATTTTTTTTCTCTCTCTCTCTTTGCCATTATCTATTCACTTCTCATTTTGGAGCACAGAAATCCGTGCCCGAGTAATTATTCACGTTTTCCCACTTCCATTCGTGTCAGGTCAAGGCGTTATTGACCCTCGTTAAGGATTAATTGTAATCGATTGCACCAGATTGACTTCAGGCGTAAATTGTTTGTTTACGATTGTGCTACCCACTTCCGAAAAGACTGGTCAAGCGGGGTGTGTCGCTTTAGTGTTAAGAAAAGTATTAGATTGTGAGTATAAAATTTTTTCAGATAACTAATTATGCTTTACGATTGTTGAATAGCGTTATAGAATGGTACTAAGGGGAATAATGATATATGGAATAGGGACTTAATTAGCGAAGAAAGTTAAACATATTATTGTGTCCCTTGTCTCGGTGAATGTTGTTTTGGATAAGAATTCATGAACGAAGTAAGATGCAGGAGATTATGAAGTCCGTGACGATGAATGAGTTGTGAGTTTATGAAATTGTAATAGGAAATCGAGGAAAATTGGTTAGTTGGATTTGAGATGTCAAATGTAGCAGTAGCATAGGTTTGGCAATTACTTGTGCTTTTCTACTCCGATTTCTCGTGCTGACTTTTGTGCGAGTGTGTGTGTTTCCTTTACCAAGTGGAGATTTCTTTTTAGACAAATAACAATCCAAAATGGAAATTCAAGTAAATACTCTAAATATGGAGGAGGCTCTTGAAGGTGGTTCACTCCACAGACCTGGTACGCTGGTGTTGACAGCCTCCGGTCCACAGGCCGCAAGAGCGTCGTACTCTTTAATTTCAAGTATTTTGACTGGACCAGCAGGAGTTGGCCCAAGCGGCATCGCAGCCCTTTATCGCTTTGCCAACCCCTTAAAGTGGTACGCGACTTTAACTACATCGGCGCATATAACCCACTATCAGAATTTATATTGCCAGAAGTTCGAGTGGGACAACCCAAAGATGTCCATCATCATTGAACACCAAGAAAAGGAGAAATCAAAGGGTGTGTTGCACTGGCTACCCCCAACGATTAAAAAAGAAGCATTTCTTTCAATCGTCACCTCTATCACGGGTGATAAAGAGGCTGCGGCCTTTCAGCTCCGAAATGCGTCGGATAAGTGGGCTTTTCTGTATAACCCAACTAGAGACGTTGCGCATTATATAAACATGAAATTGCAATCACAAGGCCAGGAGAAGAAAAGCCAGAAAATCTTCGTCACTATCCCAGGTCGACGCACACCATGCGCGATATGCGGACAAGACAATCATTGGGTTAACCAATGCCATCGAAAAAAATACCCAGGCAGCGACTCTCAGCACAGCTCCTGTCAAGAGACAAACTACAGAACCGTTACAACCTGTACCACCAGTACCACCGTCACAAATGATCTAAACAACCATCCCGCCAGTTGCCAACAACTCTTAGAAACATAAACAGCATTATTTCGTCAGAATCGGATTATGAAAGCACTACCTATGACAGGTTCACAGTATTTATCAACAAGAGAAAACAAAACAAAAAGAAAACCACACAGGCGAAAATCAGGAAAACAACACAGCCATCTTCTCAACCCATTCCGGAGACCAGCATTAGTCACCCCAGCATACAACAAAACAATGATAGTTCAAGCGATTCGGCTCCAGACACACCTTTCAAGGATTATACCTCCCCTCCCTGGGCGACTCTCACAGCCGAAGAAGGTTACTACGACCCAAGTTTTGATGAAACTGCCTTAAGGATGGATGGTGACTGAACTTACACAAACCCTAACCTTCTGAAACATACATAATGAACTCCCTCTTAAGAACACTATTATATGGACGATGCGAACAGACAGAAAGAGAATTCGCGAGTATTTAAAAACATTATTACTGATTTATCTTTATACATCCACAATTCCCTTTAGGACACACTCACGTTGTGTAGATATAGGTATGGGTAGATACATAGTTAAATGTATATACATAGGTGTATATGTTGTCACAAGAGGTTTTGATGTTATTAAGAAAAGGGCTATCCTGGACAAATAGGTGTATCAGAGGATACCAGGATAGTGCCAGATGAGAGACTGGTCTTATAAGTAATACCCCCTTCTCTGAAAAGAGCAAGGGTGTATAGACAATCAAGGTGAGGTCCAGCTATGTAAGTTCCCAGAGTAAGGAAGGATGATGATGATGGAATTATCTAGGTCCCTATCCGCTACCTCTTAGGATCTCACCAAAGATTAAAATTTATTGTATAATGTGTTTTTAATTGACTCAACTTTTGTCTAGGGTAATTTATTATAATAGGATGAATTTCAAAACAGAACTGTAACTTTAATGAAAATTAAGTAAATAAGACTGTCTGAAATTATATATATATATATATATTATATGAACAAATATTTACACTTTTAAAAGCAATAACAGGAAAATTTCAGTCCATAAGGCATCTTGTTCACAGGAAATCTATTCTCACTTGCAATGCAACTAAATGTCAAGTTTTTCTGGTTCTTGAATGTTGGCTTTAAATCTGTAGATTGGGTGTATGTCTATTGATTGTCATCATTTATAGGTAAGTTAAGTAGACTCTATTTTCAACTTGGGTGAGCTTCTGAAATTATGTCACTGGCTGGTGACTTATCTGTAGTTGCTGTTGACTTTTGCTGCCCTCGACTTGACCAAACAATGTTCAGCGACTTTTGAAAAATACTGCTGGATAAAGCTCCTGACTTACGCCGAGCTGTGGTCTCCAGCAGCCTCCCGTAACAATGGCCAGAGATCTCTTCAAGATACTGAGATCGAACCTGGAATCAAGGATAACAGAATTTTATGTAGTCATCAGCCTCAACCCACATACACATAAAGGACGTCACAACTTACCATTCAGACCTTGTGCTAACACGTTGCACTAGATATATAAACACTTTTCTACTGTTTGTTTTCCTGTGATTATCTTCTCCTGTATGAATTCCCTGTTAATGTCCTGAGCCCCATGTTTGGCTTCCGTACGATAATTAGGTTAAGTGCAAAATAATATGTAACAGATTAATTTCTTTATGCCGTCAATTCCTGTAAGTCTAATACAATATCTTTTACAATGAATCACTCCAGACGCAAATACTAATTTAATTCTCCACTAGAACTTACTGGTCGTAATTAGGCCATAGTTGCAAATATTATACACATTTTTTTTCAGTTGCTCTCGCATCGCGAACATGTTTCCAACCCTACACACATTCCTCCGTAGGTTAGCGTGACCTAACACATCAAATCGACAGTATCGAATTAATATGGCCCACATAGCCTGTTTACTTACAGGGCCTTTAGTTAAACAAAATATACAAGTAAAAATAAATTCCTTACCCACAAGTAATTTTGCACACTCACACACGCTGAAACTGGCCTACATAAGGTACTAGAACTGCTTTCCAGTCCAGGAAGGCAAAAGACAAGGTCGATGCTGTCTCTACATCTGTCAGCTATGTGCTAAGTTTTTCAAATTGAATGGCGGAATACCGCAGACTGTTGTTACTATTTATAGCCCTACATTCGCCTGCTCAGAGGGAAAGTCAAAAAGTTAATTTTTGGGACTTGTATTTTTGCGGTTTTAAGTGGTTGTGTCTAATCTGACCATACTTTAAGATTTTATATTATTGTTATTTGTGGACCGATTTTAATTATCAAAAGTGATAATTGAACGGCCAATTTATCTCTATCTTTCTATATAGTTTTCCTTTAGTTATTCCTTTGCCTTTACATCTGGGTAATTTTTTTGTAATAAAATTGGGCCTTACCCTGATGTTAAAATATCACTAAAATAAATTTTTCTAAGTTAAGACAATTGTATTATGAGGGAACCTTTATGTTTATGTGTTAAGCAATATCAGCGCTATAATTTGAGATATCCCTTTCATTTTAATTATCTTTAGTTATCAAGAAATAAATTATCTACGTTCGGTCAAAAACACAAATTAGGCATTTATTTCGCGTCAACCAAAATTTTCTTACCATTACAAAATATGGAAACGATTTGATTGGTTGTTAAATTTGTACTATGCTCTTCGATAAATTTTGGGGTGGGTGGTAAATTTTGACGTATTTTCTTAGAAAAATTCAAATACATTAAATAAATTATTGGCGGTAAATTTGACTGGCCCTCAGACAAATTTCAAATACTGTAGTTATTTATAGATTTAAAAATACGATAGCTAGTTTGTTTTGAGCGGGGAATTTGAGCGTTTTCTCATACGGATTCACATATCTCCCCCGTTAGAAAAGCGTGAACCACTAGTGCAGCTTTCACATCTGGATTACAATCACGTTCAAATTATGTAAAATTGACTCTACTCTGCCTTAGTGTGATCCTGGATTACTGCAGAAGGGTTATTCAAAGTAGGCACTACTCAAGAAATATGCCTCAGACCTCTGCAAACCAGAGATATACTGCATGTTATGTTAATAAACAGCTGCGGGTGCTACTGCCTGGCAAATGCTGATTATCAATCAATATTCACCATTTATCTTCCCTGAGTCTGTCCAATGACATGTCCAGAGGTTTTTAGATGTTCCTCAAGGTTGCAATATTTATGAGGAGGGAATCTATAAAAATGGTGATAGCTGAGTTATGTAGGGGGTCCAGTAATTTCCTGATCATCCTGGTTAAAACACTCGGAGTAATTTCAATCCCAAAAGCAACATCTGAATTCAATGTGCTCCTCCGAAATGATCACATCCATCTATGGTCTGAGCTCAAGCTTGATTAGAATTTGGAAGAACCCTTTTCTAATATTCGTGTATGACTCAATAATCTGCCATTCAGATAGAGGCCATATTCACCAGCTATTTCTCTCCTCCTAACGACAATTGGTGAAATAATATCATATAATGTGGGGAAATGAGTTTTCCGGCAACCAGAATCAATTCTCCCTTTTGCATTTGCTATAATATGTGTGATCTCAATCCAATGTCCGTACAATACTTCCAATTGGACTATGTAGGGCCGGTCACTACCACTGTCACCAGTGCCCTTCTAATGCTAAATTAATAGCCGTATGTTGAAGTGAGCTTGACATTATGCAACCTGGCCAAACGCCCGCTCCCAACTTTTCTAAGGTTAACATTCAGTTTCGGTTTCAAAGTTGACCGATTAACCTCATTACTATTTTTAACCAGTTACAAGAAATCCGGACATAGTTGTGCCGGGGAAGACTGGTCTGTGTTTATTTTTTCTCCTTGTGCCATACGTAGAGTTGCCATTGTAAATGTTTTATTGGAAGACTGTGTGTGAAAAGGGGTTTCCCTATCCACTATATCTACCTTATCATATTTACTTCTCCTTTTATTTTCAGGCCCATGTTTGCCACAATGCTTTGCTAGCATCTGATTATTATTTTCTTTCCAACGTGTGGAATGTACCTTGCTACACTGGTCACAACTTTGTACATACTGGGCAATGTCCCCAGTTACATTTGGCCAGTAGAATTTTACAGATGTCCTTTGACAGGTGGTACCCATCTTCTGATGTCCACCGTCTGGTACAACATGTGCTTGTTTCATAACTTGTTCCCTATATCTCCAAGGCAGTACTAACTGTCCATATCCTTTGGGTCCTGCTCCAGCTTTCCTGTAAAGCAGTCCATCCTTCAAATAAAATTCTCCTTTCTTTGGGTTGTTATGGCTGGTTGGCAATTTGCCAAAGCAAGGTTTTAAAGTTTTATCTCTTGCTTGGGCCTTTTTCATCTGTTTGGAATGAATATTTAGTGGTGGTTCCTCCTCCTTACTAGGGGTCGACCTGACCTGGAGTGTGGCCATGATCACAGGTTTTATAGGGCTCCCTAGAAACACATATCTCTTTCCTAACACCAGCGGGTAATTAGGTTCGTCACACACTGCTGCTCTAATCACTCCTTCCACGTATCTAGTTTTGACATTTATATTGGCTACGGGAAGTGTCATGGTGGCTGTATCCTTTAATGCCCCTTGTATATCTACTTTGTCTGTGGTATACCGGTCAGGGTGCACCAGGGTTGCACTCACAACTCAGTCAAATTCCAATCCTGAATCGTAAAGGCACTTGAATTTAGCACCATTACATACCACTTCTTCACAGATGGGGAGATGACTGAGTTCATGCTGCCCTGTAGACAGTTCCTTCTTTCCCTTGTCCACTGTTATCATGCATGCAGCGTGATATGGAGGAACTTTCCTACCACATTCAATTGTATTATGATTGTGCATCCTACATATTTTACACCATTTTCCTTCTGGTCTGAAGGGTTTCTTTTCTTTTACCTGAGGGTTTCTGTCTCTAGGATCACATCTAGGCCTATCATAAGTTTGTTTAACTCTAGGTGGTTGATCCCTGTTATTATAATCATCCTGGCCTGGTGGGGTTTTGTTACTATCTGTTTGTTTCTTTCTAACTCCAGCTTCTTCTGACTGGGCTGCCTGATATCTCTCAGCAACATTGAGAATCTCCCCCAATCTCTCTGCACCTTGTTCCATGAGAAATTTTCTCAAGTCTGAAGCCATAGACTCTCTTAACTGCTCCATCATAATCATTTCCTTCAAATCTTGGGTTTTCCCCAGAGCAGTCCATTTCTCCAAGTAGGTCTCTAGTCTTGCAGAGAATTGGTGGTAAGTCTCTCCAGACAGCAGCTTAGTAGTTCTAAATTTCTTTCTATAAAATTCAGCATTCTTCTCATACCTGACTAACAATGCTTGTTTTAGGAGGTCATAATCTTCTTGATCTTCTCTACTTAATTTTGAAAAAACTTCATAAGATGTTCCCCTCAACCCTTGGGATAATTTTAGACTCCACTTTTCTCTCTCTAGCCCATAGTTACTAGCTAGCCTTTCATATCTACTGAGATAGGACTCGATATCATCTTATTTCTCCACAAAAGGGTCTAAATGAAAATTCATGGCTGAGTTGGAGGCACCTTGACTTACACTAGTGTCAGAGGTAGTTGGGCTGCTTCCATTATCTGGAACATGTCCTTGAAGTTCCATTTCTTTTAGTCTTAACTCATGCTCTCTTTGCAAACGTTTTTCTTCGATTCCTTCTCCCTTTCCGCAGCCTGTCTTCTTTCCTCTGCTTCCACCTGCAATTTGTTAGCTTCCTTTTCAGCCTCCATATGCAATCTTTTAGACTCCACCTCCATTTGCAATCTTTCAGCCTCAGCCTCCATCTGCCTAGCCTCCTTATCAGCTTCTAATTTTCTCTCTGCTTCTAACTTCCTATCTTCCCTATCCCGTTCTATAAATTTATCACATTCAGTAGTAACATACTGAATCAGAGCGTCCCCACTCAGGCCAAAGTCTTTTGCCGCCTATACTGTAGCAGATCTAAATTTTGCCAAGTCTGATATTCTCTTTCACTCATACACAAATTATCAACACTTATGCTATAAATTAGCAAATACTAACTAACTTACTTAAATATAACCAGTGACAGCTCATTCAGTTCAACACAAGTTGATTTATTGTATCTTAGTTTTTTTTATATACTATTTTCTACAGCCAAAGCCCCCGAGTATGATGGAAAAATCCCGGACGAGACCCCAATATGTCACAAGAGGTTTTGATGTTATTAAAAAAGGGCTATCCTGGACAAATAGGTGTATCAGAGGATACCAGGATAGTGCCAGATGAGAGACTGGTCTTATAAGTAATACCCACTTTTCTGAAAAGAGCAAGGGTGTATAGACAATCAAAGTGAGGTCCAGCTATGTAAGTTCCCAGAGTAAGGAAGGATGATGATGATGGAATTCTCTAGGTCCCTATCCGCTACCTCTTAGGATCTCACCAAAGATTAAAATTTATTGTATAGTGTGTTTTTAATTGACTCAATTTTTGTCTAGGGTAATTTATTATAATAGGATGAATTTCAAACAGAACTGTAACTTTAATGAAAATTAAGTAAATAAGACTGTCTGAAATTATATATACAATATATATATATATATATATATATATATATATATATATATATATATATATATATATATATATATATATATATATATATATATATATATATACACTTTAATTTTCCTGACCCTCAATCTTTTCAGGTCAGGAATATTCAATAATGCAATGAACGAATATTTACACTTTTAAAAGCAATAACAGGAAAATTTCAGTCCATAAGGCATCTTGTTCACAGGAAATCTATTCTCACTTGCTATGCAACTAAATGTCAAGTTTTCTGGTTCTTGAATGTTGGCTTTAAATCTGCAGATTGGGTATATGTCTATTGATTGTCATCATTTATAGGTAAGTTAAGTAGACTCTATTTTCAACTTGGGTGAGCTTCTGAAATTATGTCACTGGCTGGTGACTTATCTGTAGTTGCTGTTGACTTTTGCTGCCCTCGACTTGACCAAACAATGTTCAGAGACTTGTGGAAAATACTGCTAGATAAAGCTCCTGACTTACGCCGAGCTGTGGTCTCCAGCAGCCTCCCGTAACAATGGCCAGAGATCTCTTCAAGATACTGAGATCGAACCTGGAATCAAGGATAACCACATTTTATGCAGTCTTCAGCCTCAACTCACATACACATAAAGGACTTCACAACTTACCATTCAGACCTTGTGCTAACAGGTTGCACTAGACATATAAATTCTTTTCTACTGTTAGTTTTCCTGAGATTATCTTCTCCTGTATGAATTCCCTGTTAATGTCCTGAGCCCCATGTTTGGCTTCCGTACGATAATTAGGTTAAGTGCAAAATAATATGTACCAGATTAATTTCTTTATGCCGTCAATTCCTGCAAGCCTAATACAGTATCTTTTACAATGAATCACTCCAGACGCAAATACTAATTTAATTCTCCACTAGAACTTACTGGTCGTAATTAGGCCATAGTTGCAAATATTATACACATTTTTTTTCAGTTTCTCTCGCATCGCGAACATGTTTCCAACCCTACACACATTCCTCCGTAGGTTAGCGTGACCTAACACATCCCATCGGCAGTATCGAATTAATATGGCCCACATAGCCTGTTTACTTACAGGGCCTTTAGTTAAACAAAATATACAAGTAAAAATATATTCCTTACCCACAAGTAATTTTGCTCACTAACACACGCTGAAACTGGCCTACATAAGGTACTAGAACTGCTTTCTAGTCCAGTAAGGCAAAAGACAAGGTCGATGCTGTCTCTACGTCTGTTAGCTATGTGCTAAGTTTTTCAAATTGAATGGCGGAATACCGCAGACGGTTGTTACTATTTATAGCCCTACATCCGCCTGCTCAGAGGGAAAGTCAAAAAGTTAATTTTTGGGACTTGTATTTTTGTGGTTTTAAGTGGTTGTGTCTAATCTGACCATACTTTAAGATTTTATATTATTGTTATTTGTGGCGGGGAATTTGAGCGTGTTGTCATATGGATTCACTTCACTACATATGTAAGTGTCTGAATAGAATTCATGAAGGTAAAGTTTTGTTTTCATGCCCTCATACCTTCGAACCTTTGTATTATACGATGTACAAGAGAATTAGGTTTAAATAAGCACAACAAATTAAATCTTCTCAACAATGACAAACAGTTTAAACGTTATGACTTTCAATGTGAGAGGTCTCGCAAATAAGACAGATAAAATTGTAGCCCTAATACAAACATTTTGGACCTGATGGCATTCCAGCAGAGGCCATCAAAGCAGATATCGACACTGCTACAGAGATGTTATATAAATTACTTGGTAAAGTCTGGGAAAAGGAAGAGATACCAGCAGAATGGAAGGAAGGATATCTGGTTAAGTTGCCTAAGAAGGGAAATTTACAAGAGTGCACAAATTATAGAGGAATAATGTTACTATCAGTGCCAGGAAAAGTATTAAACAGGATTATCATAGAGAGATTAAAAGAGTCCATAGACAAGAAACTGAGAGATGAACAAGCAGGTTTTCGACCAAACAGATCATGTACAGACCAGATAGCTACTTTGAGGATAATAGATGAACAAAGTCTGGAATGGAATTCACCACTATACATCAGATTTGTGGACTACGAAAAGGCATTTTACAGTGTAGACAGAGAATCACTTTGGAAATTGATGAGGCATTATGGAGTTCCCCTGAAGATCATTAATTTAATAAAGAAAACGTATGAAGACATGACGTGCAGAGTTCTTCACGAAGGACAGCTTACAGAGCCGTTTGGGATAAGAACAGGAGTGCGACAGGGATGCCTCTTGTCTCCATTTCTTTTCTTACTAGCAATAGACTGGGTAATGAGATCATCGACACCACACAATAGAAATGGAATCCAGTGGACTCTGACTAAGCAGTTGGATGATCTGGATTTTGCTGATGACTTGGTTCTTCTGTCCAATAACCGCAATCAGATGTGAATGAATACAAACATACAAACCAGACTTTGTTTTCCTACAAGAAACCCTTGTTAGCGACGAATCACGTGCGAACCGCATCACAACAATGCTAGGTTTACGAAATGCACATTTTAGCCTAGGAACATCACACACAGGAAGCTATCTTACAGACTTCAGATCAATGGGAAATAACACATAAAAATAAAGATAGAGAAGGCAGATTCGCAATAATACAAATAAGAAATTCAAACGATCACACAGATACACACACCTTAATAAACGTTTATGCCCCAGCAGTCAGGGCACAACAACTTCACTTCTTCCAAACACTGTCTGATACGGTAACTCAACATTATAAAGGAAATCGAGTCATAACAGGAGGCGATTTTAACTTAGTGTTACATGAAATGGATAGAGTAAGAGGGAAACTACAATCAGAAAATAACCAAAGAAAGACAGAACATAAACAAATAGACATACTACAATATATCTTTGAGGAACTCGACTTATCAGACGCGTACAGGAAAAAATACCCAAAAGGAACAGAAACAACATACACCGATAGAACACGCCCCTTTAGAAGTTCTTCGAGGATGGACAGATTTTATATACATAGTAGTTACACCATTAATAAAATAAGAAATATAAAACATACTACTAATTTCTCGGATCACAAGGCAGTCCTTCTAACGGTCAACCGAAAAGAATATTTAAACTTTACGAAAAGATCTCCCCACTGGAAGTTCAACAATTCTCTATTACTAAATGAATTTTACGTTAAAACTGTGGCAAAACTCATTCAAGACTACGCCAGTAATGCATCAACAAAAAACATAACACAATACTGGGATTTGCTAAAA
Source organism: Oreohelix idahoensis (assembly GCA_024509875.1). Lineage (NCBI taxonomy): Eukaryota > Metazoa > Mollusca > Gastropoda > Stylommatophora > Oreohelicidae > Oreohelix > Oreohelix idahoensis. The sequence goes on from JAMPIV010000616.1 coordinate 462,683, forward strand.
GGAATAATTAAAGAAGTAACACAGTCTATTGCAACATTCATACAAAAATATATTTTAAAAAAAGAAACAGATGTTAGAAAAAGCATTATTCTTAACCGAAAAATTAGACAGAAATGCCCCACAAATTTTTTCACTACAAGAAGAAATATCAAAGTATGACCAATAAACATTTAACGGGGCTCAAGTAAGAACCAGACCAAACACCTCAATACAAGAGACACAGAGTAAACAATTTCTAACAATAGAGCAAAACATACAAAAGAGCAGACAAAGACACAAAATTGCTGATAAAACAGACAAAGAATTAACAACCACCCCAGAAATAATCAAAGCCTTCCTCAGTTTTATTCACAATTATACACGCAGGACTCTACACAGTCACCAACAGAATAATTCTCCCCAGCCTACAACTCACAGTTGAATTACTACGAGAAAAACATTATGGATGAGCCTCTCACAATTAAAAACCGACTTTTGTTTACTTCACCGCTGTTCTAGTGAAATCCACTACCATCGAGTTCATCATCCTGCATCAGTTCTGCGTGTTAAATGCGTGTACTCGTACGTGAAACATCATCATGTGCAACCACCCACTGCTAGGATAGTAATCGGACTTACCACTAAACAACAACAACAATAACAACAGCACACCCCAGCACACACGGCCATTGTGCGTTACTGCAGTGGTATGACAAGGTCACCAGTATGGAACTAATGACGAACGAACGAACTAACGAACGAACTTTATTTTCAAAGGGTTACGAATTGGTTAGCAAAGGGTTAACAATAACAAGACAAGTGCCAGTGGAACAAGAGATGAGAAGAAGACCCTGGCGATGGATAGGATACACATGGAAGAAGCCTGTTGATAGCATTAGAAGGCAGCCCCTTTGTTCTAGAATCCCCAGGAAAAGAATGACAGGGGTAGATAAAAAATAAAAAAACACATGGAGAATAAAACTGGACAGAGAAGTGAAAATAGTGAGGAAGGCGTGGATAGAACTTGAGCTGATGGCACGTGACAGGAGGACTTGGCATGTGTTTGTTTGTTTGTTTTTTCGTACGCCCGCTATTACTCGAGGCGAAATCTCAAGTTAGTATGTCTAACATGAGACTGATATTTACGTGAGTATCCCTTTTTTTCTTGTACAGAGACAGGTGTCCCTCGCCATTCAGGCAGATACTCGTCGATGTCGGAGGTACTCATTAGAGCTGGGTCGGCTCAGGAGCCGCCAGTCCCTGATGGACGACATTTCTTCAAATGTGCTCGCCAGGGCTCGAGTTAATCCAGTCCAAATCCCGGTCGACGAAAAATCTTCAAATGTCCTCGCCCGGGTTTGATCCTGGGTCACCCTGTTGCCAGCGCAGTGTGGTAACCACACCAGTGTGTTTGTTAAAGACCTATGCTCCTTGGGAAGCTAAAGGGTAGTTATTGATTTGATTGATTGACTTACTACGTTAGGCATCAGATGCAGATAAAATACAATACAGAAAATGTATGATACACTAATCTTGATATCATCATGTGACGTATTCTTTCCAGAACGTTGTCTCCATTACAGCTGCTCTGAACGCATCACGATTCTGGGCAAGTCGACCTGCAGCAGCCAAAGACAAGTTCAGACTCTCTGTGATGTCCTGGGTCCACCGTCGTCTAGGTCGACCCCTTCCCCTTTTTCCGGGGACCATGCCTTCCATCACTGTTTTTTCAAGACTATTATGTCTTTTTATATGACCGAAAAATTTCAGCTTCCTTATTGCGATGGTATTTAGGAGCCAATGTTCCTGTACGTTTAGTGAGTGCAGTACTTCTCTGTTGGTCTTTTTTTCTGTCCAGGGTATTCTCAACATCCTTCTGTAGCATTTCATTTCGAATGATGTAATCTTTTTTGCAACTGTTTTATTGAGTGTCCAAGTCTCGCAGCCGTATGTTGCTACTGGCAATATGCATGCTCTGATCAGTTGTAACTTTGTTTCTTTGCTTGTTGTGATAAACGAGCGCAAAGGCCTTATTGCTCTATCTTTTCCTACATCTTTCGTATTGTATTTTCTCCGACATTTGCTCTTTCATCCCGTATTTGCGACCCACATTTGCTATTTCATCGTTGTGATTACTCGCGACCGGTATCTAGAGAACCACATTTGTTCTTTCATCGGGGGAAATCCTTTGATTGAGTCCACATGCCTGACATTATCGTTTAAAGCCCACATTGCATCGTGATAAATCTGGTAAAAACACATCTGGTCATCCTAATCAAACATCTGGGCATGCTGTAATTTCTGTGACACCACATTGGACGCCCAGATTGGCCAGGGGAAAACGTCTCATGCTGTAATGGTGTTATCTTTGGTCGGCCGCGGTTCAGACTTGGTTTACCACATTGGACGCCCACCTTGGCCAGGTGAACAATAAAGAATCAGAGGTCAAACTACACCCACGTTTGGACTGACAGGGGACAAGAGCGATCCTGTGAATGAGTGACCAGAGGGGCCATTAAGGATTGGTTGGTATGGGCGGAGCTGTACAAGAAACCCATATTGGACTGGCAGAAATATAATCTACTGCGTAGCTTGTTCTAGGAAGGAGTCCAGTTTTTACCTTGTGAGGAAGAGATTAAACCCAAAAACGCATAGCCTAATACACGTGTTTATTCAGAGTGGATGATAATTCAGTTCTGTGATTAATTGTGTTCTTAAAGGATTTTGCGAAGGGAAAAGAAGGTTAGTAGATCTTATACTTATTAATACATTTTCTTATTTTTGTTTATTTTAACCTCACAGCTAAAATGTGCGAAAGATAAAGTTTCAAATAATTCTTGGCATAACTGATTAATAAAATCAGAAGATTTTCCTAGAAGATGATAGGATGATAGGAGGTAATTAATAGTTCATATTTCACCTTTATCATCATCACAGTCTCCCATGCGCACACACTCTCATGCACAAGATATTTAACATCATTAGAATTGAACTCAGAGAGAGAGAGAGATGAATAATGAGCAGTAGTTTAAATGCAAGTCAACCAGTGATGTTAAATGTGAAAAACTTACGAAGACTTTTGTGTGTCTTCAGTTCATCAGAAGTCTGAGTCTACACGCAACGTGAGTGACGTCTAACCAGAAATAAGTTATCAAAAACGGACATTTTGCTAGCAGAATTCGCCATAGGACATCTTTCATTCCTCAATTAAAAAGGAATATTGTCTCACCCACAAGTCAGAAGGTGGACGCAGCATTTTTCGTCACCATATACTGCTTGCTCACAAGTTCAATACAGAGTTATCACAAGTTCAATACATTCGTTATCACAAGTTCAATACAGAGTCATCATAAATTCAAATCACTCGAAAGATCATTATTATCTGAAGTCAAGCAAAAGAGCTCAAAAGAGGAATCGCATATTTATACCACGTGCAACACACTCTTAAGCGCATTTTATGAAGCAGACTCGAAAGTATATGAATCACGACTACATACGCAAGATTATGAGTCTATATATCACTAACATTTCGTGAAGATATCCAGTCTGACCAGTACCGTCGGGAGATTAGACAACAGACTTTTTGTTCATATGACAACTATTAACTGTTGATCCACACTACAGAGATATACTCAAACAGTGAAGGAATATACATAGATATCTCGTCAGCGTTCTCCGTACGACAACAGTATTCATCAGAACGTCCTCGACTTAGAGATACCCCACTCGACATAACGTATAACAACTTGGGACATTGTATGTGAATCGTCATATCAGTGCGAAGCATTTAGAGACACATGGACTGTGTAGAGTACTCACCATTTTGGTAACACGTATCATATCACATCATGATCATTTCACTTTACACCAGTTCATTCTTAATTAACTATTACTTAATTAACTGCAATTTTATTATCTCATCTGTGTGTTTTGTGTGAATCGTCTTTCACCATCATCACGTTCTAACCATTACTAACCCTATATGTGTGGATATTTCATTAATAAACCCAACGATCGTTTGATCATTACCTAGTTTGTTAATGTATCACTCGTGCTTTCGGTGTTACATATCCACCTATAGGAACCTTTCTCTACTCAGATGAGGTTGGGGGCTTTTTCTTTACGGGATCTAAGGGCAGAAGCTAAGGTCGTGGGGAAACAGAACTCTTTCCATAATTAATTAGAAGACACTGTCTAGAGGAAAGCATTCGCATTCCTGTCTTCTTGTCCCTATCTAGAATAGGTCTTTATTCTTTCTTAACGAGCCAATTTCTAGAGACCTTATATCTAATATCTCATAGACTGTTCCTGGGAAAAAAAAAACTACTGTCGTAGTTGCCCCAGCACTCACCACACGACACTTGTGCCTTGCCATAGGTTATTCATCTGTATTAGTTTATGTGAAGCAATTGCAAGTCTTCTTTTAATTTCTACTGCACAGTTGCCAGAGCTGTTGATGATTGATCCTAAGTATTCGAATTCATTAACACTTTTCAGTTCTTCGTTATCAATTTCAATTTTTGGTTTGGTCTTTACTTTGTCTGTTGTCAATACTTTGGTCTTCTTGGTTTTTAGGTATAGATTCTGGGCCTCGCTGTGTTTTTTGGTGGACAGAATTAATTGTTCAAGTCCTTCTGGGTTGGTCTATAGGAGGACTGTGTCGTCAGCATATCTGATTTCCGGGATCTGGTACCCGCCGTTGTTAAATGAGTCAAACTCTGTGTGTTCTTGGTCATCTCTTACGTTTCAAGTATGATATATGTGTGAATAAATCAATACTGTACGTGGATTTCGTAGATTTCATTTTTAACACAAAACAAAATCTCAAAAAGTATTTTAAAATATGATAATTTTTGTTTAAATTGTATTGGTTCTTTAAATAAATGAAAAAAAATAAAAAAGAATTGCTTCTAATATGTCCGGCTTCATTGCTGCTCTGAAATCGGATTTAATTATTCTGAAGGCAGAAAATAAATGTTCCACGGTGACTTGAGTGGGTGGTTACACTTTGGCAGTCAATGCAGCATCTTGATTGGTCTCGGGATAGCAGAGTATTGCACTTTGAGAAGACTTTGTTCTGTTTTTAAACTCACTATTTAAAAGACTTCACAAGGCACTTTTTACTCCTGTTGCTTAAAATGTACTAAGTTAATAATAAATAATTACTTTGAAATGTATTTCAATTTTTTTAGCGCCCCGTCTCCCCTTTTTGCATGGATGAAACGTGGATCTGCCTTATCTTAAATCTCGTAACATTCGGAGTCTGGACATTTTTTACTGACTCTACTAAAAACAACCGACTCCACGATTCCGACTTCGGACTACCACTCCACAGCCCTGGCAGATACACTCCCAAATACACTGACAAACGTACTAGGCAGATACCCTCTCAAACTTACTGGGCAGATACACTCCGAAAATTACTGGGCAGATACACTCCGAAAATTACTGGGCAGATACACAACCAAACGTACTGGGCAGATACACTCCCAAACGTACTTGGCAAATACACTCCCAAACTTACTAAGCAGATACATTCTCAAACTTACTTGGCAAATACACTACCAAACTTACTGGGGTGATACATTCCAAAGCTTACTGGGGTGATACATTCCAAAGCTTACTGGGGTGATAAACTTCTTTTTATTATAGCAATATAAAAGGTTAGAACAGCTGAGTTTCGCCTGGAGCGATGGGGGTTAAGTGAACCCGGTATCCGAAGTGAATGGTGGCCGTGTTAACCAATTCTTCAACCAACATTTTATGTGTAGCAGGACAATACGAACCCATCCTTCTTGTGTATTGCCATTATAATTCTCGATATTATCTTTATAATCCTAGTCAGAAAAGTAAACTACAATTTTATATTTGAATGAGATTCGTACGTAATCCAGCTCTGAAGTTGTCATATTAAAAATCAAAAATAAAAGGATTTTTTTTTTCTACACCTGTCAGACCAGAGCAATATTTTCCCGTCATCATCTTTTGATTATACTCGCGAGAAGTCAAGGCGAGCACTTGGTTTGTTAAATCACCATGAACGGAATGGGACTTTGGGTATTCTTCATTACTATTGCAGCGTCCTGGCTCGGAATTCAAGGTTACAACTGTGTGTACAATGGAGTTACCTACCCGGTAATTTAATAGAATGATTGGCTATATGCTGGTTAAAAGATAGACTTCAGATGTCTCTATTGGTTAGGTTATTGAATTACTTTGATGACTGTGGTTATAACACTGAGGCTGCTGTAGGGTAAATATGTTATTCGATTGCAATAATAATAAACTGGCCTAAACTGGTGAGTAAAAACGTTATAGGAGTGACTATAAAGTGTCTCCGTGTTTAAAAGTAATTTCACCACATTTCAAGTGAAAACCCGCAATCTAGCTTACTAACGTTCATCCTTTTCGTGAACTGTATAAGACAGACAGCGACCTTTTCTTTGAAGTGAAGTATTTACTGCTCTGTCGATGGGATTAAAGGAAGCAGATAATCATTACATAAAGGCAGAAGGTATTTCAGATTCCAGATGCTCTGAAACCTGAAAACCGACATGATTTTATCAAGATAGATATTTAGAGCGCTCAGTATTTCTAAAGTACATTCCCGTAGTTCAGGGGATGGCTACCTCTGCCCTAATCCTATACATTCCCATCACAGAGGAGAAAGCAATTTCTATGACTGATTAAAAACATATCACAGGTTATAAAAAAAAAGGCTAGACAGATGCAGAAAGGAAGCATATGGTATTGAAATGCATTAAAATGACATGTTCATTGGCAGAACGACGCTATCTGCACATATAATTATCAGCAACCAGATCTACAACAATCGACACACCAAAAAAAAAAAAAAAAAGGTCGAAGGGTACGAATATATTGCAGTAAATGATAACTAAAGAATGGACATGAGATTTATATCTCCATCTTCTTTTTTTAAAAACCTTGTTGTTTTCGCTTCTAAAACAGGTAACCACCACAATGCAGTTGGTTCCATTGCAGGTAGCCTGCATCAGAACATGTATTTGCTCTTGTGCTGCAGTTTCTGTAGAAATGTATTTTATATAATGAGATGGCCCGTCCCTAACACAACCTCTTATTAAATGCCTCGTACGACTTGCTTGACGGAGCAGTATCCGTTTCTTTTTTTTTTTTTTTTGTCTCCTGTGATACCCAAAGGAACTACGTGGGAACGAAACCATGATCTAGTACAGATGAAGTAGGAAGCCATAGCATTAGTGGCTACTTGGAAATCTCAAACAACTTCTAAGCTGAGGCAGATGCACTAAAACCATTTCAAATAACCATGAAAAACAGGTACTTTACTATAGCTCCTAGAGTTTCTCTTTGTATAAACAGCTAGCTAGAACCATAAAAACAACGATTTCGATAGTTTGTCGGAAGTATTAATGGAAATCAACTATAAATTTTAAAAAAAGATTAAAGTACAATGGATTCCTACTCACTGTCAGTTACAAAAAGCAGGGAGACTTGCGAAAGAAGGAGATAGCACTGTTCTAAGTGAAGGCAGTGCAACATAATAAAGATGTCAGCAATAATAAATAAAAAAATCATCACAGGTGAATTGGTGCTGTCCTCAGGATATGAAGACGAAAGTTCACATCACAGTGAACGGGTAGCTCGTTGTTGCGAGGAGGGGGGGTTATGTTTCTTCTCTTCTTATATATATATAATGTCACCACTGTTGCAAAACCTCCTCTGTTTAAATGTGTGACCGTTGAAGATTTTCATTGAACGAAGGAAGCTTCCACTTCCATTGGCCAGTGCATCAATTCATCGTGTATCGTGCTTGATGGTGTATTACGCGAAGATGGGTTTATAATCTTATGACTATCACAACTGTCAGAACTAGTCAACCTCAATGAATGTGACAAGTCCCTTTTGAGTCCAACCAATTTATTACACATTTCAGACATCATACGTTGATCATGAATACATCACATATATAATTTAGAATCCTATATTGAATTAGCTATCTTTGCATATCAGTCCTTTGTCCCGTAAATCTGAATTACTGTAGGCAGAACGACATAACTATATGCACGCGTGGTTGGTGATCCCAACGACCGACAGTGAGATTATGCGTCTGGCACTAATATAACTAAAACGGACTGTTAATTCATCTCGACTAGGTTTAGTCAATTGCTAACCTGTAACATTCATCTTTCTTCATCATAACAGTGGACTGACCCATGTCCATAATAAAATACAATATAACTGTGTGGCACTCCATGCCCGACACTATAAGACTACAAGGACACGTCTTCTCAGTTCGACGGTCATTCAAGAAAGGGTCCCGTCTCTTGGTCACGGTGCGTGACTACCAACGCTGAAACGTCACAGCGTTCAATAGGCTAATAATATTTTTACATTACATTAAACGTTGTAACCCCTAAAATCGCATGCTGCTAACCTCTAGCAGACAATGCCAATTAAACTACCGTAACAATTCCCTGTCCACCGGGGAAAAAAAAAATCTATTCGATAGATAGATTTTTTTTTTTTTTTTCAAAAACCTTTCTGAATTAATAATATCAAAAATTTTAAAAAAATGCGACATATGGCCTACGATGTTCTGTCTAGAACAGTGTCGTGGTCATGTCGACTAACTAACAGTCATCTAATATATTAATGATCATATTATACTTAAATGTTATACATAAATTTTATATGAACTAAAAGAGAATGTCTAATGTTGATATCTAATTAATTAATTAACTTAAAATATGTCGCAATGAAATGTCACGTCAGACTAATCTAAAGAGTTAAAATTAAACTAATTAATTATACTGAGTGTGTAATAAGAATAAAGTTGTTGAAAATCTAATGCAAGAAAAATGAAAGAAGATGTTAAAGAGAGAAATAAATAAATAAATGAGAAATAAAGTAGAGAAAGAAAATAATGTATAAATTTAACTTAGTTATGTGTGTTGGACATTAATTAAGTTTAGTGTTAAGTTGTTAATACCTATCTAAATTAACTAATTTAAATAATAATGTAGTATGTAATGTGTCAACATAATTATTAACTATATAATATAATAGTTACATCCAATAATATTATCTAAGAATCATGTGAGTTTTTATTTTTTTCTTTCTTTCATTTTTTTCCAAATTTCATTTCATTTTTTTCATATTTATCTCACATTTCATTTTATTTCCATTACTTCAACGACTTCTTCTTCGTCTTCGATCCTTAACCACCGACCGTCAAAGCAGTCAGTGGCCATCACGCCTAGTGGCGTCTTGTAGGGTAACAACAAATTGATTCCACTTTGCACGGTCGGTGGCCATCCTTCGTACAGTGCCCCAACTCTGGTTCATTCTTTGCATCTCAGCCTCCACTGTCCTCCGCCAAGTTGTTTTTGGTCGGCCTCTCTTTCGTTTTCCCTCAGGGGTCCATAGCATAGCTGTTCTTGTGATGGCATCGGGGTCTCTTCTGAGGACATGGCCAACCCAGCTCCAGCGTCTGCCAGCTATGATGGTGTGCATGTCCTCTTGCTTGCTCCGAGTAAGCAGATCTTCGTTGGTGATGATATTCGGCCAAAAGATTCGGAGAATTTTTTTTAGGCATGTTGTGTGAAAAGAGGACAATTTTGACATTTCCTTCTCTGTGACTCTCCAGCATTCCGCACCACAGAGAAGCACAGAAAGCACGCAACTCTGGTATAATCTTAATTTTGTGCTTGTGCTGTATTGGGAGGACTTCCAGATGTTATTTGGGCTAAAGAAGGCTGTTCTTGCCTTATTCATTCTGATGTTGATGTCTTTGCCTGCCCCACCGTCTGGTGTTACTATGCTTCCTAGGTATGTGAAGGTATCTGTCTGTACCAGTTGCTGATTCCTTACTGATATGGGCTCAGGGTTGCTCACATTGCGCGTCATGACCTCAGAATTCTTTAAATTGATGTTCAAGCCCACCTGCTGGCTAAATTTATTAAGTCTATCCGTTTTTTCCTGGATGTGTTGATGTGAATGTGCCAGCAGTGCAATGTCATCTGCATATTCCAGATCTTCCAATGTAGAAAATGTAGTCCATCTTATTCCTCTTGGACTGCCCTCTGTTGTCTGGCGCATCACCCAGTCTATGACTGTTAAAAATAGAGTGGTTAATAAGGGGCATCCCTTTCGTACTCCTGTCTTCACCTCGAAGGTTAGGTTGCTCTGCCCAACACTACACGTAAAGTTGGCATAGAGGCTTTTTATGATTGACACTATGCAGCTTGGAATTCCATAAGCCCTCAGTATTTTCCCTAAACTGTCCCTATGTATGCTGTCAAAAGCCTTTTCAAAATCAACAAAATTTATGTAAAGCTGTCTTTGCCATTCTGAGCACTGCTCTATAATGTTCCTGAGAGTGAATATATGGTCTACACATCTTCTGTTCTTTCTAAATCCTGCTTGTTCTTTCCTCAGTTTGTAGTCTACTGCCTTTGAAATTCTCTGTATAATTATCCTGCCTAGTATTTTGCTGGGAACTGAGAGAAAAGTGATTCCTCTCCAATTATTGCAGTCTGAAAGATCTCCCTTCTTGGGCAATTTGACAATTATTCCTTTGTTCCACTCTGATGGTGTTGTCCCCGTTTTCCACACTTGTGCAAATAGTGGTTCAAATAGTTCTGCTGCTAGCTCAGGGTCTGTCTTAAATAGCTCTGCATTTAAGTTATCATGGCCCAGAGCTTTACCGTTTTTTAACCCTTTGATTGCTGTGATGATTTCTTCTTTTCGTGGAATGTCTGTATTTACATCTAGATCGTTTTCAGCCTCAGGAACATTCAATTGTGTCTCTGGTATTTCCTTGTTCAGAGTTTCTCTTAAGTGTTCTGCCCATCTTGTTTCCTGTCCCTCTGCTGTCTTGATGAGATTTCCTTGCTTATCTCTTACTAATGTAATATTGTTTGCACCTCGTTTTCCGCTGATGAATTTAGTTATTTTGTATACTGTGCTTTGTTCATTTCTCAGTGCTGCCTCTTCTGCCTGTTTTGCAAGATCGTCTAGGAAATTCCTTTTGTTGGCTCGGGTTTGGCGTTTAACTTCCCTGTCCAGTTGACTGTACTGTTCGCTATATAGTTGCTTTAACCTGGGGGACTTCGCTTCTGTTTTCTTTCTTTTTCATTTCCTTTCTCATCTTTATGGTGTTTAACGACTTAATTAAAATTAATTAACGTTGGATATGATGATCCATCCGTAGGCTTTATCCTTGTGAATTCCGATTAGAAAAAATGTTTAAGTGTTCCAATTCATAAGTATCGACGTTCTTGACAATAGTTCATGTCACATACTGAATTAGTTCGATAGTATTTCAATTATTTTCACTTGATTCACGAAATTGTTTCAAATAGTTTTATCATGAATGGACACCAAGCAAAGTCCTGGCGTAAATACGAACATAGTGTCACTTGATTTCGTTCATTTCGTATATAGCATGTCTTTAGTGAGCAGATACGTGTATTGTAGGCAATGGTTCCTTTCTATGTCGAAAAGCAACGATAGTGCTATGTCTTTTGGGTAAGTTTCTGCGACGTTATTATTGTTCATGACTCGACATCAGAAGGGTTTCTAGAGAGAGTATCTGCCAAAACGTTCTCTGATCCTGTAATGTACTCGATGGAGAAATCAAAAGGCTGAAGGAGAATAGCGAATCTGGTGAGCTTTGGACTTTTATGATTCGCCCGTCGTAGTGATGCTACGGCTTTTTGATCTGTCTGGACCACGAATGGGGCTCCCAGCAGAAATTTCTCCAATTTTGTTATCGCCCATACAACTGCCAACAATTCGCGGTCGACAGTGGAGTATTTCACCTCTGGCGGTTTCAGTTTCCGTGAGACATACAAGGATGGATGGAGGATGTCGTCATGATATTGGAGCAAACATGCGCCAATTCCGTAATTACTCGCATCTGTGCGGAGAATAAACTTTTTGGAAGCATCAGGTAGTCTCAAAATTGGTGGGTTTGAAAAAATATCAATTATTTTAAGGAATACTTTATTACACTCACCAGTCCATGTCACCTTCACTGGCATGTCCTTTTTTAATAAAGATGATAAAACAGCCGTGATAGATGACAAGTTAGGTACGAATCTGCTGTAATATTGGACTAGACCTAACAAGCTTCTAACCTGTTTCTTCGTTTGAGGAACGGAAACGTTTAAAATTTTAGAAACCGTACCAGGTAGTGTTTGGATATATCCTGCTCCAATGATGTGTCCTAAAAAAGTTATTTCATGAAACGCTACTTGTAATTTTGTGGGTTTAGCAGTTAAATTATTCATTCTTAATGTGTCCAAAACGTATTTAAGACCCGAAAAATGTTCCTCAAATGATGAACTAAATAAGCATATGTCGTCTATGTATGTAATGATGTCTGGTCTACTTGAAAAAATCTGTCGCATCATGCGAACAAAGGTAGCTGGAGCGTTAACAAGCCCAAAAGGCATAACATTCCACTGGTATAGACCTTGCGGAGTGGAAAACGCTGTGTAGTATTTAGCTTTTTCGGTTAGTGGTATCTGCCAATAACCTTTAGTTAAGTCTATCTTAGTGAATATAGTTGCGGTAGATAGACGTGGCAGTAAGTCGTCGAGAAGTGGATGTGGTTCGCTATCAACTATAGTTTGTGCATTTAATTTTCTTTCGGACAATAACTAATGGAGAAGAAAATGGGGAATTACTAGTTTCAATAATTCCTAAAGATAACATCTGTTCAAGTTCCTTAGTAGTTTTAGTAAGAAAGTGTAGAGGAACAGAATATGGATGTACCCGAATTGGAGTATCATCGTTAAGAGTGATGTCATGACTAATGACTGATGTGCGACCTGGAACGTCGGTCAACACATCTGGATAAGATTGTAGAAGTTCAGCAATCTGTTGATGCTGTTGCGGTGTAACCGACGAAGAGATGGTTACGTCCCGCCAAGATTCAGTAGGTTGTACTACAGGTACAGGTAATGCCAACTGTACCTCAGGAAAAGAAGATTCTTCTTCCTGGATAACAGACAAATTAGAATAGTGACATGTAGGTACGAAAGTGTCATCTAGTTCATGAAAAATAGCTTGTAGATGTTCAGGACGAATATGAAATTGTTTGAGCATATTTATGTGAAATATTTTGTGATGTCCCTTAATGTCCAGGACATAATCAACATCAGAAATCTTATTGATAACCTGGTATGGACCATTCCACGAGATGAGTAGTTTATTATCGTTATGTGGCAATAACACATAAGCTTGATCTCCTGGAAATAATTGACGTAATCGTCTACTACTGTTTTGGAAAGTTCTAGCTTTCGCTTTAGCAGCCTCAGATGAAGCTGTTGCCGTTTTGCAGGCATCAATAATGTTATTCCGGAGATTAATTACATACTCATAGGATGACTGGGTATCCTGAGTCATCTCGGAGTCAATCAATAAGTCTTTTATTAGTCCCATAGGACCTCTTGGTGGAGCGCCAAAGACTAATTGAAATGGAGAGAAGCCAGTTTGTTCATGTGGCACCTCTCGATAAGCGAATAACACGGCTGGGAGTACTCTGTCCCAGTCCTGTGGATGGTTAACTGTAACTTTATGTAACATTTGTTTGAGTGTGCGGTTAAGTCTTTCTACTGCACCATTACTCATTGGGTGATAAATGCTGCTGAGATTTCTATCTATATTCCAAGTCTTCATTACTTCTGTCATAGTCTCAGATATAAATTGAGATCCATGATCTGATAAAAGCTTCCTAGGAAAACCTACTCTAGAAAAGATCAGGAGTAGTGCATCAGCTACATCTGTGGTGGTGGTGGTTTTCAATGGGATGGCTTCTGGTCATCGTGTGCATAAATCGATGCAAGTGAGAACAAATCTATGTTCTCTGGCTGATGGTGAAAGTGGGCCAATAATATCAATGGCCATCTTGTCAAATGGTCTCACAGATATGTCACAAGCCTGAATAGGCGCCGTGTGAAAGGCTCCTCGTGCTTTCACTTCCTGGCATATCGTACAGGAGCGTACGTACTGTGAAATATCTCGTGATACTCCAGGCCAAAAAAAGAAGATAATACTCGAGAACGTGTCCGAGTATATCCCATATGACCTGCGCACTTAGAATCATGTGCGTGTTGAAGTATGCACCGTCTAAAAGCAAAAGGTACCATGACCTGTTGTCTTACTTGAGTTTTATCCATAAAACATCTTAATAATATGTCATTTTTAATAATAAACCAATTATTATTATTATTGTTCATAGCAAGATTGTCAACTTCGTTGACCAGTGCAAAAAAATTTTTTAATGATCTGTCTTCCTTCTGTTTTGCAGCAAAGGATGCTCGGTCAATCGAAGAATGAACCTCATTATTTTCGTGTTTGTCTGTTTCCCTTTTTTCAGTGTCCATAGTCTCTAATTGTTTCGTCTGTGCTCTGGTTATTACTGCATTTCCGATGCATAGATTATTTTTTTCCCATTCAATAATCTCTTCTGGTGTGCAATCCTTACTTCCATGTATGCATCCCACCATAAGGTCGGCAATTGGGTTCCTTAACATGCATGCTTTAACGTTGCCTGTGAAAAAAGGTGTATTAATATGTATAATAGCAGTTGGATAACATTCTATTGTTCCTCCAAAAGTCATGCACCTGACATGTTCTCCAGTTGCACAATTAGGATGAACAAGTGACTGACGGATTCCGATCGTTGTCGATCCAGAATCTCTTAAAACTGAGACGATGGATCCATTAACTTTTCCTCTGTTGAAGATCAGCGAGCCTGTTCCGTCATTGACTGCCAGACTGACTTCTGGGAGGATGTGTCCGCAGTTCAGAACCGTCTCTTTTGCCTTCTGAAATATAAGATTACATTCTGGGCAACTATTTGCCACGTTATAATTCATTGCATAACATGTAGACGAAGACTGTATTCTGTTATTAGTAGGTGAACTCTGAACCCCAGGGGTTGTAGCATTAGTAACGGCTGCCCCTGTATTATGATTATAATTTGTCGATCTACGAGAATGAGAACGATGAAGAGAATAATCAGTTGAATTATCCCGTTGTCCCTTATTGTAACTGTTATCTCGATGTCTCGAGCTATAATTATTGTTGTTGTTCCAATTGTTACCATTATTATAGTTATATGACCGATTATAACTTGAGTTACGTGGATTATTGTTGTATCTGGACTGAGGTGAATAATTTCTATTTTGTGGTCTTCCTCTATTAAAGTCATTGTTAAAACTATTACGTCCCTTATGAAAATTAATGTCATAGTTTCCTTTGAACCTACTTCTGTCTACACTGTGTGTTATTGGTTTGTTATTACTGTGATATGCCATATTGGAGGCTACAGGAAGAGGTTCTCTTATCAACGAGCTAGAAATGTTCGCATTCGGATGCGCAGTGCAGTAGTTTAATGAAATTTTTTCCAACTCATCAATAGTATCTGGTTTACGTTCTTGCAGATAGGCAAAGAACGGTGGGCTGACAGAAGATAACACTTTATCCCTTAATAACAAATCAACTAACTTGTCGTAAGATTTGTTGACACCTGCCAGTTCAACTCATCTGTTAAAAGTATTGCGTATGTTAGCAATAAAACCTGTAAAGTCTTTATTATTATCTGGCAACAAACTTTTGAAACGTAATCTACATGCCTCTTCGTTCAAGTGGAACCGACGCAATAACACAGTCTTAATGGCCTCATAGTCTGTGGCTAATGTCGGATCAATATTTTGCGCTGCACTTGCAGGTTCGCCATCCAGAAATTCCTTGAGTTTAAGTGCCCATGCAGTTTTGTCAAGGTTATTGACCTTGCATATATCCTCAAAGCGCGATAGCCATGATGACAAATCGTTAACGTGTAACTTGAACGGCGGTAGCTTAAAGTAATAATTGCCCTTAAGTCGGTTGGATGAAGATCCAGATTGAGCATTATCATTTTGGCTTGCTGCAGCACCTTGCGACTGGAGTTTTGCTGTTTCCAATTTAAGCCGTTGCAATTCCATTTCTTGCTGCAGTACGATTTCCTGTCGTTTCAATTTATTCTCTTCTTCAATCCGTAGGATTTCATCTCTTGCCACCCTTCTTTCTTCTTCTTGTCTTAATTCTTCTTTCTTTTCCGCCTCTTTTCTTTCAAGTTCTTCCATCTCTGCCTTAGCAATAGCTTTCTTTTCCGCCTCTTTTCTTTCAAGTTCTTCCATCTCTGCCTTATATTTTTCAAGTTGTTGTTCCGCATATTCACGTAGTTCTGGTCCTTTCAAATTAAAGTCTTTCCCATTTTTAATAAAATAGTCTAAGTTAAGCATCTTGACGTTAATTTATTTAAGTATTCAATCACTAATGAATAGTAATCACCAATAGAATCTATGTAGATATTTGTAATTACTCAACGTATGAATAATCAATATAAGAAATTGCAATATTCTTGTACTGTTGTTTATAAGTTCCACAAATCTATAATATTTTGTAAAAATATTATATATATACCCACTAACATCTATCATAAATAGTTATGATATTTATTTATTTAAGATGCTGAAATTATATCATGCACTTAATATTAGTATTCAATAATTATGGGTATTATCCCTAAATAATTAGGTTATTTAATCTTTAATAGTTACTAAGTCCACACTGTAGTACTGAGAAAGTGTACTAATTAACATTTAATATGTCTTAATATGTTATAAATTTATAATAATTAATCATTGTATATTATGCCATAATCATGAGCTATAAAGTGCATTGCCCATTTCTTGGACCACCACTGCAAATTGGTGCAAAGTCCCTAATTCCTCCTTAAAATTCATAAAAATTTAATCATATTCATCTACACTCTTATTAATGAATAAATTATGGTATTAATATTATCTTATAGATGGATGAGATGAAGACAAACAACACAATTTGTTAACCAAGGATTACAGAACAGTATTACAATACGACAAAGACATTTTCACAATAAAAATGCATTTATAACTAAGTAGAATAAACCGGAAGTGAGAGATCAAAGAGTGAACTGAATAGAAAATTAACCTGCGTACACAAAAATTAGTGACGTATACATGGACTCATTAACGGTTATACAAATATATAAACGAAATGATAGTCAGATCAGAAAAACACGATAGATTACAAACATAACTACAGAAATGAATAAAAATTAGAACTAAATACACTAGAATACCCCAGTTATTACTAGACTAGACACCTAACATGTAAGGTCAATTAATTGCAAATTCGAACGGACAAAATCACCAGAAAGTCGTCGATGGGTTCTTCGTTAAATGCAATTAACTAACGGCCTTAAGAACAATTAAAATCAGTTCGTGGCATCCAGAGAGCCATAGAATTGATTTCAATTCGCCGCCCAACCATTCCCACGAATTAGGAACAACACAAACGGTGAAAACAGAGATAACATATATATATGAAACATAGAGTAGACATGCCCGTAAAGACGAAATGGACTTAGTACTGTGTGTGGTTTATGACAGACAATAGTCACAATTAAACTTATCTTTTAAATGCTCCGGCGATGCCAAGTTCATCAACGGATTAAAACAAATGTCTTAACATTGTCTGCTCCTCGTTGGTATATAAAGATTGTCCATTTCTTGATCAAATTCATCAAACTATGTTCACGTTGAAGGTTGTCGTTTGATCTGTTGGCATGTACGCACAATAGTATGACGTCAGCTTTGTGTAACTATGCATCTGCATCATAGGTCACGTTTTAGCATATCACGTGATTGTTCATTGAAAGTAAACAATTCCTTCGGAGTTCAATGAAAAAAAATTTCCCGTTTTTTTTTTGTTCTTTCGTCCCCAAACAATGGCCAACCACTGTTGCGAGGAGGGGGGTTATGTTTCTTCTCTTCTTATATATATATATAATGTCACCACTGTTGCAAAACATCCTCTGTTTAAATGTGTGACCGTTGAAGATTTTCATTGAACGAAGGAAGCTTCAACTTCCATTGGCCAGTGCATCAATTCATTCATTTTATTTCTGTATCGTGCTTGATGGTGTATTACGCGAAGATGGGTTTATAATCTTGTGACTATCACAACTGTCAGAACTAGTCAACCTCAATGAATGTGATAAGTCCCTTTTGAGTCCAACCAATTTATTACACATTTCAGACATCATACGTTGATCATGAATACATCACATATATAATTTAGAATCCTATATTGAATTAGCTATCTTTGCATATCAGTCCTTTGTCCCGTAAATCTGAATTACTGTAGGCAGAACGACATAACTATATGCACGCGTGGTTAATGATCCCAACGACCGACAGTGAGATTATGCGTCTGGCACTAATACAACTAAAACGGACTGTTAATTCATCTCGACTAGGTTTAGTCAATTACTAACCTGTAACATTCATCTTTCTTCATCAAAACAGTGGACTGACCCATGCCCATAATAAAATACAATATAACTGTGTGGCACTCCATGCCCGACACTATAAGACTACAAGGACAAGTCTTCTCAGTTCGACGGTCATTCAAGAAAGGGTCCCGTCTCTTGGTCACGGTGCGTGACTACCAACGCTGAAACGTCACAGCGTTCAATAGGCTAATAATATTTTTACATTACATTAAACGTTGTAACCCCTAAAATCGCATGCTGCTAACCTCTAGCAGACAATGTCAATTAAACTACCGTAACACTCGTATGATATCTAAAGAAGCACAGAAAACACTCATTGAATGGGAAGCTGTTGGACCCAGAATAATAACAGCTACCTTTAAAACGGCTAAAAAGAAAATAAATGTAAATGTCATCCAATGTTATGCACCAACTAATGACAAAGAAAAGAGTGTGAAAGAAGCATTTTATACTAGACTACAGGAAATTATGGATAAAGTAAAAAGAAGAGACATCACAATTTTGATGGGTGACATGAATGCAAAGATAGGTACAGTCAACACCGGCTTTTAAGAAGTCATGGGAAAACATGGGCTAGGAATAATGAATGAAAATGGGGATCTATTCTCAAACTTCTGTGCTTCAAATCAACTGGCTATAGGAGGAATGGTGTTTCCACATAAGAGAATACACAAGGCAACATGGATATCACCAGACCATAGAACAGAAAATCAGATTGATCATATATGCATAAACAAGAAATTTCGTTCATCATTGCAGGATGTAAAGGTATATAGAGGAGCAAATGTGGCATCAGATCACCACCTTCTGATAGCCAAAGTAAAAATGAAACTCAAGAGATATGCAACAATGCAAAA
Source organism: Oreohelix idahoensis (assembly GCA_024509875.1). Classification (NCBI taxonomy): domain Eukaryota; kingdom Metazoa; phylum Mollusca; class Gastropoda; order Stylommatophora; family Oreohelicidae; genus Oreohelix; species Oreohelix idahoensis. The sequence goes on from JAMPIV010000616.1 coordinate 481,913, forward strand.
TTATAGACAACAATTTAATGTAGGACATCTAAGAAATCAAGAAACAAGAGACAAATTTGCGGTCACAATATCGAACAAATTCCAAGTGCTCCAACAGCTGGAAGATGTAGAGAATACAGAAGACTATTGGCAGCAAATCAAAACTGTATGGAAGGAGTCATGTGAAGAAATACTGGGGAAAAGGGAACGACAACAAAAAGCATTTATAACAACAGAAACCATCAATAAGATAAAAGACAGGAAAAACAAGAAAGCAGATTTTAAAAAAAGCAAAACCAGAAGTTCCAAAGCCAAGGCTCAAGAAGTGTACACAGAAGCAAACAAAGAAGTAAAAAGAAGTATCAAAAGAGACAAGAGGAAGTATATTGAGGAGTTGGCAAGAGAGGCAGAAGATGCTGCAGCCAAAGGAAATATGAGAGAACTGTATAGCAGCACAAAGATGCTAAAGGAAATGTGAGAGGACTGTATAGCAGCACAAAGATGCTAACAGGGAAATACAAGCAAACAAGCTGCCTCATAAAAGACAAGAATGGAAAACTGCTTAGCAATATACAAGAGCAAATGAAAAGGTGGACAGAATATTTTAAAACCTTCTCAATAGACCAGCTCCACAAAACCCCCCGGACATCCAGCCAGCAGAAGAAGGGCTACAAAGTAACGGTAAAGACCAACGAAGGAAGAAATAAAGAAAGCCATAAAGCTTCTAAGAGATGGAAAAGCGTCTGGACCTGATGGCATTCCAGCAGAGGCCATCAAAGCAGATATCAACACTGCTACAGAGATGTTATATAAATTACTTGGTAAAGTCTGGGAAAAGGAAGAGATACCAGCAGAATGGAAGGAAGGATATCTGGTTAAGTTGCCTAAGAAGGGAAATTTACAAGAGTGCACAAATTATAGAGGAATAATGTTACTATCAGTGCCAGGAAAGGTATTATTAAACAGGATTATCCTAGAGAGATTAAAAGAGTCCATAGACCAGAAACTGAGAGATGAACAAGTAGGTTTTCGACAAAACAGATCATGTACTGACCAGATAACCACTTTGAGAATAATAGTTGAACAAAGTCTGGAATGGAATTCACCACTATACATCGGATTTGTGGACTACGAAAAGGCATTTGACAGCGTAGACAGAGAATCACTTTGGAAATCGATGAGGCATTATGGAGTTCCTCTGAAGATCATTAATTTAATAAAGAAAACATATGAAGACATGGCATGCAGAGTTCTTCACGAAGGACAGCTTACAGAATCGTTTGGGATAAGAACAGGAGTGCGACAGGGATGCCTCTTATCTCCATTTCTATTCTTACTAGCAATAGACTGGGTAATGAGATTGTCGTAGATTTTATTAGACAGGTAATAGATGTTTATAGCCCTGTCTGAGCAGAGGTGATAGTGATGACAATGTGAAAGTAAGGGGTAAGAAATAGTTTTATCACGAGGTGATCGTGTAAGAGAACGGACAGTCTCTGGATAGAATAATTTATCTAATCCAGCCTATCTGGACGACGATATTTAAATCAGACGCACTTTCTCTCCTTGTACGAAAATACAAGTTACACCGCACTCACATGCACACAATTCTGTGACAAATACGCACGAAAGTGAAAACAAACTATGAATAACATATAATGGATAGGGGTTGACCGACACGATAACTAAAGGTTTAATAAAGTTTATTATCAATAGAAGATCACAACAATAAGCATATACATCACTAGATCATGGTTTACAGACAAAATTGCAAAAAAGAAGAAATTAATCAAATAGGTTCTCCCCCTCTGGTGAAGGAAAAGAAAAGACGATTCCAACAGAGGTTAATTAACCCAAAAGATCAAAAGTTAACAATAAGTTATGAAATAGTCAGTAGGGGAAAAAATAGGTTCTTAGTGTAATCTATCCCGTGACTACTCAGATTAGTGAGATAAAAAAAAGAAAGAAGAAAGCACATAAGTATATGATGTTAACAGAAGACATAAGTTTCTTTCTCCGTTCATTCAATTCACACCCATTCAGTGGCCACTTTCAGACTTTTGCTTACCCCAGTAGTTGTCGCCGGCATTCCAAGGAAATACACTAATAAGTAATAAGACTATTTAGTGTCAAATTTAAGTTTTGCCAAATCCAGCCCCAGACTAGCCGTAGTTGCTGACTGTAAATTTCACGGGAGTATCTAGAGTCTGTGATTTAATTTGTCCTGGATACAATAAGTTATCTATGCCTTCAGTTGATTGGAGGTAAGGTTCATGCGTGGTTGTCGCCAACGTAGGATGAATAGAACATATATATTTCCTAGGTTGTTTAGCCTCAGGTGGCTGAGACGCTAGGTTAAGTTACACAAATGTTGCTGACAATATATTTCGCCGCAGGTGGCTGATGAGATTGATATAATTAAATCTGGTAATAGTTCTGGTCCAGTTAATATTATAATTTAATGGTTCTATTCTGGTTTCTCTCATGAACATGAGGAAAAATTGGACCACACAGGTCACATCAAGAAGCTCATCAATATTAAATATCCCTGGATGCTTATAATATTATAAGTTCGTATGATCATAAGTTCATATGGCCATAAAAAAACCGCTAGTACTCAGGTTGATCTGCCTAGATTTTAGGAAAGAAAATATAAACATTTAACCAAATTATCAATATCATATCTAACACGTGTTAAAATAGGACCTCTTCACCACTAGTCATTTAAAAAATCACATAAAATGGATAGAAGTAAATAATATGTACCGTCAGAAGATAGTTATTTAATGTATGTACCAGTCAATTTAAAACATCTTTTACTGGTAAAAAGCGAGTAATTAAATTCACTTTACGGCTGAAAAAGATTTAGCTATAAGTTTTTTAATTAGCACAGAAAATCTCAGTGAAATATAATGAAAACTTTAAACACACTAAATCACTTAAAGGCTAGTATATAAATTACCGCAATCAGAAAAATGAAACACTCCACGAAAATCTAATAATTTTCACTCTGTACGAGAAATCTAAGATATCGAGCTAGTGAATTTCAGATAGATTTCTGAACAACTGATCATGGGTATCGGAGAGACATGGTATATATCCGTAAATTCCGTTCTATCGCTCTTTAATGCGAAAGTAACACCTACTGCCAGACTCGAGCCCATTTGCCGTTCGATTCTTGAATCAAAGTTAATTTTACCACCTCTGCCACCGACAACCTCTCTGGCTTGACTTTCATCATCTCCGCCTTGCCGAATATCAGCTACTCAATTAATTGCACTGAAAGTTTTGCAATCCAAAGTCCGTCTCAGACTTAATATCGCCCCTGAACAAAGAATCTATTACGCCATGCTCCGCGCTCTCGCTGTGTGTTCCACCGTGCTTAATTGCCAAACGGCTCATGTGTTAATTGCACTTGTGAATCCTTCGTTCATGTAGCAAAAAAATAAACTAGATGGGGAGGGGCAAAAGTGGATGATCACTGCTGCACTATTTCCATCTGTGACATTTCGACCGGGCTTGAAGACATAAAACCCTTTGTGTCTCCTCTATAAAAATAGCGCTGCTGTTATCCGTCTCTTGCAAGTGATTGCCATCTTCAATTTCCCTTTCTTCCTCACAGCTCCAGTTTCTACTCATAAAGTCTGCTCCCACGTTCTGTTTTCCTGGTATGTATTCTACTTTGAAAGCATATACACTTAGGAGCAACGCCCACGCATAATCCTCGCGTTGAATTCCTTATTCGCTCCCAGAAAAGCCAGTGGAAAATGGTCCGTCTGAACTGTAAATGAAACACCATATAGGTGTTCGTGATGTTTCCTGATACCACTCACGAGTGGCAGACATTCTCTCGCAACTGTGGAATAGTTATGTTCTGCTGTGTTCAATTTACGGCTGTCATAAGCGACTGGGAATAACAGGTTCGGATCATTGTCACCTGCTTGTAGCAGAGTTGACCCGATGCCTTGACCCGATGCGTTGACTAGCAATATAAAAGGTTTCTTAAGGTCATGTAGCCGTAAAATTGGGTATTCGGACAGCTGTCATTTGAGAGTGCTGTAAGCGCGTTCGCACTTAGCATCCCAAATAACTGTTTCCGGTCGCCCCTTTTTGGTAAGGTCAGTAAGGGGTGCCGTTAGCCCGTTGAAATTGTTAATAAATTTCTGGTAGTATGCACACAGTGATAGAAATGAACGTGTGTCTTTCTTCGTTCGGGGCCTCTTTGCTGCCACTATTTTCTCAATGTTCTTGGCAACTGGCCACATGCAGCCTTGAGAAATGGTATGCCCCAGGAAAGCAAACTTTTCAAATCCAATAAGACATTTGCTATGTCTGGCTGTGAGACCGGTTTCCTGTAGTCTCCTGAGGAGCATAGCAACCGTAGCAATATGTTCGTCGTATGTTTCCAATGCAATTAATATGTCATCCATGAAATTATGGATATGGGGACTTTGCAAGGGTTCTAAAAGCTTTCTCGTCATTCTGGTAAAGACTCCCGGTGCGTTATGCAGTCCGAACGGCATCACGTTGAAGGTATAGTGTCCTTCACTGGTGCTGAAAGGTAACAGGGGCTTAATTTTCTCCTTGACTGGTATTTGGTAGTAACCTTTACTCAGGTCAATGTTTGAGAAAATTCTTGCCCTGCTAAGCTTGGTGAACAGCTCAGAAGCGTTATGGAGAGGTTCCGGCTGGAATTCCGTTACAGTGTTAAGTAAACGATAATCTGTGCACAGCCGAACTTCCTTATTGGGCTTCTGTAACAGTACACTGGAACTATAAGGAGAGGTAGACTCACTGATAATTCCTGCTTGACGCAGCTTGTCTATTTCTCCACGTAACGTATCAGCTTTAGCATACGGGATGGGGTATACTCTGGTCCGAATAGGTGTCTCGTTTGTCAGTTTGATATCGAACTCTACGAGATGTGTTCGACCAGGTACATCCGTCAAAACTGCTGTGTACTGTTTCAGTAGCGCCCTCGTTTCTGTCTGTTGGGCTTCAGAGAGATCGTCACCGAATTTCACATCTTGGAAAGATTCCGTTTGTTGCAATGGATATTCCATGCAACTATCGTCATCTTCCTCATCTTCTGTTGCTATGGCGACCGCCAGGAGATGTTCGGAGGACGGCACCGGTCTTTCCAAGTATTTCTTTAACAGATTTACATGGTAGACCTTCTCCTTTCCTTTAATAGAGATCTTGTAGTTCGTTCATGAGATCTTTTTCAGGATGGTAAACGGCCCTTGCCATCCGATGCGCAGTTTGTTGCTTCCGGTTGGAAGTAGCAACAAAACCTTCTCCCTTGTTTGGAGTTCTCTCTCTCTTTAGCCGCTTTATTGTACCGTTTAGCGTGCTTTGCGCGTGCTTTCTTAAGGTTGGTTGCATCTAGATCCCATCCTAGTTGTAACCTTTCCTTAAGTTCCGATACATACTTGCTGGCTGAGATGACTGTCTCGTCGGCCTTCTGGTCTGTCAATGACCGGAGTAACGATTCTAACGGCCCCTTAATAGGTCTGTCGAATAAAAGAGTAGCTGGTGGTAAACCTATAGAGGCCTGTGGAACTTCCCTGTAGGCGAATAAGGCTGCAGGAATGAAAAGGTCCCAATCTTCAGGTTTCTCTTGTCCCAACTTACGTAACATCATGGTGAGGCTGCCGTTGAAGCGTTCCACGAGCCCATTTCCGGCCGGATGGGGTTAGCTTGTGTTAATGTGCTTGGCCCTCAAGATCTTAAACAGGTTGTAAATGAAGTTAGCAACCTCATTTTGTAGCAACAACTGCTAAAGAAACTAGCGCTGTTTGAAAACGTGTATACTTTGGTGCTGGCTTCCTGGAAGGATATCGGCTGCGGTAGTCATTTCATGTTCCATGGAGACCGAAAATGATGATGATGATGATGATTATGATGATGATATACTTCTTGCATGTTGGGTGATACAGTTCTGCTGTCACGTTTCTTTTTCTTTCTCTCAAACGAGATGTCATTATTTACATTGGCAGGATGGTAGGGAGAAAATCTGTGTTAGGACCCCGCAGTAAATAATTCATTAAAAATCAATGGATTGACAGACGGCAATTCTACTTCATTAAGTTATAGAGGAAGAGTAGACCCAGGTGTGGTTATAGCCAGAAAGACAATGTTTTTTTTATAATTCTGGGGATATGATCACGTAATTGGGTCAAACAGTTCGGAAGATGATGAAAAGTGCGGTTTTTAAATTCACAGAAAAAGGAAGGACAGACGGATCTTGGAAAGAATTATATGAAAGGAAAGCCGCATGTTGTCCGAGTAAAACGGAATAACTCAAGAGGCAATAGCTTTGGTAAGGAATAAGAACGACTAGTTATCCGTTTAAAAATTAACACAGATGACCTACCCGAAGTGAAATACGAGAAATACTGTAGACAGTAGTCGCTTGAAGGCATAGCCAATCAGCTCGGAGTCACGGATTCTCGCAAGATGGCCGACCAAGAGTATAAATACGCGGGTAGTTGGAAGTGGAAGGACCGGATCAGGAAGACGATCGTCGATTAAGACAGCACTATAACCAGCGTCCTTTTCAGGACGTACACAGCGCTCACCCATCGGATCAGTATACGATAGCAATATACTAAAATGACTCGTACCAAGCCACAAGCGAAAAAGAGGAAAGTCTATAGAAGCCCTCAAACACTTGTCAGCATCAGCAAACAAGAATCTGCACAGAACAAAGAGAGTCAGCCGGAGAGCTCGACTGCCCCAACTCCTAGCGTCGGGGCCGGTCCCTCTCAGAAGCCGAACAAAGCAACCTTTGACACTACGACCGATGAGCGACCCAAAGCTTCGAAGGCAGAGGACAACCAAGCTCCGAAACCAGACATAACAACATCACCGCTAAAACACGATGTCGAAGCAGTGGCCCCATTGTGCAGTGACCAGACAGCATCTGCAAAACACGGCCACAAAACATCGACGACAGAACCCGACAAAGCAAATCCACCGCCAAAACGAGATTTCATCTTAGTCGAGTCTCCATCATGCAGTGCCCAGGCAACTTCGGTAAAACGAGATCAGAGACAGACAATGCAGCAGAATGTGAATCCGTCCCGCAGACCACACGCTCAATCTGAGACAGAAGTTGGAACGTGCCAACTTCGCAAGCAACAAAATGCCGCTTCTAACGTGGCACTACAGGAGAGGATAATTTAAGATCACTCAGATGTCTGGAGGTGAGGCCTCGCTCAGGGCCGTACCCGACGATAAAGTAATCGGTATCCTGGAAGCAATAACGGGCAGGAGGAGCATATCTAAAGTTTCAAGACACTACAACGGAGTTATAATAACTCTAAACAACACGGAGAAGACAACTGATGATCGAACAAGAGGCCGGACACAAAGAAGTCCAGCTGCCCCACCAGATTAAAGCTACTGTGGAGATCTTCAAGAAGACCAAAAAGATACTTGTAAGAGGGGTCGACAACAATCGGTCTACACAAAAAGTCCACAGCCGCCTACAAAAAGAAAACAAGAACATCAAAATAACACAGGTTGAAAGACTGAAGACATGGGACAAGAAGGACACACACCTAGTTATCCTAATTATTGAAGGGACTTCAAGACCAAGTCAACTAAACCTGGACGACAGATGTAGAAAAACAGAAGAGTACATCCCTCCTGTTATGCAGTGCTCAAACTGCCAGCAATTTTCACATACTAAGAAAACTTGCAGGAGAGATACAGTTTGTCGGTACTGTGCGGGAAGTCACTCATACAACGAATGTCCTCATGCGAAAAAAGATACCAACTATAAAGTACGCAACTCCAACAGAACCTGCGCAAACTGTCTCGGGAACCACGGGGCAAGATACCGTGGATGTCCGATCTTCTATGAGACAAAGGCCATACTGAAGGAATCGGTAACAAAAAACATCTCCTTCAGAGAAGCAAGAAACCGAGTGGCTTCAGGCGGCACTGTCAAACAGGGACCCAGCTGGTAAAACTAACCACAGAGATGCGAGACATAAAACAATAACTCAAAGTCTGTATTACTGACAGAGATGAGTACTGTCCATGTTGGACTGGAAAATCGTCCGTTGCCTGGAAAACAGGTTGTAAATAATCCGGACGTTCATAGAATTCCGTGAGCATGTTGATGTGGAAGGTTTTACGCTTCCCGTCAATATCGATGATATAGTCAACATCGGAAACTTTTGATATTATATCGTACGGACCTTTCCAAGAAATAAGAAGTCTATTTTCCCTACAAGGTAGCAAGACAAATGCTTTGTCACCTGGACAAAGTTGTCGCAAGCATCTCTTTTTATTGGCAAATTCTCTTGCCTTCTGTTTCGCAAATTCAGAAGAAGCAGTTGCCAATTTGCATGCTTCAATAATCTTGTGTCTAAGTGCGATGACATATTCATAAGAGGATTTTGTGTCATCGACAATATTATCAGCAGTTATAAGATCATGAAGTAAGGACATAGGACCTCGCGGTTTCGCGCCAAAGACAAGTTCAAAGGGAGAAAATCCTGTATGTTCGTTGGCGACCTCTCTATATGCAAAGAGAGCCGCGGGTAAAACCCTATCCCAATCCTGAGGATGATCTTCTGTTATCTTACCTAGTAGGTTTTTCAGAGTTCTATTCAGACGTTCCACCATCCCATTGGACATAGGATGATAAATACTACTCAGCGATCTCTCTATCTTAAGAGTCGACATTACTTGAGACATGGTATCCGATATGAGTTGGGTACCATGGTCGGATAATATTTCTGCTGGAAATCCCAGACGAGAAAATATTAACCAAAGAGCATCTGCGACATCAGCAGTAGTTATGCTCTTTAGAGGAACAGCCTCCGGCCAACGTGTGCACATATCAACACACGTCAAAATAAATTGGTGTCCTCTAGCAGACTTTATCTTAAATGGACCAATGATGTCTATCGCCATTTTTTGAAATGGTCGAATGGGAATGTCTGCAGCCTGAATAGGTGCATCATGGCGTGGACCTCTGGATTTAATCTCTTGACATACTTTACAAGATCGACAATAGATTCGTATGTCCTTATTCACAGCAGGCCAAAAGAAAGATTCAAGAACTCTAGCTTTAGTACGGGAAAAACCCATATGTCCAGCACACTGCGAATCATGAGCGTGCTGTAAGATTTTAACTCTCATATTTTTAGGCACAAGGATTTGAGAATGAATGGACTTAGCGGAGTCTTGGACCATACGTACAAGTACGCCATTCTTCATCGTAATCCAAGATTTACGATTTGTATCCTTATTCGGATCACCTTTTGTTGCCAGAGTAAAGAATTTCTTTAGAGTAGGATCATCTTCCTGCTGTTTTATAAAGGAATCATGGGAAACCTCCAAGGGATCATCTTGGATCTGCGCATCATTATCTTCAGAATGTGAAGATTGCGGCATATTAAGAGCTTGAGCCCTAGTGATTACTGCATTAGCAGATTGCATATTAACATTTTCCCAATTAGAAATTTGCTGTGGAGTGCATTCTTTCACTCCATGAATGCGACCGATGATAAGATCAGCGATCGGATTCGGCAAGAGACATGCTTGCACCTCTCCTGTAAAGAAAGGCGTAGCAATATTGATAATGGCAGTGGAGTACTTCTCCAATGTGCCACCAAATGTTACACATTTGACTACATCGCCTGTAGCTTGAGAAGGATTTACGAGTGATTGTCTCACTCCGATGGTAGTGCACCCCGAATCGAAAAGAATTGATACCGGAGTACCATCTATTAAGCCTCTATTGAAAACAAGAGCACCCCTTCCATTATGCGCGATTGACGCAGGGAGAGCGGGAAGCGGGTGACCGCAGCTTAAAGTAGAAACTGTGGTTGGATCGAATAATGTTTTGCATTGCGAACACTGAGATGCTCTAGCAAAATCGAAAGCGGAATTTGCTACACTATTGAAGTCTTTTTTATCATTATTCTGATTACCGGCGTCGTGGAACTCTTGTTGTGCAGAGTTAGCCTGGTAATAAGATTTACCATGTCTTTTGTGTTGTGATCTACCTCGGTTATAATTGTCTCTATAATTATTATTTCCTCTTTTATAACCCCTATTTGGGTTTGAATCATAATATTCATGATCATAATCATCACGCTCATTATACTGAGTATCCCTGTAATATTGGTTCTTTTCTCTCCATGAAGCACTTGGGTAGTTCCTATAGCTACTCCCCTTTCGAGAATGTCTAAAATTATGGGTACCCCTCGCGTGTCGAGGACTATCAGCCCGATTCCGGTTCTTCGAAGAAGAACCCTGATTTGAGTGGTTATCTTGGTTTTGATACTTATTCCAATTAACCTTTTTATCAAATTTATTTTTAGCTCCTTGGAATTTGTGTGAGTAATTCTGATTATATTCTGTTGCCGAAGCAACTGGCATACTCTCTTTAATGTTAGAGTTACTAAGAATCATGTCAGGGTGTGCCGTGGCATACTGGTCACAATATTCTTCCATTTGCTTTGATGTACTAGGTTTACGCTCATGTAAGAACTCTAGGAATAGTTTATTTACCGAAGACATGACCTTGTCTCTTAGCAATAAATCCGTAAGACCATCAAATGTTTTCTCTATTTTGGATAATTCAATCCATCGTGAGAGTGTAAGTCGTGCTTTTGAAATGAAATCTGAGAATTCTAAACCTACCTCAGGTCTCATTGTTTTAAACAAAAGACGATAACCTTCTTCTGACAGCTGATATCTCTTTATCAAAGCTGCCCTAATAGCATCATAATTATCCTTGTCGGCCTCTTCAACCAAAGATAACCTAGTCAGAGACTCCCCTTTTAAATTTTCAGACAACTGATGCACATACTGTGATTTGTCAACATTATGAGCTCGACAGGCACGTTCAAATCTATCAAGCCAGAATGTTATATCATCACTGGCAGAGTTGAACGCTGGCACCTTACCTTATAATTAAAAGGTTTAACATTACCACCAGATGCATGATTAACATTACTCATACATGTCAATTTTAATTTCTCTAATTCAAACTCATGTTCTCTTATTACTTTTCTCTCTTCAGCCTCTCTATCTAATCTTTTCTGTTCTGCAGCAGCAGCAGCTTCTAATTTTTTCTGTTCTGCAGCAGCAGCAGCTTCTAATATTTTCTGTTCTGCAGCAGCTTCTAATTTTTTCTGTTCTGCAGCAGCTTCCAATTTCTTCTGTTCTGCATCAAATCTCCTTTCCTCCACTTGCATCTGCAATTTCTTTAGTTCAGCAGCAGTATCAGCTTCTTTTTCTAATCTTTTTTCTTCAGCCAGAGCTTTTCTCTCTTCAGCAGCAGCTTCTCTTTCTAATCTTTTCTCTTCAGCCAGAGTTTTTCTCTCTTCTGCAGCAGCTTTTTTCTCTTCAGCAGCAGCTTTTCTCTCCTCTGCAGCTAATGCTTTGTCATATTGAGCAGCAGCCCATTGTTCTAAGTCTTTCCCAGTCTTATCAAGAGATTTTCCTTGTGCAATAAAGTAATCTAATGTAGACATCATGTCTTCTTAAATCAGAAACCTGAAAAAGTAAATAAATTACCTTATTTCACCTTAATGGGAGACAAGTCTATACCATAGACTTAGTCTTAGTGAAAAACTTGTATGGTTATTGTGTATATAATATAACCAATGATAACTTGAGTACCTGTGGAAAACAATAACTGTATGTCTCAAATACTGTGGGAGACAAGCCTTACAAAGGTCTTGTATACCTTAATGTAATCAATGATCACTTGAGTACCTGTGGAAAATAATATTCCCTATACCAATCACTTTGGGAGACAAGCCTTACAAAGGTCTTGTATACCTTAATGTAATCAATGATCACTTGAGTACCTGTGGAAAATAATATTTCCTATACCAATCACCTTGGGAGACAAGCCTTACAAAGGTCTTGTACACTTTGTTTTATAACAATAATAATCATAAAGTACTGATCTGTACTATAATATAAGTGTATTCAACTATACCTCCTATGTCATATGTCAACTAAAGACATTACAAAGGACAAACAAGAAAAGACAATCTGAAAACATTTGCAGAGATCAAATTAAATTAAATAGGAGAAATGAAAAAAAAAATGATCACAGAAACCGTGATGATAACTGCAATAAGATAACAAGACAAATAACGCCACAGTGTATAAACATAAGGGTGTAAAGAACTGAAATGAAAGGAAAGATGAGACCTACAATTATACAAACAAATCAAACAAAAATAAAGAACAGAAAAATGTTACAAATACAAATATGAAACAGTCGTCACAGCTAACCAAATATTTGCAAACTATGTTGCATGCAAATTTCAATTAAGAAATTGCTCCCTAAAGAACGCCAGAACAAGACCAATATCACTTGGTATTTCCTGTTCTAGTCACCTCCCATCCAGGCCCGCAAACACATAACAATCACACATATAAACAAATAATATATAAACATAAATATATATAAATCATCAATGTGTGTATCATATCATGCAATGTGTTACAGTTGTAATGTATTGTACTGTATGCTCAGTTTTAACAAATTAGACTACCACTTTATTGAGTAATAGATTTGCTTTCTAATTGTTACACTGTTCAATTTTTTTGAGCACATAAGAAGATCCAACGATGAAATTTGCACTTTAAGTTCAACATTGCTCTTCTATTTCAGCAGGATAAACAATCACTAGTTTAGAATCCTGACTGTACTGTGCCAAATGTCAACAAGTGCTGACCCAGATATTGCTACACTTGTCAGAACAGGTCAAGCTGACATTGATTGTATAGCTGTCCTACTGGTGTTGATGTGGTCAAACAAATGTTCTTGCAACTGTAAAATGTGATTCTCAACACAACAAAACTGCGTAGGCTGGACCCAGGAATCTGGCTCACCACTGTAAACTGTAAAGTGTGTGGTCATCTGTAAAGAATCTGTGTATTCTCCCTTCTGTAAAGCTCCACTATCAATCACTGTAACATGTTGTTTGTGGTGTCACTACTGTATATGTCCATTGTAGTGTACAGAGTTGTTGAGATCAGGCATGCTCCAGTCTACCCAGCTGTAAATGGGTAACTCACCCTAGTCCTGAGTTAGGGAAGGCAAAGGCAGCTGTAAGCAGTAGTTTCCCTCTAAGGCTCCAGGGGAAGCAGGCCCCTAAACTTGGTCAATTCAACCGACGCAGGATGGTGTATATATGGAGTAGAAGTGTAGAGTGTGATTAACGCGAATGGTGTACTGTTCGTGTTCTGACCAATCTAATCACTCATACACTTGTGTCTACAAGGCACCAATGCAGACTGCTGGAATCTTTGTTTACACAGTTTATTTAGACGCACACACTGGGACATAACGAGTAAATCATGGGTACAGGTTGACACATCAATTTGCAGGCATACATAGTAGATCCCAAGTCATGACACATTCATAAATAATGGGTAGTACATCAATAGCTTCCAATGTCATGATACATAATGGCCGCATCCCCTATCTGACTAAGCGCGTCAGTGAAGGCGGATCGGTAAGTAACTAAAGTTGCTTTATGTTCACAGTTTTATATCATATTATGAAACCATGGAAGGGGTTTCTATCAAAATTGAGATCTCCTTGCCACTGTCCGAATAGTAAGATACATGCCCCGTTCTTTGGACAGTGATTCAAAAATATGATGACAGGAATGTAACATGGCCGCCTTCCTGAGTTGTCGCTCACTCACTCACAGGAGGGTATATCTAAGCCAAAGTTAATTTGAAATGTATAAGAATAATTTCTTAAAGTTCCTCCAAACAGTTCTACAGTAATCCAGTTACTTCACGTAGACATAACTGCTATATGGAAGCCCGTCATCTTCGTCGATACAAACGTGACCCTAGCGTTGCGAAGCACAAAATTCCAGCTAGGTCTAACCGACATGAGATCATCAAAAATAGGGTCTGGAATTACCTGGAGTCCGAATCATACATGGTACCGTACATTAGGAGAGTCTCTAACACAAGCTCTAGTAGAGACACAATCTCCTACAGAAGAAAAACCACTTCGTAAATCATTTTTACTGAAGAATCTACCAGCCCTGGAAAATGCGTAACCGCCATTGTAAACGGTACCTCGGAACTCATCACGACTTGTCAAGACAACTCATACTTCCGCTAGAGCGGCATAACAAGAATATAGTCCTGCCTACCCATCAAAAATATACAATATAGGACTGATTCTACTTGTACTAATAATATGTAATACATATGAATTCAGGCCATAAACATAATAAGCAAATTAATATTTGGATTTTGTAAATCACTGTAATTTCTGTGGAATTTTCATAGCATATATTTCAAGAACAGAAGAAAAGAGAATCATAAATAAATTGATTTTAATTGTAACTTGGATTTTGTTAACTTCATAAAGTTACCATTGAGTTCAATTTGAATTTCACTGTTATGTAAAGCATAGAATAGTTATTACGAGAAGACACTCTAGGCTCTAGATCTTCTTATTACCACCGGACCAGGGGTCTTTACTGTTTGATTATCATTTGTGCTATCATACATACACCAGTACTCATTTCTGAGACTGGGGTATATCGTGTTGTTCATTATTCTTTATTGAACTATCATCGACTGTTATCAAGACAACTTACTTAGTCGTTTCCCTTCTAACGTGAGGTGTAGAGGTTTGGAAGAGAGAGCGCTAGACTATCATATCGGCTGTCTTCCTCCTGGCCTGGTTCCATTCTAGTTCTTGGTCCTTCAAAGATTGTCTAATGTTGTCCTCCCAGCGGACTCTGGTCTCCTGCGGGTCTGGATCCCTGGCTCTTTGTTTCCCATGCTTGTCGTGGTAGCCGATCTTCTCTCATTCTGCAGACATGGCCAAACCATCTTAGTTGGCACTGTTCTACATATATACTGAAATTCCTTGTGTATGGGGAAAAGGGGACAATGTCAAAACACGAGTGCCAGAAGCGGAGGCATCCGGACTAATTAGACGTAGAACAAACCGTAATAGGTTACGGGTGTCATGATGACTTGAAGAGTTGTGACTAATAGCTCGACTAGAAAATAAAAACTGTGAAGGAAAGGTAAAGTAGACGTCCGTCACGGATGACAATAACAAAATAATAGATCAACAATACACAGTGTCAGCCCACTCCTTTAAAGTAATGTCTTCATTTCTAGATTTCAGACTCTATTCATATTTACCAGTTTACTTTCCGAATAAACCTTCTAAACAGAATTTCTAATCAATATTTACAGCCTGGAGAATTCATCTACCAAGATAAGTGCGGTTCTGCTCAGTGTACAGAAGGAGGGGTTATCTCAATTGCAGATATATTCTGTGATTCAGGCTCATGTAATTCTGAAAGATCACCAAACGACTGCTGCCCTGCATGTCCGGTAAGTGTAGATTAATTTTCTAAACATCAGAGTGTAATGATGACCAAATATCAGAACGCACATTAAAATACTGAGAAACATAAATGAACCCAATAGGATTGAACAGAGAATGGAAATTGAGGCAAATCTTCTACTCCTTATGATCCCGTTGAAGATACTGGCGTGGAGGAGTCGTGTCAGGGGCGTCACTATAATACGTTGTAGCTTTTGCGATGAGGTGACATGATCTTCTGGTCCCTTTGTCTTCTCTGATTCAAGCGCAGAATCAAGTATCCGCGTAAAGCTGTGTAGACTGGAAAGTGACGGTACTGGGACTTCATACTTAGGTAACTTTGCCTCGACAAGTGTCACTATACGGAATGTGTGAATAGAAATATGTATGTAGTCTGGCTGTAGGAATATCTGCGAGAGAGAATTATTAACAACGGCTCGTCGTGACTTATGTAAGAGTATGTCACACATTTATTTGGACATGCTCAAATAATGGTATGATGCTCCTGGACACTGTCTGCAGTATATTACACTTCAACGGTCAAAAAATGAACATCATTTTGTGCTACGGGCGAGTGTATTCTAAGGAGAACATCTACATAATTGACCCATCAGAGGTTGAACGGGTTATTTTTCATCATTAAAATGAAAAAAAAGATTAGAACAAAAAACAAATTCGGAGTAAGAACATTCAACTAGGTACTAGACTGTCACAATAAACTGGTAGAAGAGCTGGCTGGCAAACAAAACTATAAAAAACTACAGATAGCTATTCTCTATCACACAGAGTGAAAACCGGATATCACTTTACGGTGTGAATGTCAACCTCACGTCAGAGCTAACAACGATTAGTCAGATCGCAAACAACGTTCTCTGGCAGTGAAGCTGACCTGGCTTTGTCTGGTCAACCGACCAGGCCTGAATCAAAACAATGAATGCCCGCTAAACTCCCCCACATTCTTAAGAGTTCTTTGAGCCTCAGTGTATCCAATCTTGTAGCTGCTCTTTAGTCACATGCCTAGAGTGCAATGGTGTCGATTATGTTCAACAATCAACAATAACTTTAAATAATTAGAAGTTGGAGTGTTACGTATCAACCACCTATTCTTGTCTGCGATTGGAGCTTGTTTGTAACGTTTTTGACTTGCTAATGAATTAATTTAAAATCTGGAAAGCCACTCCTTCTCTCCTTGAATTTCAGCCATCCATTCATCTTCATTGCACTCCAGGCAAACCCATAGATGCTCAGTCTCCCTCAGCAAATGTCGAAGGATATTAATGCTAACTGTTCCTGTTGGTCACTGGTTGTATACACGACGGTTGCATCCTTTTTTACGTCCATACCTGTTAGCCTTACGTTTTGATGCAAAATTCCAGCTATCTTAGCCTTGTTGATTTATCGATTGCTGTGTCGTTCTCTAATAGGCGATTATTAATTGTCCTCACTGCCTCACCCGTATCCATATCCAATGTCCAAACTATGGAAGCTCTTGAGGCTAGTCTGTTAGATCTCTCATTACCGCGTACCCCAGCATGACCAGGGCTGTAGATCCAAACAAGTTACTGAAGATTCGAAGTTTCTGTGGATGTTTTCAATTCATGCCATAGCCATTCATTTTGAAATTTCCGAAGAATGGACTGAGAGTCTGACACAACAAATGCCCTGGTTGGCGGAAATTCCGACAGCCACCTCAGAGCTGCAGTAACTGCCTGTAACTACATTCACATGCTGGAGGTTGTTGTCATGTAAGTTTTGCTCTGTAGGGCGACCGTCTTACCCTTTACTCTAGCCGAGAAGCCCCAGTCTGATTTCTCACCATGGAGTACAGACCCATAATGGCATCATTGTCTCCCGTATAATCATGTAGCAGTTGATTATTTACAAGCTGTGCTTTCCCATTGCTCCAAGCTCTGCACTACCTGTTAAGGCTGATAATAACTTGCTGGTAGTCTGTCCAGTTATAACCTGACTTACTCCACTCTTCTCCCTTGGATATAATTTAAACTGTGGTCACCTGTCTAATCGTAGCCTCTGTTTGCCATCCATGAATTATTTAAAGAAGTATCGAAAACTATCAAATAAGCCACCAGACATAGACACACAAGAATTGAAATCTTGTGATTATGATATTATTTACGTAATGAACAGGACAAAGTGATAAAATTGTCTGACATAGGGTTGGAGATTTAGCTGATCGTCTGAACTCAGCTCTACCTGCAAACTCATGTCCATTTTTTTTCTTGTTCCATGACCTATTTTTAACTACGAAAATGAAATTTCAGTTGTAGAGAGAAAAGGACCAAGCATGGACCTGCATAATTGCATCATCCAACACCCAAGAAATGTGACAGCATTATCACTATCTATTAACAATAACTATCATAAACATTTTCATTTTCGAAGCCCGTAGAGCATGGAGCCGAAACATCAACTAATACCATTTCAGGCAAGCTGTACCGCAGCCAGCAACTAATACCATTCCAAGCAAGCTGCACCACAGCCAGCAACTAATACCATTCCAAGCAAGCTGCACCACAGCCAGCAACTAATACCATTGCAAGCAAGCTGCACCACAGCCAGCAACTAATACCATTCCAAGCAAGCTGCACCACAGCCAGCAACTAATACCAATAAGAACAATACACACAAACCACAGGGCGTTTCGGGGTTTACCTTTCATCTTCTAAAGTCACACACAAGAGACATTGATAAGTAATATAGATATGCTATGTCTATATGAGAAAATAATAAAGGACATTGCGAATACGTCAGAAATATGTTTGTCTATGATACTAGTGGTTCAACCTCTTGTTCTATTCTAATTATTCAATTAATTGTGTTTCAGTTTTTTCTGAACGTCATTTTGTAACACCATAAAAGTCTGTTCCAATTTCTTTTCTTTTAAATTGTCTTACTAATCCTGAATTTTAGTTTGTTGTTTACATTATTTTCCTTTGCGATCCTTACGGAGAATAATGCCACCACTACAGCTGGTCCCCTTTACATTTTACAATTAAGTTATTTTTTTTTCTGTGATAGAAAAAAAAGTTAATTATGTACATTAAAACATAGGAATTGAAAATTACAACGTGATGAAATTAAATGCTTCAGAGAAGAAACCAACAAATATAACATGACATAAAGTTATAAGTAACATAAGTAGATGCTTCGCGAGATCAGCACGCTTACGACCAAATTTGGAGATACCATTTTTCTTTCTTGTAATTCAATAAAACTATATTAACTAGTAGTGCAGCAGTAGTCTGTGTGGCAACTTGTAATATGATGAGGTTGCCAGCGCTATCCACAACCTTGTAGTAGTCGTCTTGTACCACATGCTTTAAGTTGCAGAAGTCCCATTACTTTGTTGTCTTCTTGAAGACCCCCCGGGAACTATATGGGGCAAATTATTATTTACAACTACTTCTAATATTGTTCCAAGACGAGATTTTGGTGTTGCTGTCACTTCTTCTTTGATTCTTAGCAGCCGACCGTCAAAGCAGTAAGTGGCCATCACGCCTGGTGGCGTCTTGTAGGGCAACAACAAATTGATTCCACTTTGCTCGGTCGGTGGCCATCCTTCGTACAGTGCCCCAACTATGGTTCATTCTTTGCATCTCAGCCTCCACAGTCCTCCGCCAAGTTGTTTTTGGTCGGCTTCTCTTTCGTTTTCCTTCAGGGGTCCATAGCATCGCTGTTCTTGTGATGGCATCGGGGTCTCTTCTGTGGACATGGCCAACCCAGCTCCAGCGTCTGCCAGCTATGATGGTGTGCATGTCCTCTTGCTTGCTACGAGTAAGCAGATCTTGGTTGGTGATGGTATTCGGCCAAAAATTCGGAGAATTTTTCTTAGGCATGTTGTATGTAAAGAGGACAATTTCGACATTTCCTTCTCCGTAACTCTCCAGCATTCCGCATCATAGAGAAACGCAGAAAGCACACAGCTCTGATATAATCTTAATTTTGTACTTGTGCTGTACTGAGAGGACTTCCAGATGTTGTTTAGACTAAAAAAAGGCTGTTCTTGCTTTGTTCATTCTGTTGTTGATGTCTTTGCTTGCTCCGCCGTCTGGTGTTACTATGCATCCTAGGTATGTCTTCTTCTTCTTCCTCGTTCGCCCTGAAAAGGACGTTGGTTGCGTTGTGTCTGTTTACAGCAACGCTGCGATATCTGCACCTTTCGGCCGACACATCCGACTTCAGCACGGCATTTTTTGGGTCCGGGTTTGCCTTCCCTCTTCGATCCCTACTCTCTCAGCCAGACTGCAGTGATGCAGCCTGTTTCCAGGACCACCACGTGGAGGTGGAGTAGGGTCTTGGTCAGCTCTGGTTCGCTGACCCTGACACAAGCAGTCAAGCTATGGGTCGTTGACTGCATTCTCTATTGCTGCATCTTTGGGTCCTAGGTATGTGAAGGTGTCTGTCTGTTTAAGTTGCTGATTCCTTACTGATATGGGCTCAGGGTTTCTATCACTATGAACGTATAATGTATACATACTTTCTGGTTTAAGTATGGTAAATCACTGTTTCTACTTTCAATGCTTTAGCATGTCCCTTTCTGAATTCCCTATCTTGTTTATTAGTGGTATAAGCAATTATGTGAAGATTTAGAAACAGCACTTGTTAACGCTTGACAGGTGATTACCAATTTAATTGTGTAGGAAAATAATTTAATTGATGTACAGAAATTGCTTTGTTAGTACAAGATGTCTGCTAACATTTATTGTTTCAACTTCTTCTACATGGGGATTAGTCGACGTCATCCACTACGGAACCTACAAATTCGACCACGCCAATAACTGTTGAGACGACGGAACCAACTATCATACCACCAACAACACTTCAACTTGGGTGCCAGTACAATGGCCAATTCTATCAGGTTATAATATAAGTATACAATCTATCTATCTATCTATCTATCTATCTATCTATCTATCTATCTATCTATCTATCTATCTATCTATCTATCTATCTATCTATCTATCTATCTATCTATCTATCTATCTATCTATCTATCTATCTATCTATCTATCTATCTATCGCTGTCTTTCTATCGGTCTGTCTGTCTGCCTGCCTGTTTATTCATCTATCTATATGTCTGTCAGTCTGCCTGTTTATTCATCTATCTATATGTCTGTGCGTCTACCTTTCTGTCTATCTATATATTTGTTTGTTTGTCTGGCCAAATATGTGGAAGTTCTCTACCACCAGGAACCATAATGCGAGACACCTGACAAGTCTTTAGCGTAAGTTTACATGCTAAAGTAAAATGGAGCATATCTTCCAATTGTGCTTAACGGCGAATTGTGGAAAATGTTTTATTTTTGATATTTCATGTATTAGCCTGGCCCCATTAACACTGGCAATCCGTGCGAGATCTGCTCCTGTCCGGAGTCTGGAGATAAAGCAGTATGCGCAGTGTTAGACTGCCCTCGACTCGAGTGTTCTGAAGGCGAAGTTGCTGTTAGGCCACCTGGAGAGTGCTGCCAGAAATGCGTACCAGAAGTAGGTCGTCCTGTGATAAAATTTATTGAAATTTAATATTAATTATGAGAATCCTTATTTTCTTATTGGTTCATTCTATTTCTTTTGTCTTCTTCGTCATATTATTTGCTTCCCTCTTTTACCCCATTTCTCTCTTTTTTGTTTGTTTGTCTGTTTCTTGTTTTCAATTTGTTTTTTGTTTGTTTGTTTTTGTTTGTTTGTTTGTTAATAGTTTTCCCTTGTAATATTTTCCTATGCACGCAATTTTTGTCCATTGCACAGTTTGAGCAATTCTCCTTATTATCTATATACGGATGCCTCCAACGAAGCCTAAAGTGTAGAGTCAAGTTATTTGCTAGTTGCTAGTGTCAACATTGTCAAAATTCTAAATAACCTAACGGACTAATCTCAAACCCTGAACTGCTTTTTGCAACCTCTTATCATTCTCAGCTCCTCGTATCTCCTGAACTACCATATCTCTGCGCTCCCTGCTTGATGCCTTGGACCACCAGCGGATGTCACCATGCCCAAATCCCTGTCTATTCGTTTGTGTGTATCCGATTACCTCTCTCAGTTTGAGTGACTCTTCAGCAGCATCAACAGCTTCTTCCACTCTCCACTTCCTTCCCGTTTTCAGTGTGGGCATAATGGACTTAACCACGTCATCAGCTGACTCGCGTAGCATCATTGCAAGCCTTGCTTTTCCAACTTTGTATTCTTCAACAACTGACTTGAAGGGAAGCAGAAGTTTTGACTTTTTGCAGTACAGTGCTACATCTGACAGACCTGGTGGTACCCCTAGCCACTTTCTCATGAACCTGTTGACCTTCTGCTCTATAGCTTCCACTGTACTTGTGCTTATTTCATATATAAGCAGTGGCCACAGCAACTTCGGTATGAACATGAACTGGAGGCACCACAGTTTGAACTTTCCCAGGAGTCTGCTTTGGTCTATGATCTGTAGTCCTCTGTCTGCCATTTCTATTGTCTGTTGCACTGCATTCGAGTCTTTTAAAGAGGCATCGTACACCCTGCCAAGACTTCTAACAGCTTCCTCAATGACAGTAGGAATTCCTTGGCTAGAAACCGTGAATATGACCTCTGCTATCTTCCCTTTCCTGACTGATAGGCTTCTCGACTTCTTGGGTTTGAAGCTCATTCTGCACCAGCTGACTAGTTCATCCAGGCGTGCTAACATCCTCCTGGCCTGATGTTCATCTGATGTCAGAATTGTTGTGTCATCCATGAATGCTTTGAGCGGTGGCATGTGACACATTCCACCGAGCTTTGGGCCTATAGCCATTCCTTCAGCCGCATTGAGAATTACCTGCATAGCCATGACGAATAGTATCGGAGAGATGGTACATCCCATCGCAATTCCAACTTCAAGGCCAGTCCACTTCGTTGTGTACTCTCTGGTTGAAAATCTGACAGAAAACCCTGCGAAATACAGCTTCAGCATTGCTGCAATCTCTTGTGGAACATGATACATTTCTAGGGCATGCCACAACATCTGGTGTGGAACGGATCCATAAGCATTCGCTAGATCCAACCAGATTACATGGAGGTTTGTTCTGTCAGACTTTGCCTTTTGGATTGCTTCCCAGATCATTGCGGCATGCTCTAGATCTCCTGGTGTACCTGGGATACCTCCTTTCTGAATGGTAGTGTCAATGTACCCATTTGCCAGGATGTGATGAATTGTGTTCTTAAAGGATTTTGCGAAGGGAAAAGAAGGTTAGTAGATCTTATGCAGATTATTAATACATTTTCTTAATTTTTGTTTATTTTAACCTCACAGCTAAAATGTGCGAAAGATAGAGTTTCAAATAATTCTTTGCATAACTGATTAATAAAATCAGAAGATTTTCCAAGAAGATGACAGGATGATGAGAGGTAATTAATAGTTCATACTTCACCTTCATCATCATCACAGTCTCCCATGCGCACACACTCTCATGCACAAGATATTTAACATCATTAGAATTGAACTCAGAGAGAGATGAATAATGAGCAGTAGTATAAATGAAAGTCAACCAGTGATGTTAAATGTGAAAAACTTACGAAGACTTTTGTGTGTCTTCAGTTCATCAGAAGTCTGAGTCTACACGCAACGTGAGTGACGTCTAACCAGAAATAAGTTATCAAAAACGGACATTTGGCTAGCTGAATTCGCCATAGGACATCTTTCATTCCTCAATTAAAAAGGAATATTGTCTCACCCACAAGTCAGAAGGATGATGCAGCATTTTTCGTCACCCATATACTGCTAGCTCACAAGTTCAATACATCGTTATTACAAGTTCAATACAGAGTTATCATAAATTCAAATCACTCGAAAGATCATTATTATCTGAAGTCAAGCAAAAGAGCTCAAAAGAGGAACCTCATATTAATACCAAGTGCAACACACTCTTAAGCGCATTCTATGAAGCAGACTCTATATATTTTATGAATCACGCCTACATACGCAAGATTATGAGTATACATATCACTAACTTTTCGTGAAGATATCCAGTCTGGCCAGTACCCTCGGGAGATTAGACAACAGACCTTTTGTTCATATGACAGCTATTAACTGTTGATCAACACTACAGAGATATACTCAAACAGCGAAGGAATATACATAAATATCTCGTCAGCGTTCTCAGTACGACAACAGTTTGCATCAGAACGTCCTCGACTTAGAGATACCCCACTCGACATAACGTATAACAACTTGGGACATTGTATGCCTACACGTGAATCATCATATCAATGCGAAGCATTTAGAGACACATGGACTGTGTAGATTACTCACCATTTTGGTAACACGTATCATATCACATCATCATTTCACTTTACACCAGTTCATTCTTAATTAACTATTACTTAATTAACTGCAATTTTATTATCTCATCTGTGTGTTTTGTGTGAATCGTCTTTCACCATCATCACGTTCTAACCATTACTAACCCTATATGTGTGGATATTTCATTAATAAACCCAACGATCGTTTGATCATTATCTGGTTTGTTAATGTATCACTCGTGCTGTCGGTGTTACATATTCACCTATAGGAACCTTTCTCTACTCAAATGAGGTTGGTGGCTTTTTCTTTACGGGATCTAAGGGCAGAAGCTAAGGTCGTGGGGAAACAGAACTCTTTCCATAATTAATTAGAAAACACTGTCCAGTGGAAAGCATTCGCATTCCCGTCTTCTTGTCCCTATCTCGAATAGGTCTTTATTCTTTCTTAACGAGCCAATTTCTAGAGACCTGATACCTAATATCTCAGACTATTCCTGGCAAAAACTACTGTCGTAGTTGCCCCAGTACTCACCACACGACACTCAGGGAAAATGATTAGAAATCACCAATATTCTTCTGTGTATTAAACTGGTGAAATATGTGCTTGGACAGCGCAAAATGCAATGATTTGCCTGAATCACAATTAGCAAGGTACACATATCTCACAAAATGATACTATACACTTGATGCACATGGGATGTAATCATCAGTCATCACTGCTCCATTCAGAGTCCGGGGTCACCTCTGCAGTCGTTTTTCTTTACAACTAGCATGAAAAAATCACCAGCGCTTGCTGTAGGGGTTTATGAATGTACTATTGTCATATTTTGAATTTGCCAGCCTCATATATAACCATTTAGCAAGAAAAACATGTCAAATTCACATTTGTAAAATAAATGTTTACAATTACCGCAAAATAACTTTTGGGAACACAATCTCCTGGCATATTTTGAATGGACACAGCACGTTGATGCTTTCGAATCGCTTGGTCTGGGACATTTTAGAATTCCTCTTAAGATGGGTGATCTGTTCCTTAGGTCTCCAGTCTTTGTATTTAAAAATGCACGTTTACTTTTTAAGTTTTAAAGTTGCCCAAATACTTCGATCCTGGTCCTTTAAGTTTCCAGTCTTTGAATTTAAAAAATGTGGGTTTACATTTAAGTTTTACAGTTGCCCAAATACTTTGATAATTTTGGAATTCTTAGTCCGATCCTTCTCTTCTTCTTCTTTGATCCTTAGCCGCCGACCGTCAAAGCAGTCAGTGGCCATTACGCCTGGTGGCGTCTTGTGGAGCAACAACAAATTGATTCCACTTTGCTCGGTTGGCGGCCATCCTTCGTACAGTGCCCCAACTCTGGTTCATTCTTTGCATCTCAGCCTCCACAGTCCTCCGCTAAGTTGTTTTTGGTCGGCCTCTCTTTCGTTTTCCTTCAGAGGTCCATAGCATAGCTGTTCTTGTGATGGCATCGGGGTCTCTTCTGAGAACATGGCCAACCCAGCTCCAGCGTCTGCCAGCTATGATGGTGTGCATGTCCTCTTGCTTGCTCTGAGTAAGCAGATCTTGGTTGGTGATGGTATTCGGCCAAAAGATTCGGAGAATTTTTCTTAGGCATGTTGTGTGAAAAGAGGACAATTTCGACATTTCCTTCTCTGTAACTCTCGAGCTCTCCACGCCATAGAGAAGCACAGAAAGCACACAGCTCTGATATAATCCTAATTTTGTGCTTGTGCTGTACTGAGAGTACTTCCAGATGTTGTTTAGACTAAAAAAGGCTGTTCTTGCTTTGTTCATTCTGTTGTTGATGTCTTTGCTTGCTCCGCCGTCTGGTGTTACTATGCATCCTAGGTATGTGAAGGCATCTTTCTGTTCCAGTTGCTGATTCCTTACTGATATGGGCCCAGGGTTGCTCACATTGAGCGTCATGACCTCTGTCTTCTTTAGGTTGATGTTCAAGCCCACCTGCTGGCTATACTTATTAAGTCTATCCGTTTTTTCCTGGATGTGTTGATGTGAATGTGCTAGCAGTGCAATGTCATCTGCATATTCCAGATCTTCCAATGTAGAAAATGTAGTCCATCTTATTCCTCTTGGATTGCCCTCTGTTGTCTGGCGCATCACCCAGTCTATGACTGTTAAAAATAGAGTGGTTGATAAGGGGCATCCCTGTCGTACTCCTGTCTTCACCTCAAAGGTTAGGGTGCTCTGCCCAACGCTACACGTAAAGTTGACATAAAGGCTTTTTATGATTGACACTATGCAGCTTGGAATTCCATAAGTGTGACATATTATGAAAATAGCTTTCATCTATCTACTTCTTTATCTACACTTTTCTTTTACCTAGCTTTCACCTACGCCTGTTGGTTAACATAAAACCATTCCTATACTCAGAGATCGGTCTCTTTTTTTTTATTTAGCACGCATTTTATTGCGGTTCGCTATTTTCTTTGATGTATGTTCTCGAGCAGACCTATTAGCTACGTTGAGCTGTAATTATTAACGCCAGCGATTGTAAATCATATAATAAGATCAGCCAGCGATCAGAGCAGATTATTGTGAACCAAGGTGAGGCAAATTTCTATTACCTCCCTGGTAAATCCGTTCGCTAGAAAGTAATTAAACACGGCGAATTGCCAGATCAAAAGACATTGCTCGCTAGAAGGCCATACGAGCAGAGACGTGTAAAAATTTGCATTGATTAGCAAATTACGTTACGCCTGATCTAAAGAGAGACCGTTCGCTCGGTGCTCGAAATTTGCAGCGGTAATAGTGTGTAGATTCCTTTTGATAATAGAATTTGAGCAGAAATTTCCCCGTAGGTGCTAAATCTGGCAGAGAGTCTGGTTTTCGGTGAATAGTGGCCATTCCCTTTGATTTCAGATATATATATACCCGAGCATTCTAACTAAATTTATCCAGTACCGCCACAGATTCAGAAGACATCTAGCTACGATTCTAGAATCACTTGTATTAAGTAGAGTCTTAGTTTTAGGTGGAGATAGTCTGAGTAGTCTGTGTGAAGGTAAATACTATACTAGTAGTATAGAGTGATTTAAGTGGTAAAATCGTCGATTATATTTCACTAAGATTTTCGGTGCAGAGTGATTTACTACATAGGGCCGTCATTGATATTTCTCTAGGATTTACTGTGTTACATAGGCTAGGAGAATAAATATTATTTCTAGCTAAACTATTCCAGCTGTAAAATAAATTTAATTAATAGCTAATAACCAGTCAGAGAATATTTCAACCAACTAGTAATGCACTGTTCATCATGAGTATTGACGAAATATGTATTTATTTCTAATTCGTGATGATTGATTTTTTTTAAATGACTAGGATTTATTTCACGGGAGTTTTTAAACGATGAGGCAAGCTCTAAGCTCGTAGTTTCAATTTAAGTTAAATAACCGAAGTGGATAAATATATTATATTTTACGCGGGGTAAGGATAGGATTGAGAATACTATATTGTCGTAGATTTGTGGTAGGGGAATTAAGACTTACGTTGGTCCCTTCTGAATAGAAATAGTACAGGTGATAGCTCAGTGGGAGATAATAATAGAAATAGATTTTTTCACGAGTGAGATGGTGGAAAATAATAGAGTCTGTCCCTGACACTCGAGAAGCTTCTCTCGGTCAGCCTATCTCTACAACAGATCTAGATTAGTCAGACAGTCTACTAGAATATATATAGTAATATATATACCACTCACATACACACACACATAAGTGACGACAGTTAGACGCACAGACGTGAAAACTATAACAATGGAATATAGATATTTTGGGACGAGCTGACCGACACATGAATAAGTTTATGTGAATTTTATTTATCATAAGAAAATTCACCACAATCATAAATTTGAATATCAATCACATATAAATACACATACACATAAGTTAATGAATTACTGAAAGAATAGACCCATAGGTGTAATCCTTTCCCCCTCTGTTGAGCCCACGATCCCGTTAGCAGAAAAGTTATAGCACCAAAGAGTCACAGATTTATACGTTATGGTCTAGCATTTCCGCTTACAGTTAAGAACAGAGTTGATATATTAATCTATCCTAAGAGGAAAACATCATTAGCAACAAACTTGCATAAAGAAAACACAAAGTGGGTGCATAAATTATACCATAAGGGAATCACTCAGTCCTGCTTTCTCTCTGTTCATTCACCAGTGGCCACTGACATTCTTTCTTACCTACAAACTTGATGTCTTGCACCTTCAGGAGCCAACTGTAGGACACACACACACACACAGTGAATCCGTGTTCTTTTTTATAAAGAGAACCCCAGCTCTGCAGTTACAAGTTTCATCCAATGATCCGGGGAGCGTTCACTTTACAACTATATTTTAGGATTACTGTTTATGACACTTGAATCAGTTCAGGGAAGAAATTTTAAATGGGCTCACAATGTCAGAATCTCGAGGTTTCCAGTACTTAGGAAATGACAGGTTGGTAACTTCTCTCAATATAAAATTATTGGTCACACCACAATTGGTCAAACGTCGGAAATGTTACTGTTTGCAATTTCCCCACAGGGGCTGAATGTATATAAGATTTAAGGAAGAAATATAATCTGGCTCGATAGGCCCAGTTACTGCATTTAGTCTTAAAGTTCGTGAGATGGGTACTCTGTCTCTTTCTGGATGCAAACACAATGCCAGACAGGTTGTAACTTGGACACCCACGTATTTAAGTACAAAAATGTTTCTTCTAGGTTATTCTCATATATATAATGAAACCGCTGGTAGATTTTGGGCTTGACCAATATACTGTATAAAAGAAAAAGAAACATACAGAAACTTAATCATAATATTATACACACATCCTATCCTACCCTCGCGTAAAATATAATATTCACTTCGGTTATTTAACTTAAATCAGAAACTATAAGCTTAGAGCTTGTCTCATCGTTTACAACTCCCGTGAAATAAATTCTAGTCATTTTAAAAAAATCAATCATCATGAATTAGAAATACGTACATATTCCGTCAATACTCAATGATGAATCAGTGAATTACTTAGATGGTTAAATTATTCTCTGACTGGTTACTAGCAGTGAATAAAATTTATATTATAGTTTAGCTATAAATTATTATTTATTCTGCTATCCACTGTAACATAGTAAAACTTAGAGAATAATCAAATGACAGACCTATTCTAGAAAATCACTTCGGCACAGAAAATTTAGTGAAATATAAATTCGAACTAACAATTAATCACTCGACAATACTAGTCACTATATTATTACCTCCAAAACAGAACTACAGGCTATCTCCACGAAACTGAGAACTTCACTTATACAGGTATTCTAGAACTCGGCTAGATGTCGAGAAATTAAGAACTTCACTTTACAAGGTATTCTAGAACGAAGCGATCTGTCTTCTGAAACTGAGGAGTACTGAATGAATGAAGTCTAAACTGCTGGGGTTTAAATATAGGAAACTGACAAAGAATGCTACGCTATTTCCCGAAAACCAGATATGCCAGACTTAACACTGATAACACCTACGTCTAGATTTACATATTTCCTGCTCATTCTGCAAAATCAAAGATCTGTCTCACACTAAAACCGAACCCCGACTATTGCTAATCAGTGTGAGTTTTATTAACCTCTCTCTGTTCGTCTTCTCGCGAGGAAGGTCTTTGATCTGCTCGTTATCACCGTGGTTATTACTTCACTAGCGAGCGGGTTTTACAAGGGATGTAATAAAAATCTGCTCACCTTGTTTCCCGAGTTAACTGCTCTAGTACTAAACTTTAATTACCCCTTTGATCGCTGTCCATCGAACCATACATTAACTTAACGCCACTTCCCATAGTTGCGTCACTTTACAACTATATTCGATCTCTGGCTTTCAAAATTAAATGATACCGGCTCACGTTAGTTAATTAAGTATGCTCGCAACTACATCAAAGAAACATCGAACAGAAATAAATTCCGTGCTGAATTGAAAATAAAGAGACCGATCTCAGAGTGTATAGACTGGTTTGGTTTTAACCAACAGGCGTAGGTGACAGCAAAAGTATGACGATGAAAGTTTGGCAAAAAAGAGATGTAGATAAATGGAAATAGATATAGAAATCTATACCATAATCTGTCACATATATTATGGTTAAGTATTTGTATTTTTTCTCCTTTACACAGTATTGGGTCAAACCCTAAACCTTACCAGCGGCTTCCATGTAAATCTGAGAGTAACCATACCAAAGAACACTTTAATTAATATCTGGGTCATTTTCAAAGTAAAAACTGTCTGAGGTTGTGTTTACACCCAGAATGAGACAGAATACAAAAACCCAAAGAACATTAAGAGTGACTTTGTAACTGGGCATATAGATCCATATTTCTTTGCAAATTTCATTTACAGTCAGCCCGTTGCGGTGACTTAACAAACATTAACATTTCCCGACATTTGACCAGTTGTGGTGTGACCAAGAATTTTTATACTGAGAGAAATTACCAACCTGACATTTCCTATGTACTGGAAACCTCAAGCTATTGACACTGTGAGCGCAGTTAAATTTCTTTCCTGGACAAATTAAATGTGACATAAACAGAAAATTCTAAATAATAATACCAAAGGGAACGCTCCCCGGAGAAGTGGATTTGATTCTGTCTTTTGAGGAGCTGGGGTTCTCTTTGCCAAAAATAACACTGGATTGGCTGTGTGTGTGTGTCCTAAAGATTGTTCCAGAAGATACAACACATGTATTTAGGTAAGAAAGAATGTTCGTGGCCACGGTCGTCTGAGAAGAGAGGAAGAATGAATGAATAATTCTCACATCTATCTTGTAGAATCCATGTACTCACTTTGTGTATTTTTTTCTTTGCAAGTTTTGCTAATACTGTCCCTTTTAAAAAGAGATTAACGTATAACTCTGTTCATTACTGTAGAGGGAAATACAAGACCATAGCGTATAAATCTTTGACTCTTTGGGGTTAATAAATTTCGTCTAACGGGATCTTGTCTCAACAGAGGGAGGGAGGATTACACCTATGAGTCTAACTCTTTAATTAATTCATTAACTTATGTTTATTTGGATTTGATTTGATATTCAAATTATTGCTGTTGTGAAGTTCTTTATGATAAATAAAGTTTACATAAACTTTATTTACGTGTGTTGGTCAGCTCGTCCCAAAAGATCCCTATTCCATAGATATAGTTTTCACGTCTGTGCGTCTAATTGTCGTCACGTATCTGTGTGTGTATATATGTGAGTGGTTGAATATATATTAATGTATATTTTGGTAGACTGTCTGACTAACAAAGTTCTGTTGTAGAGATAAGCTGAATGAGAGAAGCTTCTCAAGTTCAGGGACAGACTCTACTTATTTTCCACCATCTCACGCGTGAAAATCTATTTCTTTACCTTATCTCTCACGGAGTCACCACATGTTCTAGTCTACTCAGAAGAGACCAATCTATGTCTTAATTCCCCTATCAAAAATCTACGACAATAAGCCCTCAGTATTTTCCATAAACTGTCGCTATGTAAACTGTCAAAAGCCTTTTCAAAATCAACGAAATTAATGTACAGCTGTCTTTGCCATTCTGAGCACTGCTCTATAATGTTCCTGATGGTAAATATATGATCTACACATCTTCTGTTTTCATATTTTGAAGTTGCCAGCCTCATATATAACCATTTAGCAAGAAAAACATGTCAAATTCACATTTGTAAAATAAATGTTTACAATTACCGCAAAGTAACTTTTGGGAACACAATCTCCTGGCATATTTTGAATGGACACAGCACGTTGATGCTTTCGAATCGCTTGGTCTGGGAAATTTTAGAATTCCTCTTAAGATGGGTGATCTGTTCCTTAGGTCTCCAGTCTTTGTATTTAAAAATGCACGTTTACTTTTTAAGTTTTAAAGTTGCCAAAATACTTCGATCCTGGTCCTTTAAGTTTCCAGTCTTTGTATTTAAAAAATGTGGGTTTACATTTAAGTTTTACAGTTGCCCAAATACTTTGACAATTTTGGAATTCTTAGTCCGATCCTTCTCTGGCTCTGGTGAATTGCTAGCTCAACGTGGCGATGCAGTCTGATCTGTGACTCCGATTTCGCTAGATTACATTTCCCATTCTCAGTTCAAATCCCAGATTGTACTTCCGACGAATTTGCCAATGAGAACCATTGTGTATAACTTCTCTCACTTTACACCAATCCAATCTCCTTTGCACTATATGGGTCGGGGTGTTAAAGCATAATATCCCCCGCGTGTTTTAAAATATTACATTTTAAAATTCCAACGCGTGACCTCTTTCTAATAAGGCGGTCATACTTCCGCGTGCATCTTTATGCAAACTCACAAATAAATATGTGAACTCGTTCCTGCCCCAACATAATCTCCCCAGACAGATTATCGGTAATATTGATACCACGACGGGCCAGCGGAAACGAGTATCTAATATCACCTAGGCCTTCGCCCATCTCAGGCGACTTTCCCAGACAGACAGACCGCGAGCCCATGTGGTCACTTGCCTGTTTGTCACTGGCCCCGAATTACGTCAAAGTCGCTATCCCTCTTCACGTTTGCTGTCTGCATCAAAAGGTGGCTAGACGGCTTACGTGATAAACGCATTATCCGCTGACCGGTCTAATTAACCTGGTATTATTACGGTTCACCTAGCGAAAGGTAAACAAGTCTGGGAGTGGTCACAGCAAAAAAATGAATGAAGGTGCATAAAATATGCCTCAAAAAACTGATGAAGGAGTGAGAGAGGGGCTCAAAAGTACATGTACAAACGTTTTGTCACAATGTCAAAATTTCATACTTCGGTCTGTTGAATCATATGGATATAGAAAGTATGTAGCCACCACTGTAGCTAGTCCCCTTGCAGGAAGTCTGCAACAAACAATCACATGATCCTGCAGCGGTGGTTTCTATGGAGTTGGGTTTTACATGGTGTGGTTGCCAGCATCATGCACAACTTCCTATTAGTCGATTTGTACGATATGTCTGAAGGTGCAGTAGATTTATTCTTTCGTCATTTCTTCAGACACCCGGAACTTACGAGGGGGAGACTAGAAATATAGAAAACCTATTATCAGCGTAACTATGTTTTCACGAGTTTTCTTAATGAAGTTGTCGTTCTTTCTCACGCAAGGTCTAATAATCAAATCCGTCACACTTTTGCTGCCAAATGTTGTCAATCGACAAATTATTGTCTATTCCTGATCTAGTTTTTAATCTTTTAAACTTTATATCATTCCAAAGCACCCCATACAGCTATTAAATACCCATAATTATAATCTCTTTAGCTGAAAGACAAGCATTTTTCATGATTGTATCCTCTTTTATTCGTATCCGCAGGACATTTACCCGTTGGCGTATTGAACACGAACTTGGGAGGGAGTAAGTAAACCTTCAATTGTTCGATACAATTTTTCATTTCAAATAGTGCATTAGTTATCTGTGTTTTTACTGTTGTGAATAACTGTTTTATATTAACTCTTAAATACGCTGTGTTTTCCCATGTTTGACACAAGTAATGTTCTGTTTCCTTGAGTTTTTATATGATGTCTTTCTCTCATACTTTTCTTTCTGTTTATTTTTGCTTTGTTTGATTTTGCTTGTTGTTTTTTCTGATCAATTTTTTTTCTTAATTTTCGCAATCTATTATATATCAATTTGATATTGTGTATACTTTCAGAGAGTATAATTGAGACTTTGCAGTTGTCTGCTGATATGGGGACATACCAATTATCACATGAAGACAGTGACATATCAAGTTGCTCAATCCTACGACAATTTGAAATTTGTTTTGCCCAATAGTAACATTATTTTGTTTTGCTCTGTTTTTTTTAATCACAAAGACGTCTCGCTCTTTAGCAATAAATCCTTTGACAAAATTTTTAGTGTTTTTTTTTTTTCATGGCACCTTCAAACGGTGTTGTTTGTGTTAGTCCGCATGAGGGTGTTTTATTTAGTGCACCATCGCAGTGTGGAGTTTCAACGTAATGCACCGCCACACTTTGGCGTTTTTATTTAATTTACCGTCCCTGTGTGGTGTTTCTGCTTTAATAAACCGTCAGACTGGTGTTTTGATTGAAAGTACCATTACACTGTGGTGCTTTAGTCTGCCATCACACTGTTGTATTTCTGTTTAACACCCCTACAAATTGATGTGTTCTGTCTAGTGTACCATCACACGGTCGTGTTTCTGTCTAGTACGTCATCACACTGTGGTGTTTCTGTCTAGTACGCCATCACACTGTAGTGTTTCTGTCCAGTGTACCATCATATTGTGGTGTTTATATCAAGTGTACTTCACACTAAGGTGTTCTCTTTTACTGTGCTTCGCAGTAAAATATAATAACGCTCTTCTGTACTGTGTTTGTCAACTATAAGCCACACCGGCTACTGCTTTAAATTAATATGAGACAAACATAAAGGTATGTTATCAGGCACTCGTAGGAAATAAAGAAGTAGAACACTAGACAACAGAAAAACAACAGACATGAGTGGCTTACCCAGGATTCGAACCCTGGACCTTCCGTGCGACAACCCCGCCTAGCTATGCAAGCGAATCACACTATCCTCCCTGCCATTTACGCATCACCAACAAAAATGATGCTTCGATGACATTTCATGCGAGTGCCTGATAAAATAGCTTTATGTTTGTCTCATATTAATTTACTGTTTACAGGCCTCGGGTTTGCCTTCCGTGTGTGTTATAAATGTTTATACAATACCAAAACCTACTCTCTGTCCTGTTCTTACTGTTCTAAGTCTACTATCATTTACTGGACACAGTATTAAGGTCTTTGTCTTGTGTGGACTGGCCTATACTGTATAATAGGGGAACAACAGAAGTGATTGCGTCATTAATAGGCTGAACTGCCCATGGTAAACTTCCGGTGTTATGTCTTGCGGTTCGCACTAATGACCTGTCATCGAAGCATCATTTTTTTTTTGGTGATGTGTAGATGGCAGGGAGGATAGTGTGATTCGCTTTCATAGCTAGGCGGGGTTGTCGCACGGAAGGTCCAGGGTTCGAATCCTGGGTAAGCCACTCATGTCTGTTGTTTTTCTGTTGTCTAGTGTTCTACTTCTTTATTTCCTACGAGTGCCTGATAACATACCTTTATGTTTGTCTCATATTAATTTACTGTTTACAGGCCTCGGGTTTCCCTTCCTTGTGTGTTATAAATGGCTACTGCTTTCTTTGACAATATTCAAGTTGACGTCTGAGAGTGTACGAATAAGAAGAAGAAGAAGTTTCGTGTACCTGCATGCCGCAGAGCCCGTAATCAAGTTCCTTAACATTGCCAACGTTTTCTCGTATTATTATGTTTCTCTTATCGTGTTTCACTTTGTGGCCGTATGTTTAGCAAAGATGTTTCTTGTGCAGGAGACGCTAACGAAAGAGAAATATAATAACGTGGACTATTGTTTAATTGTTTTCTCGTGAAATATCAAGAGAAATACTGCCACTTTAGAACGCTCATCCACATCATCATTGCATTATCACTACTCTTCAGCACCCAAGAGCAGCGTACGCCTATGAACAAATTCGTACCAGGTAATCCTGACCTGTACCATCCACTCAAGATATTTCCATATCTTCTTTATCTCTTCCATTTATGTCTGCAGTTCTCTACTCCGTTCTCCCTCTGCCGCTCTTACCTCAACAGATAACCAAAAAAAAATATGTGGAATGAGACGTAGAGATGTTCTGTGAAAGACAGTAGTCCAGCCCAAAGTATGAACTGAGGGCCGCGGTAGCGCAGTGGTTAGTGTGCACTGGCTTCCCGGCGTGATGATGTGTGTCGATGGTCAAGAAAATATGGGCCTAACACTATATTCGCAATATGCTTCAATGAACGTGTAACAGGATCCTTTACCTTTTTTTTTTTTAAATCAAAGTATGAATAACAACAGAAATCATCACTAAGATAAAGGACAGAAAACAAAGCCAAAAAAAAAAAACGAAGGATATTTAAACAGGGGTAAAAACAGAAGTTCCAGAACCAAAGCTCCTGAAATATACATATGGCGTTTTTATCAATGGGGAAAATGGTTGACGAAGGAGGACCTAAATAAATAAAGGACAAACTAAAGTTTATTGCACGAGAACAAATTAGCAACACTTTTTACGGAAAATACAAAAAAAAAAGAGAAAAAAAAAAACAGTTCATTCCCTTCATTTTCTTAGTTTCCGTTCGTTCGTAACAAATTCCCACCAACTAGCAATCTGTTCAAGGTGCAATTTCGGGAAATTATGGAAAAGCCGTCCATTTTGGCATGGAAACTTTATTGCAAGCGCTGGTGTTTTTATAAGCATTCATGCCTCTGTGTTTGTGTGTGTTTGCGTGCCTGCGTGCGCGCGCGTGTGTGTGTTTGACAACATTTCTGAAATTTCCCCATTCATATTAATGTGGCAGATAAAGGGAACGAATAGTGAGAATCAAACATAGGAAAGTCTAGACAGAGTAGAAAAAGGGGATGCGCAAAAACAATGTGTATGAGACGGAGCATCCGAAAAGAGGTTAACAAATCCGGCTTGGCACGCTTTTCAGCAACTCAGTCAGAAGCGTGAGTGAAGCAGCGCAGGTCGCACATACCCCAGTATACGAGGGTAGCCATGTTGAGGCGACAGTGACTTGCTCAAGATTCTATGTAAATTCGTAGGTCTGCGTTGGCAGATGTGTGCAGTACAAGTTGTCAATATATATTGTATTATCCTGACATGGAGGTGAAGATTGGAAGAGCATGTTATGCTCTCATTCGTTAATACGGTACATAGAGTGCAGTAGTTAAGATAGTGCAATAGTATTGTTATTCGGGCCAGTATAGAAGTCAGCTAAGGTTCAGGGAAAGCATCATTCCCCGGAGTCGTTCGGTAATTACAACCCAATAACCTGAACGTGAACAGTAATAGTTAAATAGGCAAAGCAGTTAGAGAGGAAAGAAGATAAGCACCAGTAACATCAAAATAGAGCCAGATAGAGCAATAATAATACTTCTTCTTCTTCTTCTTCCATCCTTAGCCACCAACCGACAAAGCAGTCAGTGGCCAATACGCCTAGTGGCGTCTTAGGGCAACAACAAATTGATTTCTTTGCCGTTGTATCCCATCACGCCTAGTGGCGTCTTTAGGGCAACAACAAATCAATCTATTTGCCGTTGTTTCCGTAATCAAATTGACTAGCAAACAGGTGATCAAATAATAATACAGTCTACTATCATTAGCAAGTGAGCTGTATGAAAGTATGTCGACAGGACCAAACTGTTGGAGGTCCAACTATATTACTGTTGTACAGTGTAAATAAACAGTGTTCCTGTTCAAGCGGTGTTCCTCAAGTTTTATATAGAAGTACCACTTCGCATTGTATGACCACTCTGTGTGTTGTTGTACACATCCACCATCATCATGTCATCGCTATTCTACTGAGGCAAAGAACCTGGGCATAAAGCGGCCGTGTGGGGTAATCACCTGTTAGCGCAGGCGGCCATATTAAGTACTTCGGGTAAATATGAATACATATCTTCATCTTATATTTATATGTATCCAGGGAAGGATCACTGTTCATCATAGATGAAGCTTCAATGCTTTCGAGCCACTCGTACAATGCCACTAGTGTGGGGTTGTGCATGAGACTGGCAACTTCATCATGTAATACAAATTGCCACAGAAACCACCTCTACAAGAGCAAGTGAATCTTTGATGCAGGTTTTCTGTTTTCTGCAAGGCAACCAGCAGCACTTGTGACTTCATGCTCCGTAAGGAGAACAACGGAAAGTCATGACGATGATTTTGAATAAATTAAAATGATAGCATAATAGACTTAATAAGTATAGCCAGCAGGTGGGCTTGAACATCAATATAAAGAAGTCAGAGGTCATGACGCTCAATGTGAGCAATCCTGAGCCCATATCAGTAAGGAATCAGCAACTGGAACAGACAGATGCCTTCACATACCTAGGATGCATAGTAACACCAGACGGCGGGGCAAGCAAAGACATCAACAACAGAATGAACGAAGCAAGAACAGCCTTTTTTAGTCTGAACAACATCTGGAAGTCCTCTCAGTACAGCACAAGGACAAAATTAAGATTATACCAGAGCTGTGTGCTTTTTGTGCTTCTTTATGGTGCGGAATGCTGGACTGTTACAGAGAAGGAAATGTCGAAATTGTCCTCTTTTCACACAACATGCCTAAGAAAAATTCTCCGAATCTTTTGGCCGAATACCATCACCAACCAAGATCTGCTTTACTCGGAGCAAGCAAGAGGACATTCACACCATCATAGCTGGCAGGCGCTGGAGTTGGGTTGGCCATGTCCTCAGAAGAGACCCCGATGCCATCACAAGAACAGCTATGCTATGGACCCCTGAAGGAAAACGAAAGAGAGGCCGACCAAAAACAGCTTGGCGGAGGACTGTGGAGGCTGAGATGCAAAGAATGAACCAGAGTTGGGGCACTGTACGAAGGATGGCCACCGACCGAGCAAAGTGGAATCAATTTGTTGTTAATTTACAAGACGCCACCAGGCGTAATGGCCACTGACTGCTTTGACGGTCAGCGGATAAGGATCAAAGAAGAAAGAAGAATGATAGCATGGTGAGCAATGCTGTTCAAATTATTATATGGGATGGGGGGAGGGGGGGGGTGGGGGGGGGGGGGGGGAGGGGGGGTGGGGGCGGGGGAGAATTTCAATTTTTTTCCAGGACGGCGATCAAGTCCATCCTAGCTGAACTAAAGGTCTCTGTTTACGTCAGTTGCATAAAGTATACTGAACAATACAATGTTCCTAAAATTCAAGATGCATCTTTCTGCTTGCTACTTACTTTCAAGAATAGATAACTCTTCTATTATAAGGGAAACCACCTTTTGGGGGGGGGGGGGGGGGGGAAGGGGGAGGGGGGAATATAATTATTATACGTAAAGGGTATTTTGTAACGTTTCTGTAAAATATTTGCAATTGTGTTTCAATAGATAAGTCCTCCAGAACAAGGGAAATCTCTTATTTGGAAACAAAACGAATGATTATAAGTAAAGGTTAATTTTTAACGTTTCTATAAAGTATTTGCAATTGTTTTTCAAAGTTCTGTACTAAATGTCTGTGTGTCTTTTCTTTTGTACAAGGAAAGCAACAAAATTTCGCAACACACTTGGATTTTGCAACTGTTATTCTGTGACGGAGAAAATTCATTACCGGACTAACGATTTGACTTAGTAAACATTTATTTGACGGTGCTCAAAATAATATAATCAAAGGACACCAGAGCATATTATACCGTTACCGGACTCCTTCGGAACTGTTGATATTCCTCCAGGCCTAGGTGCGTAAGGTTCTACCTAAACATACTTCATTCATTGCTACGAGCTCACTACGAAGCATAGGACTGTAATTAGTTCAACCCGAGCCCTTCTGTCTTTCGCCATCAATTAATTTTATGTCGTCTTTATCCGAGTCATGTCTGTCTCCAGTAATGTGTTTTTGGGTTGTCCTGGTATATCCTCGACCTTGGGGATTCAGAACACGGCTTGCCGTATAACGTTGCATAGGGGCCGTTCACAAATTACGCAATGCAAAGAAGGAGGGGGTGGGGGGGAGGTGATGATGATGATGGTGGTAATAATAATGATGATGGTGGTGGTGATAATAATGATGATGATGGTGGTGATAATAATGATGGTGGTGATAATAATGATGATGATGGTGGTGATAATAATTATGATGATGGTGATGATAATGATGATGATGGTGGTGAAAAGGATGATGATGATGATGATGATGATGGTGGTGATAATAATGATGGTGGTGGTGGTGATAATAATGATGATGATGTCAGGGATAATAATGATGATGATGGTGGTGATAATGATGATGATGCCGGGGATAATAATGATGATGATGATGGTGGTGATAATAATGATGGTGGTGATAATAATGATGACGATGGTGGTGATAATGATGATGATGCCGGGGATAATAATGATGATGGTGGTGATAATGATGATGATGATGGGGGTGATAATAATGATGATGATGGTGGTGATAATAATGATGATGATGGTGGTGATAATAATGATGATGATGTCAGGGATAATAATGATGATGATGGTCGTGATAATAATAATGATGATGATGTCAGGGATAATAATGATGATGATGATGGTCGTGATAATAATAATGATGATGATGGTGATAATAATAATGATGATGGTGGTGATAATGATGATGGTGGTGATGTTAATAATGATGATGGTGGTCGTGATAATAATGATGATGGTGGTGGTGATAATAATGATGGTGGTGATAATAATAATGATGGTGGTGGTGATAATAATGATGATGGTGGTGGTACAAATTACGCAATGCAAAGAAGGAGGGGGTGGGGGAAGGTGATGATGATGATGGTGGTAATAATAATGATGATGGTGGTGGTGATAATAATGATGATAATGGTGGTAATAATAATGATGATGATGGTGGTGATAATAATGATGATGATGGTGGTGATAATAATGATGATGATGGTGGTGAAAAGGATGATGATAATGGTCAGTTATATAAATTATCAGTCACGAAGAGTTAATGCCAGCGTTTTGCAGAGAGCGTCCTCTAGGGGTCATGTGCAATGGTGGTTCTATGTTCCATTGGGACCAAAAAATATGATGATGATAATGATGATGATGACGACTTTTTGGGGGTTAGTCTTGTTTCAGTCCGTTTCTGACATTATTATATACAAACAATTAATATGAAACAAACATAAAGGTATGTTTTCAGGCACTCGTAAGACATAAAGAAGTAGAACACTAGACAACAGAACATGGTGGACTTCCGGTGTTATGTCTTTCGGTTCGCACTATTGACCTGTCATCAAAGCATCATTTTTTGGTGATGCGTAGATGGCAGGAAGGATAGTGTGATTCGCTTGCATAGCTAGGCGGGGTTGTCGCACGGAAGGTCCAGTGTTCAAATCCTGGGTAAGCCACTTGTCGTGAAATATTCTAATCCACATATATAAATTATCAGGTAAATATAAAGCCTAACAAATACATTTAATAAAGGAAAGAGAAATGGTAAAATAACAGTGCTGTCACCAAGAATGTACTCGAAATCCCCCTTTGTTTTATGCTTCGTCTGCAAATTGGAACGTTTCCACGTTAAATATAAGCCACTGCATAAATACAAGCGTTTCCACAACACATTAAAACGTGTGCTGTATTTCTTGCAAAAACATTGAGATACCAAGCTGATCAATGACCTAATTTTAATATTTCATTCATTCCATTTTATACAC
This sequence comes from Oreohelix idahoensis, assembly GCA_024509875.1. NCBI lineage: Eukaryota > Metazoa > Mollusca > Gastropoda > Stylommatophora > Oreohelicidae > Oreohelix > Oreohelix idahoensis. The sequence goes on from JAMPIV010000616.1 coordinate 522,814, forward strand.
GGCGTAACTAAAGACAGATGGACTAAAGGATAGAGAGAAGGGAGGGCTGAAAATCAGGAACGCATGCAAAATTGAAAACGCGTCTCGCTATTAATGCCACCCCAACAAGCGTAACGCGATACACAATTACTACTATCACGCGTGTAAGGCCACATGCACTAACTTTTTCGGACGGACAGTGATAAAAACACTAACCTTCCCAGAGTTAGGTTTTTAAATCCTGAAAAACTCTTATTAGAAAAGATGACAATAGATGGGTTTACGTTTGAAAACATTACAGTACCCAGACAGCACATCTTCGAAACAGGAGGTAGAAGAAATTGCATATTTTGAACGCAGCCACGTAGCTCTTTTAAATTTGTATATTTGGGTTCCTTAGGGCTTGCTGACAAAGAATATGTAAAACGTTACGCAAATAGTCTAGGAATTAAGAAGTTATAACCAAAATATAATAGTGGGGATGCCTGACAGCATGAAATCATTTCTGCTCATAAAATTTTTTTTATAACGTGTTTGAAAAAACCTTGCGTACGGAAATAGCCTACCATGTAAACTCCAAATTGATTGGAGCGCAACAAATATAAGACTAAACACGATTGGTCGGACTATAAATACTATCTTTGGTTGTTAGGGGAGACGTAGGAAGGTAAAATTTTTTCAAACACTTGTCGAAACGTGGCTCCATTGGCCAGACTCGCTGATATAATCACTTAGGAGCGTTAGTTCGAGACCACTAGTTCAAATAAGCTTGATAAAGCAACAGTGCGTTGAAGCCAGCTCATATTTTTGCTAAATAAAAGCCTGGAACATAAGCAGATGGGAATTTGTGCCAGTATTTGTGCCAGAATTCATTGCTAGTCAACGTATCTGTGTTTATTCTATGAATTGTGGTAAGCTTGAAACATTCAGTATCTTTTAATGAAAATTGAATGTGAATTGTTAATTTATGCCTGTATATATGTGTAGTTCAGTAGCAAACATGATGTAAAGCCTATAATGCTCCAGCCTGAACAGAAGGTGTCGGAGGAAAGTAAAACGGCATGGAATGGCCAAACAGTACACTGACACCTAGATGATTGACTAGAAAGAAATAATGCTGGAATTGCAGAGGCGTAGTATCCATTAAGGAGGTTAATGCTGGTATAAAGTATTTCAGATGAAGCTGACAGTTGGCCTAACGCTCTGAACTCAATGTTTGTGATGTATTGTGCTCAGTGTAGAACTAGAGTATCAATTAGTTATGAAGTAGAAGGTACATCCTTCTTGTTTTCAGGGACCGTGGTCTTGACGTTATTGAGCAGCACCTGGTCAGAGCCTTGCTGAATCCAGAGTCGGACAGCATACTCCTTGGTCCATTTAGCTATCAGTGAGGTGTCTCCAGAGCACAGGGGAGAAATCGAGCAGAGGAGTCTTTTCCTGCCGCCATCACGCAAGATAAGCTGATGTGGCCAGCTGAGCTCAAAATTATGTACCCCCATCTTAAAATGACCTTGTAAAAATAACATTAAGAGGGGAATTAAATTGTTTTAATATCAGGAACTGAGAACATCTCCAATACTAGTTCCAATAAAGACAAACTATTGAAGTCATGATGACAAATACCAACAGAGCTTGAACAAAACAAAACCAGTATTACCTCATATTACTACTACACAACTAACACACATAGGATACTTTTAATAATATATGTCACTACAATATTCATATTGAGAAATTCTGTACATATAACTTGTAATTAAAATTGATTGTGATTCCTGGTTCCCTTTGTATTTGAATCAGGACACATATTCATTCATGACAGCAATGAATACATATTGTTATTTGAAAAGTTATCAGTGACTCCTTTAAGATATCCTTGTAGAGTGTTTTATGTATGTGAGTGTCACAGTGTTGTCAAGTGTGGTGGAATAAATTAAATTGTTTATCTGTCTGTTGTTGTTTTGACTTACACTTCATCATACACATACCCTAGACATATAACGTAGTCATCACACTATTCCAGAATAATTCTGACTGAGGTATACATATGTGGCAGCAAGTAAGGTTATATATAATACACTACTCTTATTAGATATATATATACCTTCACAGCTGATCTCAGTCAGTACACTAAGTCCCCTATAAATATTTATAACATCCCACTTCACCACACCACTCATGTCTGTTGTTTTTCGTTGTCTAGTGTTCTACTTCTTTATTTCTTACGAGTGCCTGAAAACATTCCTTTATGTTTGTTTCATATTAATTTGCCAGTAGATTTGGTTCGGTTTGGTTAGGTTTGGTTTCGTTTGGTGTGATTTGGTTTGGTGTGTTTTGGTTTGGTGTGGTTTTAAGGACCGTCTTCATTGCATACAGATAACTCCATAAATGCTCCGATCTCCTCCTTTCAATCACACACGGAGGACTTTAGCATAATACACGAACTCCGTACCCAGTAGAACGAACAAGAGATGAAAAGAGGACTCTGATATAGGCCATACATTGAGGAAACCTGTTAACAGATAGCAATTCAAGGTCGTCCTTGTTCTTGAATGTCCAGAGTAAGAGAGGTAGAGGAAAGAATGCACGGAGAAGAGAAATTGAGAAAGAACGGGACGGAGAAGAGAAATGGAGACAGACATGAAAAGGGGGGAAGATGACATGGAAAAAAGACCCTGAGCTACCGGACAGGAAGACATGACATAAGTTTCTTGTGGGCCTCTGCTCCATGGAGATCTGAAGGGTGATGTGGGTGATGATTGATTACCTATACTATCGGATACTGCAGCTATGCCTGTTTTATCCTGCTATTGAACTCAAAGCTTTTGCTGCTCGATGTATGTGTCGGTGAGCGTGTCCTTAACTCTATTGTAAAGCTGTCATTTCTGAAGTAAAAAGAAGAGAGAGATATATATATATACATCATCATCATCATAACCCTCCACTCCCAAAGGAGCATAGGCCTTCAACAAACACATGCCAAGTCCTCCTGTCACGTGCCATCATCTCAAGTTCTTTCCATGTTCTCATCATTTTCACCTCTGTTTCCAGCTCTCTTCTCCATGTGCTTCTTGGTCTACCTCTGCCTCTCTTGCCCTGAGGGTTCCAGAACAAGGACTGCCTTGTAATGCTATCAACAGGTTTCCTCAGTGTGTCCTATCCATCGCCATCGTCTTCTTCTCATCTCTTGTTCCATTGGCACTTGTCTAGTTCTTGTCATCAGTTCCACGTTGGTAACCTTGTCATACCATTTTAATCCCTCTATTCTACGCAAGCACCCATTTATGAATGTCTGTAGCTTTTTGGTTGTTGTCTTTGTTGTTCTCCATGTCTCAGAGCCATGTAATAGGACTGACTTGCCATTTGAGTTGAAGATTCTTATTTTCGTGTTGGATCCAATTTCTCTTGATCTCCATACATTTCCCAATGCAATGAAAGCTCCTCTTGCTTTTTGTATTCTTATTTTGATATCGCTGTCTGTCCCTCCAACGTTGTCTATATTACTGCCAAGATATGTGTACGATTCTACATCTAGTATTGGTGTTTCTTCAAGTTCAACCCTGTTATCATTACCTGCATTTATTCTCATTACTTTTGTCTTTTCCCTGTGTATTTTCAGACCCAATTGCTGTGACTTCTCATCGAGTGTTTTCAATTTGTCCTACATCTGATTACGGTTATGGGACAGAAGAGCCAAGTCATCAGCAAAAGCCAGATCATCCAACTGCTTAGTCAGAGTCCACTGGATTCCATTTCTGTTGTGTGTTGTCGATGATCTCATAACCCAGTCTATTGCTGGTAAGAAAATAAATGGAGACAAGAGGCATCCCTGTCGCACTCCTGTTCTTATCCCAAAAAGTTATGTAAGCTGTCCTTCGTGAAAAACTCTGCATGTCATGTCTTCATATGTTTTCTTTATTAAATTAATAATCTTCAGGGGAACTCCATAATGCCTCATCAATTTCCAAAGTGATTCTCTGTCTACACTGTCAAATGCCTTTTCGTTGTCCACAAATCCGATGTATATTGGTGAATTCCATTCCAGACTTTGTTCAACTATTATATATATATATATATATATATATATATATATATATATATATATATATATATATATATATATATATATATATATATATATATATATATATATATATATATATATATATATATATATATATATATATATATATATATACGAGTTACTTTAATTCGTTCTTTCTTTCATTGATTACATTTCAACTCTGCAGTGAGCATAGTCTTTGAACAAACTTGCTCGCACCATCAGCTCAAGATTACCTCATGTCCCGTCTCCAGATCTCCTCTCCATGTGCTTCCCGGTACATACATTTCTCTACGTCTCTTACCCGGGGGATTCCAGAACAAGGACTGTCTGGTAATGCTATCAACAAGTTTCTTCTAATCTCTTTTTCAACAGGCGCTTGTCTGGTTCTTGGTAGTTTTTGGTTTCTTTTTTTTAAAATATATTGTCTCTAAATGGCTGTTATTGCTATATGATTACTTGCTTTACTTGTTCGGTCAACTGTTGCCGTGAAACGAAGTAGGGAGTTCAAGTTTGTGTTCTTGAGCTAAGTGTGTCGCATTGGCTGTTGTGAGTCAGTGTTGTTGTAGGATTTATGTGATGTTGTCTACTCATCTGCCTCTTGGCTTTCCCTGTGCTTTCCCGTGCTCTGAAACCAGATCTTATACTGTTGTAGGCACATAGTGCGATAATTTATTCGACCCCATCCTCATGAGGCGGCTAAATCACTTAATTTTCAGTCTCGCTTTATACCAGATTCGGGTTGCAGTTCTTACAATTTGTCTGGTGTCATCATTGCTCATTATGTCGCTCCTGGCAGTATCAATGGCTTTTCTTGCCTCACAGGATAGTATCTATAATTGTTGAGAGTAAGACCAAATGCCGTTATTTGCTATGTTATTATCCGTTCTGACCAACTATTGAACACAGCGTAAATGAAAATGTTCAAATTTGCATTATATATATCATAATATTGCCATAATAAATCAAATATTGATTCATAAATAATCCCCCCACACGTATACTCCACTATTTTTTATGCACGTCACAGGCCTCGATTAACTCAAATGTGACACACATTTATCCATTAGATTTCTAAAGTGAAAATAACAGAGTTAATTCAGACAATGTTTAGCGTCATTCCCGAATTATTGCGCCGCCATTTTAAGGATACAACTATGCTCATGTATTAACAGTATATTACACCAGCGGATCTTTCAAAAAATAAATCAGTAACATTCCATAACAGTGCATGACGTCATGCAGCTTACTTAGCTTTTTTTTTTACCTGTTGTTTCACTATCGCATTGTTTCTCAACCAATGTTCCGCGGATCCTTGGGTTCCGCAGTTCATCCTCAAGGGTTCCGCCCGCGATAAATTGTGTAATAAATAAGTAAAAAATTGTTAATACTGCAAATGATTCCTGTCACATAGAGATTTATGATCAATAAATTGTCTATATTCTTTTCTTTTCTACCCGTGTCCTCTACTTTATTATCGCTCTTTTATCCTTTTTTCCTGTTCTTTCGCATTCATTCGTTTGCGACAAAATATTATTTTCCCATTCTGACTTTGCCGTTTCTTTTCTCATACTAGTAACGCAATGTATTACGTAGATGTCAGTCCCGGGGATGTGAGCGAAGGATGTGAGAATGCGCCTCGTCAGACATGGAGAGCAGACATTTGTCTACATTTTCAGCTGTCACGAGAGTTTTCTTTGGCAAAGTTCTCGGAATGAGGTGTGAACGGCGCCCTCATGCATAGCTCAGAAATGAGACATGTCGTGTGAGATGCCAAGACGCGTTGTGGCAGTTATGGTCTGCGTCTAGTTAAGTGTTAAGAGAGGGGGGGGGAAGGGAGAGAGATCGGCGCTATTTCGGGTTTTCGTAATAACGTGGAACCTTTTGTCTGTTTCATATATCTATCCCAGGAGCTGTACTTGACTTCATTCAGTCCTCCAAAATTTGCAGTAGACAGATCGTTAGTGCTAGAAGGAATATCTTGTGTATTGCGAAGTTCTTAGTTTCTTGGCAACAATTTACCGAGTTCTAGACTACCATTATATTGAATGATTCTAGTTCGTGGTATTAATCTGTAGTTCTGTGTGGAGTGAAACTGGGGTGGCCCAACTCTACCAGCGTTTAAGTACGGAGAAATATCTGTGAAGAACTAAAACATTTTTTTCTTAAAGACTTGGGTGTATAAAGTAAAACCTGTCTGGCATTGCGTTGGCATCCAGAACGACAGAGTACCCATTTTTATGAACTTTAAGAGTAAATGAAGTAACGGGCCTATCGCGCCAGATTTAATTCTTCCTGAGAAAAACTCAAGTACATTTCAGCCCGTGTGGCAAGTAAAAATATTACAACCAATAACCTTTCCGACATTGTTGACAAATTGTGGTGTGACCAAGAATTTTACCTTTGATCGAAGTTACAAACCTGACATTTTTCCTAAGTAGTGGAAACCTAGTGATTCTGACACTGTGAGCCCGCTTAAAACTAATTCTTACCTCGTGATTCAAGTGACACTAACCTTAGTCTGAAAAATATTCGCATGAAGAGGACGCTCCCCGGAACCATTGAATGAACCCAACAAAAATCTGCAGAGCTGGGATCCGCTTCATTAAAAGAAAGACAGATTAAAGGGTGTGGGTGTCCTAAAGTTTGCGCCAGACGGCAAACAACAGCACGATTGTAGGTAAGAATGTATGTCAGGGCCCTGATGAATGAACAGAGAGAAAGCAGGAACGAGTGACTCTTTTATGGTATACCAAATTTCACCCACTTTGTATTTCTTTATGCAAGTTTGTTGCTAACAATATTTTCCTTAGGATAGATCAGAGTATCAAAGGCTGTTCATACCTTTAAAGGGAACTCTTAGACTACAGCAGATGTATCCGCGACTCGTTGGGGCTATCACTTTTCTTCTAACAGGACTGTGGGCTATACATCGAGGGAAAAGATCATACTAATATCAAAGTCTGTTCATACCTTTAAAAGGGAAATCATTAGACTTCAGCAGATGTATCCGTGACTCTTTGGGGCTATCACTTTTCTTCTAACAGGACTGTGGGCTATACATCGAGGGAAAGGATCATACCAATGGGTCTATCATTCTTGTAGCAATTCATTGACTTTATGACTATTTGTATATGTTTGATGTAATTTTATATGTTGTGATGGAAGTTTAGTATGATAATTAAACTTCACATAAACTTATTCCAGTGTGTCGGTCAGTTCGTTCCCAATTATCTATATTTCCATTGTCATAGTTTCACGTCTGTGTGTCTATTGTAGTCACTTATGTGTGTGTGTATGTGAGGAATATATGTATTAATATATATACTGAAGCACATTAAAAACGCACCACTATTATATATACTGATGCCGAGAAGCTGGGAAAAAAAGTGTGGGAATGGATTTTCCCCGTGTTTGCCAAGAGGTAGAGAGCGAATGGCTGCTGGAATGGAAAGTGCATGATTCAACCCACGGGTTTGTGTACAGACTACATGAAAACGATGAAAGTTACACGTGCAACACGATTCCCAACAGCTATGAACCTGAAAATGTGTACACGTTGTGGCAGTATACTCGGTATAAAAAGGCCGTTGAGACAAAACACCCAGTACATGTGCTTAAAATGCCACGACTATCTGAAAACGACCGCCAACGAGCCATTGGTATGTTGGAGACCGGAATGAGCTCGCGGGCCATTGCCAGAAGGATGAATTGCCACCACAGCACTATTGTACGTCTCAATGAACATTACGGAACCACTGGCAGTGCCCGGGATAGACTTCGGAGTGGCCAACCACGAGTTACTACCCCTGCGCAAGATCGTCATATTGTGCTGAGTTACCTAAGGAATCGTACTCTCCCGGCAAGTCAAACAGCAAGAGCAATAGTGGGTAGACATGGGCAAGTCTCTTGAATGACAGTCATACGACGACTCAGAGATACAGGCCTCACTGCAAGACGACATTATGTTGGGCCAAACTTGACTCACAGACATCGTCAGCAGCGCCTGCAATGGGCAGAGCAACATGTCAGATGGACTAGACTGCAGTGGAATGCTGTCCTATTCACAGACGAGAGCAGATTCAACATATCCTTTGCTGATGGACGTATGCGGATTTGGCGACGGTGTGGAGAGCGCTTTGCAGATTGCTGTGTCAACCGATTTGGAGGTGGCAGTATTCACATTTGGGGATGATTCAGTTTTCACCATCGCTTGCCTCTTCACGTCTTCCGTGGAAATGTTAATGCTGTGACATATCGAGATGAGGTTCTGGATGCACTGGTTGCTCCTGCGTTCACAATTTATCCAGACTTGCAGCTTCTCCAGCAGGATAACGCACGTGCATTTTTTTGTATTTTTGGTTTTCTCCCTTGCCTGCACAGAATGCATTTAATTTCATAACAATCAAATGTACAAATTAATGACCAGCATGGATTCATAGGAAAATGAATAAAGATTCCAAATATGTAAACTTGTAAACACTTATATTTACATTTCACACTCAGTTCCTGGATTATACAGGTGGTGCGTTTTTAATGTACTTCAGTATATTATACTAGACGGTCTGACAAATCTTAATCTGTTGTAGATGATAGGCTGACTGAGAGAAATCATCTCGAGGGTCAGAGACCGACTCTAATATATTTCCTCCATCTCACTCGTGAAATCTATTTCTATTTTATCATCTCACGGAGCTATCCCCTGTTTCTATTGCTATTCAGAAGGGACCAAACCAAGTCTTAATTAACCTATCACAAATCTACGACTATTCCCATTATCTTTCTTATGTGGAGTTATAATTAGTCGGATGCGACTACGTTTGTTTCGCACTGGAACGCTATATATCAATGGTACCCAACGCGGTGCCCCTGGGCACCATGATTCCTGCCAAGACCTATTTGTGTGCCCGCTGAAGATTTGCGGACGAAAGAATAAATATACAAATTTGCGTGCATCGTCAGAAATTATAGAATGGGATTTTTTTAGACCGCAAGCGGCTCCGGGGTCGACCCAGCCTCATGAATTGGGTACCATTACAAATCTGGGAAGGTTAAGGCGGCCGGCGTGATGCTGACCACATCACCAATAATGTGCCGATGGTCAAGAAAAGACGGGCCTTACACCGCATTCCCAATATGCCTCAATAGCCGTGTAACGGGATCCCTCTACCGAACTTGTTAGGTATTGAATGATAGTGGTCTCAATAAAATTACAAAAATACTGCCTATAGATACAGACACTTATGCTATATTCAATAGGTGCTACCCTAACAATGTAAGCATTCATTGATAAATCAGCAGGAACATCATCACACACTCCTAACTATGAAAAGTTGGTCAGCGGCATGCAGTGTCAACGATCACACTAATTATACGCTTGACTCAAATGATTTGAAGATCAGTTTTTGTTTGTTTGTTTGTTTTGTTTTGTTTTTGTTGAGGTTTTTTTTTATCATGAATATTTCTCGTATAATTAAATGAGTAATCTCCAAAAGAACGTTGCAATTCGTTCCGCACTGAATATCTCTTAGAGTTATTTCTAAGAGACTCATATTCTGTGCGGGACGAAATGCAACGTTCTTTTGAAGATTGTCACATTAAATGTGCTTACTCAGCCTTATATAATTACTTTGTTTATTTTGTTGTAAAAATTAACACCTTCTTTATAAGCGGGTCTCGATATGTGGTTAGTGGCCACCACTCTCTTAATAAATCTTAAATGTGCCCGCAATGTAAAAAAGGTTGAGAACACCTGTTATATATCATACACATATAATTATTTAACGTTTGAATGTACCGTAACACTCTTTTTATTTGTTTATAATTAAAGAGACAAGATTCCGTTTCATTAATAGTAATAGCGATGAGTTGAATTTAAAAAGATTTATAATAAATACTAAAAAACTGTCGCAACCAATATAGAGCATAAAAAAGTACATTGAGTTAGAGTTGGACATGAAGAGATGCTATGTGAAAATAGTTACTTATATTTTACACAAGACTTAAACAAAACACAACCGGTTTTTCTTCAGTTGCTCTAGGTGTCACTATATCTATCTTTCGTAGTGTTTTGACATTTATTAGAGTCTTATAAATAAGAAGCTTCTTTAAAATCGTCTCGCTTTTTGTTAATTGCGACATTCTTTCAATGCCTTTAATACACGACGTTTTGATACATTACAACAACAACAACAAAGAAAGACCGGAAAAAAGTGTCAGTACATTTTCACATAATGACAGCTGGAGTGTGTGTGTGTGTGTGTGTGTGTGTGTGTGTGTGTGTGTGTGTGTGTGTGTGTGTGTGTGTGTGTGTGTGTGTGTGTGTGTGTGTGTGTGTGTGTGTGTGTGTGTGTGTGTGTGTGTGTGTGTGTGTGTGTGTGTGTGTGTGTGTGTGTGTGTGTGTGTGTGTGTGTGTGTGTGTGTGTGTGTGTGTGTGTGTGTGTGTGTGTGTGTGTGTGTGTGTGTGTGTGTGTGTGTGTGTGTGAAATGTATAGATAGCATCTCTTAACAAATAGACGTTCTTGACAATAATTTAGCAATTTAGTAGTTAAAGAATTTCACCGAAGGGGTTCCCTCGGTTGTGGAAAGTTATTCAGGAGGTCCTGCACGGATAAAAAGGCTGAGAAACACTGCACTGCCTATTCTAGTGTTTTAATTTGTCCTAAACGCCTTCTTTGTCGCTGTCAAGTATCCACTACTGATACAATGTGATCACGTTTAATGATCCGAGTGATGCACAAAAGACACGCAAAGAAGTCAGCAAAAGAGTTTAACACACGTTGTATAAGCCACTCTATATCGACCAGGAAGCTGTACGGTGTTTAATTCCGATTATTACTGATAGCTTTCTGTGTAAATATTTCCATTTTGGAGCAACCAAGGTCTTTTTAAAAGTTTAATTCTTCGTAGGAGGCCGTGTGATAATCAGGAACGAAATAAAGAAAACTGCGCCAGATGGCTTCTATTTCGGAAATAAATACATGTATACATCAGCATTGTGACATTCTTCTGGCTTATTGCCAGTGCATCAGCTGCAGCTTCTGTCTGTCTGTCTGCTTCTCTGATTATCTATCTATCTATCTATCTATCTATCTATCTATCTATCTATCTATCTATCTATCTATCTATCTATCTATCTATCTATCTATCTATCTATCTATCTATCTATCTATCTATCTATCTATCTATCTATCTATCTATCTGTCTGTCTGTCTGTCTGTCTGTCTGTCTGTCTGCCTGCCTGCCTGCCTATCTATCTATCTATCTATCTATCTATCTATCTATCTATCTATCTATCTATCTATCTATCTATCTATCTATCTATCTATCTATCTATCTATCTATCCATCCATCCATCCATCATTCCATCCATCCATGTATCTATCTATCCATCCATCTATCTATCTATCTATCTATCTATCTATCTATCTATCTATCTATCTATCTATCTATCTATCTATCTATCTATCTATCTATCTATCTATCTGTCTGTATGTCTATCTATCTATCTATCTTTTCATTCGTACGTACGTATGTACGTAATTACGTCTTTCTTTGTTTCTGTCTGTCTATCGTGTTCCTGGATCCCTCATTAAAGTAATTAGCCTTGCTTCTGTACAGCTAATAATTATAATGTGGAAAGTCTCTTTCATTGTTCGTTAACATATTCAGAATCACAGAAAAAGATATTCTGAAATATGTTTTGTCTACAAGAACGCTTCAGAAGAAATTAAAAACAGGAAGTCTACAGAGCGCAAGAAGAAGAGGAAAAACCAGGAAAACATAGCGTTGTGTTGAACTGTATAGTATGAATGGACTGGCGTCCATAACAGAATAAATGAAGCCCATCAATGATTGGCCTATTTACCATCTGTATGTTTTTGGTTGTCAATTGTGCCTTTCATGCAGGGTGGAGAAGTCATCCTAAATATTTTCTGACCGACACTGGAAATTTTAGAAATCCGAATCCGACTACAGTTTTTTTAAACTAGTAATATGGTATAAAAGTATGCACTTATATGGAGCTATATGTATAAGTATGGTTGTTACGTGTCGTTTTACATGTTAATGTTCATGTTTAATAACAGGATAGTTCCTGTGGCCAAGATACCAGCTAGGGTAGTAAATCTTTCTGACACCGCAACCAGCCAACACCACTCAGAAGTATTTAAATCACAACTGACTAAGTGGACGAAATACAGTTTATTTTGGACAGCACGTAGCTCCACACGTAATACCGTTTAGGCCAAAAATATAATGGCATATAATCGACAGTCATTCCATGTCAAGAAGGCTGTCATATTTGGTCGCAATATGGTTTTATATTTTATTAGTAATCACAGAACTCCATTTTTAAACACTTTAACACGCAGGAGCTCAAACACGTACGTCCACTCGCCATCACACACAATCCTCTCTGCCCCGCACTTCTGTCCCTCTAGTCTCACGTAAGCCAAGCATATCGGCTTAACGTAGCTCACCCGTCTTTTCCTGTCACCCGTATAAAATAAACAAAGAGCCCCGCTGAGCTAAACCTATATTAGGCACACTTGTTATGAATTTTACTCATAACATTACTCCCCCCCCCCTCCCCCGCAAAATAATGGAAACAAAGTTTTCATTATTTCTGTGGTGTGAGTATACCAACACCAGAGTGAAATATTGTAACATCAAATTTCACTATAAATAATAACTAGTATAGCACCCAGGTTTCTGCCATAGGGTAGGCAATTAAACACTAAAAGTGTGGTCGATGGTTAACACGAAAGCCAATGTCTCCTATTAGATAAAATCCTATTTAACCGCAATGTGAGGTCGCCATAACTAATAGTACTCAATATATTAAAAAATGATGGTAGCAATACATGCACTCACATACCTCACACCGCAACATAACGCCTATCAGTCAAGTCCAGTATCAGTAGTCACTTAATTAATTCATGATTAACATCAAAAATGCAAAGCAATAAATAATAAACAAAAATGCACCAACGTAAATAGATGACATGAGGCAGACAATCATAATAGAAAGGTAAATGAATGCAACATCATATGCTACACAATTAAAGTCATGTGTACATCTTAAGTAATTATCAGAAAAAATGTGTTGTGGTGCCAATAAAAAAATAAGTTCTTGCACCTAACGAAGGTGTGTGTCCACTCTGGTAATTATACACTAATGTATGGTACAAATTAATAATAGTATTGAGAACCCTCAAAATGTTTACTCAGTAATTTCTTATTTCGCGAATTAGAACTATTTAACCGCTAATTAAAGCACTGTCTTAACAATAATAATGTCATATAATTATACACACTAATAGACTAATACTAAACTAAACTCTCAAGTTCATGTCCATGATCCTCTGCTACATTCTCGTATGTCGCATTATAATGTAACTGTAAGCACGATATGATTCTAGTAGTTTCATCCCCTTGACCAAGTGAAGAATCCTTGAGTACTGTCCCTTCATCTTGAGACGTCGTGGCAATAATACCATGAAACAAGATTTGCATTCCAAATATCCATATATGTGACATATGTCTGCAATAACCTATAACTGTGCGTTAATGCACATAAAGTACGTATGACAACTGTTCAAAAGGTCGAAAACATCCCCGTAATGAGCTGAGTAAAATGAGATCCAACTTGAAATCAGCGACATCAGCATTAATCATCATCAGGTGCCGAGCGAAGCGATCAATATCTGCAAGTACTGTCAACAGCGTCCTTGAGCGATTTCGTTCAATTTCCGATGCAAAAGTTATGATTGTTCTCAGCTTTGGCATGCATCACAGAGCTTTTGTACATACATTCCATGCACAGCAACGATAAAACTGGAACTTTCTGTCAGCATCAGCATTTTCAGCAAACATGTTCATAAAGAGTACAATGTTCCATAGGTGAACACGTGATGGAGTCAGCAAATAAGTTAGTTGTAACCTCACAAGGTACTTGCATCTGCTGCGCAGTCAGCTGATAGTGAGTCTTTCATACAACGTGACAGCACATCCGCCACCACGTTGTGACTGCCCTTGATGGCACAAATGTCGTAGTCGTAGGGTTGGAGCGCAAGTGATGCTCTGGCAGCTCTCTCATTGCGAAACTTTGCATTTTTCAGATATGACAAGGCTTTTTGATCTGTCTTCAAGATAAATTTTGCGCGAATGAGGTAGCGCTGCAGCTTTGAGAAACAATAAACCACAGCGAGCAACTCCCGCTCTACAATTGGATATCTCTTCTCCGTGTGTGTCAATTTTCGGCTGACATGCAGAATTGGATGTATCCGATCATCGAATTCCTGCATACGTGTACCACCGATTCCCAATCCAGAGGCGTCGACTCTAAGTACAAAAGGAAAACGCATATCAGGCAATCTTAAAATTGGTGATTTTGAAAAATAACATTTAAGTACATTTAATGCCACATCACACGAATGTGACCAAACAATCTTATTTGGAGAGTTCTTTCTTAATAACGAAGATAGAACTGAAGTAATTTCTGAAACATTAGGCACAAATGTCCTATAGAATCCGACAAGACCCAACGGTGTAGCGAAAGCAGTATAAGGTTTTGCTCTGTCTGACAAGGGGACTTGCCAATAACCTTTAGAGAAATCAAATTTACTGAAAAAAATAGCTGAGGATAGCCTGTCCAATAAAGAATCTAACAAAGTCAGAGGTTCAGCATAGAAAATAGCATTGAAATAGTCAAAGTATAAACTCAGGGTGTTTGCATTCTGCATAACAATGACCTTTACAATGTATAACATTATTAGCCTCCTCATAAATACCAATGGAAAATAAAACCTCCAGTACATGATTAGTGGAAAGAAAACATTCACGTTCCTGTATAGGAACAAGTATGAAGTTATTATGTTTTGTAAATGGTATCACCCGACTTGTAGCACCTGAAGAAAGAAACAATATTGTTAAAACTGCCACAATACCCAATGTAGTGACTAGCACATACCTCATGAAATCATGGTATGTCATTATCTGAAAGAAAAAATCTGAAATAATATTTATATCCATGAAGTTCTCAAAGGAAAAAGAAAAATCATATAGTAAAAAGACAATGGAAAAAAGAAAACAAACAGCCAAATATACAGTTTTAACTAAAAAGTATACAACCAAATTAAACTTGACATCCGATTAACCTCGACATCAACAATGCCAGGAATCACATCATCAATGATGGATGTGGTTAGTCCCATATTATCAACATTGTTATAAACATTGCATGGTATCACATCATCAATGATGGATGTGGATGGTTCCATAACATCAGCAACCAGTAATTCACTCGAGTCAAAATATACATCTGATGATTCCTTAATAGTTTGGACATCACCCAGGGACTCCTCAATGATGGGAGGAAGAAATTTTATATTATCACCATCATCATCACTCAAAACTGTGTCACTCTGAGTCCGATCATGTGACCGTGCATGCATCTGCCTAAGAGCCTGTGCTCTGGTAGTATCAACCCTGGCAGTATATCCATGTTGTTGCTCCCATTTCAAAATATGCTCATTAGTGCATGCATGAAGTCCAGGAATATTTCCTAAAATTATCCCAGCGACTGGTTTGTCCAACAGGCACACGTGAGTCCTGCCTGTAAAATACGGGGTATCTAAAAATACTTCTATAGTACCCCCAAATGTAATGCACTGTACTACTTCGCCTGTGTAATCAGCAGGGTTCACTAATGAACTTTGAACTCCGACAGTGGCGGATCCAGTTTCCCTGAGTACCGAAACACGTTGGTTGTTATAAAACACTTATCAAATACCACTGATGCTGTCCCATTATAAGAGGACATCACTGGTAAAGGGTGTCCACACCGGAGCCTAGGAACTCTCTCTGGCTGAAACAAAGAATTACATTTAGAACAATTTGTACTATTAGATAAGTCTACACTGCATGCATTTGCATGAGAAACAACCCTGTTATTTTGGACTGTATTATTGTCACTTTGATGCACAACTGTATTGGAACGTTCAGGATTTCTAGAACGTTGAAAGTTGTTGTTCTGTTGAGAACTTCTGTTGTAGTAATAACTGTCATTGTTTCTATAACCTGACCTTTGGCCTCTATTTGACTGGTAATTATATCCATCTCTGTTCCAATCCCTGTTAGGTCTAACAAATGATTGATGAGGTACATATCCATCATCATATGAATAGAAATTCCTTTGAGGTTGTTGTGACCTATTATTAAAATTATACCTCCCTCTGAAATATCCAGTATTATTGTCTCGATTAAATTGAAAATCTCTGTCCATGCTATAAGATCTTTGTCTGGGTAGATTATATAACATAGTTCTAGCTGACGCCACTGGCAATGAATCCTTTATGTTATTCTTGCCAAGATTTCTTCCAGGATGTGCAACTTGGTACTGTTGTCCTAAATTTTCTACAGCAGCCAAAGTCTCAGGCTTTCTCTCCTGCAAAAAGGATAAAAAGTCACCACTGACTGAAGACAGCACTTTGTCTCTTAAAATTAAGTCAGTCAAAACTTCAAAAGTTTTATCAATCCTAGACAAATCAATCCATCTCGAAAAGCAAAGCTTAATTGATGAAATGAATTCAGCAAAACATTTAGCTGAATCATGCAACAATGATTTCAGTTTAAATCTGTAACCATTTTCATCTAGTTGATACTTTTTTACTAACAAAGCCTTCATAGCATCAGAATCATTTCTAGTCTGATCATCCATGGTGCAGACTGCAGTAAGAGCCTCACCCACTAACAAATTCATCAACCTGCTAGGCCATGTAGCTCTATCCATCTTAAACTCTTGGCAACATGTCTCATATCTATTTAGGAAGCATGAAATGTCATCAATAATAGAATTGAATTTGGGCAAATTTAGTTTAAACGTGGAGGCATGGTCTTTTTTTCCAGCCTCCTGAACTGGGTTAGCCTGTATATGTTGAACTTTTAATTTTTCCAACTCAAGTTCTGCCATTCTTTGAGCATATGCTAATTTTCTTTCCTCAAGTTCTTGTTCTCTTCTTTTATTCTCTTGCTCTAATTCTTCCACCCTCTTCTTCTCAGCTAATTCTTCCCCTCTCTTCTCTCTATCTAATTGTCTCTGCAATTGTTCCACCAAACAATATCAATGACACCTACAAATTACGATTTCAGGATATAAAATACATCTAATAACTAAATGATAGCAAGATTAGATGAACAAATTTACAAACAGTAATGGAGAATGAACCAAATAAAATACAATAAACCTGACAACGACTACAAATTCACACATAAACAGGGTGTTACGTGTCGTTTAGATGTTAACGTTAATATTGTAGTGACAGGGTGGTTCCTGTAGCCAAGATAACGTCTATGGTAATAAATCTTTCTGACACCGCAACCAGCCAACACCACTCAGAAGTATTTAAGTCACAACTGACTAAGTGGACGAAATACAGTTTATTTTGGACAGCACGTAGCTGCACAGGTAATACAGTTTAGGCCAACAATATAATGGCATATAATCGACAGTCAGTCCATGTCAAGAAGGCTGTCATATTTGGTCGCAATATGGTTTTATATTTTATTAGTAATCACACAACTCCATTTTTAAACACTTTAACACGCAGGAGCTCAAACACGTACGTCTACTCGCCATCACACACAATCCTCTCTGCCCCGCACTTCTGTCCCTCTAGTCTCACGTGAGCCAGCCAAGCATATCGGCTTAACGTAGCTCACCCGTCTTTTCCAGTGACCCGTATAAAATAATACAAACCAAGAGCCTCGCCGAGCTAAACCTATATTAGGCACACTTGTTATGAATTTTACTCATAACAATGGTATATGTGTGAATAAATGAATACGTGGCTTTCGTACATTATATTTTAAACTATTCATTCATTCATAAAGTAATACAAAATAACAAATCATCCACACCTGCACACAAATGACTGGTTTGCCAAACATCATGAGGCAGGAAAATTGACAGCGTATATAGTTTATTTTCATTTCTTGTGTCCTTTTTCTAAATGTGCCAACAAATTTCCAATTGTGATGAAAACTTTATTTATGATCAGAAGCAACTGAAATTTTCCTACATTATGCAAAAATGGATGTACTTTAACAGCACTAAAGTGCTTTTAGGAGTTCTACTACTTTAAAATGTTATTTCAAATTTTTTTAGCCCCTCCCCCCCCCTTTTCCCTTGCATGGATCAAACGTGGTTTTGCCTTGACTTAAGTCTCGTAAAGTTCGGAGTTGGGACATTTTTTTAACGACTCCGAATCCACTTAAAGGACCGACTCCACGACTCTGACTCCACATCTCTGCTTTCATAAATTGGTGCTTGCACATACTAGAAGGATTGAAATGCTACAACAAGATCACTAGTTAGTGCGGAACTGATGGAAAGAGGCAAACAACTACTAATGGGACATGAGGCTAAGAGAAGACTCTGGCGTTTGATATGGCACACATTAAGAAAACCAGTTTATAGCTTTACAAGCCAGTCTGGAATCTCCAGGGTAAAACACAAAGAAGGAGACAACAACCAAAGAAAAACAATAAATAACATCCACACATAAAGATGACAACTGGAGACACACATGAAATGGATAAAGTAGACACGAAAAGACTTTGACCGGATGGCACAGGACAGGAATGCTTGGCATGTTTCTGTTGAGGGCATGGCTCCACGAGGAGTTTAAAGGTACCGACTGATTGACTGATTGATTGATTGATTGATTTATTAAGAATCGGGATATTTAGGTTAAGAGGACTAGAATGGAACCAAGCCAGGAGGAAGACAGCCGATAGAATAGTATGGCGCTCTCTCTTACAAACCTCTACACCTCACGGTAGAAGAGGAACGACTAAGTAAGCAAGTAAGTATGTTTAGGTTAAAATAACCACCTCCGTGAAACAGACTGTTTGACCGGAGATGTAATTAAATTCCTGCCAGTGTAAAGTACAGATGTAAAAGTGTCTGTTGATGAAAAAGCCCAGATGTAACGTACTGTTTTGATGTGTTATGAATGTTAGTACGTTGAGCGTGTCGTGTTGACCTGGACCGTACCAAGCTGTAGCGAGGATTTAGGTCACTAGAGTGAGGTACCGCCAGGGTATAGTAAAGACACACATGATGTCAACATTCATATAAATTCAGACGTGTAGTACTTGTCTAAGAATGTGGTTGATCGTGTAAGTGTGTAGATAACAATGCTGATAACACGAAGGCCGTATAGGCTCTTGCACGACTTCACATTAACTCACACAACCACAAGTAGAAGTCAGTGAAGTAGGGAATGCTGTTGACGTTTTACAAGATTTATTCATGACGTACGATAATACGAAGATGATGGACGAAACAGTCAATAATATCAGATCGTGTACATAATGTGTGTAGTTACAAAGGTCAGCTTCAGGCATCACAGATCCCAGACATGTAACAATGTCTTGACCAAGGTTTACTGTTCATGCAATAGCTTTAATCCCTGACTGAGCCCCGTCAGGTAAGCCCTAGCAAACATATTGCTTATTCCGGGCGATATCAGTTATTTAAACAAAGTCAATGCCATTTTCCTACAACTAGCAAAAGACTTCAGGCTGGCCTCACATGCCAGATACTTCATTCTGGTGAAGAAACAATTGGCCGTAAACACGGACCAATATATGACGACGAAATCAGGCCGCAGGTCGCGGGCCTCGCTAATCAGGTCACTCTCAGTTTACACAAACTCTTGAGATTAAATATGTTTTCTGCCAAACAATATTCCGCCTGCATTGCGGATCCATAAAGATGATTCCTAGGCTTATGTGTGTAACAGGTCACCTTAGACCTAGTCTTTCAAATAGGAAGCCATAACACAGCCAATACTGGCATAAAGAAACACCCAGGGACGGAAGAATGACAAAACATTCATTCCCAGAATTTCCAATCCCTATCGAAAACTTGGCAGAGAGAAATCTACGGATCGGTACATCCGCTCTAAGCCTCAGGTACACTCTCTCTCTGAATCAGTCTCCCGGCTTTTTCCGCCAAGACCCGCGCATGCCCAAAGAGCATGGACCAGTTCGAGGCAAACTCAGACCAGGCGTTTCCGCCCAAACGGGTGATAAAGATACTCCGTATATGATCCTATAAATAGACTTAAGACATGTCAACTATAAGACATTGCCTGAGACAGGACAGCATAAGACAGGGGAAGGTAATCACCAGTCACACCTGTCACAGAAAGACAATCAACATTTATCTCTCTATGATTACATTAAAGCAAACATACATTAGGTTGGCGTTTTTTTTCCACCGTCCAAAATGACGGCAACATATTACCACACCTCCCGGGAAAAAAAAATGGCACATTTTTTGCGGGGAAATACATCTATGAGCCAGATGCATTAAGCTCACAACGCATGAGTAATGCGCCGATGAAAGGATCACCAAAATATAACATCATAATGACAGATCCAATCGACGCACAGTAGAGCGTCTGGTGAGAAGGAAAAAAAAATCTCACTCGATAGGAGAAACTATTTTCTCAAAGTAAATATATCCGGGGAGGTGTTACCAACCAACTCAAAAGTGCAGGTAATGTTACAACAAAAATTCGTATCAATATGTATATAAAAGGCGAATGACAATTTCCATTAAGAAATTACACTAACATCGAAATATCACGACGTATAATGTGTATATAACCATAAATTCAAATGGACAATCATTAACAAATTTTAAAGCATTATTATAACATATGATTATACATGTGTATAGAACTAATATCTGATGACGCCAGAAGAACAAAACGATGCACTCTTTCGGCGATGTCTTGTAAGCAAGATCCTCAAGGACCATCAGGACGTCTATAGAAGTCATCGTAGATATACAGAGTTCCAAGATCTAAACGATACGAAAAGATCGAATAATGTTTTTCAGTTACCTTCTCATAGAATCCTTACACTCTAAGGTAACACAACACAGCCAATACTGGCATAAAGAAACACTCAGGGACGGAAGAATGACAAAACAGTTATTCCCAGAATTTCCAATCCCTATCGAAAACTTGGCAGAGAGAAATCTACGGATTGGTACATCCGCTCTAAGCCTCAGGTACACTCTCGCTCTGAATCAGTCTCCCGGCTTTTTCCACCAAGACCCGCGCATGCCAAAAGAGCATGGACCAGATCGAGGCAAACTCAGACCAGGTCTGTTTCATCTGGTGGACCAGATTCGCGGGTTTGCTTGTCAATGACAAGGATTTTCCTGCCCACATCTGGATTTATGCATCCGGAAGACAAGATTGACGTTTAGTTGTCAGCTACACAGTAAGGAATAGGTCAACGTCTGCTGACCGACGTATACATTTATGGATGATACATAATCGCTACATGGACTACAGCTGCTGCAGAATTGCTACATGGACCATAGCTGCTGCAATAGTGCTACATAGACCACAGTTGCTGACGAAGTTGTTTAACACTGTGACAGTCGTCGAAGGACATATGTGTCAAAGTTCACGTCACAATTTTACGTGCAAGCTCGGAATGTAAACATAGAACAGTTCAACCTGTTGTTTACTACTACAGTCTACAAACATTCTCAACTGAAATCGAGTATGGTTTGATAGCTTCACTTTGGAGACTACTACACCCGTTGTCAAGTTACGGTGACCTTCAACGGTGGAACGTCTACTAGTATTTACAAGTGTACTGCATGAACTTGCGGTGGTAGAGGACTAGGCTTAAAGATAAGTGGCCTGTGTTACATGTTAAACTGAGCCTTTACTTTGTATGCAAATAAGCCTTCCTCGTTACACATATTTATATGCATTCTATTGATTACTTGTTCTTTGTTTACTTGTTGAGTTAGTGTGTATTTTTTTTTCTCTGCGGGTTCAGGTTGGAGGGTCTTACAGTAAATATCCCACTTAACCGAGGGTACTGTAAGCGTTCTTTAGGGATTGTGCATATTTCTCACAGTGGAAATTGCAAGCGACTTTTGTTGCTATTTATTTATTTTTTTTCTCTTAGCTGTGACGAGATGTGTTAGTGTTGTTTTCGTTATTTTTTCTCCGTACTTTAGTTTTTGATTTATTCTGTTTGTATTTGTCTGCCTTCTCTTTTCTATTGTTAATTTCTTTACACTCTTTTGTTTATACACTGTGTTGTCATTGTATTATTGTGAATTTTTCGCGGTTATCATTGTAATTCTTTACAACATTTGATTTAGTTAAGCATTATTTTCTTTTGACCTCTGCGAATGTTTTCGTTCGTTTAGATGCTTGTCTTTGTTTAGTTATCGTGATATTGTTGATATATACAGTCTTCATGTAAACTTGATCGTGTACTGTTATTATATGATGCAAATTATATACTGAGCTGATTACTGGTGACTTAATAAATAAGGTAATTGTACTTAGTCTTTATAAAAGACTCATCTCCCACTGAGATTGGGATAACTTGTGTTGCTATTTCAGATATATTGACAGCACATTTGTAGACAGAATGTCTACATTAGATTTCTTCATCCAGCAAGGGTTGGCCCTTGGCAAAGCTGATGAGAAATTGGAGGAGTTTGCGCTTGCTCAATATGCCAAAGCACAAAAAGCTGAAGAGAAAAAGATCCAAGCGCCGCTAGACAGAGAAGCTGAAGATAGGAGAATTCAGCATCAAAGAGAACTTGAAGAGAAAAAGTCTCAAAGAGAATTTGAAGAGAAAAAACTGCAAGCTGAAGAAAGGAAGATGCAGCAAGACAGAGAATTTGAAGAAAAAAGGCATCAAAGAGAATTTGAAGAGAAAAAGCATCAAAGAGAACATGAAGAAAAACTCTTGGCTTTGGAGTTAGAGAAATTAAAAGTGATGAATATGTGTAGTTCTCAGGCGACTTCTTCAAGCACAAAAGGTCATGATTATAAGTTCAAACTTCCTCATTTTAATCCTACGAAAGATGACATAACGTTCTATCTAGATAGACTAGAACTTAATTGTGTAACATATAAAGTAGATAAGGCACAATATGTTAGACAACTGTTGAATTCACTTACAGGTGAACCATTAAGTATTATAATGGTAATAGAAGAACAGGATAGGACTAACTATGAAATTGTCAGAGCAGCCTTATTGAAAAGATATCAGCTTAAAGAAGATGATTACCGTCTTCGTTTTAAGACTATGTTACCAGAATCTGGTGTAGAGTTCTCAGACTTTATAGGAAAAATACGCCTTACTTTCACTAGATGGATAGAGTTGTCTAAGACTGAACATACTTATGAAGCACTTATGGACTTGTTGCTTAGAGACAAAGTAATGTCATCTGTTAATGAGTCTTTTCTTGCCTTTATACACGAACGTAAACCTAAGGACATAAAAGAAATGGAACAATATTGTTGCCAATATGGCACTGCTCATCCACACCAAACGATTAGCAATACTAAGATTAAAGAAGGTTTACCCGTGGCTTCTGCGACTCCATACAATTCTAATTTCGGAGGTAAAGTTAAGGATACTCAGCGCAACTTCGATAAGAAAAGTAAGGGTAACTTTGGACAGGATCAAAGTGATTCATCCCAAAGAGGCTCGTCTTCTAGGAATTGGAGGCAATCTGATAGCCCTCATAATTATGGTTCCAACAAATTTGGTAACTTTCGAAGGGGTAGCCACAATAAAAACTATCCTCGCCATAATTCTTCAGGGAGACAGCAGTATCAGTCTGATAGATATTTTCATCAAGGTGTAAATCACAATCACAATTGTGAAAACTGCGGTTCAAACCAAAATAATAATAGCAATAGGGGTAATTATCATAATTCCAAAGGAAATAGTAATCGAGGTAGATGGCAGCACAATAATAATAGATCATGTCATCATACTAACTGTGCTGAACAAGAGTCACAAGGAGTTAGTAATGAACAAAACAATAGTAAACCTAGCGCTAGTGCTAGTTCTTGTTCTGCCTTTGATTTTGGGAGAGCATCTCAATGCCCTCAGTGCACCACTTTATTTGAACCTACTACTATACCCACCTTGAGTTGCGGTCATCCTCTGCCCGCTCTTCCTGCCGCGGCGGCGCATGACGGGAGAGGATCTCTTATTCTACATAGGGGTGTAGTGAATAATGATCCAGTCTCAGTCCTCTTTGATTCTGGATGTACCACTATTAGGGTTAGACAATCTCTTGTAGATCCTTCCTGTGCCACTGGAAGAGTGATCAAATGTGTAACATTTGGTGGCACAGTGGAAAAATATTCTACCGCTATCATCCGTATAGCTACTCCCTTCTTTACGGGAGAGGTCCAAGCGTGTCTGCTTCCGAATCCTATAGCGGATCTTATCGTCGGGCGTATACACGGCATTAAAGAGTGTACCCCACAGCAGATTATTGCTTGAGAAGAACATAACTTAGAAGCTGCTAATGCAGTTGTCACGAGAGCTCAGGCTCAGAATATGCCTCAGACTACATCGACCGAAGGTGTTGAGGTACGTGATCAAGATGATCATGAGGTGATTTCACGTGACTTTTTTATCAAAAGTCAACAAGAAGACATTTCGTTAAAAAAATTCTTCGTTCTGGCAAAAATAGGTGACCCAAATATGAACACAGATCACAAATCTTGTATCACTATGAAGAATGGCGTACTAGTGCGTATGGTACAGCACTCAGACATGTCTATACATTCACAAATTCTTGTTCCAAAAGACATGAGAGTTAGAATACTGCAACATGCTCACGACTCCCAATGCGTTGGTCATATGGGATTTTCACGTACGAAGTCGAGAGTTCTTGCGGCTTTCTTTTGGCCATTCTTCAACAGAGACATACGTCTTTATTGTCGCTCGTGCAGAGTATGTCAAGAAGTGAAATCGAAAGGTCCTTGCCATGCAGCACCTATCCAGGCTGCGGACATTCCTATCCGTCCATTTCAGAAGATGGCGATAGATATCATTGGTCCTTTCAAAATAAAATCAGCCAGAGGACATCAATTTATTCTTCCATGTGTTGACATGTGTACTCGATGGCCAGAAGCCATACCTCTGAAGAGCATTTCGACTTCCGATATTGCAGACGCTCTTTGGCTGATATTTTCGCGGTTGGGATTCCCTAGGGAAATCTTGTCAGATCATGGCACCCAACTGATATCTGAGACAATGTCGCAAGTGATGTCTACTCTTAATATCAAGAGATCACTGAGTAGTATTTATCATCCTATGTCTAATGGACTAGTCGAACGTCTCAATAGAACTCTTAAAAATTTACTTGGGAAAATAACTGAGGATCATCCTCAGGATTGGGATAGTCTTACCCGCTGCTCTTTCTGCTTATAGAGAGGTTCCTAATGAACATACCGGGTTTTCTCTTTTCGAGCTCGTCTTTGGCGCGCGTCCGCGCGGCCCAATGTCCTTGCTTCACGATCTAATAGCTGCCGTTGATATCAGTGATGACACACAATCTTCTTATGAGTATGTCATTTCTCTCAGGCAGAAAATCATTGAAGCTTGCAAATTAGCAACTTCCGCATCTGAATTTGCTAAAGCAAAGGCAAGACAGTTTGCAAATAAAAATAGATGCCTACGTCAACTTTGTCCTGGAGACAAAGCGATTGTGTTACTTCCTTCCAAAGAAAATAGACTTCTTATTGGTTGGAAAGGTCCTTTTGGGATTGTATCTAAAATTTCTGATGTCGAATATGTCGTCGATATTGACGGAAAGCATAAAACTTTTCACATAAATATGCTTACAGAATTTTATGAACGTCCAGAGTACTTACAACCTATCTTCCAAGCGACGGACGACGCTACAGTCGCTCGTGGCCATTACTCATCGCTGTCTGTCATACAGGATGAGGAATCTACTTTCTCTGATGTTAATCTTCCTCTTCCGATGATTCCACTGCACTCTACGGAATCATGGAAGGATGTTGCAATTTCACCTAATTTATTAACTAGGGAACAGTCACAAATCTCTTCCATGTTACAAGCATTTCAGGATGTTCTCACGGACATTCCTGGACACACTACAGTCATTGAACATGACATTGTATTGACTGACCATACTTCTATCAGGGTCAGACCTTATCCTATTCCTATCCACTTCCAAACTCAAGTCGAGAAAGAGTTGGATGAAATGATAAAGTTAGGAATAATTGAACC
Organism: Oreohelix idahoensis; assembly: GCA_024509875.1. NCBI lineage: Eukaryota > Metazoa > Mollusca > Gastropoda > Stylommatophora > Oreohelicidae > Oreohelix > Oreohelix idahoensis. Next base: position 548,981 of record JAMPIV010000616.1, read on the forward strand.
ATCCAGTTCGGCATACTCGTCGTCTATGGTTATTGTCCGAAAGAAAGACAATAACATACGCATTTGCGTCGATTACCGTAAACTAAATCAAGTAACGAAGTTCGATGCAGAACCTATGCCTCTGTTGGATGAGTTACTTACTAGACTTTACAATTCTCGTTTCTTTACAAAGCTGGACTTGTCTAAAGGATACTGGCAAGTTCCTTTAACCGAACGAACCAAACCTTTCACTGCTTTCTCCACACCTAGGGGTTTGTTCCAATGGAACTTTATGCCTTTTGGCCTTATGAATGCCCCAGCTACATTCGTATGCATGATGCGTCGAATACTGGCATATCGGTCTGATGTGATTGAATACTTGGACGATATCTGTCTTTTTAGCGATTCTTGGGAAGATCACTATCTGGGATTATATGAACTGTTGTCTACTCTACGTGAGCATAATTTGACAGCTAAACCCTCTAAAGGCTATGTTGGGTTTAAAGAGATTTCTTTTCTTGGTCATCGTGTCTGTCATGGTCTCTTGAAGACAGAAGACCACAACACTTCTAAGATACTGAACATCACTATTCCTAAGACTAAAAAACAGATCCGTAGTCTCTTGGGCCTAATACAGTTCTACGGAGGATTCATTCCGAATCTTTCCTCTACTACGGCACCACTCTCAGTCCTATTGAAGAAAGGGTCTCCTAATATGGTGCGTTGGTCCCAAGAATGCCAATCTTCATTGGATCAGATTAAATCATTATTTTCGTCTCCTCCTATTTTACGACTACCTACAGCCGATAGGACGTTTCTCCTTCGTAGTGACGCCTCAGCAATAGGGATCGGGGCGGCACTGATGCAAGAGTATTCTGAGACTCCGCATCCTGTAATGTATGTTTCGAGAAAACTGAATGCGGCAGAAAGGAATTATTCTGTTCTGGACAGAGAATTGCTAGCTATGGTCTGGGCAATTCTTAAACTACAAAGATTCCTTCTCGGCGCGCATTTTGTTGTAGAAACCGACCAAAAAGCTGTCACAGCTATGCAGAATAAGGATTTGAAGAGTTCGAGATCCACTCGATATGCTATTGCTCTTCAACCTTTTCATTTCACGGTACGAGCTATCCGTGGTTCGGATAATGTGATGGCAGACATATTGTCTCGATGCTCACATGAAGCTACTTAGCTCTTTTGTCTAGATCTACTCTTACATATCTAAAATTATGATCTATTCTTACAATAACATGCTTCTATAACACTTGTTGTCACTTTGTTTAAACTCATGGTTTTATATTGATTACTTGCTTTCTCTGTTACCGTTTTCGGTAAAACAGAGGAAGGCTTTGTTTCATATGAAATTAAAGGTCGAAAAAATTAATGTGGCCACATTTATAGTTTAGATATATATATTAAGTGACTATAGTACATTATAACATTCTAAAAAGTGTACTATTTGTATTGTTCTCAGCAAACCATTGTGATATCTTGGAACTCTGTATATCTACGATGACTTCTATAGACGTCCTGATGGTCCTTGAGGATCTTGCTTACAAGACATCGCCGAAAGAGTGCATCGTTTTGTTCTTCTGGCGTCATCAGATATTAGTTCTATACACATGTATAATCATATGTTATAATAATGCTTTAAAATTTGTTAATGATTGACCATTTGAATTTATGGTTATATACACATTATACGTCGTGAGATTTCGATGTTGGTGTAATTATTTTCAACATTGGAAGATCTGGAATATGCAGATGACATTGCACTGCTGGCACATTCACATCAACACATCCAGGAAAAAACGGATAGACTCAATAAATTTAGCCAGCAGGTGGGCTTGAACATCAATTTAAAGAAGTCTGAGGTCATGACGCTCAATGTGAGCAACCCTGAGCCCATATCAGTAAGGAATCAGCAACTGGTACAGACAGATACCTTCACATACCTAGGAAGCATAGTAACACCAGACGGTGGGGCAGGCAAAGACATCAACATCAGAATGAATAAGGCAAGAACAGCCTTCTTTAGCCTAAATAACATCTGGAAGTCCTCCCAATACAGCACAAGCACAAAATTAAGATTATACCAGAGTTGCGTGCTTTCTGTGCTTCTCTATGGTGCGGAATGCTGGAGAGTCACAGAGAAGGAAATGTCAAAATTGTCCTCTTTTCACACAACATGCCTAAGAAAAATTCACCGAATCTTTTGGCCGAATACCATCACCAACCAAGATCTGCTTACTCGTAGCAAGCAAGAGGACATGCATACCATCATAGCTGGCAGACGCTGGAGCTGGGTTGGTCATGTCCTCAGAAGAGACCCCGATGCCATCACAAGAACAGCTATGCTTTGGACCCCTGAAGGAAAGCGAAAGAGAGGCCGACCAAAAACAACTTGGCGGAGGACTGTGAAGGCTGAGATGCAAAGAATGAACCAGAGTTGGGGCACTGTACGAAGGATGGCCACCGACCGTGCAAAGTGGAATCAATTTGTTGTTGCACTACAAGACGCCACTAGGCGTGATGGCCACTGACTGCTTTGACGGTCGGTGGTTAAGGATCGAAGAGGAAGAAGAAGAAGGTAACACCTCCCCGGATATATTTACTTTGAGAAAATAGTTTCTCCTATCTAGTGAGATTTTTTTCTTCTCACCAGACGCTCTGCTGTGCGTCGATTGGATCTGACATTATGATGTTTTGTTTTTGGTGATCCTTTCATCAGCGCATTACTCATGCGTTATGAGCTTAATGCATCTGGCTCATAGATGTATTTCAAAAAAAAAATGTACCATTTTTTTCCCGGGAAGTGTGGTAATATGTTGCCGTCATTTTGGACGGTGAAAAAAACGCCAACCTAATGTATGTTTGCTTTAATGTGATCAAAGAGAGATAAATGTTGATTGTCTTTCTGTGAAAGGTGTGACTGGTGATTACCTTCCCCTGTCTTATGTTGTCCTGTCTCAGGCAATGTCTTATAGTTGACATGTCTTAAGTCTATTTATAGGATCATATACGGAGTATCTTTATCACCCGTTTGGGCGGAAACGCCTGGTCTGAGTTTGCCTCGATCTGGTCCATGCTCTTTGGGCATGCGTTGGTCTTGGCGGAAAAAGCCGGGAGACTGATTCAGAGAGAGAGTGTACCTGAGGCTTAGAGCGGATGTACCGATCCGTAGATTTCTCTCTGCCAAGTTTTCGATAGGGAATGGAAATTCTGGGAATGACTGTTTTGTCATTATTCCGTCCCTGAGTGTTTCTTTATGCCAGTATTGGCTGTGTCGTGTTACCTTAGAGTGTAAGGATTCTATGAGAAGGTAACTGAAAAACATTATTCTATCTTTTCGTATCGTTTAGATCTTACAGGTACATTTATCGCTGATGGGGACATAGTGAGCGGAGCTCACAAGGAGTTTATATACTGTACTCCAGTATGGCTTCATAATTAACAGACTAGGTCTAAGTTGACCTGTTACACACATAAGCCTAGGAATCATCTTTATGGATCCGCAATGCAGGCGGAATATTGTTTGGCAGAAAACATATTTAATCTCAGGAGTTTGTGTAAACTGAGAGTGACCTGATTAGCGAGGCCCGCGACCTGCGGCCTGATTTCGTCGTCATATATTGGTCCGTGTTTACGGCCAATTGTTTCTTCACCAGAATGAAGTATCTGGCATGTGAGGCCAGCCTGAAGTCTTTTGCTAGTTGTAGAACTCCGCCAATGCCGGTCCCAAGCCCGGATGAAAAAGGAGGAGGGCGGCCTGCATGGAGGCCGTAAGGAGGCAGCCCCTCCACCATGCAAAGGCACAACAGGCCAATCACCTGTTTGCTTTAAATCATGATTACGCGAACTACAAGAGAGAAAACCGGACTGATTCTAAAGGCGACGAACTGGAACGGACTACGGACTACGACTTATGGAACTTGGAACACAAGAATTATAAATGGGAAGGAAGAGGAGCTGGTGGAAGAGATGAGGAAAGCAAAACTAGAAATCCTGGCTATAACGGAAACGAAGAAAAAAGGACAAGGAGTCATGGATCTCGATGGCAACACGTTGCTCTACAGTGGTGTACCCATATCTGAAAGAGCTAAAGGGGGCGTGGGTTGCATTGTGGCCCAAAATCAAAAAGATAGTATCAAGGGATGGAACTTTGTCTCGGAGCGCATTATGGTTGTAAAACTAAAAGAAGGAGAAACCATAGTCAACCTGGTCATAGTGTATGGGCCAAATGAGGATGAGAGAGCAGAGGTCAAGGAGGAATTCTTCGAGCTGCTTCAAAGGACAGTGGATGACTGCCTAGATGAAGTTATTATGCTCGGAGATTTTAATGCCAGAGTTGGAAATGACCATGCTAGATGGGGTGGAGTTATCGGAAGATATGGAGAAGATACTCTCAATGACAATGGAAAGCGACTCCTTAGATTCTGCAGTGAGCAGAATCTGATCATTACAAACACAAAGTTCCCCCATAAGCGCATACATGTATACACTAGATGTGAACCAACCAAGAATGAGAAGTCAGTGATCGACTATGCCATTGTTCGGAGAAGCTCATTCAGATATGTCCGAGATGCAAGAGTCTGGAGGGGGCCAGAGATTGGAAGTGATCACTAACTAAATTCAAGGATATCATAAAGACAGCTGCTGCAGAAGCATGCGGTGAAGTCCGACTTGGGAACCAGAGAAAGAGGACACCTTGGTGGACAGATAAAGTCAAAGAGAAAATAAGAGAGAAGAAAATGGCATGGAAACAATACTTAGGAGCTAAAAACACAACAGGACAAATGGAAAAATATAGAGAATATGTGACACTCAGAACAGAAGCAAAGAACAAAGTGCTAGCAGCAAAACAGAAGTCCTGGGAAGAATTTGGAGAAAAGCTAGGAAAGGATGCACAAGAAAACCAGAAATTGTTCTATAAGACCCTAAAGAACATGAGGAAAGAAAAACAATGCCCTCTCAAATTTATAAAGGACAAGCAAGGCAAATTGCTTACTGCCCCGGAGGAAGTAATGGAAAGATGGAAAGAATATTTCTCAGAACTCCTGGATGGTGAGCATGATGAAGCATCAGAAATGATAACCACTAGCACAGAAGAGAAAACCAATGATGGTGAAGATGACATAAAGATGGAAGAACTGAGGGCAGCACTAGAGAAAATCAAGATGGGCAAAGCAGCAGGGCATGATGGTATAACACCAGAAATGGTTAAGTACATGGGAGCATCAGGCGACCTATTACTCTTAAAGGTCCTACAGGCAGCATGGTGCAACAAGACCATACCAAAGGATTGGGAGATTGCCATCATAACACCAATTTTCAAAAAGGGTGACAATCGACAATGTGGAAACCATAGAGGCATATCCCTTCTCAGTGTCCCTGGTAAAATCTACTCTAGAATCCTAGAGCAGAGACTCCGACGCCTAGCTGAGCCACAATTGGATGAGGTCCAGTGCGGATTCCGAGCAAACCGAAGTACTCAAGACCTAATCTTCACACTCAGACAGCTGAGTGAAAAGGCCCTTGAGTATAAGAGTGAGATCCATCTTTGTTTTATAGATCTGGAAAAGGCGTTTGACAGGGTCCCCTGGAGCAAACTTTGGGACTGTTTGGCAAGGAAGAATATTCCAGCACCTCTGATTCATGCTATACAGAGCTTCTACAAGTCTTGCAGAAATTATGTGAGGACAGCAAACCATAAGTCAGAAGAGTTCAGAACCACCACTGGTGTAAGACAAGGTGATATCCTATCACCTTACCTCTTCATACTCCTTATGGACGATGTCATCAAGGCATGTAAGGAGAGAACAAGTAAGTATTCAGTGGGGTACTGGAAGATGAGACAGGTCTATATTTCGGAGCTGGCATTTGCTGATGATGTTGCCCTGATTGCTAAATCAGAGGCACATCTCCAATCCAACCTGCAAGTCTGGAAGGAAGAGCTGGAGAAGAGAGGGATGGTCATAAGCAGCTCTAAAACAAAATCCATGGTGATATCACGAGAAGAAAGAAAACATCAGATTAAGTTGGGAGAACAGGTCCTGGAGCAGGTCGACCACTTTAAATATCTCGGAGCTATTATAGACCGAAAGGGAGGCATCAAAGAAGAGTTGGCCACTCGAAAAGCAGCGGCTGGGAGACTTTTTTCAGGCCATAAATCGTGGATTCCTCAGCAAGAAAGAGGTTGGTAAGAAAACGAAGATGGCTGTATACCGCTCCACCTATGTCCCAGTCTTGACATATGGATGCGAGTCGTGGGCAATGACTACAACCCACAAAAGCCAGATCCAAACCTCAGAAATGAGGTATCTGAGGAAAGTGGTTGAAGTAACAAGAAGAGACATGGTCCGCAAACAGACGATCCGTCAAGGCCTAAAATCCCATCCGCTGCAGACCCAAATAGAACAGTCCCAACTAAGATGGTTTGGCCATGTCTGCAGAATGGGAGAAGATCGGCTACCACGACAAGCATGGGAAACAAAGAGCCAGGGATCCAGACCTCCAGGACGACCCAGAGTCCGCTGGGAGGACAACATTAGACAATCTTTGAAGGACCGAGGACTAGAATGGAACCAGGCCAGGAAGAAGACAGCTGATAGAATGGTCTGGCGCTCTCTCTTCCAAACCTCTACACCTCACGGTAGAAGGGGAACGACTAAGTAAGTAAGTAAGTTTGTGTAAACTGAGAGTGACCTGATTAGCGAGGCCCGCGACCTGCGGCCTGATTTCGTCGTCATTAAATTTGTCCGTGTTTACGGCCAATTGTTTCTTCACTAGAATGAAGTATGTGGCATGTGAGGCCAGCCTGAAGTCTTTTGCTAGTTGTAGGACAATTTCATTGACTTTGCTTAAATAACTTATATCGCCCGTACTAAGCAAGATATTTGCTAGGGCTTACCTGACGGGGCTCAGTCAGGGATTAGAGCTATTGCATGAACAGTAAACCTTGGTCAAGACATTGTTACATGTCTGGGATCTGTGATGCCTGAAGCTGACCTTTGTAACTACACACATTATGTACACGATCTGATATTATTGACTGTTTCGTCCATCATCATCGTATTATCGTACGTATGAATAAATATTGTAAACGTCAACAGCATTCCCTACTTCACTGACTTCTACTTGTGGTTGTGTGAGTTAATGTGAAGTCGTGCAAGAGCCTATACGGCCTTCGTGTTATCAGCATTGTTATCTACACACTTACACGATCAACCACATTCTTAGACACGTACTACACGTCTGAATTTATATGAATGTTGACATCATGTGTGTCTTTGCTATACCCTTGCGGTACCTCACGCTAGTGACCTAAATCCTCGCTACAGCTTGGTACGGTCCAGGACAACACGACACGCTCAACGTACTAACATTCATAACACATCAAAACAGTACGTTACATCTGGGCATTTTCATCAACAGACACTTCTACATCTGTACTTTACAATGGCAGGAATTTAATTACATCTCCGTTCAAACAGTCTTTTACATCTGGTGGCCAGAAGAGGAACGACTAAGTAAGTAAGTAAGTATGTTTAGGTTAAAATAACCACCTCCGCCTGGCGTGTAACAATTTCTGGTACCGTAGTGATTATTTTTTTTTTAAATGTACATTCTCAAAAAAGTGAGGAATGCAGTAAGCGACCCATAGCTTGACTGCTTGCGTCAGGGTCAGCGAACCAGAGCTGAACAAGACCCTACTCCACCTCCAAATGGTGGTCCTATAAACAGGCTGCATCACTGCAGTCTGGCTGAGTGAGTGGGGATCGAAGTGGGAAGGCTAACCAGGTCCCAAAAATGCCATGCTGAAAACGGATGTGTCGGGCCGAAAGGCGCAAATATCGCAGCATTGCTGTAAACAGCGACACAACGTAACAAACGTCCTTTTTAGGACGAACGCAGAAGCAAGAAGAAGACATCAGAGTTTACCATTGCCATCTATGTATGTTATTAACATAATCTCGTTGGATTTAATGTTATTGCACTTGTGTGTACGCGTGAGTGTGTTTGCGTGCGCAAGTGTGTATGTGTGCTGTAATAATATTTTCAAATCGTGTCTTGCCAGTTTCAACATGATAACCTCACCCCACCAGTGAGTGACACATGAAAATAGGTTCTTCTTGCTCACACAGTGTACAGAGTAAAGCAGCGGTAGACAAATCAGGGAGCTGTGTGCATGGATGCATTCCTGGCAGTACGAGCACGGCGGTCGTATACGTGTTGCGAGGGGCGCACCGAAATGTATTACATTTTTGTGTTTATATTAACATTTTAAAAATAACAATTGAAACTGGGCTGTTTCGAAGTACGAATTACTCGTATTTTTGTTTATATTAGTTCATTTCTTAAATAGCCTATACTTTTTTCCCAAATATTCCATGTCTATATTATTGTGGCGAGATGGAAGTTGGATAATAACTAATTGTGGCGTGATAGAAGTTAGATAGGAAATTGTTCCCCAGAATCAGAGAAGAGAACTGGTGAACTATAGGTAGGGATGGCACAAGACAAATCAGGTAGTTAACGACACCGTTCAGGTGATAGCTGTAGGTGAGAACTGATCGGTAAGTCACCTACTCGCTAGACCTATCCTGTGCTCCAAGGGTATTATTCCAATATGTGAATGTAGCTCTTAATATTCCCAACCAAGTTTTGATATTACTAGTATAACCACACAACAAAATTATTACTGGAAAGTTAAGAAATTATATAACTGCAGTGATAAACTAAATCAATGCACTTATATTATTCTAATTTGTAATAACATTTTACGCTTTGGGTATATAAAATTTCACAAGAAAAACTATTTACATCAACAAGATAATGTCAATGGTTGTCCTATTCATCACACCTGTGGTGCGAGTGCCTTGGTTTGTATTTTCTCCTATGAGTTCATTTGCGTGACAGGTTAATGTGGTTAACTCCCCTTCGTCGTTGCATCTGGATACCGAAGACACTATATGCCAGGTGGAAGTGTTGGTCCACTGATAACAGTTCACAATTTCCACACAGACTGTGCCACGTTCTCAACACAAGGTTAAACCCTCAGAACAGTGGTACTACGATTCTGCGGCTGGTTTTTGAGCTTCAATCTAACAAGCTCTCACAATGGCGTTTAGCAGCGACTTCTCTTCAGTTATCTAACTGTGTTGAGGCTGATTTTTTTCTAACACTAAGAGGCAGTATTCAGCTCTGGCAGATTCTGGAGTAACTTCGTGGAGTACGAAATGGTCTAATACGGCATTCCTTATTATCCAATCTCCGGTGTAGCCTTTCTCCGAACGTCCAATCATGTCGTCCCTTTCCTACTTGCTCATGAACGTCCAATCATTTCATTCCTTTCCTGCCTGAAAACTTTCGTGGGATTCAAGGCTGTTTTGTGAATCTGTGCTAGTTTATCGATAAATCAAATCATTTCCTCGTCCATTACTAACGATAACGCTATCCTGCTGACATAATCACATGTATTAGTAGTTTCTGCAAAAATCACAAACAGGAATATTTCTGTTAGGGGCATTAATTATAAATTTATCGCAGATTTTATAGTCTGATAGTTAACAAGAAATTTCCCTATTGAAGTTCGTTACGATTTCTAGTTTATCATAAGGTACTGGTTTACGTGAAATTTTCCGGAAATTTTCAGCACTATTTCTCTTGTAGTCTATTCATTGTGGCCGTGTGTGCCGGTGTGTGTTGTTGTTGTTTTGTGCTAAGTCCGACCATTATCCTAACAGTGGGTGGTTGCACATGATGATGTTTCACGTACGAGTACATATATTTAACACGAAGAACTGATGCAGGATGATGAACTCGATGGTAATGGACTTCACTAGAACAGCGGTGAAGTAAACAAAAGTAGTCAAGTTTATTTACATGATGTTTTCAGGAATGTAATGATACATCAAGGGAAGTGGATTCAATCTATCCTGCCTTACCACTGAAGTAATCAAACTTTTCATACAGTCATTTCAATAGTGTTGATTATTTACAAAGTCGACCATACATTCCTCGTACCATGGGTTCCTGTTAATTGTTCCTGTTTCTATTTTTTTCTTCTCTGTCATTACTTTTCAGGCCCACAGTGTTTTTGTTTCATTTCTGAGTCTAGAACGTTGAACACTTCTAGTTACTGGTTCCTTTTATTCTTTTCTAACGATTAAATTTCCAGGACTATTTCTGTGTGAGCTGGTTGGTTTATCTCGTATGACGAAGACCTCCAGGGTATGACTATTTCTACCAATTGTTCTTGCTACACACTACTAAACTAACCGTTCATACCTGCTGTCTCTGTGCTTGAAAAAAACATACTTGTCTTGAGCCCATTGCGTGGGTGCCCACTTCGTGGGAATGGAAAAACACACATCATTAAAACTATATCTTCTTCTTTGTCACGTAGAGATTATGATCAATAAATTTTCTATTTTTCTCTTCTTTCTCTACCCGTGTCCTCTATTTCATTATCGCTCTGTTATCCTTTTCCTGTGTTTTTCGCATTCGTACGTTTGCGACTATAAACATTACTATTTTCCCATTCTAACGTTTACCCGCTTTCTTTCTCATACTGGGATACGCATTTCTATTATGTAAGACGTCAGCCACTTAGGTAGACGAGAAATTGTGAATATGCAGCTATCTCAGACATACGAGCAGACTTTTGTTTGCACATTCAGCTGACACGTGCGGTTTCTTCGACTGAGTTGCTCGGTGAAGTGTGAATCGCGCCAGACATGCTCGTTCAGAGCAGACAGAGATGGCAGACGATCGTCTGAATTTTCACCTGTCACAGCGTTCTTCAGGCTAGTCGCTTGGAGTGAAGTGTGATATGACACTCATATAGCGCTCTGGAATGAGACATATAGTCTGGGTTTTTCCATGACACTCACGCTCTCGGTCAGTTGGTTAACATAGGTGTCAAAGACGCCCTGGTGGCAGTTACGGCATGCGTTTAAGTGTTAAACGTAAGTGTTAAAGACGGAAAGGGGAGATTATTTCGTTTTGCGAAATAAAAGTTTCACCTCTTTGTCTGTTTGATAGATATTAACCAGAGTTTGAAACTAGATTTTCATTCTTGCTCCTGAATTAGCAGTAGACAGGACGTTTCGTGCCAACAGAATAAGCTGTATAGCGAAGTCTTAGTTTGTTCTTGGCAAAAATTTTGCCGAACTTCTAGACTACCAATAAATATAAGCATATAATTCTGAGTTTGTGCGATCGCCTGTAATTCTGTTTGGAGGTAAATATATTATATTATATATCTAGTATTTTGTGAAGTGTTTAAAGTGATAAATCGCTTATTTTATTTCACTAGTTTCTTTTGTGCAGAGTGAATAATTTATAAGTTGGTTAGATTCGCTAGCTGATGAGTTACAGTGGGAAACAGAATAAAGCATTATTTCTAAGCTTAAAGCCAGGTAGCCATAAGGAATTAACTTTAACTGCTAAATAATCAGACGAGAATATTTTTTATAAACTAACTTATAAATGCCAGATGCCTCATGAGTGTTGACGGAATACGCAGGTATTCCTAATTCATGATGATTGATTTTTATATATAACTTATTTCACGGGAAAGTTTAAACGTCAAGTCAAGCTGTACGCTTGCAGTTTAAAATGTAAGTTATAATCCGAGTACATAGTATGTATAAGTATTTTATTGGTGGTTTTTCTTCCCTATGCAGTGAAAACTGGGGTTAACCCAAATTTTGCCGGCGTTTAGTACAGAGACATACCTGTGAGAGAAACATAAACATTTTTATATCTTTAACCACGTGGGTTTTCAAGTACCACCTGTCTGACAGGGCGTGTGCCTTCAGAGATAGACAGAATACTAATCCCACTAACAGTTTTTTTTAAAGAATAAATGCTTATACTGGGCCTTGGAGCCAGATCATATTTCTCCTCGAACTCTGTGTTGAGGCTGCCTTGTGGCGAGAATAATTACAGAAATCTAACATTAACTTTCCGACATTGTTGACAAAGTGTGTGGTGAACCAAGATTATCTGTTGAGAGAAGTGCCCACCGGTCATCTTCCTAATTAAGGGAAACTTCGTGTTCTGACACTGTGTGCCCGCTGAAACCCTAACTCTTACCTCGTGAATAAGTGACATTAACTTAAATCTGTAAAGAAAGAACGATCGCCGGAAGTGGATGCTCCCCGGACACGGTGAATGAAACCAATATCTGCAGAGCTGGGTATCCGTTTCATCCACAGATAGACAGATTAAGAGAAGTGTACACTAAGGCTTGCGCCAGACGGCGAACCACAGCACTCTTTTAGGTAAGGTTGTGTGAATCAGGGCCCTGATGAAAGAACCGAGTGAAAGTAGACTGAAGGATGTTTCTTCTTGTTTGATTCACCCACGTTTGTAACTTTCTTTATGCAAGTTATTGCTAACAATATTTTTCTCTTAGAATAGAGCAGAGTATCAAGTCTGTCCATACCTTAAAAGGGGAAAACCCTAGAATCAATCATATGTATCCTTGATTTCTTGAGGGCTATCACTTTCTTCCAACAGGACTGTGGGCATACCTTGAGCGATAAGATCATACTGTGGGTCTATCATTTTGGTAGCATTTGTATTGACTTTATGACTATTTGTATATGCTTTGATGTAATTTCTATGTGTTGTGATGAAATTTTAGATGATAAGTAAAATTTCTCTTGAAATTAATCAACTCGTTGGTCAGCTCGTTCAAAGAATATCTATATAATCATTTGTTATAGTTTCCCCACGTCTGTACGTATAACTGTCGTCTTGCATGTGCGTGCACGTGAGTGGTTAGAGATATATTAATATATATATATGTGTGTGTGTGTGTGTGTGTGTGTGTGTGTGTTTAGACTGTCTGACTTCTCTAAAGCTGTTGTAGAAGATAGGTGAGAGAGAGAGAAGATTCCTCGATCTCAGAGACAGCCTCTTGATCACATTCTACCATCTCACTCGTGGAAATCTATTGCTATTACTACTTCTCACTGTGACTGTCACTTATTCTAATCTATTCAGAAGGGACCAACCCAAGTCTTAATTCCCCTATCAAAAATCTACGACATTCTTCTTCGTTCGTCCTGAAAAGGATGTTGGTTGTGTTGGGTCCGTTTACAGCGAAGCTGCGATATTTGCGCCTTTCGGCCGACACATCTCACTTCAGCACGGCATTTTTGGAACCGGGTTAGCATTCCCTCTTCGATCCCTACTCACTCAGCCAGACTGTAGTGATGCAGCCTGTTTCCAGGACCACCACTTGGAGGTGGAGTGGGTCTTGGTCAGCTCTGGTTCGCTGACCCTGACGCAAGCAGTCTAGCTATGGGTCGCTAACTGCATTTCTCTCTGTTGACGCGTCTTAGGTCCCAAAACTATATCTAAATTGCTTCAAGCAGCAACTCTCTCTACAAAGATGGCATTTGAGGCTCCAAGGAACTAGACCACCGTACATCTCCTGTGAACACAAGAGCTACCCAAAACTATGGCTTGTTGTCAACGATCTTCCTTGTGGTGCTCACCATTCTAACATTGTAAACAGATGGAAGAAAATATTCCCAAACCTATGCTACTGCTACGTTTGACATCTCTAATCCAACTAACCTATTTTCCTCGATTTCCTATTACAATTTCATAAACTCATTCATTGTCACGGACTTCATAATCTCGTGCATCTTACTTCGTTCACAAATTTTTATCCAAAACAACATTCACCGAGACAAGGGACACAGTAATATTTTACCTCCCTTTGCTAATTAAGTCCCTATTCCATATATCATTATTCCCCTTAGTACCATTCTATAACGTTATTCAACAATAGTAAAGCATAATTAGTTACTTGCCCAGTTTTCATACTCACAATCTAATACTTTTCGTAACGGGCGCAACTTACAGAGTAGGCGTCCTTAGTCAAAAATCACAAACTCTCACTTTATTATTTCCCATGTCAACAAAATATAACCGCACATCATTTCCCAGTCAAATTTCATAAAGCATAATTTCATACTTAACCACTCTACTGTGACGTGTAATGAAAAAAGAGTCTACAGTAATCCGACACGGGTACCGATAGGTTTGAGAGTTATTTTATACATTATACAAAGCTTGGAAGGGAACGAACATTTAACAAAACAAGACATGAAACTCATATACAAACTTCTAGTAAGAGCACAAGAACCACCTTTGAGTACAAGAATAAAAAGAGGTTACAACTGTTTCATAACCGACTACACACACAGCTTCACGAACATTCACGCAATAAACGTCAAGCCACAAACAAAAGAAGTTATATTTAGACTACTTTACTATATAACACCCATCGCTGATAAGTCATCAATAAAAGCAGGGAGAACAGCGCCAAAATGCAAGTTATGCAGTGGCAACATAACAGAGACAGAAGACCACCTGTTTTACACATGTAGCATAGTAGTCCCTACCTTAAACAAACAAAAAGAATAATAGCTTCCAATACACAGCAAACTCCAAATATGTACCGAGCCATCATGCTTAGTGCTTTACCAAAGACACCGAGACAGACAGAACTCAAACTACTAACTCTTTTAGCTGAATTCAGACACCTAGTTTGGACTTGTGGAAACAAAGCAGTATACGAAGGCAGACAGTATGACCACAAAATATTTGCGCAAATATACACACAGTAGACACAAGAGTTAACAGGACAGATTTAAAACTTTGACACTGGAATAGAATGTTAACAATAACACTTTTTTTTTGCCAATAAAATGTTGTAAATAATTTTAACATAAGACGCAGAGCTAAGGCAATGCGCACTGTATACATCTTTAAAAATCATCTCATTTCCGGTATCATTGCCATTTGTAAGTAAGAGCACTATGTACCATTAATCATACTGACCCTTCCTGCTCTCATTGACACCTTGTTTATCATCCTTGTCTCTTTAGCTTTTACCTCTATGCAAATGTAAACATTATTTTGTAAATAATATCAATGTTGTATAAAATCTGAACCTAATAAAGGTTGTTTAAAAAATATATATATATATATATATATATAAGATGATAGGAAACTCTTTACAGAGCGATACAACAGGAAGCAATCTGATCATCAGAAGAAGTCCCCCCGTCCGACAAGTGTTTCGGCCCTATATACTCCTTTACACTCTAAGGGGGGCGGGCCCACTTGGGTCATGACTCCCAAGCGTCTCAGCTTCCTGTTGTCTTGCATCGAAAATGAACCCATTTCACTTATGGTAGCAACTTTAAATTCCACAACTCCGCCAGCCGTGGAGGCAATTGTGAAAGTAACAAAGAGAAGACAAATTATTCCGTTCGTTCCGTCGCACACACTGAGACACCAGCGCGAAGTCAACGAGTCGCCACTGCGCGTTCCCCACTGGACTTTTGATACTGACACCCCTTATAGTATACACCGCTTGTCGCCCCTGAGTCGCAGCCCGTTCACTAGTCCACCACAAACCTCAGCGTATTGTGGACTTAGAAAAATTCCTGGTGTTTTCTGTACCGCAGCGTTTATTGTTACGATCTCCATTCCCCATTGCGGTTGTTCCACAGCCAGCCTGATGCCTTTTCGGCAGTTTCACTAAGCCTCTTCAGGGCCCTTGTTCTCGACTGTCCCCTCAGCCCCAACAGTTTCAATAGATCATACACTGATGCAGCCACAAGCCCTCTTGCGCCCACTTCAACAGCCATGACCCTTGCAGTGAACCCATCGTGTCTCAGATCCGCGGCCAGATCACTATACTTGGCCGCTTTGAACGAATGTTGCTCATCTAACCTGGATTCAAATGGCACAGTCAGTTCAATCAGCATGACCTGAAGCGTTGCTGCAGAATGAAGCACTATATCCGGCCGTCTCCGCGATTTTCGGATACTCTCTGGATAAGCCCCTCGTCCAGGTAGGTCTACCGCCATCTCCCAATCATTTGCACAATCAAGAAGAGATGGTAAACTGCTACCAGGTTTATTCGGTTTGGGGTGTGCTGACTTTCCTGCCCTCAGAAAGTATGTGTTTGCGGTGTCTGGCCGGACTTTGCTATTTGCCTTCATTCTTGCCAGATCTATTGTCGCAGCAAGCTCATTTAGCACTTCGTTATGGCGCCAAGTGTATCGCCCTTGCCCTAATGACACCATACACGCTGAGAGCACGTGTTCAAGTGTCTGCCTCCCCTGGCACAGGGGGCACCGCTCATCATCCGACTTTCCCCATTTCACAAGGTTGGTGGCCGATGGCAGCAGGTCATACAGTGATCTGACAACGAAGCTGAGCCTAAGAGGTGCCATATGCCATATATCATTCTAGTTCCCGTCTGAGTAGAGTGGATGGTGATAAGTACGTGAGAAATAAAAGTGTGAGAAATAGATTTCACGGGTGAATATTTTAAGGAGAAGATCTGTCTCTGGAATGAGTAAGTTTCTCTAGTCCAGCCTATCTATACCACCAAAATTTAGTACAAGACAATCTTTCCCTCCTCATGCATGTAAATATAAGTTTAACTACACACACACAGCTGTGTGACAACAAGACACACGAACGTGGAAAAACTACGGTTAATTGGGTATGGGTCTGACCAACACACAAAGTTAAGTTTCTTTTGTTGTTTATTATCATTAAACTTGACAACATCAAATATCGAAAGAAAGATCAAATAAAATCAGATTTACGTACATATGAAATAACAGAATTAATGTGCCCTCCCCTCTTGAAAAAAGAACCCAAAAAACAGTTAATAACCCAAAGGTCAAAGGTTAGGACTATATTACTGAATAGATAGTAAAGGAAAACAAAGTTCCTACTAAATGCTACACAGTAAAGTAAACAATTTTAAGCAAAATCCAGGTTGGTACAATTCCTGTAACAAAGACAAATATTCACTCTCTCTGTCATACGCGGCCACTCAATCACTCCTTACCTAATCTTGGTGATTTCCGTTGGAAATACAATTATCCTGAATATAAAATTGCCAGTGTTTTTATCTTCCAAATTGCCCCAGTCCATCCCCTAGCAAATAAGATTAAGGAGGTGGACGCCGAATTTGGTCATTTATTCCTGGATGAACACATGTCACTTCGAATAGTTAGTGTAGAAACCGAGATCTTGGATTTCACAGTAAACAGAGGAAAATACTTCCAGTATTAGGAAACATCTAGTTGCTAAAAATTGTAACAATTGATAAATGATGATAATCCTATCTGCTGGCTCTGTGGACTATGAGAAGGCATTTGACAGTGTAGACAGAGAGTCGCTTTGGAAATTGATGAGGCATTATGGAGTTCCCATGAAGATCATTAACTGAATAAAGAAGACCTATGAAGACATGACATACAGAGTTCTTCATGAAGGACCGTTTAGGGTGAGAACGGGAGTGAGACAGGGATGCCTCTTGTCTCCATTTCTTTTCTTAATAGCAATAGATTGGTTCATGAAAACATCGACATCACACAACAGAAATGGAATCCAGTGGAATCTGACTAAACAGCTTGATGATTTGGATTTTGCAGATGACTTGGCTCTTCTGTCCCATAACCATAATCAGATGCAGGAGAAAATGAAAATTCTCGATGAGAGGTCCCAACAAGTGGGCCTGAAAATACACAGGGAAAAGACAAAGATTATGAGAATAAATGCAAGAAATGATAACAAGGTTGAACTTGAAGAAACACCAATACAAGATGTGGAATCGTACACATATCTGAGAAGTAATATAGACAATGTTGGAGGGACAGACAGTGATATCAAAATAAGAATACAAAAGCAAGAGGAACCTTCATTACATTGGGAAACATATGGAGAACAAGAAAAATCAAGCCCAACACAAAAATAAGAATCTTCAACTCAAATGTGAAGTCAGTCCTATTGTATGGCTCTGAGACATGGAGAACTACAAAAACAACAACCAAAAAGCTACAGACTTTTATAAACGGGTGCTTACGTAGAATAGAAGGACTGAAATGGTATGACAAAGTCACAAATGTGGAATTGATGACAAGAACCAGACAAGTACCAGTGGAACAAGAGTTGAGAAGAAGACGCAGGCGATGGATAGGACACACATTGAGGAAACCTGTTAATAGCATTACAAGGCAGTCCTTGTTCTGGAATCCACAAGGAAAGAGAGGCAGAGGTAGACCAAAAAACACATAGAGAAGAGAATTGGAAACAGAGGTGAAAATGATGAGAAAAACATGGAAAGAACTTGAGCGGATAGGAAGACTTGGCATGTGTTTGTTGAAGGCCTATGCTCCTCGTGGAGGTAAAGGGTATTGATTGAATGTTATTTTTCTGCACAACCTCAGTGGGCTGATAAAATGGAAAACATATTGTTGGGTTTTGTAAGTCCAGTTAACTTTACAAGTAAACGTGTTTCTTGTTTATCGTTGGCTCACAAGTGAAATTGGTGACGCACAAGCCAAGAAAAAGACAACATTAACCCATCAGTAAATGAAGAAAAAGAACCGCTTTACGCTCTTGTGATCAGGTTTGCTAGGAATAAAGAAACATTATGGAAAAATGCTACTATGCTATATATATATATATATATATATATATATATATATATATATATATATATATATATATATATATATATATATATATATATATATATATATATATATATATATATATATATATATATATATATATATATATATATATATATATATATATATATATATATATATATATATATATATATATATATATATATATATATATATATATACATAAAAAAAGGTAAAGGAACCCGTTACACGCCCATTTAGGCATATTGGGAATATGGTGTTAGGCCCATATTATCTTGACCGTCGGCACACGAGGGGTGATGTGGTCGGCATCACGCCGGCCGCCTTAACCTTCCCAGAGTAGCTCTAGTACCCATTTGGGGCTGGGTCGACCCAGGAGCCGTTTGTGGCCTAAAAATTTTTCCGCCTCATCTGGGGATCGAACCATAGACCACTGCGCTAGGAAGCCAGTGCACTAACCACTTTGCTACCGCGGCATTCTTTTGGAGCGGAAGAGGAACTGAAGAAAGAGGAGAAGCAGGGGTTGGATTTGCAATCAAAACAGCAATTGTCAGCAAGTTAGCGGGACCCCCAAAGGGAATAAATGACCGACTCATGACGGTCAAGATCCCTCTGTTTTATGGAAGAAAACATGCCACCATCATTAGCGCGTATGCACCAACTATGACAAACCAGGATGAAGTCAAGGATAAGTTTTACGAAGAACTACATGCAGTCATTGCATCAGTTCCTAAAGCAGATAAGCTCATCATTCTTGGTGACTTTAATGCAAGAGTAGGCTCAGATAACATCTCCTGGAATGGCACTATTGGAAGGTACGGCGTGGGTCGCTGTAACAGTAATGGACTTCTCCTCCAGACTTGCGCAGAACATGACCTCCTTGTCACCAACACCATTTTTCGACTTCCTACCCGCAACAGGACCTCCTGGATGAACCCTCGCTCAAAGCATTGGCACCTAATTGACTATGTAATTGTTAGGAAGAAGGACAGGCAAGATGTCCGGGTGACCAAGTCCATGTGTGGTGCCGAATGCTGGACTGATCATCGCCTCATTGTATCTAAACTTAAAATTCGTATCCAACCAGCCAGGCGCCCTCAGGGGAAGAAAACTCAAAAGAGGCTGGATGTCACCAAACTAAAGAAGACAAAAATCAAACAGTCATTTACTGACACCTTAGAAGACCGTCTGAAATCTATCTCGCTAGACGACCAAAGTGTGGAAACAAATTGGACAGCCCTAAGTGAGCAGATCTACAACACTGCTACAGAGGTCCTGGGTCCTTCCATCAAGAAACAAAATGACTGGTTTGATGAGAACTCAGATGATATAAAGCAGATGTTGGCTGAGAAACACCATCTCCATAAAGCACATTTAAATGATCCAAAATCTACATCCAAGAAAGACGCTTTCAACAACATGCGTAGAATCGTCCAACATAAACTACGCCAGATGCGGGATTCATGGCTGAGTAATAAAGCAGATGAGCTCCAAGGCTTTGCTGACAGCCATGACTTGAAAACTTTTTACCTTGCACTCAAAGCGGTCTATGGTCCAACATCATCAGGATCATTTCCCCTTTTTAATGCAGATGGAAAAACACTAATTACAGACAAGGAAAAAATGCTCCAACGCTGGGCTGAACATTTTAATAATATTTTGAACCGCCATCATCTATTAACGACGAAGCCATCATCCGCCTGCCCCAAATTCCTATAAATGAAGCATTAGATGATGTACCAACTCTGGAGGAAACTAAAAAAGCGATTCGTCAACTGTCTAGTGGAAAGGCCCCTGGCTCCGATTCAATTCCTGTTGAGGTTTATAAAGATGGCGGTGCAGTTCTGATAGAGAAACTTTATATGATCTTCCAGCAAATGTGGCAGAGTGAAACCATCCCACACGATCTCAAAGATGCGTCAATTATACATCTATATAAACGTAAAGGTAATCGCCAAGACTGTAACAATCATCGAGGCATCTCTCTTTTATCAATCGCTGGGAAGATATTCGCCAGAATCCTTTTGAATAGCCTTACGGCTCATCTTGACAAAGGTCTTTTACCTGAAAGTCAGTGTGGATTCCGGAAAGAACGTGGAACCACAGATATGGTGTTTGCTGCAAGACAGCTACAAGAAAAATGCCAAGAACAGAACTGTGACCTGTACACAGCTTTCATCGACTTGACAAAGGCGTTCAACACGGTCAGTAGAGAGGGTCTATGGAAGATCATGGCAAAATACGGCTGCCCAAAGAAATTTATCACAATAGTGCAGCAACTGCATGATGGAATGCAGGCTAGAGTTCAGGAAAACGGTGAGCTATCGGAGACTTTCCCAGTCTCAAATGGAGTTAAACAAGGGTGCGTACTTGCACCGACTCTGTTCAGTATCATGTTTTCTGCTATGCTGACTGATGCTTTTAGAGACGGGGACACAGGAATCGACATTAGTTATCGTATTGATGGAAAATTGTTTAACCTTAGGAGGCTTCAAACAAAAACCAAGGTCAAATCACACACCATCAGAGATCTTCTGTTTGCTGATGATTTTGCCCTCAATGCTGGCTCAGAGGCTGATCTGCAGCATAGTGTGGATAGATTCTCCGAAGCCTGCGCCAACTTTGGGCTTACCATCAACACGAAGAAAACAGAAATCATGTACCAACCAGCTCCTGGCACAGTTTATACTGAGCCAGTCATCAAGGTTAATGGTGAGAAACTGAATGTTGTGAACAGATTCACATACCTTGGTAGCACACTATCCCAGAACATTGTCATTGATGATGAGGTGAACACCAGGATCTCCAAAGCCAGCAGCACATTTGGCAGACTATACACCAACGTTTGGCATCGAATTGGCATTAGTCTACAGACAAAGCTGAAGGTGTACAGAGCTGCGGTGCTTCCAGTGCTGCTATATGCATGTGAAACATGGGCTGTATACAGGCGCCACGTAAAGAAGCTAAACCACTTCCATACAGTCTGTCTCAGGAAGATAATGAACATCAAATGGCAAGACAAGATCCCGGATACCGCCGTTCTTGACAGAGCTGGTATCCCTAGTATTGATACTATTCTGATGCAGTCACAGATTCGCTGGGCAGGTCATGTATTCAGCATGCCAGACCATCGACTGCCAAAGATACTCTTTTATGGTGAGATGCAGAAGGGTAAACGCTCCCATGGTGGCCAAAAGAAGCGCTTCAAAGACACGTTAAAGACGTCATTGAAAACCTTTGACATAAACCCAGACACATGGGAAGCTGCTGCGCAAGACCGAACTGCTTGGCGCACATCTCTTCGTAAAGGTGCAGCGGCATGCGAATCATCCAGAAGAGCAGCAGCGAAACAGCGGAGACAAGCTAGAAAAGACCGTGTAATAAAACCTTCACATGAAGCAAACATTCCTTGCCCACACTGTCCGAGATCTTTCAAGGTCCGCATCGGGCTCATCAGTCACCTTCGTACCCATAGATTAACCTAACATATTCCTAAATAATTGGATGAACAGAGTGGTCTTCATCACCCGTGATGGACGAACAACACTTATAAACCGTAGAGCGTGATTTTGGACTTTGTCTAGCTTTTGTAAGAGGCTTTTACTTGCAATAGTTTTGAGGGGGAGCGAGTAGTCAATTACTGGGCGCACATATTAAGTATAGAGTTGGCGTAATGAGTGCTGGTCTGTTCCCCACCCACAGGAGGAAAGGTGCTTGATGAGCCTGAGTCTTGTGGATGCTTTCTCAATCAGCTTGTCTATGTGGGGTCTCATGGTAAGTCAACGGTCGAGCTCGACTCCAAGATATCTCGGGCATTCTTCGTATGCTAATTTATCTCAATTCATCCAGACCTCGATGTTGTTCTCATTTACTCTCTTGTTTAGACTGAACAGGCCATACACAGTTTTCTCTACATTGATTTCAAGTTTCCAGAACTGGCAGTATGCAGAGATGGTTGTCAGGTTTTTGTTCATATTTTTGGTGATGGTTTGGAGGTATTTTCCTTTTGTCCAGATGACTAGGTCATCAGCAAATAGTGCTTTTTGGCAGGTGATGACATCTGGGAGGTCATTTATAAATATAAGAAACAGTGTACAACTTAGTGCTGATCCCTGAGGCAGTCCTTCCTCCAGGGTTTTTGTTTTGATGTTGTTCCACTGAATGTTGTTCGGATTATTCTGTTGTGGAAGAAACCTTTTAACCAGTTGTACATTCGCCCTGATATTCCCATTCTTCGCATTTTGAAGAGGAGGCCTATCCTCCAGACTCGATCATAAGCTTGTCTAAGATCAATAAATGCTGCTAGCACATGTTTTTTTTTTCTTGGAAGGCATCACCTATCTCTTGGGTGAATCGTATCAACTGATCCATTGTCTGTTTGTTTCTTCTAAAACCTGATTGATTGGTGTTTAAGATCTTATTGCTTTCTCGCCACCAATATAGCCTTTCATTTATCATCCTTTCAGTGATCTTGCCTAGTTTTGATGTCAATGAGATCGGTCGATAGCTTGTTACTTCAATGGACGGTTTGTCCTTCTTAAGGACTGGGATGATATTGGCTTTTCTCCAGTCTGTTGGTAACTTGCCTTCTCTCCAGGTCGTGTTAATGAGGTCAAGGATGGTGGAGAGTTCATAATTTGAGAGATTTGAGATCATCTCGTTAGTGAGCCGATTAGGTCCATCAGCTTTTCCTTTCTTGCATTTTTTGGGCCATCTTGAGTTCTGAAAGAGTGAAGTTCTTTTCAAAGACCGCACAGCTAGCTGTTGGTTGTTTCTCCATCATTTTGGTGAGTGATCTGATAGCACTGTCAAGTCTCTTGCGTGGTTGTTTTTTGTTTACGTTAGCAAAGTGCTTATTGAAGGCTTCTGCTTTCTATGTATTCCTTGTTAGTGGTTCAGTGCTTGTAATGATGGGTTCAGCAAGACG
Organism: Oreohelix idahoensis; assembly: GCA_024509875.1. Taxonomy (NCBI): domain Eukaryota; kingdom Metazoa; phylum Mollusca; class Gastropoda; order Stylommatophora; family Oreohelicidae; genus Oreohelix; species Oreohelix idahoensis. The sequence goes on from JAMPIV010000616.1 coordinate 572,402, forward strand.
GCAAGCTGAGAAACACCCAACCCCCGCCAACAAAGCAAATTATAACCGCCTAACTGCAAAAGTTAAACGTCTGAGCAAAAAAGCAAAAAGAGAAACATGGGTTAAGAAATGTGGAGAGTTAAACTTGCGGAAAGACGGAAAGAAAGCATGGTGCCTCATATCAAATCTCTCAGGAATTAAAAGAAAGAAAGCGGGTGGTAAAATTAACATTATAACTGAACATCTGGTATAAAATAGCTACGCGTTATTATATTTCACTGGTTTTAACAGCTAGAACTCTAAGTGAATTATATCAGTAAAAGCTTAACACTCTTAATCGCGTAAACTTAATTGCTATTACCAGAAAATCAGAATGACAATCGCCACGAATTCTATTAACACATCTTCCACAATGGCTCTATGACTACGTGCTTAGACTGTCCAAAAATTCTGAGTGACAACTGATAGCCGGTTTACGACAACACAGTTTATATATCATCATGGTTCTCTCATCTACAGATGATGCTACTTTTCATACTATGGTGTATAGCAGAGAATCAGAAACATGAGTTCCCCCGATAAAGATTTCACGGTCGCTCTGTCGGGCGTTGCTAATCGACATCAAAGACTTAAATCCATGTAACGGGGTTCTCTAAGATTTTACCCGTATCTGAAGATCAAATAGCTTGGGGTTTCCCTCTGTGTACGAACATAAAAGGGTACTCGGGGAAAGATTGTTGCCCGTGAGACTACTTCAAAAGGACCGGTGTTATTCACGTGCGGTCTGTCAGGTATCCGATGATTGACAGATCAGCTCGCGTGAGAAACTTAGGTAAACAAACCTGATTCGCTTCCTGTTATGACTGGCAGGTCACGAAAGTTTGTAAACAACTTCGTTTGATTTTGTTCAAAGAAAAGAGGCGTGGATGAAAAATGAGCTTGTGACAGGCAGAAAGATGAGTGGTTTTGCTAGAAAATCATAGAACGCTAACGCGATTACAAGGCTGTCAAATTACTGTAGGCTATATTTCCACTATACGTCACAGACAGCTTAGTGCCACCTAATAGCTGCCCTCTGATTTGCTAGCTAGAAACCATGTATCATTACCCACTGTCTATTTCTGCAGCTTACTCTATTGCCCCGCCTCTTCGTTTTAACACGAGCTAACGCAATGTTTACAAACTGCGTGACCTGTCAGTCATAACAGGAAAGCAAATCAGGCTGTGTTTACCTCGCCATCACGCGAGCATCTGTCACTTATAATAGTTCTCAGACAGGCTGGCATGTGGGGAAGACAAAAACACAGACCGTTGAAGTTCGTACTCAGGGGAGTTAGAAACCCCTGGGCTCTTTGATCTTCAGAAGAGGGCATTCTTACAGAGAAAACCCGTTAAGGAACAGTAAGTCTTTTAATGACGGTAGAAACCTCAACGAAGACCGACTGTAAAGCCTTTATCTTGATACGCTTAGCTTCTGAAATTCTGGATAACACCGGTCCGCGAAATTAACGCACTCGAAGATCAGAGAATCCTAATGATATATATACCGTTGTTTTCTTAACCCCATCATCAGTTGTCAGTCAGAAATTGGAATAGTCTAAGTGCAGTCCAAGAAACCAGATTTCTGTGTGTGGATTTGTAACTATATTTTGTGGAGGATTTTCGTTTCTGAATTTTCTCCTTTTCTTGGCTGTGCATCATCAGTTTCATCCGTTAACGGGCACACGCCAGAGAGTATTAGAGGACAATAAATATTTTTAATAACAGGACTTACCAAACCCAGAAAGATATATATATTTTTTTACCAGCCACAAGTTGGCCGATAGAAGAACCATCATCAGCCTATGAACAAAGTTCTAGCAACCAGATGCTTTCCCAATACTGGAAGTATTTTTCCTGCTAAAGAGTGACCCTCAAGAACTCTCTCAGTTTTTTTAACAAGTTGTAATAACACTTATATGAGACGCAACCATATGAACTAATTTCGGGGTATGGACTGGGGCCAATTTAGAGCTGCGACAACTGGGGTGACAGAATATTAAGTTAATTGAATAATGTTCACGGAGTAATTCTGTTACCAAGGGATATTACAGACCTGCCATACCAGGCAATTAGGCAAGAGTGTGAGAGTGGCGACTGGTTGCAAGAGTGTGCGAGTATTTTCTTGTTTGAGGGAAAACTATCCATATATCTGATTTGTCTAAAAGTTTGTTTATTTTACTGGGTCTCATAGAGCACCCCTACTGTTCATTCTGTAACAGAGTGCTAACCTTCAACCTTTGGGTTAATAATTTTAGGGTTCTTTTTTTCTCCATTTGGGGAGGGTGCACGTTTATTTTCTGCTTTATTTCATATGCATGTTGATAAAGCTCTGTTCTGCTTCATCGTTACTGTGTATATATCAGAGCACGTTGTAAAGATGTATTGGTATAACTGTCAACTCTAATAACCGAGCACAGTGTCAGGTATACAGGTCATCTTGCCCTGGAACACAATGAGGCCCCGACAAGAAGCATTGTTGACAATGAGTGTTACAAGAGATGTCAATACGCGAATGTGTAGACTGTTCTGTGGAGTTGACTGAAGGTTCAAACACTCATTCATACGTATCTAGAAGTTACTGATGCAGACTACTGTAGACGTTTCAATAGTTTAATTTGACGCACACACTTGGACAGAACGGGTACAGTTACAGGAACACAGGTCGACATCAATAGCATATTGTTGACCCACGGTGTACAATAATAAATTGGCATTCATGTAGAAGGAAATCACAATGGAACGTCAGTATACAAGCATTCAGAGTTCCATATCTTATATAAATATTCATCAGGCCTTACTGACTGATCATGTCAGTTAATATACAAGGTTCCAACCTGATTCCTAGACCGAACCTCTTTAGCATAAACGTAACTTGCACTCTAGCGAAGATTCCGTTAAATACAGTTCAGCTATTATTTCCTGAGAAGACGTTAAACAACCAATAGTAGGTTTTCCTTTCATAAGTATGATCTCTTTATCATCACCTGATAATAAGGGCGTCCCTGTTCTCTGGTAAATGATCAACAACAAATAGCATTCCAAAATGGCTTCTAGTCTTGTGAGCCTCGCTCACGATAACGATGCACAATGAAGCTTCAATAAAGGTTCAGTTCATGAACATAACTGTTTCTATAACATTCAGCATATTCTTTCTTCATAGTTGCTGCATATATACATAATCAGTGCTGCTAGATAACATGTCGTTCCGACATACTGACATGGTTCAATTCATGTAGCTGTCCGCCCATATTAGGCCTAGGAATGGAAAAAGTTCGGTAAACAGTTTTTTTTACCTTGTCATAGGAAAAAACCACTAGCAAACACAGAAACGCTCTTCTCCTCGCGTTATGGAATGAACACTAGGGAACTCATGGATTTAACCATCCCAGAAGAAACTATCTTCGTTCCCATAATCAAAAAAAGAGATCACAAACTTTGGGCAGGTCTCAGACATGACTTCCCGCCAGGCTTCTCCATCACCGAAGAACTCCCTAACGTATCTTCATGCGCCGAAAAGCACCTGACCCCAAAATACAGTACAAGGAAAAATAGTCCGACATAGACATACAAAGATAACCCGATATAAGACCGAATCGTCTCCAACAGACACTGAGTAAACATAGACTCGGACCATAAACATCCCTGCATAAACCTAAGCAAGAATAATCTGTTTCTGACCGAACAGAGAATAGATCAACGGAGTCTAGATCCATCCGCCAAATCGATATTCAAGAGAGATCACCCATACAACAAAAGTATGAATTAATCATGGGTGATATAGCTTTGACTATGAGAGCATTTCAAAATAAATACTGTTCATCTCAAATAGTCAAACAATACATTTGTATGCCTACCTACCTACAGTAATCTGTGCGTCGCATAATTCCATACAAAAGAATATGTACGCAACAGATTACCACACCCCCAGGGGAAAAAATGGAACATTTTTTAAAAAAAATACATCTAAGAGCAACATACAATTGGCTCACAACGCACGAATAACAATGCGCAGATGATAAGCATTCCAAACAAATATAACGCCTAATGTGATCTTAAGTCGTCTTATGAAACGACAAGTGAGAATATATCTCAAGATCTCAGAGAAAATATTTCTCTAAGTACAAATATTTCCAGAGAGGTGTCACCAACGCCTACTACACAACTGGCAATGCCACAATTTATACAATAGTTTATCCAATAATTTCATATTAGATATCTTAAGTTCATGATTACCAAAGAAGAAAACATTAAAAAGACCTGGCGGTGAATATACATCAATGAACCGCTAAGTAGTGATACAATCAATATATCATACATTACATATGTGTACATATTTTAATATAGAGAAAAAAAAACTGTAGTAGAGTTAAACATGAGGATCTAACAGTTAGGTGGAATCATGTGGGCATCTAGACAAAATGTCTGCCATCACATTTTCTGAGCCACGGATAGCTCGCACCGAAAAATGAAAAGGCTGAAGAGCAATCGTGTATCGCGTTGATCTCGCGCTCTTCAGATTTTTACTTTGAATAGCTGTAAGAGCTTTCTGGTCAGTTTCTACAATGAAATGCGCGCCAAGAAGAAATCTTTGAAGTTTAAGAATTGACCAAACCATAGCCAATAATTCACGGTCTAGGACCGAGTAATTCTTCTCTGCGGCATTTAGTTTTCGAGAAATATACATCACAGGATGCAGAGTTCCAGAGTACTCTTGCATTAGTGCCGCTCCAATCCCTGTGGATGAAGCGTCACTACGAAGATCAAATGTCTTATCTTTAGTAGGTAACACTAAAATAGGTGCAGTAGAAAACATAGTTTTGATCTTATCCAAAGAGGATTGACATTCTTGAGTCCAATGGACTATATTAGGAGACCCTTTCTTTAGCAAGGAAGAAAGAGGTGCCATGATCGAGGACAGATTCGGAATGAATCGTCCATAAAATTGTATGAGACCTAAGAGACTTCGCACTTGCTTTTTAGTCTTAGGAATAGAAATGTTAAGTATTTTACTTGTATTATGGTCCTCTGTCTTTAGGAAACCATGACCGACACGGTGACCTAAGAAAGCAATTTCGCTAAAACCTATACAGGCATTAGAGGGTTTCGCTGTCAGGTTATACTCGCGTAGAGTAGATAGTAATTCAACTAACCCCGAATAGTGATCTTCCCAAGTATCGCTGAAAAGACAGATGTCGTCTAGGTACGCAATGACATCTGACCGATAAGATAGGATTCGACGCATCATGCGTACGAATGTAGCTGGTGCGTTCATGAGGCCGAAAGGCATGAAATTCCATTGATAAAGGCCTCTAGGCGTAGAAAAAGCAGTAAAAGGTTTGGCGCGTTCAGATAGAGGAACTTGCCAATATCCTTTAGACAAATCAAGTTTAGTGAAAAAAATGAGATTTAGAAAGCCTAGTAAGTAGCTCTTCTAGTAAAGGCATATGTCCAGCATCAAACTTCGTAACTTGATTCAATTTGCGATAGTCAACGCAAAGACGTATGTTATTGTCTTTTTTCCGAACAATAACCATCGGCGAAGAATATGCGGAAGTGGATGGTTCAATTATTTTTAAATCTATCATTTCATCCAATTCCTTCTCAACCTGTGCTTGAAAATGTATAGGAATAGGATAAGGTCTGACTCTAATATGATTATGGTCAGTTAGAATAATGTCATGTTCAATGACATGAGTTTGTCCAGGAATGTCAGTAAGGACATCCTGAAATGTTTGTAACATAACCGAAACTTGTCGCTGTTCTCCTAGAGATAAATCGGGAGAAACAGTAACATTTTTCCAGGATTCACTAGAATGTAGTATGATCATCGGAAGCGGAAGATTAACATCCGAAAAACTTGTTTCCTCATCCTGTATTACAGACAGTGATGAGTAATGACCATGTTGGACTGGTGAATCGTCCTTTGCCTGGAAAATCGGCTGTAAATAATCCGGACGTTCATGGAATTCCGTAAGCATATTGATGTGGAAGGTTTTATGCTTTCCATCAATATCGACAATGTAGTCAACATCGGAAATTTTCGAGATTATATCGTACGGACCTTTCCAAGAAATAAGAAGTCTGTTTTCCCTACAAGGTAGCAAAACAAATGCTTTGTCACAGGACAAAGTTGTCGTAAGGTTCTTTTCTTATTGGCAAATTGCCTTGCCTTCTGTTTAGCAAATTCAGAAGAAGAAGTTGCCAATTTGCATGCTTCGATAATCTTTTGTCTCAGCGCGATGACATATTCGTAAGAAGATTTTGAGTCATCGGTAATATTATCAGCGGTTATGAGATCATGAAGCAAAGACATAGGGCCGCGCGGTCGCGCGCCAAAGACAAGTTCAAAGGGAGAACATCCTGTATGTTCATTGGGGACCTCTCTGTAAGCAAAGAGGGCCGCGGGTAAAACCCTGTCCCAATCTTGAGGATGATCCTCAGTTATCTTCCCTAGTAAGTTCTTAAGTGTTCTATTTAGCCGTTCGACCATCCCATTGGACATAGGATGATAGATACTACTCAAAGATCTCTCTATCTGTAGAGTAGACATTACTTGAGACATGGTATCCGATATTAGTTGGGTGCCATGATCTGATAATATTTCTCCGGGGAATCCCAGACGAGAAAATATAAGCCAAAGAGCATCTGCAATATCAGCAGTAGTAATGCTCTTCAGAGGAATAGCCTCTGGCCAACGTGTGCACATGTCCACACACGTTAAGATAAACTGATGTCCTCTAGCAGATTTGATCTTAAATGGACCAATTATGTCTATCGCCATTTTCTGAAATGGTCGAATAGGAATGTCTGCAGCCTGGATAGGTGCAGCATGGCGTGGACCTTTGGATTTAACTTCTTGACATACTATACAAGATCGACAATAAATCAGTATGTCTTTGTTCACAAAAGGCCAAAAGAAAGCCGCAAGAACTCTTGACTTTGTACGGGAAAAACCCATATGTCCAGCACACTGAGAGTCGTGTGCGTGTTGCAAAATTTTAACTCTCAAATTCTTGGGAACAAGAATCTGAGAATGACTTAACTTAGCGGAGTCTTGCACCATACGTACAAGTACGCCATTCTTCATTGTAATCCAAGACTTACGCTTTGTATCTTTATTCGGATCACCTTTTGTTGCCAGAGTGAAGAATTTCTTTGGAGTCGGATCATCTTCTTGCTGTTTTATAAACGATTCACGAGAAATTACCAAGGGATCATCTTGGTTATGCACTTCATTATCTTCAGTAGGTGACGATTGAGGCACATTAAGAGCTTGAGCTCTAGTGACTACCGCATTAGCAGTTTGCATATTCTGTTTTTCCCAAACGGAAATTTGTTGCGGAGTGCATTCTTTGACTCCGTGAATACGACCGATGATAAGATCAGCGATCGGATTCGGCAGAAGACATGCGTGCGCATCTCCTGTAAAGAAAGGAGTAGCAATCCTAATGATAGCAGTAGAGTATTTCTCTAAGGTGCCGCCAAATGTCACACATTTGACTATTTTTCCAGTGGCACAAGAAGGATCTACAAGCGACTGTCTAACACCAATTGTGGTGCATCCAGAATAAAAAAGAACTGAGACTGGATTGTCATTTACTAAACCTTTATGTAAGACAAGAGAACCTCTTCCATCATGCGCGACTGACGCAGGAAGAGCGGGAAGAGGATGGCCACAACTTAAAGTGGACACCGTAGTTGGTTCAAATAATGTTTTGCATTGGGGGCACTGAGATGCTCTCCCAAAATCAAAAGCGGAACAAGCCATATTATTAGCATCATTATTATCTTTAGTCTGCTTATAGGCTTCATGTGACTCCTGCTGTGCAGAGTTTCCATGATAATATGATTTATGTTTTTTGTATGGTGATCTACCTCGATTATTATTGCCTCTGTAATCATTATTGTTTCCTCTCTTGTAACCCCTATTTGGGTTTGAGTCATAGTTCTCATGGTTACCATCATCATATTGATTATAATGAGTATCTCTATAATTATGGTCTTGTTGTCTCCATGATGGATGACTTGGATAGTTCCTATAATGACTTCCTCTGCGGAAGTTCCTATAATTATGACCACCTCTGAATCGAGGGCTGTCGGCTCGTCTCCATTTCTTCGAAGAAGAACTCTGAAATGATTGGTTACCTTGGTTTTGATAACTATTATGGTTACCTTTTTTATCAAACCTGTTTTGTGGTCCCTGAAATTTGTGTGAATAATTAGGGTTGTATGGTGTTGCTGAAGCAACTGGCATACTTTCCTTAACCTTAGCATTGCTAAAAGTTACGTCCGGATGTGCCGTGACGTATTGGGTACAATATTCTTCCATTTCTTTTAGTGTCTTGGGTTTACGCTCATGTAAGAATTCAAGGAATGGTTTACTTATGCTTGACATAATCTTGTCTCTGAGCAATAAGTCCATAAGTGATTCATATGTCTTTTCTGTTTTGGACAGCTCAATCCAACGATTAAATGTAAGACGTGTCCTTGCAATGAATTCTGAGAATTCTACCCCTGATTCAGGTACCATTCTCTTAAACAACATACGGTAACCTTCCTCAGTTAATTGATATTTTTTTAATAAGGCTGCCCTAATAACATCATAATTATCCTTGTCAGCCTCTTCAACCAAACTTAAACTAGTCAGAGAATCACCTTTCAAATTTTCTGACAACTGATTAGCATACTGTGATTTATCCACATTATGAGCTCGACAAGAGCGTTTAAATCTATCCAGCCAGAATGTAATATCGTCACTGGAAGGATTGAACGCTGGTACCTTGACCTTATAAGTAAAGGGGTTACCACTATTACCATTTGACTGATTAACATTACTCATATTTGTCACTTTCAATTTTTCTAACTCAAATGCTAACAGTTTTTCCTCATGTTCTCTTTTTGCCTTCCTCTCCTCGGCTTCAGCTTCTCTGTCTAATCTCTTTTGTTCAGCTTCAGCTTCTCTGTCTAATCTCTTTTGTTCAGCTTCAGCTTCTCTTTCTAATCTTTTTTGTTCAGCTTCTCTTTCTAATCTTTTTTCTTCCATCTGGAATCTTCTTTCCTCCACCTGCATCTGCAAGTTCTTTTGCTCAGTCTCAGCTTTCAGTTTATCAATTTCCAATTTTTGTGTTTTTTCATATTGACTGGTAGCATACTCCTCCAACTTATCTCCAGTCTTGCTTAGGGATTTCCCTAACTCAATGAAGTAATCTAAAGTCGACATGATGTCTGACAAAGATACTAATTACTTGAAATAATAATAAGGTAATATATATTTCAAAGTAATATAGTCACAAGTTCTTAATACTTGATTAATCAGCTCACTATCCCAATCTCTGTGGGAGACAAGCCTTACAAAGGTCTTGTATATTTCCTTATACAACAATAATAATAATAAAGTACTGGTCTTTACTATAACATACGTGTACTCAACTATACCTCAAATCATATGTCAACCAAAGACATTAACAAAGGACAAGCATAAAAGACAATATGAAAACAATTGCAGAAATCAACTAAGTCAAATGGAGAAATCAATGAAAATAATCACAGAATCTGTGACGACAACTGCAATGGAATCAACAAGACAAATAACGCCACAGTGTATAGACATACTGGTGTATAGAAATAAATGACAGAAAAGGGGAGATCTACAAATACAAACAGATCAAACAAAACTAAGGAACACAAAATTATTAACAAAAACAACGAAAAAAGAACACCTAATCACAACTAACAAAAATAGCAACAGATGTTGCCTGCAAATTTTCAATTAAGAAAATTGCCCCTACGGAACGCTAATATAAGACCGATATTACTCGGTATACCTTATAGTAGTCACATATAAACATAAATATACATATAGCATAAATACATGTGTAATATAATAACATGTGAATGCGATGTGTTGCAGAAGAAATGTGTTGTGTAGAAGGCTCAGTTTTGATTAATGGCACAGTTATTCTAATCACAATAAATAAACTGCCACTTTATTGAAATACACATTCTGGCCTTAAATATTAAAGTTCAACACAATAGCAGAACATAAGAAGGTCCATCGATGAAAGTAGGACTTCTGCTTTCACCTGTACTGTACTTGTTACAAAAAGTTAAATGTATGCTTGAAATTTGCTGTGCTGTCCAACGACAAATGTCAACAAGCGCTGACCTAGATTCAGTATTCGTTTCATAGGTCACGTGAGGAACTGTCAATCAAGTGTAGACTATCACTGCAGGTGTGTCGTATCAGGCGTCAGGGAAACGAACTGGTATCAGTAGCTGTCAACTTCCGGCAATGTCTACTGTGCAGGTTAAGCCCAGAAATCTGGCCTACCACATTGATAAAGCTCTGTTCTGCTTCATCGTTACTGTGTATATATCAGAGCACGTTGTAAAGATGTATTGGTGTAACTGGTCAACTCTAATAACCGAGCACAGTGTCAGGTATACAGGTCACCTTGCCCTGGAACACAATGAGGCCCCGACAAGAAGCATTGTTGACAATGAGTGTTACAAGAGATGTCAATACGCGAATGTGTAGACTGTTCTGTGGAGTTGACTGAAGGTTCAAACACTCATTCATACGTATCTAGAAGTTACTGATGCAGACTACTGTAGACGTTTCAATAGTTTAATTTGACGCACACACTTGGACAGAACGGGTACAGTTACAGGAACACAGGTCGACATCAATAGCATATTGTTGACCCACGGTGTACAATAATAAATTGGCATTCATGTAGAAGGAAATCACAATGAAACGTCAGTATACAAGCATTCAGAGTTCCATATCTTATATAAATATTCATCAGGCCTTACTGACTGATCATGTCAGTTAATATACAAGGTTCCAACCTGATTCCTAGACCGAACCTCTTTAGCATAAACGTAACTTGCACTCTAGCGAAGATTCCGTTAAATACAGTTCAGCTATTATTTCCTGAGAAGACGTTAAACTACCAATAGTAGGTTTTCCTTTCATAAGTATGATCTCTTGATCATCACCTGATAATAAGGGCGTCCCTGTTCTCTGGTAAATGATCAACAACAAATAGCATTCCAAAATGGCTTCTAGTCTTGTGAGCCTCGCTCACGATAACGATGCACAATGAAGCTTCAATAAAGGTTCAGTTCATGAACATAACTGTTTCTATAACATTCAGCATATTCTTTCTTCATAGTTGCTGCATATATACATAATCAGTGCTGCTAGATAACATGTCGTTCCGACATACTGACATGGTTCAATTCATGTAGCTGTCCGCCCATATTAGGCCTAGGAATGGAAAAAGTTCGGTAAACAGTTTTTTTACCTTGTCATAGGAAAAAAACCACTAGCAAACACAGAAACGCTCTTCTCCTCGCGTTATGGAATGAACACTAGGGAACTCATGGATTTAACCATCCCAGAAGAAACTATCTTCGTTCCCATAATCAAAAAAAGAGATCACAAACTTTGGGCAGGTCTCAGACATGACTTCCCGCCAGGCTTCTCCATCACCGAAGAACTCCCTAACGTATCTTCATGCGCCGAAAAGCACCTGACCCCAAAATACAGTACAAGGAAAAATAGTCCGACATAGACATACAAAGATAACCCGATATAAGACCGAATCGTCTCCAAAAGACACTGAGTAAACATAGACTCGGACCATAAACATCCCTGCATAAACCTAAGCAAGAATAATCTGTTTCTGACCGAACAGAGAATAGATCAACGGAGTCTAGATCCATCCGCCAAATCGATATTCAAGAGAGATCACCCATACAACAAAAGTATGAATTAATCATGGGTGATATAACTTTGACTATGAGAGCATTTCAAAATAAATACTGTTCATCTCAAATAGTCAAACAATACATTTGTATGCCTACCTACCTACAGTAATCCGTGCGTCGCATAATTCCATACAAAAGAATATGTACGCAACACATGTAAATGACTTTTTGATCTTTTTTCTTTAGATATTTTGATGTTGTCGAGTTTTAATGATAATAAACTATAAAGAAACTTACCTTTGTGTGTTGGTCAGACCCATACCCATTAATCCTTAATTTTTTCAGGTTTGTGTATCTTGTGTCACATAGCTTGGTGTGTGTAGATTAACCTATCTATTCTTTATAGGGAGATAAAAGCTGTCTTGCACTAAAAGTACAGTCGTACGGATAAGCTGAAGAAATTACCTAATTACACTCCAGAAACAGATCTTTTTTTTCCTCAATTCTACCACATGTGAAACCAAAATCTATTTCTATACATTCTCGCGTATTTGTCGACATCCACTCTATATACTCAGACGGGCAAAAATAAAACAATTAACCTTCCGTACGACATCAACCAACTCCAAAGCTCAACTTCTGTTTACATCATTTCTTTCTTTTGCATTTCAACTTTATTAGAACTTTGTAGTCAAACGTATCTGGATGCATTTGTCAAGAAGCAATGTAGCAGCCCGTCAAAAATGACTGGAGGGCAAGTGAAAAAAACTAAATGGATTATACTTTTACTAATTAATTAACGCTTTGTTACAATAACTTTTTTTTTTGTAAATAAAGGGACGTCTTTTAAAATTTTGCCTTTCTACGTATTTAAGAAAATAAAAAAAACTACACTCACACAACATAAATCCAAAGTAAACCTTTCATAATTCCTTCTCCGAATTGTTATTTAAGGACGTTACGACTTGGGCGACTCAACAGCAAATGTATAAGGCATATAATGTTTTTATTTATTTATTTTTTAAATATTTTTTTAAATCGTATTTTCTATTATTCGAGGAGAAATCTCCGGTTAATATGTGTAACCTGAGACTGATTTTACGTGAGTATCCCTGTACAATGACAGGTGTACTCTCGCCATTCAGGCAGATACTCGCCGATTTCGGAGGTACCCATTAGAGCTGGGTCGGCTCAGGAACTGTTCAGGTTATTCCAGCCCCTGGTCGACGACACTTTATATCATAATTATCATTTTTCCTTTGGCTCCCTGTGGAGAATAAACCCACCACCCCTTGCAGGAACCAGCAGAAAACATTAAAATGCTCTTGCAGCAGTGGTTCCTGTAGCAACCTGTTTTACACGATGAGGTTGCCAGGTTCTTGCACAACCTCGCATTAGTAGCCTTCTACGACATGCCTGATAAAGGAATTGTTCTATTCTTTATTCCATGGTGGAATGGTCTTCCCACAATGCCATCTAATTGGTTTCCTGAACTACCATACATGACTTACTTACTTAGTCGTTCCTCTTCTACCGTGAGGTGTAGAGATTTGGAGGAGAGAGCGCCATTCTATCCTACAGGCTATCTTCCTCATGGCCTGGTTCCATTTTCGTTCTCGGTCCTTTAGAGATTGTCTAATGTTGTCCTCCCAGCGGACTCTCCATACATGACTGCTGCCATAAATCTGGGACACAGCCTTGACATTTGGAAAGATCCTCTATGTATATATATATATTTTTTTTTGGCGTTATGTTTTCCTAATCTGGTCACCACCCACATACATAAAGCATTATGCAATTCCAAAAGTACTGTAATTGCACAAAAAGTAATATGGCGATTGAAACTTAATTTTATTCTAAGGGAGATAACCAGATAATTATTTACCATGTTTTAAAGGGTTACTATTTCTTAACAGCTTTTGGCAACAGTTACTGAGAAGAAACCGCTTATTTAATAAATAAACTAAAAAAACCTTTTTTTTTAAACCCTTACGATTGGTTATTTAATGACTCACATCTATACCTATTATATATTTTTCCTATACAATTATTTTATCTACTGAATAAATAATGCACATAAAGGAATGTTTCCGAAAGAAGTAGAAAACTAGACAACAGAAAAACAACAGAAGTAGTAGGCTTAACGGAGACTCGAACCCAGGACCACCCGAATGACAACGCCACCTCGCTACGGAACTGAATCGTGACTATCCACCCAGCCAACTAGGCACCACATAAATGGTGCTTTGTGGACAGGGGTCATTAGCACGACTTCCCCACGTAACCCCAGATGTAAAACGTCTGCTACATAGTAATGGGTGGGTTTGAAAAAAAATCGAAAAAAGGTGATTCGTCTTACGAGGACAAAAGACAAAGAAAATAGTCTACGTTACGGCCACAAGGCCTTCGTCAGGAAAGGAAAGAAAGTGAAGTCTAGATAGGACACATAAAAAACTTAATAAAATAATAAAAAATAAAAACTGGGTACTTCCCTGAAGGCAAGAACCGAAATTCGCTGTCTGTTGAAGAGCGCGTGGCTGAACAGAAAGCGACTTCCGCCGCCGGGTGTACACAATACATACTGAAAAACTAAAAAACGAAACCGGACAATAAACTACCCACTTTTATCCCGTTGGGTAGTTTATTGTCCGGTTTCGTTTTTTAGTTTTTCAGTATGTATTGTGTACACCCGGCGGCGGAATTCAACCACGCGTTAACAGACAGCGAACTGCCTTCAGGGAAGTACCCAGGATATATTGTATATTATTTATTAAGTTTTTTATGTGTCCTATCTAGACTTCACTTTCTTTCCTTTCCTGACGAAGGCCTTGTGGCCGTAACGTAGACTATTTTCTTTGTCTTTTGTCCTCGTAAGACGAATCACCTTTTTTCGATTTTTTTTCAAACCCACCCATTGTATTCCACGTCTTACCGCAGTTCCCCTCAACTTCCTCTGCTACATAGTAACTGTTGGTAGAAACGTATGCGAGATTAATCCATATTTAAAATATTTAAAATAATTTTCTGGTTACTCCCCTTGGAATTGTTAACTCTTACTATACTTACCTTTCGCGGCTAATGTACCTTGTTCGAAACTCGGTGTCGTCACGCTCCAGACTAACTAGTTAATGTGTACCTGCCTCTGCTTTTGAGTTAGGGAAGGCATAGGCAGCGAGGAAAGGAGCTGGCCACCCAACCTCTCGAAGCTGGACCTAGTATTGGGAAGTCTCTAACACTTCACTCCCCAACGGCAGTATATAGGACTACCTTTATCTTTACTCAAAGTTCCGAATGGCGCTATGATATAATACAGTGATTCCTAACGTGCCGCGCGCGTACTCCCGAGAGACAGAGAAAGGAGTTCAAGGGGTACACAACACGACATTTTTTTTTAACCTTTATCAAATTTAAAAAAAAAATACAGATAACATTTCATTAAAATTAAATATAGTAGAATGGTGAAATGTAGCAATGTATGCATATTTATTTACATTTTCAGTAATGAAATAGTGAGAATTTAAAATGTGCTTTCGTCACTAGTTAATAATGAATTTTTAATTTCAAAATGGTACGATTCCGCCGTATGAGTTCGTTGTCCTGTCAGAATGTTTGATGATTTTTATGATTGTTCACGTTATTTTAATATTTTTAAAAGCTATTGATAATATAACATATATTGTATAGCTTTTATTACATATAAACTCTCACATGGGGTACGCGATTATTGTAAGTTTGGGGAAAAACTGACAACGATATATTGTCCCAAGCAGAACTCTCATTAGGGTATAGCCAGATTTTTTTTTCATGTCCGTACTTTACCCGATATAAAATGAAACGTATTTGTTGCGTAAATTACTTATTGTTAATGTTATTGTTTATCAGAATCGATGGCATTGCACTCAGGGCAAACCTATATGTGCTCAATCTCCCTGGTTGTATACACGCCGGTAGCAGCCTCTCACACGTCAATCTCTGGCGGTCTGACGTTTGATGCCAAATTCCAACAATGTCTGACTTGATAATTCATCGACTGCAGTGTCATACTCTAATAAGTGATGATTAAAATTCCTCAGTACCTCTCCCATCCATATCCAATGCGTATATTACTAATAACTCTGGAATACAATGTGACTGAAAAGTCACTCGCTGTTTTACATTTGTTAACATACTTACTTGTATCTACTAGATTTACGTGAAACAAATGTCAGACCTAGAATCAATAACTGCTATTTGATTTAAAAAGTGTTTTTTTTTCCCCTCCAGAAACAAAATAAAATAAATTATAAAATGGCAAAATAACCTGGCGCAGAGAGAACAAAAGTTGCTGCCTGCTATGAAGTCATGTACTGGCTTCCATTTAGGCGCCAGGGTGAAACCCGAATACCTGCTTGGTATGGGAAATAATTAATAAGAGCGATATTTTATTTTATGTAAGCATAGTACTTTCGCATTCTTAAGCAGGGTTGTGTGAGTCGGAATCGTGAAGTCGGTAGTTCTGTTCGGAGTCGGAGTTGAAGACGGGATCCGTTACAAGCTCCCCGACTCCTCATAATTTGAAAATTACCGAATTTGGAAAACCAAATCAGGGTAGTTCACGAGAAATTATGATTCTTTCCTGTAAAACCTCATCTTGTCGGGGTTGGAGTAGTACTTATTATATTACTGGGTGCAGAGTCAGAGTCCAACAAATTCTTCTCCAACCCCACAACCCAAGTTTTAAGCACCTACCTAATTTGCACACACTTCTCCCTCTTGTATTAGAGTGGTTCTTAACCTTTGTGTTATTTTTATCCTTTGAGCTAGAGCCAAAAAAATAAAAATAAAAACGTCACTGCATCTTTTCTATTGGCATTGTTCATCCTTCCGTCACGTTTTTGTCAACCCTGCATTAATCATTTACCTCCAAAATTAAACCGAAAACGCTTCTCAGGGTGTAATTACCCCCAGGTTAAGAACCGAACAGAACATCAAATTCCGCCTGAGAACTGGAAACTGCCATCTCTATCGCCTCAGGATATCTCATGCAAATGAATATCCATGTAGAACTTTAATCCAGACCCCCAACACATTCTCCAAAACTGCCCAAACGATGATGACCCACGACGTCTGACCTGGCCACGGGTGCTGAGCTCAAGCAGAAGCTATGGAGCTGCTGCGCTGACATGGAAAAGACTGTGGACTTTGTCCTGGCGATAGGCCTACAGATTTAGCATGACTACGAACTGAACGCAGAAGAAAACTTGCACAAGGAGAAAATAACTGACCTCCCAGAAATCTAGCAAATAAATAAAATAACATTGCCTATTACCTTTATCAACATGCCACCCACTAGATGTTAATGAAAACATTTTTATTTTAAAATTGTCAGTGCTGAACTAATGTTAATGTTAATCAGAGTCGACGTCATTGCACTGTGGGCAAACCCATAGGTGCTCAGTCTCCCTCAGCAAATGTCGAAGGGTATGAATGCTAACTGTTCCTGTTGCGCACTGGTTGTATACACGGCGGGTGTGTCCTCTCATACATCCATCCCTGCTGGTCTTACGTTTGATGCCAAATTCCAGCAATCTTAACCTTGATGGTTCATCGATTGCAGTGTCATTCTGTAATAGGCGATCTGAATTGCCTTCAGTATTTCTCTCTTATCCATGTCCAATGCACCTTCTATGGGTGCTCTTGAAACTAGTCCGTCAGCTCTTTCATTGCCGCGTACCATTGCATGACCAGAACAGTACATTCATATCCGTTCTTGAAGATTCGATATTTCTATGGAGGTTTTCATTCATGTCGGAGCCATCCATTTTTGACCTTTCGAAGCATGGATTGTGAGTCTGATACAATAACTACCTTTGTTAAGTTTTGAACTAATGAAGCGCTAACCCTAAAGGAAAAAGGATACGTTTCGTTTGTTTTCGATATTTTATTTATTTAACTGGAAAACTCGATATAGCAAAAAAATATAAGCACAAGTCTTAGTTTGATTTTTGTTTAGGCACGCTCAAAAGTATTAATCGATATTTTCCGACAGTCATAGAATATCAAAATATTAAAAATAAAATGTAAGATAATTAAAACACTCTAAAAAAATTAAAGCATTTAAATGCAAAATTTTCAGCCATAACCCAAATTTTCTTTCAAGCAAATATCGGGAGGAAAAATCATCTCAAATTTTTATCGCAAATATGACTGGTCTGAACATTTAAAAGAATGGTGTTATAAACCCCAGACCTAAGAGTCTTTTATGTTTAGACATGCGCCCTAATATAACCGACTAGGTTGAACGGGACGCGCCTCGCCAAAACTTTATTTAATTTTAAAAAAATAAATAAATAAAAATAAGAATAGTGTATATTTTTAAAAATAATCACCTGAACATTTAATAGAAAGGTGTATATTTTTTACAGTTCGCTGGTGACAGCCTTAATTTTTACACGCATGCCTTTCTTCTTTCATATGGGCACGATAAGAGGACAAATCTTCTGGTATGTTCTTTCTTGTCACGCCTTATTACATATGTAATGACTACCTCAACCCGGTTATGCTTTTAATTTCGTCAACGTCATTAGTGTAACTTGTTTTAGACAGCTTTCAACGCCTTCCTGCTACCTTTTAACTTAAAAACTCGTTGAGAACCGTATTACTGCAGGGCAGAAATGTAACAAGACAATAATTCCCATTTCTTAAACACTCCCCCCCCCCCCCTTTTTTTTTGTTTTTTTTTGTTGAAATAAAGATTTAATACGTTAGTTCGTTCGTTCTTCAAGAATTTCGAGTTCTTTTTAGCTCTTATAAAATGGAATTAACTGTGTTGCCTCTTCTATTCCTAGTGTATGGAACAATCCTTGGAATATTCTTCCTGTCTGTCTTTGATTATTATATCATCATGTATTGATGAATTTCCAAATTTACCATTTACAATTTATTTTTAGTTGACAGCGTCGGATCGATGCCATCACAAGAACAGCTATGCTTTGGACCCCTGAAGGAAAATAAAAGAGAGGCCGACCAAAAACAACATGGCGGAGGACTGTGGAGGCTGAGATGTAAAGAATGAACCAGAGTTGGGGCACTGTACGAAGGATAGCCGCCGACCGAGAAAAGTGGAATCAATTTGTTGTTGCCCTACAAGACGCCACTAGGCGTGATGGCCACTGACTGCTTTGACGGGCGGCGGCTAAGGATCAAAGAACAAGAAGACTGTCACATAATATTTCTTAGTCCATAAATATATTGCAATGCATGACTTTGCTAGGTGATGGATTTTTTCACCAGGCATTCAGACCACGTTTGCGCCGGCATGCATTATAAGTAATCCAACACGATAACTGTACTCCGCTGAGAAACATTGATGTTTACCCACACAATGATTAAAGTAAAATTCTCACCGAGTATGTGCGTCAACGTTTGAGATGTAATCACTACAACTGCAAAATCTAATGTCCAAGGTTACAAGCATTAATTACAGTTTCCTATTAGTTGTTCTTTGCAAAAACAACAGAAAATGCTATCGATGGGTAGGGCACACATTGATAAAACCTGCTGATAGCATTACAAGGCAGCCCTTATTCTGGAATCTGCCATGGATTGCCTCCCCTGCTCTGCAGTGATGGTCCAACAATGGCCAAAAATTAGAGAATACATTAAGGGTCTTTAAAGGTATCTAACTTCGCTCAAGATTACTCTTGGCAGAGTTGTAAATACAAGGACGGTGCTTCTATTTTAGAGTGGCTTCAGAGGATATTTCATAAATCAGATACAACGCTGAATTTATTGAAGCTGTTGTGAACTTTGAACTTTGTATCTGCCTGACCCTTCTAAGAATATATATATTAGCTCGTTTCTGAACCCCCACCTGAATGATTCAGTAAAATATTACTTAATAGCTCTGTTGTATCATAATTTAAGATAACTGATTCATTTGTGTGCAAGTCTCTCTGTAATAATTAAATAAACTATCAATTACTGTTTAACATGAGCAAATAAATAAGTGAAGTTGGTGAATTGGAAAATATGGGGTTTTTCGTCACAGGAAAAAAGTTACGATGGTTTGATGTGGTGGTGAGAATTATTTTTGCGTTGGCCTGGTTAAAATAAGTTAACTGGCCAGATGTTGAAATGGTTTGCTGACTGCTCCGTCAATTATCGACTTCTGTGGTGAGGACACGTCCCAGGCGTAGTTGCATGGGTAACCACTCCGAACGTCAAGGCAAGGAATTTTACAACCCGTCAAAGGCGGGCATCTAGCGTAGACCACACGCTCTTAATCCACAGACTCGTATCAAGCTGGTACCACAAGCTGGTATCTCCAACTTGTACCACAAGCTGGTATCTCCAACTTGTACCACAAACTTGTACCACAAACTTTAGAAGAAATAAATGTCTCTGCTAAGAATTGGTTTCCTGACACTAAGGCGCTTTCCCGCTGTCAGTTACACCGACCTTTTTCCTCTTTTCTCAGTAATTTTACCCTCCCTGAGCATCAATGTTGAACCCAGCAGATTGAATGAAAAATCATCGTAAACTCAGTTAACCTGATGAAAACATATGTGACTGGACATCGGAAAATTACCTTTGCCTGATTTAAACATGTTTAAATATACATATAAACTTATTAAAATGTTAATATAATAAATATGTACACCATGATGTCATCATCATCCACTCCTTGCTCCACTTGGAACCTGGGGCTACCTCTGCTTTTTGTTCGCTGTGAGAGAACCTGCACGAATCAGTCACCAGCGCTTGCGGTGATGGCTCATGACTCTTATCACTTTCATATGCTGAAGTTGCCAGCTTCTTATGAACATGTACAACCACTAGCAAGATAAACATGTCAAAGGCAAAATATAAAATGAAAAGATGTACCACTCACCTCACGTTATAATTTACAGACGTCTGGCAAAGGAAGACTTCCGAATGATATCGGGCCACTTTTTATGAGGCCGTCTTACAGGAAGTCAGTGTATTAATGTTATTTATAATCCCACAGTTATCCTATATATAGGTTCCGAGGACGTTGTGGTTTCCAGTATTATAAAGACGAGTTTTCTTTCTGATTAATTTCAGAAGATCCTCAATACTTGGTCCAGTCTCATTTATTGGAATCCTGTTTTTCTTCAGTGCTGGCGTGTCTGAAAGTGTCGTCTTGACTCAATGGAACACAGTGCCAAGGTCTGAAAATGTTCTACATTATAAGGGACTTTTCTCGCCCATGATCTCAGCTTCCTACGAGGGTGCAAAGTCGCCAATCAAACATAGTCTAGATTAATCTATTTTGTCTAGACCAAGCAGATTCGAATGTTTGACTTTAGTATATATCTTCCCCATCCCCCTCCCCCCACTTCTCATGTGATAGGCAATTTCAAAATCCCCCCATATAATGTATTAACGCAACCGGGAGGTTTTATAAATCATATTCGTAACACATAATAACACCTCAGTTTAATTTGTTATCATCAATGCCAACAAACATAAGTCCACCCCAGTAGTGTTGCATACAATTCCTGCTACACCGATGGTTCATTTGCAGTTTATCTCCGGAATAACCATCCGAGAAGTATGGGTGATAAGCTTGGTGTGAGCGAGATACGCTCACGCCTGTGTTTGCTTTACACAGGTAAGGCAGTGCTATCTGTCCGCTCCCAGCTGGGGTTGTTACTGTTATCTCTACTCATGGTAGACCAGACAAAATAACAACACGAAACCTGAGTCATGCGTTCAAATTATGAGAGAAAATGCGGGCACCAGGAAGAAATAAAGGGAAGAGCACAGGATAGAGAGACAAATGAAATACTGACAAAATGAAGAGCTCGGCATTTCGTCACAGAACTCTAGATAACATACACGTTTTATGGAAAACAACTTTTTAAGGTCGTATAGCTTCCATTTTTAATTGTATCCATTACGGTTTTCTTTTCTTCCCGATCTCTCCGGTGCCTTAGGGATATATATGTATATATATATCTGTGTGTGTGTGCGTGCGTGCGCGTGCGTGTGCGTGTGTGTGTGTGTGTCAAAGAAAAGGTAATATATATGCGTCAAAGAAAAGGTTTGAAAACATTGAAATTATATAATTTTTCGTTAAATGAATATTACTGTGTCTACAATAATCAACATTAGTGTTACATTGCAGAGGCAATACAGAGGTCTGAACAAGAGAATTAAGAGAAGCAGAAGAAATAAGTCAGGACATGTAAAATAAAACACGAGAAGAGCTAAACCTTACTCACTTTGTAAGTCTGAAACTTTTGTTAACGTAAACTGAGTCTTCTCACGGAAATTTAAAAAGTTAAGGAGATATAACATTTTTTTAAAAG
This sequence comes from Oreohelix idahoensis, assembly GCA_024509875.1. Taxonomy (NCBI): domain Eukaryota; kingdom Metazoa; phylum Mollusca; class Gastropoda; order Stylommatophora; family Oreohelicidae; genus Oreohelix; species Oreohelix idahoensis. The sequence continues at coordinate 594,454 of JAMPIV010000616.1, forward strand.
GAGACAAGAAATAATAGAGTTTAAGCAAGAGCTGGATTAGTTACACTGTCAGCTGTATAATGCCCTGCTGTAAGAGCGAATTGCCGTGATACCCGGTAAGGTCCTTCAAATACTTGGGTATGACAAGTTCATTCGAAGTCTTGAGAGAGAAATGTTCCGGGTTCAAAATCTAGTAAAGTCACGCTCCAGTCTCATCAGCTATAAATGGATATCTAGCTATGCTCTTGAATTAGGGGAGGGAGACGGTAAGGCCCTTGAAATACTTGGGTATGACAAGTTCATGTAAAGTCTTAAGAGAAATATTTTTTTCAATTCCGGGTTCAAAATCTGGTAGCTTCATGCTCCAGTCTACCTAGCTGTAAATGGATATCTAACTATGCTCTTGAATTAGGGAAGGAAGCCGGTCTCTCCACCCAATAAAGCTGAGACCGAGCATACTGAAATCTCTAACACTTCACTTCCCTAAGGCAGTAACTTCACCTATAATGTATTTAGTTATTGCTGAATACGTTCGTGTCAAATTATTGCGAGTAGCATGACGTGTCTTTGAAATATTACAATTCATCGAGATGTTATTCTCAATCAATCAATCAACACCCGTTAGCTCCCCAAGGAGCATAGGCCTTCAACAAACACATGCCAAGTCTTCCTGTCCTGTGCCATCCGCTCAAGTTCTTTCCATGTTTTCCTCATCATTTTCACCTCTGTATCCAGTTCTCTTCTCCGTGTGTTTTTTGGTCTGCTCTGCTTCTCTTTCCCTAAGGATTCCAGAAAAAGGATTGCCTTGTAATGCTGTCACGGGATTGCCTCTCCTTGCTTTGCAGTAGTGGTCCAGGTGCACCAATTTTCTACTTCCTCAGGGCGTTAATAATGTCCGTATTTTTGCTGTAGCCTGTTACACAAAACTTAGCTCCAGATGAGTCCTGCAGCCGTAGTTTTCGTCACTTCTTGGTGATGAGGGCACTTCTTCACTCACTTTGTCCGATTTCGGCGGTTGGTGGTGATGCTCTTCTCTCACACTAGCGGCGTTATTACCACAGTCGTCTGGTGGCTTGTAACCACTGTGGTGGGTTGATGTTAATACAGTTTGTTGTTAAGAAATCTTAGTGTACTGAATGAGGTCAGCTGTGAAGGTCCCTGAATATAATAAATAGTTGAGTAAATTTCCAGGGCACCTTTCTACTTCCACCACTATGATCTCATTCAGACTTATTCTTGATAGACTATAAGATGACTACTAGGGTTATGAAATGTAAATTGCATTTTACTAAACATATAAACAATTACACAAATTATTTTATTATCTACTACAACACAACAGTGCCACGACAATCACATACAAACTACACTTTAAAAGACTATCTTTAGTAAGTCTGTGGTTGAAAGTTAAGGTTTTTCAATTTATTGTCCTGAATCTGATTTATTTGGAATCAGGACTGACAATCAAAGTGAAATCATAGAACTTAATTACATCAATCAATTTATACAATGGATCTTCTGTCCATAATACATATATTATTATATAAGGGTGTAGTTGTATTGTTTAACTGAGGTGACTTCTAGTATACACTGGTTGATTGTTTACTATCATCATCTCTGCATGTTGTTTGTAAGTTTTTATGGACACTGATGGAATGTTTATATCACTATTCCCAGTCTCTTTTCTAATATAATGTTAGTTGAGCGACCAGGTGCCGAAACATGCACCTAACTTGGTAATATGCTGTAGGAATCTTCCCGCACTTCGCTGAACGACAACCTTCAGCTCCCAATTCTTCAAGAATGATGGTGGTTTACAGTTGTCTCCGAAAAAGGCAAGACTGTGGCATGAATATATCGGCCCTCTGTAGTCTGGCACCAGTTATTGACAGCAACCAAATACCTCTGATATCAGAAGGATATGCCTCCTTCGTAATCAACAGCCTACACTAATACTCAACAACCAGGACAGGCACATTACAAACAAACATGCAAGATCAGCTCTTTACGACAATCCCTTTCACCAGTTTCTTTTGATGTGACCAGGTATACCAGTACTCCTCTCCCCTAATAGTTACAACGCCTCTGCAATTCCAGCAATAATCTGTTGTCCATACCATAGGATAGGTATTATGCTCCTGATGATAATCCTATATAATTTAGTTGGTCTAAACCTCTCTGATAGTCTTTCATATGCTGGATCTATCTCTAGACTCTGTTTTGAGTCTGCCATAGACTCACTTACTTATAATCGTATGTTAGTATCTCACATTCAAATTTTATTTTAAATAAAATATTAAGAAAATTAATCTTACCACAGATGTAAGGAAATAACACAAGTAAAACGATGACTAGGCAATAGAATCTGGCACATTTTCGATCTGCCTTTGTCCAGGCTTTTCCTTTATTAGAAAATTCTTAGCCTGTTCTCAACGTACTTGATTTTCACAGAATTTATTTTCAAAAATGGCAGTGAACCGACGCTTCTACTTGACCATATCTAACGTTCTAACCAATCAGGCCATGTTTACATGAGCCTTTGAAAAAAACTATCCATCCTATACGTTTCCATTAACAACAATATTTGTATTTCCAGGTCACCCAATAATGTTTCGCCTTACATTTTACTACAGCCAATCAAATCGTATCTAACTTGTTGGCCTCATTTCCCCCAAAGCAGTGTTTTCCAAACATGCCATAAAAAAAATTAAGCAGATATGATCTTGTGCTGTCAGTCAACTCCACTATAGTATTTTAGCTATAATTTGTTAATTAATGGACTATTTGCGAAACACATAACATATTCTTTGTCAGCAAGTCCTAAGGTACCCGAATATATAAGTTTAATGGGGCTAAGTGGCTTCGTTCAAAATATGTATTTTTCTATGATAGTCGTGTATTTGCTGTTACCACCGTTCACTTCCATACTAGGGGATGTCTTCTGTACTTACGATAGAATTTCGTCATTCCTAATAAGAGCTAAAGTCGTTTTAGTGACACATGTCGTCTACATGTTCTAACTTTTCCATCGTATTTTGAGGGAACCCCTAAGGCAAGGCTTGCCACTTGCTATAGTTGGCTTTTAGTTTAAAATCAATGCGAAACGTATTTGCATTTTCATCTCCTTGCCCCTCCTCGTTCTACAATGCATTTGTAAGCAGATGTTTTCTTAGAACTAGGAAAAGTTGTGTCAAGGACGAATTTGAAAATTTGAGTACCGTTTGGTTCGTCTTATGCGTTAGCAATTAATAATCTGAAGGCGTAGGCGATAACCACGCGTTCTAGCCGAAATCTCTTTTATACTTTCTTATTTTGCCTTTATGCCCTATATTGTTATATATTAATTTAGCTATTGTATTAGAAATTCACTGTCTGGGAAATATGAGTTAATTCCTCTGACGGCTGGTGTTCTATGAATCCTGCCTGGGAAAACTTTTTTTTAAATTCCTCTCTGACTTCTTGTGATAAAATTCCCAAGTTTCCAGTCTTGTATTAAAATTGCGGGTTTACTTGTAAATTCCAAAGTTGCCCAATACTCGATCTGGTACTTAAAGTTGTGGAATGATGTCCTATCCTCTTTCCTCTAGCTTGTAGGAGGTGTTTAGTTGACGCTGCGATGCAGCCTGTGCTGTTCTGTGTCTGATTTCTACAGTATATCTCATAATGCTTAGTTTCAAATCCCCGCTGTGTTTTCGCCGAATGTTCCAATCAATTCCATTGTAGATTCTGGCGAACCAATCAAATCTATCTAGCACTGTTTGAGTGGGGACGTTTATCATTACTCATCCCACGCGTATTTGAAAATATTAAATTTAATATACACGCGTCTTACAACAGTGATGTCATATCGTTACCTAAGACTTCCGGCGCACCTCTGTTTATCACAATATTGGGACCGTGTTTTCCTGGCGTAATGACTTCCGCCCAGATGTCTATCCCGACAGATTATTTAATTATCCCCTTTATCTGCGTGCCTCCGACAGACAGTGTTGTCCTCTTTCATCGTAGCACAATACAAGCTTGTGTCAACATGATCAACAGCTTTCCAATGGGGTCTAATGTTTGGCCGACACGTTTCCACAGGTGGTCAGACGGATTCAATGAGATAAGCGGGTGACCGGTCTGACTGGGTATTGTAACGATAATACGTCTGAGGAGTGGTAAACAATAAGATACGCATTACTCTCGTAGCAAATACTGTCATAGGGGAGTGGTGTGTTAGAGACTTTACCATGCTATGTCCAGCAAAGAGCAAAATAGTAAAAATAACGAATGAAAAGGCATGATTTATGCCAAATAAAAGCGATGAGTGAGAAAAATGAAGAAAAAAGAAAGGATACTGCCGGAGGGCTGAAGGTGGGAGAGATCACACAAAATAGCATGTTCAGACGTTTTGTCACAAATTCCATCAACAGGTATCCTCAATTTGTGTCCTATCCATCGCCAGCATCTTCTTCTCAACTATTGTTCAACTGGCACTTGTCTGGTTCTTGTCATCAGTTCCACATTTGTGACTTTGTCATACCTGTCGTGATATTAGTCTGTCTCACACCACAGTTTTCTAATCTGACCATACCGCACGCCGTAAGTAGAGAACTCTCTGATACAATAGCCAATGGAAACGCACCCTTATTATTGTGTGTTAAGAAACGTACTATGCTTAAACATAGAGGCCTATTCTGTGTAACCGATTGGACAAGGATATTTAATTATGAAAAGAATGAAGAAGAATCACAAGGGAGGATTATAAAATTCAACAACGGGGATGTTACGTTAGAGGTAGGTGTAAAAACGTTCTCGAATAGTATTCTAGTAAGATAGAAATATCGAGTTAAAGAGCTTCGTTACATCATGGTTAGTCCCAACTTAGCTAGTTAAAGCATGCATATATTAAAATGCATTTTGCAAACTAACTAATTAATAGATAGATCAATACAGAATAATTCACAGCATAATTCACCCTTTAAATGACCAAAATCGTCCCACAAATAAAGAAGATAACTGAAAAACTAGTTTTTACTCATTGAACAGATTGGAGAATTATGCCTCAGTTTGAGATTTTTATCACCACTCTTACCCCATGTCATCCAATACGGAGGATGTGCTAGTATAAAAGACCTTGCCCTTGGCTAAATTGAGGCCAGAAAATTCAAAAACTGCAAGCTGAACAGAAGAAGCGGTACCGGTGTAATAGTCGTGTACCTTTGCCAACCGCATCTGTAGCTCAGACATTAGATGCTATTAACAGCTTGTATGTTTTGCCTGAGGGTAAGAATGACTATATATATATATATATATATATATATGTATATATATATATATATATATTTATGTATATATTTATATTTATTTTTCCTACATACAGTGACAAGACACTAGTGAGAAGAAAGACTGAAACGATAGATTTAGAAGAAAATGATAGTGCAATGTGAACAGTTGACACTATTGGCTCCGAGGTTAAGAACCGAGGTTGATTCTTTCCTCGCCACTTCGGACGTCTTATGTGCTATAGTTGTCAACAACCTCTAGCTACCCTAAGGGGATAAGGTTATATCAAGCTTCACAAAC